>OZ025297.1:297245975-298445975 GCA_964019185.1 Maratus speculifer | reverse complement strand
AAGTAAGTATAAATTCATGAAAATTTTGACTTCCAGTTTTTGGTGGATTTATATGTTCTAAAGGTTTTGAACATGATTTGGTGGTTTTAAGAAAATATCTCTCACTCTGCGAGTCTGTAACAAAAATTTTATGGGCACTCTATCTTAAGAATTGATGCACTTAATTTTACAAAACTTTAGATTCAGTTACACATAAAATAAACTCAAGATGTTTAGTTATTGGTCTATATTGTCCAATAGATGGCGCTGCTGTGCTGTATTATTCATGATTTCCACAATAGCTCTATCTCAAGAACTGATGTAAGGATTATCATAAAACTTCAGATTAAGTTAATCCTTGATATAATTTGGTGCTGATTACTTTTTGGTGTAAATCGCTCAACAGATGACGCTGCTATGCTGCATTACACAGCATAGGCATACAGGGACGCTGTTTTTAGTCTTCAGATTCAGTGAACAGGGGCGTAGCTTGAAATTTTTATTGGGGGGGGGGGGGGGGAACCAAAATTTGGCGCCTTTTAATGTTTTGCCGCCCTTGAATTTTTTGCACTTTTTTAGGAGAGGAGAGGGATTTAGTTATGCTACTTTTTATCTTTAGTTTTTTATTCATGGCAATGGCATCTATTTAGGTGATATAAGTGATGCAGCCATGGTTAAATTTCCATTTTAAGCGTGCATGCACATGTGCTGATAAAATATCTCTCCCAGCTCTTGTTTTTTCAAGGTGTAAAAAGGCAATTTAGAATGCTTGAAGAGAATCAGAATCCTGGATTTTTAAATTCATTTTCCTGACATGATAAGAACAATTGTATTTGGAAGAAAAATAAAAATACAGAATGCAAAGTTAATTACAATAGAGTTATAGTGGTTTCAAAGCCGCAGCTTCCGCCCGAAACTTGCTGGTCAATATAATTGAATTTAGCCTTCAATTTTTTCGTATGAGATCCTCTGAAATCGGGCCCACTACTACCACTCCCACCAATGTAAAAAAGGTATGTTAAATCTCTCGATGAACATTGGACCCATTTTCAAGGAAGTAACGATGGTCTGTATGCCAAATATACTGAATATTCCAGTTTCTGTAAAATGGAATAACATATTTTCCCTTTTATTATCTTAGTTCCCCAGTAAATACATATAAGTAAAAAATAATCTGTATCGTCCTGCAATTATAACACAAAACTTTAAAGTAGTTATTTTTTTCTTATGTACATTTGTTAAATCGGTCGCACAATTATTCTATTAATTATACAGTACATTAACGAATATATTTTTTTCCTGTCATTTTTTAACATTAAAAGACAGTCGTTCAAAGTAAATTTAATATTCTCTTTTGACAATCGCTACTTTAAAAGCAAAAATCAATTATTTCCAAATCCTTTTATCCAATCACTAGAATAAAAACTTATTTAACCCCTTAAGCAACATGTTCAATTTAGAAATAGTATGCTGAATATCGGATACCATTAAATTTCGTCAGAAGTAATTTATCACAATAGGAATTAGCGACGCAAAAAACTCAGATGCATAGAACATTTCAATATCGATTTAAAATAAAGACATTTAATATATTTTAGAATTTCAGATAGAAGAGTTCACTTTGCACGTCGGTACATCGTGATGTTTATAGAGTTAATTGAAAACTGTTATTTTTCAGATAAATCAAATTTAAGCTGTAATGCCCACCGCAAGGCAGAAAAAAGTCCCATCAGAAGAGTATGACAATAACTTGAAATGTATATGTACAATTGATAAAACATAACAAAATTATATTTAGGAATTATATTATAAAACAAAAATAGAGCCAAAAAAATCTATTGCTCAGTTGAAAACATTTTTGAAAAGCACTTTTTTTAACCACTTGATCAGTAACCCTTGCAAGAATGGAATCAGTGCCACTTGATCAGAAACAATGCATTTTTAACTATAATGTTACAGTTTTAAATACATGGTTTTATACAATAAAATCTGTGAAAATGCAATATGTGGATACCATAAACCTAAATTTTTAAAAAATCATGTGAAACTGAATATTTGTTTGGTTCCATTCGATTGCATCTTACTATGTTTGATTGCTTTTTTGAAAAACATTTGTAAGTAAAGGTGTATTCCGATCTAAACTGCTTATTTTCACATTTAATTTTGAATTCATTTTTGCTCTTAAATTCATCAAACTGACAGATTCTCTTATTCAGAAATTATACAAGGTGCCATAAAGCTCGATATTTTGATAAAGGCAGAAAATAGTGTGAAAAATGCTGTCAAAGTGAGCGTTGTGAACCGAATTTTCCGAAGCGGGAGACGAAAAAAAGGACTATGCTGTAGCAATGATTGTTTATCAATCAAATTCTAATAAATGGAGCGAAAAATAAGATCATATGGCACCTTGTACATCTCTTCGAAAATCACTCCAGCAAGTTTCATGTTTCTATTTTTAAAAATGAGTCTGAATTTTCTATCAGAAAATTTCGAAATGTTGAAGGTGGAAAAGCATGTTTTCGAGTACACCCTTAAACATATATTTCTTTTAGTTTTGGGGAAAGCTTCATTGCTGTCCAGTCCTGGGTTAAAACTAGGTCGATTATTAATAATGTAAAAGTTTCAGAAATCACCATTAATAAAAAAATAGCTATCTGTTTAGGAAATAAATAATAAAAATCATTAAAACTTAAATTTACCGGAAAACTGACAATGCTATTTGATTTTTTTCCACTAATAATAGCAATGATAATAAATGAACTCACAATTGCGTCAGAAATATAAACATTGTACCTTAAGAACATGCTTAACTAAAGGAAAATATGTACATTTTTTACCTTCGACTGCATCATTGTTTTTCATCCACTTTTTCATAAATTTGCATCATTTCTCCGCTTCATAACTTCTTTTTCTGTTTTGTTCTCTGTAGTAAGATCCTGGTTTTTTGTTTTTATGTTTTATTTCAGTCATCACTCATGACTGAATTTCTTTTCTCTGGACGACTACGAAAGATAGCTTTTTATTTTTATTTTAAAAATTTAACGAAAAAAATCGCTAGTTTTGAATAGTCACGTTATTAGCTTCAGTACAATCTGACAACAATAGATACTGGACAACAAAGCTGTATGTAGGTGACGCCCGGAAACCATCTAACCTCATACAACGAAGGACATAAGAGGGGAGTTAAAATAGTTAAGGTTAGATGACCCTGTCGAGGGCCACCAACCTTGGATTGGAATAAGGGGAGAGCTTTTCTCTCAAAGATCAAATTACATGTAGTGATCGAACAATGTCCATTTCCGGAATGTGTTCTTGTTTTCGCACTGGGGATAGCGCCTGGTAGTAATCTTAAAATGTCTCAAATGTAATGGATCTCCTATATTTTTTTGAAACCATAATTTATTTTCTTATAAATTTACAATAATATTAATACCAAATCACGTTACTGATATTTCATTATTTTTTCTTTTTTTTGTGTGTGAAAAATAATCTAAGAATGTCACATTAATAATAAAAATTTTAGGTGCCTGACGGCGCCTTTAAACCTTCCATGGCACCCTTTTTGAAACCCTCTTTTTTAGGTGCCTGACTGCGCTTTTAAAACTTCTGTGGCGCCCTACTACTAAAACATATTATAGAACCATTCAAACGCACTACAGTCGTTTCCTCACTTCTTTTCCCTTTCTATCTATTTCTAAGGGTGACCATGACCAACAACTACAACTTTTAGAAGGAAATAATTGTACATCTATCCTGGAATTCATTACAAGTCTGTTCTTGAAATTTTTTATTTCGGATGCATAAATTTTCTTCAGGATAGGATTGGGGGAATAGAGGTCAAGTCTAGTAGTAGCAATAGAGTAACAAGTCTAAAATTAAATGCTTTTTTCATGTTTTGTAAGTGAATAATAAGTTACTTTGTAATTTTACATTTAAAATTAAGTTATTTTATAATTACTTGTTACTACTAACAAAACCTTTCTTCCGGGCGCCTAACGGCGCCCTTAAACCTTCTTTGGCGCCCTACTACATGAACATATTGGGAGGGGAGGCTCCCCCCTCTCCCCCCCCTAAAGCTACCTCCCTGTCAGTGAAAATAACATCGCGGAGGCGTGGATATGGAAGGTTGCAAAAAATGTCTTCCAGCAATGCTTCCAGAAATTTTACGAACACTAGCAGAAATGTATTGTCGCCTAAGGTGATTACTTTGAAGGTGGATATATTTTGGTGCTGTAAACTATTCAGGGAAATATTTTTTACAAGCATTCCCCAAATTTTTTAATCATACTACGTATAACCGGGCCTGGGAGCAGAATCGGCGCAACGCTGCGACGCACGTCACAGACTCTCGGGAAAGTCTGCAGACTATTTTTCAAATGTTAAAAATTTAGCAAAAAATTAAAAATTTCGGTCCTAAATCCAAAAATTCGGACATAAAATGTATCGCGAATTTCGACAGTCTTCAAAAAGAAATCAATTTCGTCATAGATCACGAAAAACATGCGAATTTCGTCCAAAGATTGTGAAAAAATATGGCAAATTTCGTCAAAAAATCACAAAAAACAGCAAATTTCTTCAAAAGATCCCTTCATAATACAGCAAGTTTCTTCAAAACATCACAAAAAACGCAAATTTCTTCAAAAAACGACAAATTTCTTAAGATCGCGAAAAAACAGCATTTTTCGTGAAAAGTTCTCGAAAAAAATGACAGTTTTCGTAAAAATATCATGAAATAACGGAGAATTTCTTCAAAAAATCGCAAAAAAAGGGAAAATTTCACCAAAAAATCTCGAAAACACGGAATATTTCTTCTAATGATCGCGAAAAAACGGCAAATTTCTTCAAGAGATCGTGACAAAACGACAGTTTTCATTAAAAAAAACTGCAGCTTTCGTCAAAAAATCACGATAAATCGGCAAATTTCTTCAAAAGATCGTGAAAAAACGGTACATTTATTTAAAGATCGCAAAAAAAAAAAAACAGCAGTTTTCTTCAAAAGATTTGAAAAAGCGTCAAATCTTGTCAAAAAAGCACGAAAAAAATGCAAATTTCGTCAAAATATCGCATAAAATGACATCTCATCAAAAGATTGTGAAGAACTTGCAAATTTTGTCAAAGGGGAGCCCCCTCTTTCTGACAATGTATGATGTTAAAACTTCTGAGAACAAAGACAATTTCTTTTTTAAAGTATACTTTTCTTTTATGTCTATCACAAATCCTTGGGAGGTTTGAGTCCATATAATGTAATGCGAGGGATTGGTCTGCAGACAGTTTTTTAAGTTTTTACTTGTGTTGCAGACTGCAGAAAAAATTCTGCTGCTGGGAAACCAGGCTAGTTTTTCAATTTTGGTTTGTATTAAAAAAAAAAAGAAAAAAATTACTTTAACCTTTGGAACCAGTTAAATCTGTTTCTGAAATTGAAACCTTCACAATATTAAAAGAAACATAACCAAAATCAAAAAAGTAAAAACTAGCCCATATGTAGATCATCCTCAACTATCCTATGCAAAAAGAAAAAAAAAAAATCAAGTGAAAATATTTAAATTTGAGCAAGATATTTGAAAATAAGGCCCCACAGACTTAACACTATCATCCGGATCATTTTGAGCGAGCCCAGTGGCCTCTTAAATGATTATAGCATCACAAAGTTTGTTTTTAGCTAATCAAAAAATTTTCTATAACTTTCTTTGAAATGAATTTAATTTGATGTATCAATTATATTTACTACAATGGATTATTATTATTTTAGTTATTAAAGCAAAAAGACGAAGAAATTGAAATTTTACAGAAGCAGCTATCATTTGCATTAAAACAAAATGAAACACTAGAATTCACCCGTGCAAGTTTACTTGGTGGTAAGAACATATAAGAATTTTTATTTAATTTTATTTGAAAATAAATTCAAAAATTTTCTGTATGTGTTTCATTGTATTCAGTACTGTGTGAAGAGAAAATTGCACCCTGGGTAAAGTTTCAATTTGCCCCCTCCCCATCCCCCTACGCCATAGGTTCCCAACCTTTTCTGGCCCACCGCTCCCTTTACAAGTGAAAAAAAAAATGCCAACGCCCCCTCTTCCATAATAGTTCATTCTACAAAACGTTAAAATATTATTGGATATTATCTATATTTTATCGGTCTGACAATCTATTAATTAAAGTAGAAGATAATTAAAATAACAATCAAATGTAGTAAAAAAATTTTTAATAAAAATTGAAAACTAAACACAAAACCAATAAGAATTGAAAAAAAAATAACGAAACAGATGAGGCTATTGGAGTTTTACCAATTCTTTCGTATCAGATTCCAATTTCTTCAACATCAATCACAAATTGTCAGTTTCAAATATGCATGTTTGAATGTCTATTTTCATAGACAGTAAATTAGTAACTGCACGGAATCCATATTCAGCCAAATCTGGTGAAATGAAAGCAATTAAAATTTTATGTACCCTCCCTTATAGTTCAGATTAGTGAGTTGTAGGTTTTTGAAGTTAGAACTCTTGATATCCATTTCTGAATTTTACTAATAGTTCTCGTTTGCCACGAGTTCTAGGATTTCCTCCTCCAAATACGATGATACTGTTGTAGCTGCATTTGTAAAAGGATCTAAAAACAAACACCATATAATCATGTATAAATATCTTGGAATCGCCTTGAGAAAACTTCATGAAGAACGTCCAAGTGTTGACAGTAAGTAAATATTTTTGTTTTCACAGCCTGAGAATAAAGTGGCAATTTGGCTATATACCTCTTCTACTCAGATTTCCTTTGAGCAAAATAAGTTTTGCTCACAGTAGAAGCTATGAGGTTTTTTTAATTTTAATTAAATTAAACTCATCTTACAATAAATTTTTTCTTCAAATATTTAGAATATTTAAATTTATTTAATTAAAGATTCTAAGCAGTCGGTCGCATATTCGATGTCATTTTTTAATGCAATCAGATTTTAGCATATTTTTACACCTCTGTTTTTAGTTGAGTGTAATACTAAATCAAATATATCGGAAAATGATTCAGACAAATACCTTTTCAGAGACAACTAACTTCTATGTGTAGCAGCTGATGCAAAAATAATAGTGATAACTGCACTACAAAGTAAAACAATTGTTTTACTTCGTTGTGAAATGATTTTCACTATAAAGTTGCCAAAATATCCTGTCATTGAATGAATTGCTTCTATTCATATTGACTGCTCTAATAATGTAATGAAGCAATGTATATAGGTGTTTATTTGAATTTTTTTAAACCAATTGCTGATGATGTATAACGTAATATACTGAGAGTGCATTTAGTACTGCTTGTTTAAAATATGTTAATGAAACCCTCCTGATGTCCCATCATTGTTCGAGCAACATCAGTAGCAAGTGACAAAATATTACAATAAAGAACTTATATCTCTTGGACTAACTTCATGGTATTTGTATCAGTTTCCAATCTTGTAGCAAATAATAACTCTTGATTTTTTTTTTCTTTTATGAGTTACTTTTTTAATAGCACTGATCCATGGTGTTGAGTGTGAAATTTGCCATAACAGCACAGTGATATTTCAATGCTTTTACCCATCTATTCTTCTTCGTACCGAATTATAACTCAGGATTTTTTCTGTTACTATCAGGTGGTTTCTTATGATGAAGAATAGTTTTTATTATCTCTCTGACTGCATGTAAGATTAATTTCTCGCCGATTGTGTGCAATTTTAATAATTTTGGTGTTAAAATTATAATGATATATGAGGCTCTTAATCTGTCATATTCTTGTTTAGAAGATCACTTAATAAGATTTGTTATAGTTGACTATTTAAAATTTTTCTCTTCTAGTCTTTGAACTGGTGAGATGTGACAATCCCAAAACTTTCTTCTATCTCATACAAGTTAATACTTCAAAATTCGCTATCACAGTGTCAAAATTAAATGGCAATCTATGACCATCTGATATGATATGAAATTCCGTGAATTAGTTCTTGAAATAGGACTACTGCGACTATCGAGAAAAATGCAGAATGAAACTGCCACGTGTTAGGAGATTTGCAAAACATAATCAGCAATAATATTTATCAAGATAAAACTTAATCTGAAGTTTGATGAAAATCTGTGATGTAATTTTTGAGATAACAACTGTTGCAGGATTCGTGAAAAAGACAGCATAACAGTGCCACCTGTTGAGTGATTTTCAACAAAATGTAAACGGAATCTATTTGTGTCAAGGAATAAACAAATCAAAAGTTTGATGAAAATCTATGTAGTAGTTCTTGAGATAAAGCCGTTGTGGAAATCGTGAAAAAAGCAGCATAGCAGTGCCGCCAGTTGAGGGATTTACACTAAAAACTAATCAGCATCAATTTATAAAAGATAATACCTGAATATAGATTTTTTATAAATTCCGTGCATTCGTTGTTGAGATAGAGCGCCTATAAAATTTATGTCAAATTACAGACAGATAGACTTACTAGAGATGGGAATGCTCAGAAAAATTGGGAAAAAAATGGGTTTTTTTCGGTTTTTTTCCGAAGGCTTATTTTTCAATTTTTCTGAACTGGAAAAATTGAAATTTCATTTATGAAAGAATATAGTGAAAACTTTGTAATAGCTACATTTCATACTTTTTATTTTACTTATTTTTATGTTGAGTGTCCCACATGAAAACTTTAATGTGGGTAGTCTGATCTCTGAGCAGAAATCTGTTTGAGAAGACTTGAAAAGATCCTTCACATTTTTTTTCTTGTTTGAAACACAAGACCCTTCGCAAAATTTCTCTTGAAAATAGACATTTCAGAAAAAAGTTTAATCTACAAATTGAATCTTTCGCAAATGCAGTGATTGAAGAAAAAAAAGTCTCATGCTATATAGCAGCTGAATCTTATCAAGTTGTATATATGCATAAATAACCTTATTAAAAATGTCTAAATAGGACTCTAAAAATAGTAATAATTTCTTATTCACAAATTCTGAATATATTTTGTATAAGTATATATACAAAAAATTCACAATTTCACAAAAACAGGATTACATGAAAAAAATCTAGATGTATAATTAAATGCAACTTCTTTTTTTAAAAATTAATTCATGTGCAAAATTATTTCAATAATATGCCGATTAATAAAAATGGTAAAATTAAAAATTTAACATAAAATTTGAAGCATGCATTTATTATTATTTTTTTCTATCTTTTCAAGAAGTAAGTATTGAATTCGTGAAAATTTTGACTTCCAGTTTTTGGTGTATTTAAATATTTTAGAAGGTCCTGAACACGATTTGATAGTTTTTGGAAAATATCTGTCACACTGTGAGTCTGTATGGGACAAAAAATTTATGAGCATTCGATCTCAAGAACTGATGCACATAATTTCACAAAACTTTAGATTCAGTTACACCTTGATATAAACTCGAGATGTTTAGTTATTAGTATATATCGCACAACTGATGGCACTACTATGCTGCATTATTCATAATTTCCACAATAGTTCTATCTCAAGAATTAATGTATGTATTTTCATAAAACTTCAGATTAAGTTAATCTTTGGTATAACTTTGTGCACATTACTTTTTGGTGTAAATCACTCAACAGATGACGCTGCTATCCTGCATTATTCATGATTATTGCAATAGTTCTATCTCAAGGACTAAAGGACAATTTTTTATCAAACTACAGATTCAGACAGTTCCTGATATATATTAAGATTGTTTAGTTTTTGGTGTAAATTGCCCTATAGGTGGCACTACTATGCTGCATTTTTCAAGATTTCGTTATAGCTGATTAATTGAATGTTTTTTCAAGGTATGGAATCTAAAATTAACCTCCATTTTACCTCAATAATGTACAGTAATGTCGCAAAAACATGGGCAGTTTGCATTAGAAAAGTACAACTGCGATGAAAAAAAATCCATATTTTATTACAAGTAACTATGTTCCAAATTATACATTCCCTTTTAATTAAACTTTGAATTTTTGTAGTTTTTTAAAGCAAACTAGAAATTTATCTCTGTACAGGGCCTGACTAATGCAGGGGTATGCGGGGCAATTGCCCCAGGCCCCCCGGCTTGAGGGGGCCCCCCCAAGGACAGATGTAAGCTTATAAGTTTTTCGTTAAGAGTTTCAAATGATAAAAAATGGACAAAAGGGACCAAATTGTTTTCTTTTTCAGTTGTAAGGAGCTTTCTTCTCCTACCCCCTTTGTTTCTGTGCCCCATGCGCTTTAAGGTCTCACATTTATCCTTATACTTTTGAAACCGAAAAAAATTGCTTTCTATAGTTTCTTAAAGTTATCTTTCTTCTACTATTATATATATCGATGTGAATAGCACTTGAAATTTATGTACACATACCAATATGAATTTTAGTTTTAGTCACTTCAGTATAATTTATGAAAAATTTTAGAATATAAGGGGGCCCCCCTAATAATGTTTGCCCCAGGGCCCCACACTCTCTAAGTCGGGCCCTGTCTCTGTATGTAACTGCTTTTGTTAATTCCTCACGAGCATTTTCTATTTGTAGTGTTCTGTTTTCATAACTTTTGAGTTTCATTCTTAGAAATATGAAATTACCATATGGAAACATTATTGAATATGGTTTCTTACTCAAGAATAGAATACCAGAT
The DNA here is from genome assembly GCA_964019185.1 of Maratus speculifer. NCBI lineage: Eukaryota > Metazoa > Arthropoda > Arachnida > Araneae > Salticidae > Maratus > Maratus speculifer. The sequence continues at coordinate 298,435,402 of OZ025297.1, read as the reverse complement.
TTCAGGATAAAAAGAAAAAAATTACGTTTAATTAAACTTAAAAAAAATATTTTTCTGGTTTCAGTGAATAAAAATCTACCAGTCAATAAATCTTATGCTATTTTTTAGTTACAGACCTGAGTAAGCCAAACAAAAACTTAGTTTTGTTTGAATTTGGATTATAAAACTAAATCAAAACTTTGAGTTGAGATTGGAAAGCTATACCAAAACTAAACATATTTTTAAAGGAAATAAAATTACAATTGTAAGAAAAAAGTGTAATAATGCAAAAATGTACATATTTTTAAACAAACAATGGAATTTTTTTAATACAGTATAGGATCCGTTATCCGGCGTCCCGATATCCGGAACGCTCCGAAAACCGGAATGCAAATCGTAACCGTTTTTTTTTTTATTTATTTATTTATTTTTTTTTTTTTTTTTCACCGATGCCGCGGACGCGCTATAGCGCGTGAATTCCGCAAAAAATCGGCGATGGGGCGCAAAAAATAGCTCTTACGCGTCCCCTGAAACGCGTAATTTCGTCAAAAAATCGCGAAAAAACGGCAAATTTCGTTAAAAATCACGAAATAACTACTATTTTTCGGCAAATTTTGTCGAAAGATTCGCGAAAAAATGGGTAATTTTACTCCAAAATTCTCAAAAAAGACAGATTTCCCCCAAAAGATCGCGAAAAAATAACAAATATAGTGCAAAAATCGCGATAAAACGGCAAATTTTGACAAAAGATTCGCGAAAAACGGCAAATTTCAACAAAAGATGGCGAAAAACGGCAACTTTCGTCAAAAAATCGCGATTAAAGGCAAATTTCTTCAAAAGATTTCGAAAAAACAGCAAATTTTGTCAAAAAAGTCCCGATAAACGGCAGATTTCGTCAAAAAATCATGTAAAAACGGCAAATTTCGTTAAAAATCACGAAATAACGACTAATTTTCGGCAAATTTTGTCAAAAGATTCGCGAGAAAATGAGTAATTTCGTAACAAAATCCTCAAAGAAGGCAGATTACCCCCAAAAGATTGCAAAAAAATAACAGATATAGTCCAAAAAATTGCGATAAAACGGCAAATTTCATCAAAAAATCGCGAAAAACAGCAACTTTCTTCAAAAAATCGTGATAAAAGGCAAATTTCTTCAAAAGATCATGGAAAAAACGGCCCATCCTGAGGCAGAATTCTTAGTAATGGATAACATGTTTGCAGTGTTTTCGTCTCCAAATTGTACTTAACATCACTTATCCAACCATTGGATCAAGGGATTCTGAGATCTTTAAAAACTCACTACAAAAATGACTTCTTAAAAACAATGCCCACAGGTTGCAACAAAGGAATAAAGATAAAAAAAATTCTAGAGAAGCTTTACAATAATGATGCACAACCTTTTTGCCATAAAATCGTTTGCTACCAGAATATTTGAAAAGTGACGTTTGCTTTATTTCATAGCAAAGTTTCTGTCATTCTTATATGGAAAATTATTCTGCATAAAATAGTGGTATGAGTGGTGGCCCGCGGGCCACAGGTTGTGCATCCCTACTTTACAATCAAAGATGCTTTGTGGAGTGCTGCTAAAGCATGGAAGGCTGAGGATAAGGATACACTGATCCATGGATGGTACAATCTGTGGCCATCTGCATTATTTCTGATGATGAAAATGAGCCTGAGTTTGATTTCGAAAGAGAAGCAAATTATTGCTGATATGTTGGCATATGTCAAAGGCTTTAATTGTTCAGAAGCTAAATTGCTTAATCAAGAAGCAGTGGAAGATTGTTTAGAAGCCGATGAAAACATTCCAGTCACTAATCACGAGACTGACATTGAGATTTGTGAAAAGATGACAAACAATGTATCTGATGAAAGTGATGATAAGGACAACCAGCAGAATGAAGCAACTGAAAAGGTATCAAATGAAAAATTAGTATTTTATACCGAACAATTAATTTCAGGCATATAACAGAGGAGCTACTTCCACGAGCAGCAAATCATGTCTCTGTACAAAATACAAGAACATTAGTACAAGAGACATGCTATAAGAAAAGACTATCATAGAAATGTTTGCTAAATCACAATTAAAAGATTGTTTCAAAATCTCAAAATTAAATTTCATATATATGTATATTTTTTTATTTATTATAATTATTTTTTCATTTTGTGTAAATTAATCAATAAATTAAGGTATTTACATGTATTTGTATTCATATTTACCTATTTATTTCATTATTTATGAAATTATTTCGTGCATTTCTTATACTTACGGTAAAGTGTTCCGAATTACGGAAAAATCCCTTATCCAGAATGCCCTGGGTCCCAAACATTCTGGGTAATGGATCCTATGCTGTACTAATATTGATAATAATGACAAAACTGTAAAAAAATTTTTTAAACTAGTATCATTTACTTAAAAACTATACTTATGTAAATGGAATGCATAATTTATTTCATTCCAAACAGCAGACATATTGGCTCAGGTTCTTACATTAGGTCAATTGGTAGTTAAACATGTAACTGAAAAATCATTTCAACAGAGATATGATATAACAAACAATAGTGTTTTAAAAATTCTTAGGCTGTGGAAAAAAAAAACTAAAATTTAAAAGCAAGCTTTGCTACTTTCTTTTTATTTTGTAATATAAAGTGAAAATAATTTTCATTTAATACAAATAAATGGGAAAAAATGTTTGTTATTTAATATTCTCTAAGAAAATATAATTTATTTGGGTGAAATAGTCATGAAAAATCAATTTTTCCGGGGTTTTTTTTTTTTTTCGAAAAAAACCGGTAAAAAAACAGTTTTTTTCCGCTACTTATATTTTTCCGGAAAATTTACATCTCTAAGACTCACAGACAGACATTTTATAAAAACATGTTTTTGGAATCTCTGACCTCTAAAACGTGTAAACCCGCCAAAATCCGGAACTCGAAAATTTTCATGAATTTGATACTTTCTTCTTGTAAAGATAGAAAAAAAAATAAAAATAGGACCTATCTTAGCCTTAGCATACATTTATTCAAATGATCTTGTAGCCTTAAAGGCTTCATGGCTTCATTTGATAAAACTTCTTGGCAAATAAAGCACATAGGTAACGATTGGTTTGTAGGAGAGTTCGTAGATCCATATTTCAAATACTCAATAATCTACTGCTGGCATTTCTTCTTCGATTAAGATATTTTGAAATACAAAAATTTTCTTTAATAAATTCACTTTTGAACAAGTTTATAGATATAACAATTTTTATCACTTTCACTTAGGTTAAACAAATTTCTTGAACTGATTCAAATCACGAGTTTGTTTAAAAATGTTTGTTCAGGCATGTGTTGTCATACTTCAGAATTTTTCGAAATACAGGTTAATAAAAAAAAAATATTTATGTTTAAAACTTTTAACCTGCATATTATCACGAATTTTTTGCTCCACAATTTTTGAATTCATAATGATTTTTAATTCGAGTCATAGCCCTTCTTCGACTTTCACGGCTATATTTTGATATTAGTAAAACAAATTCACCCCCCCCCCCCAATCTCAGATTTAGGTTCGTCTGTATAGATTTCAATTTAAAGGTGCAGTTAAGGTTTTTGTCTCAGACTGGGCAATATAGAAGAGATCAATTATTTTCATAATATTAGTTTTTAAATAAGTAGGTATGCCATGACCGCCCCCCTGGACTGTCCTAATGCCCCCCTTTATTTTTCTATAGACTCGCTACCGTCCCCCTGGAAGGCTCCAGCGCCCACTGGGGGGGGGGGGGGTATCGCCCCCGTTGGGAACCTATGCCCTGCGCCATTACAGTAAAACCTCTAAATAACGGACACCTTGCGAACACAAAAATTGTCCGCTATTCGCAGGTGTCCGCTATTGGAAAATCTTCAGAGATTTAAAATTCGCTAAGAAATATTTAATGTTTCATTGATTGGCTTTTATATGTTCTAAAACTTCTATTACATGATTAATCAGAAATTAAAATTATTTTTTAAGCAATAAAACTGAAATAAAATTGTGTACACTTTCATCCACTGTCTATTTCACTCACTTGTGAGAAAAACAGTTACAAAAGTTTACTTTTGCTTGCACTATTTTTCAATGTGACGATTTTGGACATTATAGAGCTCCTGGGCGAAAAGGGAGGGGGGGGGTAGTTGCAGTTTTTGAGCATTAAAAACATAAAATCTCAAAATCATCCGGGAGAACATTTTGAATGCTCTGGGAAATGTCCCTCCCGGGCACCCCCCCTGAATTCAACACCCTGTGTGTGGGGGGGGGGATTTTCCCAGCCCATCCTCTACATTTATCTGTGATAACAAAATTTGTGATACATTTCCCCAATAAATTATATCACTTTTCAACGTTTTTTTTTTTTTCTTGTTAAAAAATACTTTTTTATCCTTTATCACCGACAATAGTGTCCGCTATTCGGAATGTCCGTTATTCAGAGGTTAAACATAGAAAATTTTAAATTTTGGGAGTGGGGATTAGAAAATTGTCCATTAAATAGAGGTGTCCGCTATTCGGGAGTGTCCGTTATGGCGGTTTTACTGTACTACCATTTCTTTTTGTGATAGATGTCACAAAATTAAAAAGTGTAAAAACACAAATAAATTCTATTGAATACATGTTTGGCATTTATTTTTTAACTTTAAAAGGTTTAATTTTAACAACTATATAACATAAAAGAACATTGCACTTATATTTTGGCAAAGAGGATTTGCAAAACACATGTAGAAAGAATGTACCTAATCTGTACAGTATAAACCCTATTGGATTCCAAGAAAGAAGCAACATGTTATTTAACGAATGTATGTTTTTTTCACACGAGAAAAAAATTCCAATATGTTTATATGCATATAATTTTTTTTGCAAAAAGTGAAGAAACAAATGATGATAGTAATAATATAAATTTTATGGCCCCGTCAATTTCTGTGCTTGGGTAATCAACCCTTGCTTCGCACAGTGCTGATTGTATTATGATAATGTGATTTATTTATTTTATTCTTTAATCCGCAGAAGTCAGTGAACTAAACAGTACTGTAGCATCATTACGAAATTCTTTGAGGAGAATAGAAACTTTTGAAGGTATTTTATTCTATTTAAAAATCTTAATTGGTTGCTTTATACAAAATTAAATGAATGTTCTCTTTTAATAAAATATACTTTTTATAAAAACATACGTTAAAAACTTATAATTTTTTTTATTGTATCAAAGCACTGAAATATTAAATTTTTAAAGCTTTTAGAAAGGACTAGCAAAGTTGTATGTAATAAATTTTGATGAAATATACTATAAATTTTGCTCTTCTAATATAATTATCTAGTTCAAAGTATTTTTCTCATTTAACTAAACATTTATATTGAGAGATTGAAAAATCCCTCAAAAATATATGGAGTTATGCTAGAAAACTTAGTTTCTAGTAAACATGCCAATATAAATAAGAAAGAAAAAAAAGGTACTACTTGATTATTTCTGGTGTCCAAAAATCTGTTGGCAAACTATAAGATTAAATGTTAATAATGGATGACTGTGAATGTCACATTCACTTGACATTAAACATGTTCCATGTGTTTATTACATCATCAAATCTTTTTAATTCGACATTTTATTTGTAATTTTATTAATGTCTTACTAATTTATAATTTATTTGTTATTTTGTTATTTAAAATTACTGTAATTTTTGACTTATTATTATTATTTTTCTTTCTTTTGCTTTAAGTCCACATCTAATGTTTGACATTTTATAATATCCATCTATGTTTGTTGACTCAATAAAGAGCATTAGGCTCCTTACACTTTTCTTTCATCATTGGTATTTACCATGCTTCTTAATAATTTTGACTGTTATATTTAAGATGCTTACATTTTGTTCACAATATCTTAAAAAATATCTGTTTGTTTATGGTTTACTTTAGTAATTCTGCATTAAAATATATAAACCACTAGTATTCTTTAGTCTAAAATCATCTAAATAAATCAAATTTCATATTTGATATGTCGCTACACCATAAGTGATCACCATTATTAAAGTCATCCTGTTCTTTAGTGATTTTGATGATTACTATTGCTAATAAGAAATGTTTAATTTTGTTAAATGTCATTAGTCACATTTTACGTGAAAAAAAAAAAAAAAAGTTTTAGTATTTGTTTTTTAATTAATTACCAAGAAATGAAATTAAATGCGAAAATCATTCTTTCATTGTTTATTTTTTCCAGTATTTTAATATGTATTAAATTCTTCTTTCTGCATTAGAAACTTTTGCTTGCATGCTTAGATTTCTTAGTTTCCATGGTAATCTATTGACTGTGTTTTTTCAAACCCTGTTTATGACTGTAAAATAAAGCCTGCTATCCATTTCATATAGACTTAATTTGATTCTGTCTTATTCTGAGACTACAGTCTTTCCACATTCTAAAAAATATATTTTGTGTTTTAAATACCCTTTAAAAATATTTTTGCTTGATTTATCTTTATTTAACAATAAATATTTCATGAAAATTCTTTTTTAGGCTGCATGGTTTTCTCTTGAATTAAAAATAAAAACCCATATTTATCTTAGGCTTTTTTTTTTTTTTCGTATTGAAAACCCTTAGTAATGTAATCTAGTCTAAAAAAATATAAATTCAAAGCAATAAATTAATACTTGTTGAAACCAATTTTAATTATTGGCACAAGGAACATTCATAATTTCTTATTCGTGTTTTAAACCTACAGAAGTATCCAGTCCTATTTACACCTATTATTATATGAAGAAGTATGGAAATGTAATTGATTGTTACTATTCGTGTAACAAATGAGTTTAATAAGGGTATGAATCATCTTTTTTTTAATCAATTAATTTTTTTTTTAATTTTTTTTCTTTTCATGTTGATAAATGCTTTCATAAAATCTACTGTGTGTAATTGTGTTTTATGTTTGAACTATCTTTTATTATTAATTAAACATATTTTAATGATAAGTATCAATTTTAAATATTTGATGACTCATAAAAGAAAAAGTGGATGCATTGCAGAATTTATGAATTTGATCTATTCTGCTTTGTACAAAACTGGAATGAGTGCATAACTCAATGTTTTGTAAAGTGTGGATTTAAAAATTATTTGATTCATCACAACTCTTTACAGATTTTATTTATACACCAGAATGACAAAATCTATCTTTGAAAAGTACTTGTACCACTCTGGCTCATAAATAAAATCTCCTGAAAAGACAATTATTTACTTTATTTTTTATTCTTGGAATAGTCAATTAAATTATTAATTATTGTCAATGCAAGTGAAATTTTATTTTTCATAAATTGTTTCTTATCTTTAAGTTTTTTTTTCATTTTTCTATTTCTTATTAATCTTACTCTTGGAAATAATTAATTTACACTGAATTTATTTATGCCTATTTGTTACAGAGGACCGAAGAAATTTATTAGAAGAAAAACAAAAATTAAAAAACTCTCTTGAATCACAAGAAAAGGTTTCTTAAAAATCCAGTTGTATATTCTTTTCAATATATTTTACTTAATTCTTGTTAATCATTATTTTTTAAGCAGCTCAAAAATGGTTTATCGTAGTTTTGTATTAGGAAAAAAAAAAAAAAAAAAAAAAACACAAAAATGCAAAAATAAAAAAATAAAAAAAATGAACGAAGGAATTTCTTATTCTTTTTATAAAAGTTCTGTATGGCACATAGCGGATTGATTTTTAAATTATGATTCTTTTTGTTAAATGAAGTCTATATTTTCAAAACATCTATTTTTTATATGGTTACTAGATGTCATAAAAATATTATTACATTAGAAGACATAGGAAAATATATTTTACTTAATTCTTGTTAATCATTATTTTTTAAGCAGCTCAAAAATGGTTTATCGTAGTTTTGTATTAGGAAAAAAAAAAAAAAAAAAAAAAAAAACACAAAAATGCAAAAGTAAAAAAATGAATGAAGGAATTTCTTATTCTTTTTATAAAAGTTCTGTATGGCACATAGCGGATTGATTTTTAAATTATGATTCTTTTTGTTAAATGAAGTCTATATTTTCAAAACATCTATTTTTTATATGGTTACTAGATGTCATAAAAATATTATTACATTAGAAGACATAGGCGTAACTTGGGCTCTAAAACTAGGGGGGCTAAAGTTTCGAAGTACTTTTCTAGAAAATTGTACACCCTTTCCCCCCCCCCCCCCAGGAGTTCAGGATTGTTACTGGAACATACTTAATTTCATTTCTTTGAAAAAATTCTGGCTCGAAACTCATTAAACCAGGGTCAAATTAACGCATGTATTACGGATAATCTATGTCAGTTTGGCACCTATGGATCCTGGTGTAATAGTATGCAGTACTTCAGATACAGTATAATAGCTGAAATCTTATGTGCATCCCTGTAAATACTATATATCTGCTTTCTGTCATATAGAAAATAACTTGTAATAAACCTTAATAAAAAATAATGAAATTCTTTTATTTGTCCCTGTAATTAAGCTATTCATCAGATTTATATAAAATTTGAAATGACTCGACAAAATTATGCAACAATTATATACAGTCGAGTCTCCCTATAATGAAACTCCATACATCGAATTTCTCTATATAACGAATTTTTTGTAGGAATGGCCCCCTTTTCGCATGATTGCATTAAAAACAGTCTCTATATAGTGAAGTATCTATCTCCATATAACGAATTTTTTCATAAATTGGTCTTAATTTATTCAGTTTTAAAAAAATTTTGAAATCGTATGGAATCAATTTTCCATCACTTATTTTTGATTTGTCGTTCAGTGTTGAGTTTTTTTTATATTACTTATCTCCTTGTTCTTTAAATCCAACGGATTCATCCCACCTCCCACATATCTTTCAACATCCTTCTCAAAACAGAGTCAATTGGATTGTTACACATATAAGAAAGGAATAAATGAGAGGCACATAAGAGTGGTCTTTAAAAGGAGGCAAATGTTAACTACAATTTTTCATTCCTTGCTAAAATTTGAGCACTTTTTTGACAACGTAACAATTTTAAAATCAAAACAACAAAAAATTACAGATATCTTCGTCTGAAATTAATGCAAGTCTTCCTTACTTGATTTTCATTAAGCTTTCAAATAAATGTCTGTTCTCTTTTTTTGAAACTGCTTAAATAATTAAGAAATAGAATGTTAGGTTAATATTTATTTTTAAACATTACAAATTCTTAATAAAAAACATCAAAAATAATATTTGTTCAAAATTTACACATTAAATACGATTTTTAACATCATTTTCTATACATCGAATTTCTCTATATAACGAATTTTTTACTGGAACGTTGGATTTCGTTATATAGAGACTTGACTGTATTTTAAATTTCAGATGATTCGGTTGGGTAATTTTAGCTCTGTTACATGCGAGCAGATGGATGGACTGAACGACGACTATAGGTGCTAGGTATTTACATAAATACGAACGCACCTAAAAATGAACTTCTCCACAAGGCTGAAAGTGACCTGCAGTCTTGAATTTTCTCGAAATGGTTATGACTGGTATTTTTAAAAACTGATTCCATCTTCAAAGAAAATATTTCAGCTTTACATAGGGGGAACTGGGGCACACTGATACAATTTTTTTCTAAGAATTTTTTTGGCGTTTAGAAAGTAAAAATTTCAAGTGGTGTCAGGAAAACTTGCGTAGTGTGTTATAAAAATGTACAATAGTTGTTTTATATAATATTCTTCATGTAATTAAAAAAAGATTTAAAAAAAAGTCATTTGTATCAATGTGCCCCATCTCCGGAGCTGATTCATACACCACATGGGGCATTTTGATACATTTGAAAACTAGTCATTGGGGGACCACCGTAATACTTACCCATCATGGATACACATATGATATAAAATATGAAAATAAAACGCATGTAAACTATTTATAAAATGCTTCGCAATTCCAAAATAAAGTTTAAACGCATATTTAAGTAGTTTTAATATACATAGTAATGCTCTATCAATGAATTGCTGATGAGTTGATTTTGACAAATTACATAAAACTCCAAAATATGCAAGTAGTACCGGATTGCGTAAAAGAAACATCCTTATAACTCCAAAAATAATAATCATATTAACTAACAATTTACTGCGTCAGATTAAGCACCTCATTTCCAATTGAAATATATCTTTGACTTGAAATTTGAATGAAATACAGGGTCATGAAAAATTGAAGAATGTGGAAAACAGGGTTACACATATCTCGGCAACTAATAATCCGATCGACTTCGTTCTTTATGCAAAATTTTTGTTATTTTATTGTCTTTTACGTCCCTTCTTTAAAATAAAACATTTCGAAAAATTTTGTATACCTTTCATCAGAACGAACTTTTCGAGAGTCCGAAAAAAATAGTTTTGGATAATCGAGGTTATTGATATTAAATAGGCTTCGTCCCATTCTTACATATTAAGCACATACAAAGTTTCAAGTCTCTATCTGAATTTGTTCGGGAGATACAGCAGTTGCAGACAGACGGACGGCAAATTTTTTTTTCTAAAAATATGTTTTTCGGAATCTCCAGTATCTAAAACGTGTAAATCAGTCATAAAAATTTTTCCGATTTTCAAAACGATTGCAATACTTACCCTATACTATGTATGATGGATAAGTAAAACTAGTCGTTGGGGGCCACTGTAATACTTACCCATCATATATATGCGTATATAATATATGAAAATAATACATTTGAAAACTATTAATAAAATGGATTGCAAATCCAAAACAAAATTTAAACGTGTATTTATATTTTTATTGTGCATTGTAATGCTGTATTAATGAGTTGCTGATGAATCTTTTTCGATAAATTATACAACACGCCTAACTACTGAAGTAGTACTGAATTGCAAAAAAGAAACATCATTATAACTCCAAAAATAATAATCTTATTAACTAACAGTTTATTGTGTCGGATTAAGCATCTCATTTCCAATTAAAATATATTTTTGAATTGAAATTTGAATGAAATACAGAGTCATGAAAAATCGAAGAATGTGGAAAACAGGATTACAGATATCCCGGCAACTAATAATTTGATCAACTTAGTTCTTTATGCAAAATTTGTGTTATTTTATTGCCTTTTACGATCACTCCTTAAAATAAAAAAATTCAAAAATTTTTATGTACCTTTCATCAGAACAAATTTTTCGAGAGTCCGAAAAAAATAGTTCAGGATAATCAAGGTTACTGATATTAAATAGGCTTCGTCCCATTCTTACATACTAAGTACATACAAAATTTCAAGTCTCTATCTCAATTCGTTCGGGAGATAGAGCGTTTACAGACAGACTGACGGAGAAACGGCAAAATTTTTTTTCTAAAAATATGTTTTTCAAAATTTCCAGTGTCAAAAACGTGTAAATCTGCCAATTTTTTTTTTTTTTTTTGATTTTCAAAACGATTGCAAGATTTACCCTATACTACTTATGATGGGTAAGTAAAAATGGAGACAAAATAACACTAATGCATATTTTTCATAGAAAATTAGTTAGCAAACCATTCTATATTTATTTACAGAAATTCAAATAACCCACAATTTATTTGTAAGTAATATTAAAGCAATCAAAATTAAATGATTAATGACCTGATGTTCTGGCTGTTCCTTGTCTGATTGTTGGCTGTGGTAACTTTGTCATATATGGTACTTCAACCCCAGCATTATTTTCTTTCTTTGGAAAGATAAAAAAAATAATAGGTTTTCTGTTTATAAATCGGTTTATAAACAGAAAATAAAGGATAATTATAATAAAAATTATCTTTATAATATAATTATCCTTTACTGTTCTTCAGCTTGTTTCCCTTATTTAATATTTCTCATCTCGAAAATACTTTTATCTCTTGAACATCGATATAAATTCGAGATTTGACAGGCTGCCATCTTTTCCTTTTGTTAGTTCGACTAGCACTAGATGTTGGGTAAATTCGTACGTCTTCTGTTTGCAAAAATCCTATAAAATTTTCTAATCTATTCACTTCAACAAAAACTAATATTAAAAACTGTTGACGAAAAATTATTGGATTAAGGAGTATATGGTAAAAAAATAATAAAAGGTAATGAAAAAATGAACTAGAAAAGGTTTTAAGTTGTATCAATGTGTCCCATACAGCCATTTTGGATGAAATGAGTCTCAAATCCAACACTTCATAATTTATCTAACACTAAAGAATGAAAAACTGATAAAGAGCAGCTTTACTTGCCAGGGAGAGTATTCTTTTCGGTTGAAAGTGCTGAACAGTTGTATAAGACCATTTCAATTGTACAACTCGAATTTACTTTTGTCCTACAAAAACAATAAATCATCCATTCCGTTTCCACTAACTATTGAATCATGCCAAGACGTTCTGTATGTAGTTGTGTACACTAGCTTCACCTTTTGGGGCTGTTGTGAAACTTCCTATAATGACCCTGTGAGCAGTAGAGGGGGTGTATCAATGTGCTCCAGTTCCCCCTATGTATTTTATTTGTTAACTCGCACCTCCAAAATTGCGCCCTAAAATGCCGCATGCAATTCCATATAGAAGAGGAAAAAACGATACATTTTGAATATATATATTCTGACGGATAGTGGATTATTTTCTGAAACAGACTGACAAAAACAAGGTTCTTATTTCATAGTAAATATTCCCTGACTTTTAAGTTTTCTCTTATTTTTCTCAAAATTCAGCTTATATATATTCTAGTAAAACTCTCGACAATTGAAAAAATTCGCAATTTTTTCAATGTATAATCGACGAAATTCCCAAGAATAATTTTGAGTAAAAAAAAATAAATAAATAAAACTGAAATTCACCGCAATTTTTCTGAAAGGTTACAGCAGAGAGGTGGGGAAATAATTCTTTTCCCGTTGATAATTATGCACTTTTTCTGTGACTTTTTGACGAAATTAATCTTTTTTTTTTTTTCCTCTATCCGTCGACAAAGTGTGTGTGTTTTTCCCGATACTTTGACGCGACTTTTTTCCGCTATCTTTTATCAGATTTTTTTTTTCACATTCCTGGAAGAAAACTCACATTTTTTATAGCGATCTTTTGACAGAAATTTGCGTTTTTGCGCAATCTTATCAGAAATTTGTGTTTCTCCCGCGATAATTTGACAAAATTACATTTTTTCTGAAATCCTTTGATAAATTTGAGATTTTTTCCGTGATCCTTTGACAAAATCCTCCAACAAAATTTGCGTTGTTTCGTGATGTTCAAGAAAATTTTTACGTGTTTTTCGAAATCCTGTCACAAAATTTGCGTTTTGACAAAATTCGAGTTTTTCCGCAATCCTTTGATAAAATTTGTTTTTTTCTCTCGATTTTTTTCGACAAAATTTGCATTTCTGTGGGATCTTTTGACAAAAACGATTTCACATACATTTACAATATTCAACAAAATGTGCGTTATTTTATCAATTCTTTGACGAAAATCGCGATTTTCTTCGATCTTTTGTCAAAATTCGTATTTTTCTACCATAATTTGGCAAAATTGGAATTGTTTCGTGATATTCAACAAACTTTGTGGTTTCTTCCGATTCTTTGACAAAATTTGTGATATTTATTTCTAATTTGCACTCAAAATATAGCACATACTTGGTTAAATAGAAAAGAAGAGAAAATCGAAATACAAAATATGCCTTTAACCTCAGAATAATACAAAAAACTGGAGGGGCAAAAAGCAAGTCTTGCTCTTGCCCCTGCTCCTGGAAAACTAAGGCAGCATATCCCCCCCCCCTTGCCCCCGTCAGATTGCGCCCATGTTAGAAGAAGTCGTATTGAAAAGCTTGATGACTATATAAATAACCTTTACATGATGTGTCACCACTTTTTATCTAATTTGAAGCCATTTACTTAACATTGCTGAATATCTTTTAATGATTAATATTTACTCGTAATTTATGATACTGAATGAGTCTTGGGAAAACTAAATGTTTTCTTTTTTATGGGATTTTTGCAAGTGTGTGAAAAAAAAAAAAAAAAAAAAAGCTGTATTGAAACCAAGTGTTTTCTTTTTTTGTGTGTGGGATTTTTACTCACTAAAGGTGGAGGAATTGAATCAGTTTTGATTGTGAATCAACCAATTTAACAAGTACATAAGTCACAGATTAAAACATTTTCTAGAATCAATAAAAATTGAGTTATGCAAAAATGTTAGATTTTTAAAGAACTTTGTTATGTTACTTTAATTTACTTTTGTACCCTTGATCAGGGCCATTTTAAGCTTAAGTGGGGCTGGGTAAAAAAACTTTTGTGAACTCCTTGTCCTTCAAGCTAATTAACTCTTTTCCTTCCCATTACATAATTACCTTTTAAAAGCTTTGTGCATGTGGGCAGGGATAGGGATATTGGTATAATAGAAAGCTAGAATTGATTAAACAAAAATATGTATCTATATAGTAAAATGTATTTTATTTTACAGAAAAATTAATAAGTGTATAATATTGCAATAAAAATAACAGTACCCTTTATCAGAACCATTATCGTCACTACCTTCATATCAGGTCATATTCAATTCATGTCCTTGTCTAGACATATGTGCCATATGCTGCCTATATTAGAAAACAAATTAAAAATTTTGTATAGTTTTCAAATAATATGTTTTGCTTTTGAGCACTCGTGCATTGAACATTTTATATATGATAAATAAACTTATTTAAATGGATAGATTTTATCATGAAATAAAAAACTGATAACTTAAGAAATATTAACTCTTTAGATATTTTGTATTAAAAAAGAAAAGTTCTGGCACAAGGCCGTGTGTAGCTGAATTTGTCACATATCCTTAAAAACAACTCTTCTCAAATTCATTATTCAGAGCGTTAAATTTTTTCATGTTTTACTCTTATGTATTAACCAAGCAATTTTTATTATGTCATGTTTTTTTTTAATTTGGCAACCTTTCATTTGGTTGAAACATGTGTTGAGAAAGTTCTATATAAATTGATTGGTTAAATTGTGTTTTTGAGAATAATTTATGAATTAGTTGATTTATGCATCTAGGCTCCTACTGGAAAATTTTTAGAAAATTCTTTCTGAAAGCCAATTTTTCGTCAAATTTCACCCAGTTTGGTAACATTTTTTCAACAGTTTACTAAGTCAATTCAGTATTCTTTGTCTAAAAAAAAAAATTAAAAAAAAAGTCATTGACTTTACTTCTTACATGCATATAAATTAGTTTTTGTTTTTAGTAGTGATTAAAAATGATTCTACAGAATTGTATAAATAGAGCCTGTATTGTATTGTTGTAAGTAATCAGCTTTCATTCCAATTTGGTTTCAGCATTTTCATTAAACTTAGGTTCTATGTTTGTCTCATTTAATTTCTTTGTATAACAATAAATGTACATTTCTCCACAAACATCTTTTTTAATTTTTTCTGTTTTTAAGTTTAAAAAAATTGGTATTTTTTCTGAAGTCTGTTTGGAATAGGCAGATTTTTTGAATAGTGGGACTTTACTGTATATGATATAAGATTCTAATTGAGAAAATAAAAACAGGAAAAAAAATAAAAAATAAAAAGTTAATGAGCTTAATAAGACACACAAAAATAATGTAACAAAAAGTAAACATTTATTTAAGAAAAAAATATCAAACTTTATATATCAGAAAATCATATGTTTTTCATTGTGCTTCAACATTCAAAAATACAATGAAAACAAAACCTTTTATCTCAGATATTTCACCCTTGATCAGTATAAGATTGTTTAGATTTTTCTCTTTCTTATAATCTCTTTATTTTTATATATTTTCAACATTTTTTGTTGCCATCAGACACTTTAAACTTTTATTTGTTAATTTCAAGTGATGATAAGTAATTTTAAGTGCTAATTTCACTTGTAGCATATCTTCTTACTTTTAAAGCAATCAATATCAAAATAATTATTCATCACATAACTAAAATTAAATTTTTATTGTCATTTTTCTGATTTATTTGCAATTGGTGAGGTTGTGCACACTTCTTTTATATGTATACTATGGATAGCATATACATTGTAGCCTAAAGTATTATTCTTATATTGCAAATACTCTTTAAAACTTGTATGATCAAAAGATTTAAATTTTTACTTACATAAAAATCCATAATACTAAATAAATAAATAAGTGTATTTTAAAGTATGCATAAATGTTGATATATTTTAATTTAGATAGTAACATTTCTGATTTAATTTTTTCCTTTTCAGTTATATTATGAGAAATGTAAGACTTTAACTCTAGAACTTCAGAAAATAAAGGAAGCAAATAAAGATGAGACTTCAAAATTAGTATCTCAAGTGAAAAATGAAGGTTTTTACTTTTCTGTTGATATGTTATTGTACTTGTACTTTTAAAATTATTATATTGTTTGTTTTTGTGCAGAATAAAGAAAAAAATATTGTTAGAATGTTAGAAATTATTTTTAATATTTTAAAAGTTATTGCTACAAATTAGTTATTTTGATTTATATTTTAATGAACAGTTTTTTACTTAAAATTAAATATTTTCATATTTTGTCTTAAAACATTTTGTTTGTCTGTTCGTATGTAGTGTTGATAAATTATAGAAAAATCATCAGATATTTTCCCAGTGATTGATATAACTTGTTGATTTTTTGTGTAGAATAAAGAAAAAAAAATGCTAGAAATTATTTTAAATATTTTAAAAGTTATTGGAGTCTTTAATGAAGTCTTTTATTTAAAATTAAATATTTTCATATTTTGTCTTAAAAAAAAAAAATACATTTTGTTTGTCTATCTGTATGTAGTGTAGATAAATTATAGAAAAATCATCAGATATTTTCCCAGTGATTAATATAACTTGTTAATTTTGCTGGATTAACATTAGTATTAATTTTGAGGTGTAATGCACTTTTACTTCACCAATTATATCCCCTCAAAAATACTTATCAAATTATAGGGCTATAATATTATTTCTTTAAATGCATAATATCATTTCTATTTTGCACATATTTTTTAAATGTTATTATATTTTATGCTTATCTATATCAAACTTTTTTTTAATTTTATACTTATCATTTGTTTGGTAATCATTAATCAATAATAATAACAAAGTAAGAATTGTGAAAATTTAGAAAATTATATGTTATGTATTCTCTGAATCAATCCTTTTCATTTCTTCTTCTTAGATTAGTGACATATTCTGGCTTTAAAAAAAATTTCAGCCAAATACTTTGATTTCTAAAGTTACAATTATTCCAGCTCATGCATGTTTTAATTTATCAGAAACAATTGTTTTTGTATCCGAATCATTTTTTCAACAAAATTGTGCTCAACTGCATTCAAGCATGAGTTTTCTCTCTTTGCAGTGTTTTGCAGTAAGACAAACTAATTCTTTGCAGTACTAAGTCCCTGCTAAGTAGCTAAATATTCATTGCAATTCAGAATTCTACACATTAAGCATTATGATCAATCTAAGCTCCTTTTTCTGATTGCATGAAATTAAATTTGCAAAAGAACAAAGTTTGATGTGGCCAAAGTGACTTTCATTTTCAGAAAACAAAAGGACTTTAATCGTATTAATGTGTCATATGGAATTCCAACTGAAAAAAATGCTTAAAGAAAAAACTAATTAGCTTGAAACACAAAAATAATAGTCCTTAGATTGGATTTTGACAACAGTATAATTTATTCAATATAATCCTTACCTGTGAGCAACAGTTAATCGGAAGTTTACTGCTGGGCCAGATCTTATATGCCCATAGGCCCAACCAAATCTGACACTCCCTTCCTCAGCTATTTTTTCAAATTCTTAAAAAACAATAACAGAATGCTAATAAGATTCACACTAGTTTCAAGAAATTCTTATTTTAGACAGGGCTAATGAAATTTTTTTTTAATCAACGCATTTAGGTAGCCATATGGTAGCATTTAAGTATGTTGTATATTTTGTATTGCATTATTATATAGTTTATTTGTGGATATATAATTTGTGGTTAATAATTTGAACAACTCAGTTTTATAGAAATAGTATTTTGTTAACTTTAGGTTAAAATAATATGTGTATGAGAGTTAAACTAACAAATATTTGGTGCATTATTTATTACTAGCTGACCCGCCCGGCGTTGCCCAGGTCCGTATTAACAACATTAAATGAACTTGAAATTTGTATGATTTTATCATTAACTCAAAACATGCAGAAATGCATTGTCTGAAATACGTAGCCACTGACTGTGTGAAAAATCGGTTTAAAAAACAGCTAATGCTAAGCTCTAAAAATACTCAAAATGAGCGATGAGAAACGCGGGAGGGAATATGTATCCAACGACTGCGTGATTTTCGTGTTAAAGTGTTGATATTTATCAAAAATCACTGTTAAGTCACGTAACTAATTATTTTTTTTTTCACATAGAAATCCCAAGTGAAATATTTTGAATTTCAAACTAATTATATCACTCTTAAATCCGACTATACCATGAATGAAATCGATACTCGCTGGTAGCTAAAATGTTGGTATGTAGTATTATAATTTCAGAGCCATTTAACAAAAGTAACTGTTTTTTTTAATCAAATCATGCGTAATGTTCACTCTATGGATATATTCCTAACCATAAACTTTTGGACAGTAACCATAACCTGCCTGTAACCTAACTTTGACTTAACAGTACCTTACCGTAAATTAAATATAACATAAATGTAACCTAGCCTTCACTTTATTGTAACATATCCTTATTCTAACCATAACATAAATGCAATTTAACTTTAACCTAACTTTAACTTAATCGTGACCTAACTGTAACCTAACGGGAAATTAAATATAACCAAAGACTTACCGTAATGTAATTGCAACCTAAAATGTTACCAAACCATATATTGGTTTCATGTCCATGGAGATTATTTTGACTTGTTCGGATCTGGTTATGATTCATTAGAACATTTTTGTCGGGTTCAGATTTTGTTCGGTTCAGATTATAGGTATTTTTTGATATTGAGTTTTAATGTTCGGGTCGTATTCATGTCCATGGAAATTATTTTGCCTTGCTCGGATACAGTTATGGTTCTTATTTTTGTCGGGAACAGATTTGTTTAAATTCAGATTTCGGCTTTTTCTTCAAATGGAATTTTCGGGTTCGGGTTTTCTTGTGTGTTCAAGGAAATTATGCTGCCTTGTTCGAATAAGAACATGCTTCACTGGAATATTTTTTTTCAAGTTCAGATTTGGTTCAGTTCAGATTTCGTGATTTTTTCAAAGAAATTTTTTTGGTTCAGATTCGGTTCATGTGAATGGAAATTTTTTGTCTTATTCAGATCCGGTTACGATTCTTTGGAATATTCTTATCAGGTTCCGATTTGGTTCGATTAAATTTCAGGTATTTTTTCAAATAGAATTTTTAGGTTTGGATCTCGTTCATGTCCACGGAAATTATTTTGTCATACTCGAATCCAGTTATGATTCTTTCGAATATTTTGGTCGAGTTTAGATGTGGTTTGAGTCAAATTTCAGTTTTTTTCAAATCGAATTTTTTAGGTTCGAGTTGGGTTTATGTCCATAGAAATTATTTCGTCTTGCTTGGATTGGGTTATAGTTCTTTGGAATATTTTTGCCAGGTCTAGATTTGGTTCAATTCAGATTTCGGGTTTTTTCTTCAAATATAACTGTTGAGTCCCGATCTTATTGCATGTTCACGGAAATAATTCTGTCTTGTTCGAAAAAGGACATGCTTCACGGGAATATTTTTGCCAAGTTCAGATTTCGTTCAGTTCGCGATTTTTTCAAAGAAATTTTTTGGGTTCGGATTGTGTTCATGTCCATGGAAATATTTTGTCTTGTTTGAATCCGGTTGCGTTTCTTTGAAATAGTTTTGTCAGATTCAGATTTGGTTAGATTCAAATTTCAGGTATTTTTTTGAATGGGAGTTTTAGGTTCGTATCGGGTTCATGTCCACGGAAATTATTTTGTCTTACTCGAATCCGGTTGTAGTTCTTTCGAATATTTTAGTCAGATTTAGATGTGGTTTG
The DNA here is from genome assembly GCA_964019185.1 of Maratus speculifer. Lineage (NCBI taxonomy): Eukaryota > Metazoa > Arthropoda > Arachnida > Araneae > Salticidae > Maratus > Maratus speculifer. The sequence continues at coordinate 298,415,487 of OZ025297.1, read as the reverse complement.
GGTCAAAGTTCAGGATTTTTCAAACGGAGTTTTTTAGGTTTGAGTCGTGTTTATGACAATGGAAAGTATTTTGTCTTGCTGGGATCGGGTTATATTTCTCTGGAATATTTTTATCTGTTTCAGATTTCGTTCGAGTCATATTTCGGGTTTTTTTAAAGAAAATATTTAGGTTCGGGTCAGGTTTCATGCCCACGAAAATTATTTTTCCTTTTTTGAATTGGGTTATGCTTCACTTGAACATTTTTGCGGGATTGAAATTTGGTTCGGGTCAGTTATCAAATCCATAGTTTTTTCCAAACAGAATTTTTAGGTCAGGGTCGGGTTTATACTCACTGAAATTTTGTGTATCACGGATCGGAGTGTGGTCTGTTTTTTTTTTTTTTTTTTTTCTGGTTGGGATCGTGTTATGTTTAAATTAGTCTAAACATTAAGGTTATAATCAGTTTTGCTACTATTCTTTTTATGGCCATTTCTGATAGACAATTTACTTTGCTATTCGATAATTTATTATGGTGAATGAATCGTTTGCGGATACAAACAATTGTACCCCAAACAGCTATTTTATTTTTTTTTAAAAACAAATTAAAGCCATATTACAATTTTAAATTGAATAGAACACATTTAAATTTAATCAATGATTAAAAAAAATAAACTCATAGAAAAGGTGTTGTGTAATGTTTTTACTGCAACACAGCTAATGACTCATACATTCTAATGTTCGAAATGCCAAAAATATGCGCACAACCATATAGTAAAAAGAAATTAATAGAGTGGCAGTATAATGTCTTGGAGTGACGCAAAAAATGTAACTCTAAAATCCGCTACATTAAGTCCATATAAGCACCAACAAAACCATGTGCTTTGAAACTCCGATCAATTCAAACTGGTTTAAACCAGTATTTCTTTGTTTTTGTTTTTTACCTTTTAAACTGTTATTGAATAGATGACTAAAATTTCATTTAAAAAATAACGTTTTGTGCCATTATTGCCTGTAATACACGATCAGAATGCATGAAAGATACAATTAAATCAATCATAGGCAAGAATTATTTGATTATTTTTATCATATGACTTTGAAATATCAATATAGAAGCATCATTTAAGACTTTGCTTGAAAAATCAACATTCTTTCGTTAATGTCTTAAAATCTTCTCCACTCTGAAATCTAGATTTTAGATTAATATTATTATTAAAGTGTTCATGCATGATTTTAAAAGAATCTTTTCATCACTATATTTTATATATTGACATGGAATTATTAATATGTTGTTAAATCATAAACATTTTTCATCTACGTTATAAAGTATTAAAAATTTCTGAAAAAAATTTACTTCAAATCATATGTTTTCAATATTTTATTTAATTTTGTTTTGACATTTAATTATTTTTAATTTTCCAATTTCAATTATTTTAAAAGCAAACATTTATTTTAATAAATAATATAATAGAAAAAACCATTTGAAAAATTACTATTTCTTCGTAAAATATGCTTCAGCTGTAATTCATTTCTTGCAATCCGTCTTATTAATACAAAATTCCTTTGTGGCGTAGTGGCAGATGGGCTTGCAATAAATTGTAGAAATTTAATTAAATATTCAAGACTAAATTTTATAAACTCAACAACTATAAAAATTTAATGAGAAATGACAGTTACAAATGCTCTGACTTTGCAGAGCGGTTGGTTCGCCAGACACCCGGACTTCAAACCCCGATATTGGGTATAGCAGTGGTCTGAGAGAGCAGAGCTCCCTCCAACGTAATCTCGAGAGATCTATCTCTCAACTGTCCGACCAGCAGCCCAAAAAAAAACGTCCTTCCCTGGTCAACATTCACAAGGGGGGGGGAGGAGGAAAGACCTCTTTCTCAGACTTCTTCCAATCTGGATCCAGGGGTCAAGGCGTCCTTCTCCCATTCGATATCACAGAGTGCCTCCCCTTGACTGATTTCACAGCCCAAGGAAATCTGTACTTAGCAATAGAAATGCAAGCAAAACACCTGTGTAAGGTGACCTCCACATAAAGCGCGGGAGGCAGTATTGTTCAGGCATGGCACTAAATCCTCGTACACCACTCAGCTGGAGACAACTTGCTCATCCCCTCACTGTCCACATAAAGTTCAATAATTGCGACCACATTCCGATCCTTGAGGACAAAAGGCACACCTGCAGCAGGAAATGTGGAGATATGACAACTCCTTCCCCCTAAAGAGTTTTCCTGGGCTTGACTAGGAAAGCTCCACAAGGATAGCTCGTTCCCTTCAAACACCCTTTGTGAGGCAAGGCAAGGCAAGGCACATTTAAATATCCTATCACTTAATTTTAACTACCCTTTTCCGAGAACAATTTTCACATAACACCCACCTTGTCTCACTTGGAAACACAATAATAAATAACAATACATAAACACAATGTTAAACACTGAAATTAAAAATATGCTAGATAATTAATATTTACAACTTCATAGTTTATTTAAAAAGGCTAAGGAGTCTGCTCAGACCATCGGCGTTCCCATTTTCTTTTCCTGGCTTATGCTCTATTCTAAATTTGAACTGTTGTAGGCATAAGGCCCAGCGCATTAGCCTCGCATTAGTTCCCATCATTTTTTTTAGATACGTGAGAGGATCGTGGTCTGTCTGAATCAGGAATTCCTGGCCATCCAGATAATAAGTTAACTTTTTTACTCCAAAAATGATAGCCGCTAACTCTTTCTCTACCGTACAATAATTTTTCTCAGCCTGACTAAATTTCTTGGACAAATAAACTATGGGATGTTCTTCCCCGTTACTCATTTGGGATAACACAATACCGGCCCCAATTTCGCTCGCATCTGATTGGACAATAAATTCCTTTGAATAATCTGGAGCATAGAGTACAGGTTTACTTGCTAACTTTCCCTTTAAATTTTCAAACGCGGATTGACAATTTTGCGTCCATTCTATTTTCTCTTTTTTAACCCTCCCCTTTAACGCGTCGGTGAGAGGAGCCGCGATAACAGAATAATTCGGGATGTACCTCCCATAGTACCCCACAATTCCTAAAAATGCTCTAATTTGAGTCTTTGTGCAAGGGGTAGGAAAATCTTTAATTGTTTGTATTTTAGCCTCCCCCGGGGATCTTTTACCCGACCCAATCTCGTGACCTAAGAATTTAACGTGGTCTTGGGCAAATTGACACTTAGAAGGTTTGATGGTAAGGTTTTCTTCCCGTAATTTCTCTAATACTCTCCCCACGTCTTTCACGTGACTTTCAAAACTAGGAGAATACACCGCAATGTCGTCGATGTATGGCGACGCAAAAATCTCCATCCCCTGTAAGACCTCTGCCATTAACTTACAAAAATAGAACGGCGCATTGGCTAATCCAAACATCATTTTCTTAGGTATGTACGTGCCAAAGGGGGTCACAAATGCCGCATACCTTTGGGCTTGCTTCGAGAGAGGAATTTGAAAATACCCCTTCGCCAGATCCATAACAGTTATAAAGGGAGCGGCGCTCACCTTTTGCAAAACTTCCTCGATATTCGGCAAGGGGAAATACATATGGCGCGTAATCGCGTTCAATTTTCTGTAGTCCACACAAGGCCTAGGATCCTTGCCAGGACTCTCAACTAGAATCATCGGACTTGTATAGTCTGACTGACCGATTTCTATCACCCCCAAATCTAATAATCTCTGAATTTCATCTTGCAAAATTGTAATTTGTCTAGGGGACATCCTGTAAGGCTTTGCCCGCACCTGGGCATCGCTCGTGAGCTCTATGTCCATCTCCACTAATTTAGTATTACCTGGATCTGCAGAAAATACCTTCCCATTCTGTCTTAACATTCTACAGAAACTATCAATTTGACTTTCCGTAGCGCGCTCCGCTAATCCACTTTCCCGCACAATTTCCCACAAATCGAACTGAGTCGAATCCGGTGCCGGATAAGGTATCTCAGCGTCCTTTTCAGACTCCTGTGGTTCCTCCAGAATAATCAAATTAACTCGTTCCGGCCTGCGGTAATATGGTTTCATCAGATTTACATGATAAATGGTACTTTTGTCCCTCTTTTCAGGTAAATCAATCAAATAATTTGTATCCGAAATTTTCCCTGTTACAGTTCCCGGCCCCAGCCAATTTACAGCCATTCTATTGGGCTTAGAAGTAGCTAAAACCAACACTTTATCTCCCACATTAAAATTTCTAGACACTGCATTTCTGTCATACCAGACTTTCCTTTTCTCCTGGCATTCGCGCAGTTTCTCGGAAGCCAAATCCTGACATTTTTTAAGTCTGTTGACTAAATCCAAGATGTATTCAACAACTGTTGGATCGGTATCACCAGAATCCATCCAATTCTCAAAAACAATAGTCTGAGGGGTCCTCAGATTCTTCCCTAAAACCAATTCAGAAGGGCTAAACCCTAAACTTTCGTGGGTCACCGTGCGTAACGCAAACAGTGCCGCTGATAGATTCTTCTCCCAATCTTCTGATTCTAAACAAAGCACTTTAAAGACTTTTTTTAATGAAGAATGCCATCTCTCCACCACATGACTCTGCGGGTGACAAACCGAACTATGAGTCACTTTGATTCCAAAGCATTCAAAAAACTCAGAAGTTAACTCACTGGTGAAGGATTTTCCCAAATCCCTCTGGATTTCTTTAGGGAAACCCGTCCTAGAAAATACCAACAACAAGGCATCAATCACACTGACCGACGTGATATCTTCCACCGGTATAGCATCCGGATACCTCGACGCTACACAAATAGCAGTAAGTAAATATCTATTATTCTTATGACTCCTGGGTAATGAACCTACGGCGTCTATATTTATTTTTGAAAACACTTCCGAAATTACAGGCACAATTTTCAAAGGTGCTTTCACTTTATCCCTATTATGACCAACAATCTGATATTCGTGGCAGGTTTTAACATATTGTTCAATCTCTTGATAACAGTTCGGCCAAAAATAATGCCTCAAAATTCTGTCTTTAGTCTTTGTGGTTCCCAGGTGTCCTGACACTTCATTATGACAAAGGGCCTTTAAATCCTCCCTAAACTTCTCCGGAACGCACAATTGCATCCTCTCTTCCCCCGACTTACTCACAACTATTCGCACAAGACGGTCCTTTACAATTTTAAATTCTTTTTCCTCGGCAGTTTTTGCTCTTTCCAACAAAGGAATTAACGAAGGACATTTCAGCTGTTCCCTTTTGAATTCATCCCCCGAAATCTTAGCTAATATACTTTCCCCATCAGCCTTCGGTAGAAATTCCCCATCCTCTTCATTTAAAGTGAGAGGTTCAGTTTCGGTTTCGGATTCACCCGGAATTTCGACTTCCATTTGTTTACTCTTTCGACTTTGACTATGCGTAATTACAGCACAAACAGGTATAGGAGATTCCTTATGCTTCTCAATTAATTCTGCGGTTTCATTACCCATTAAATAGAATCCCTGATCTAAATCATCCGGTTTAACAGCTGCCTTAGTGACAATAGTTCCAAATTCACCTTGAATTGTGACTTTAGCCAAAGGTAAACAAAAGCAGGTTTTATCTAAAGGTTGACGTACCCAAGTTACTTCACCTAATAAATCTTCCGGATTTACCCAACTTTTTGCTAGCAAATCGATTCCACTACCACTGTCTCTTAAACAATCCCTTTCAACGCCATTAATTCTCACTTTACTGATATATGGATCAAAACTCTCATTTACTTCTACATTTCCGACTAATCGGCACACTATTTTTTCCTCTCTTTTTCTTAAACTGGGGCAGTCCGGGCGTATATGCCCTTTAACATTGCATTGGAAGCAAACGACTTCCCTAGTTTTCTCAAAGCGTTTATTTTTTCCTACCTTAGGTAGTTCCCTATTATTCTGAGGCTCCGGTTTCCTCCGATCTTCCGTCCTTTCCTTAAAATTATTCCCTGTTTTACCCTTTCCAAAAGACCTCCTTTCCCAAGGTTTACTATCCGTTTTTTTTAACGTTTTCTTGACGCTCTCATAATAATCTAGTTTGGTCACTAATTCAGAAGCTTCGCGAAATTCCTCCCAACTCTCTAAATACCTTTCCTTAATTTCAGGGGGAACCCGTTTTTTCAATTGCTCCGTAAGCATTAATTCCTTCAAAGATTGAAAATCAGTCACCTTTGCAGACTCTAACCAATTATCTAGATAGCCACGCAACTCATAAACCAGATCAGACCAAAACGCACCCGGTTTTTTTTTTATGCTCCTCAAATCTTAACCTTAAAGCAACCGTGCTTAGTCTAAACCTAGTCAATAACATACTCTTCATGTGATAATAATCATCTCCCTTATCTGCAGGTTCCTTGACAACTAACTCAGCTATCTCTGCAGGTAACAACGGAATTAATTGCGACACCCATTCTTCCTCCTTAACTTTCTCTTTTGTAGCCTGATGTTCAAAAATCATAAAAAATAAAGTAATATCTAAGATTTTCGGATCAAATTTTGGGACTAAGTCCTTTAACTTAACTTTTCTGGTCCCTTCAGTATTTATGGAAACCGTCGATCCTACACTCGCTGTTTCTACAGCATTAGAAAGCCTTAACCTTTCCAATTCATATTCGCGCTCTTCTTTAGCTAACCTTTGATTTTCTAACCTTTCTTTTTCCCTCTCCTCTTTGGCTTCCCTAGCTAATCTTTCCTTTTCCGCTTCCTTTTATTCCTCTAAAATACGATCTAAGAAAGCTTCCCCAGTTTCCTCATCATATTCCGTCGATTCCGTTATGCCTTTTATAATATCTTTAATCAGGTCTGAATCCGACACATCAACCTCAAATTCTCTGGCTAACAAAATTAAAGTTTGTTTCTTCTGCCTTTTTAACTTATTTAGAAAAGCCATGATAACAATTAACTAACACTCCTATACACAATTCTAACCTTTCAAAAACAAAGAACCTAATCTTTGAGTTATTTCAACATTAAATAAGATTTCCAAAATTTCAATGAGATTTCAATTTAAATATAGTTTCAAAATTAATTATAATTTCAAAATTATTACATTCCATAACTCTTACATATGCTACTCTTTTCACTTTGCCCCAACATAACATACAAACAAATATCATTACTCCCTACCTTAACTTAAAAAATATATATATATATATGAATGATCAAATGTTTCCAAATGAGACAAAAATAAATATAATAACACATATAAATAACACACTAGAGAAATGCATATACAACAAAATGAAACCCTTAAACAAATTTCTACACACAATACACTAACCTATCTCTACCACACCCACATAATCGAACATTCCCAGTTCAAATTAAATTTTAAAAAATTAATTTTTCTAACTTTCTCATTGACCAGTACCTTGCAACACAAAAAGCATTTAAAAGGAACTCACCCCTCTTTTAGGCGACGGAACGGGTGCTCCACCAGACAATACCCGGCAAACAGTCAGATGAAACTCCGGAACGGGTGCTCCACCAGACGAATTCACACTAGGAAACGTTGAACAGGCATACCATTCTGGCGAAAGTCCAATTTCACAAGCGATGAAAATCCAAAAAATTGTCGAACATGCACACGACTCTGGCGAAAGTCCAATTTCACAAGCGATGAAAATCCAAAAAATTGTCGAACATGCACACGACTCTGGCGAAAGTCCAATTCCACAAGCGATGAAAGTCCCAAAAATCACTGAAGAAATGGGTCCAGAGTTTTTAACTTAACTCTCAGATCCAAACGCGCTGCCACCAATATAATTTATTTAATTTAGCTGTGGCGTAGTGGCAGATGGGCTTGCAATAAATTGTAGAAATTTAATTAAATATTCAAGACTAAATTTTATAAACTCAACAACTATAAAAATTTAATGAGAAATGACAGTTACAAATGCTCTGACTTTGCAGAGCGGTTGGTTCGCCGGACACCCGGACTTCAAACCCCGATATTGGGTATAGCAGTGGTCTGAGAGAGCAGAGCTCCCTCCAACGTAATCTCGAGAGATCTATCTCTCAACTGTCCGACCAGCAGCCCAAAAAAAAACGTCCTTCCCTGGTCAACATTCACAAGGGGGGGGGGAGGAGGAAAGACCTCTTTCTCAGACTTCTTCCAATCTGGATCCAGGGGTCAAGACGTCCTTCTCCCATTCGATATCACAGAGTGCCTCCCCTTGACTGATTTCACAGCCCAAGGAAATCTGTACTTAGCAATAGAAATGCAAGCAAAACACCTGTGTAAGGTGACCTCCACATAAAGCGCGGGACGCAGTATTGTTCAGGCATGGCACTAAATCCTCGTACACCACTCAGCTGGAGACAACTTGCTCATCCCCTCACTGTCCACATAAAGTTCAATAATTGTGACCACATTCCGATCCTTGAGGACAAAAGGCACACCTGCAGCAGGAAATGTGGAGATATGACACCTTCCTCGTGCTTTTTATTGAGACATTAAAATTTCAGCGATAAATGGTTTCATATTGCAAACCTTTTTTTTTTTGGTTTACTTCGCCACCACATCCATGGCGTACAGCAGCTGTGATTAAAAAAAAATCCTCATTTAAACTGACAGTTTGCTAGTCTATGAATTTTAAAGGTCGGTCCCAGTTTTTAAAATTATTTCTGCAAAAATTTTATGCAACCAACCAACCAAAAGAGAATGAAAGAAGAAAAAAGCTAAAAAAAAAAGGCGATTTTTTATGAGAGTGGGGTTTGGAATTTAATTAATTACTCAGTTAATAAATAGAATTTTGAAATTCTGAGCATCAGGTGCATCAGGAAAGATATTGGGCTACTCTCAGAAAAATTTTGAGCTTCGTACGTACCGTAGTTTTCGCTAACTATCGCAGACACACACACACACACAGAGCGATTTGTTATTTTATTAATATAGATAACTAATTTTGAAGGATTATTATATGTCACTGAAACAGTTTATTCGTAAATATTTTCTTTCGTCGAAATTTGACGTGTTTTACCTTGTTTTAAATAAATTGCTTCTTACTGCATACATTAAGTGACACAAATATTGAGTAAATTGATTGTACTATTGGTACATTCATTGATAATAGTTTATAAATTGATAACAATCTGGTGAAGTTTTGAAATATAAATAAAAATTTTGCATTTTTCATCAAATTCAACTTTACTGCTATGTTTGTTACACCAAGTTCTCTAAAAAGGCAGTACCATTTTTTTAGTAGAAATGTTTTCATTTATTATAAATTTGTATAAAATAGTAATGACAGTGATAAATTAATGTTTTAATCTTTTTTATTATTATTCAAGATAATAAGGAAGCAGGGCATAGAAATAATGAATAGCAATAATAATTTCTGCAAGTTTAAAATGTTTGTAACACATATTACACTGCTCAAAACAATTAAAGGATATTGCAGTTTTAGGTGGATTTTGTATCTGGGAAACTTTTTAGCTGATTGATACATGGTCCACAGATATAGTAGGTTATATGAGAATAAATTACACATGTTTGGCAGAAAAAAATGCATTTTATTGCGCATTTGTGTACAAATGGAAAACAACACAATTTGTGCATATGAGAAAAAAAGAATAAGAAAAGGTGTTTTCTTCAAAGAAAATCATTTTCAGTAGGGGGTATGGTTTCCACGGGTGGCCAGCAACGTTGAACACCTTTGAGGCATGGACTCAATGAGTCTATTAATGACGAGTTGGGGTATTCTGCCCCACTCTTCCAGAAGAGCTCTTTCCAGTTCTTGGAGAGTTTGTGGGGGTTGTTGGCGGCCAGAAACTCGTCTTCCTAGAGCGTCCCAAACGTGCTCGATTGGATTCATGTCTGGAGAACACGCTGGCCATTCCATTCGAACGATTCCTTCCTCGAAAAGCAAATCCTCCACCAGGTTTGCACGATGTGGCCTGCAGTTAACATCCATTAAAATGAAGTTATCTCCGATTGCTGCAGCGTAAGGGACTACAATAGGTCTGAGGATCTCATCCCTATATCGGCAGGGTTCGTGATTTTTTTGATTTTTTTAATAAAAATCAAAATAATCGGATTTTTTTGATTTAAATCAGATTTTTTTGATTTAAATCAGATTTTTTTGATTTTTTTAAAAATTGCCACATATTATTTTATGACTTTTTGTTTAATTTAAAAAATGTAAAGTTTAAATACATAGACATGCATATTATAAGTATTATCTATTACTAATATTACACAATTTACATAAATGATTCATATTATTTCAAGGTAAAATTTTAGGCTATGAAAAAAATCTTGATTACACAAAATGCATGAAAAACTACAAATCAGATGTCAAAAATTAATTCAACCTTCAATATTTTAATTAAAATAAAAAACATATGCAACACATAAAAAATGTAAACAAAATTGGAAGTTTTCAACCAAGTTTTTAACTTAAGTGTTAACTGAGAAAAATGAGTTCAATTGCTGCCATCAAAATACTTAAGGCCAGAGGACACAAATTGAGATGTCATCACTAATCGACTGACTTCTCAGTAGTGTTGGAATTTATACAAGACAATTTTGAATAGCAATTTTATTTTACTTGTGGAATATTTATCATCTTATAAAGCAATAACTATTTAAACTCACTAATAAGAACTTGGAATCCCTAAATAAAAATTCAGCCAAGGAAAGAATGCTACAGTGTTGCCGCATCTGGATATTTTTTTTATTGGGGGATTCCAAATTCTCATGTGTATGTTTAAGTTTAAGAAGTAATTAATCATAATTTAATCAGTATGTTCAGTGTTTTATACGATGATTGATATTCCACAAATAAAATAAAAGTAAATTGTTATTCAAAATTTTCTAGTGTGAATTCCAACATAATTGAGAAGTAAGTCAATTAGTGAATACCTCACAATTTGTATCCTCTGGCCTTGAGCATTTCGATGGCAGCGGTTTAACAGTTTTATCTGTTGATTTCTAATTTCTGAAAGTATCAAACCAAAGGCAAAAAACATTTGTTCGATTTAAGCAGATAAATCTATTGCAGTAAAAAGCTAGTTGATCATTAATTCTCTTTTTAGTATGAGCTTTTTCGATAACTGTAACAAAAATACCTTCCACCATTCTAAAGGGCTGAGATCAATTATATTAAATTAAATAAATCAATTGCTGATTCAGATTTTGCTCAAATCCTTATATAGCAGGCTTCACCAAAGTACAGCACATAACGTCATACAATTTTATTTTACCTCAACTTGCAAAAGTTTTTCTAAATACTAATGAGTAAATATTCAAATATTTAGTATATTTCTGCTTAGATTTCTTTACCGTTGCAAGATTATTTTATAATTTGATTCAAATGAAATTTGAAAGCATTTTTTTTTCTAAACTTTACATTTATTTTACTTTTTTACTAAGCTTAAGCTTTATCTTTCTGAAAGTTGTTTGATTATGTATGGTATATAAAACTAAATTATATTAAAGCACATTATTATGTTTGTTTCATCTGAAATTTATTAAAAAATAACTTAAAAGAAAAACTGATTTAAATCAATGATTTTTTTAAAAAAATCAGTTGATTTAAATCGTGATTTAAATCATGATTAAAATCAAGCCGATTTAAATCAACGAACCCTGTATATCGGCGACCAGTCAGAGCTCCATCTCGAATGATGTAGAGGTCAGTGCGCCTGTCAATGGAGATGCCAGCATACACCAACACTCCTCCACCGCCAAATCTGACACTTTCGTGCACGAACGCAGGATTATTCCTACTGCCACGGTCCCTCCAGATGAAAATATGCCTATTATCCGGATGCACAGAAAAATGGGACTCGTCAGAAAACAGAATATTGCTCCATTCATTTCTCCTCCAGTTGACATGCTCGGTTGTCCACTCCCTGCGGTCGCGACGATGCCTTGATGTTAATCTAACACATACCATCGGTCGGCGAGCATACAGACCTACAGCATGGAGCCGGTTTTGGACAGTCTGAGTTGAAATCATGGTGCCTGTAGCCGAGCGAAGGTGTTGTTGGAGAAGAGTAGCGTTCATGTTTCGGTGTCTCCGAACTGTTAACGCTAAATACCGATCTTCATTGGGCGTTGTTGCCCGTCTACGACCTTGCCCTGGTCTTCGGCCTGCACATCCACTCTCCAAAAAATGGTTCCAGATCCTGGAAATGGCACTTTTTGACACTCCAATGGCTTGCACTACTTCGGCTTGAGTTTGCCCCCTTCTAACCTACCAACAATTCTCCAAGCTTCTGAATCTGTCAAATGACTTCGCTGAGACATCGTACTCATTGAAACAAAGCAATCACTGAATGCCGATCATCCTTGTCTTCATTCTCTTTTATCCAGTTGAAAGTCAAATTTCATTCGCTGCCGCTGAAGCGACGTTTTTGACGTCGAATTCAAAATTTGCATACTCCACAGTTTAAAAACGAGAAAAATTTGCATTTGTGATTCTCTTCTTCTATTTTCGGCAAAAAAAATTTCGTTTATATCTTTATTTTATATAAAACTTCAAATATCCTTTAATTGTTTTGAGCAGTGTATTTTATTATTCTGATTGATATTTCAGAAGATATGCATTTTTTATTTTCAATTTTAAAAAAATTAAAGAATTTATGTATAGTGTTTAATTGGATATTCTTAAAATGAATTTACCTTTTAGAATAATTATAAAATGAAAGAATTTAAACAATATTTAGTCTTAAAAGAAAAAAAAATATTATAAAGCATTCAGATATTTTAGCTAAGTTGCTTTGAAAAAATAACATTCTTTAGATTTATGTATTTCAGTACTTCATTAGTACTATTATAGTAGTCATTCAGTACTATATTTCAGTATTTTGATATTTTCTCTAGCTTCTAAACAGCTGCATATTTTGCAAGAAGACTTGGAGAAAAAAGAAAATGATATTAAAAAATTAAAAACTCAGATGACAAAATTGTTAGAAGAAAGAGATCAAGATATTCTAAAAATGAAAATTCAGGTACTATTAATTTGATGTTGTAATTCTGGCCTTTTTTATTATTTCATATTAATGTACTTAATTAATAGTGTAACTTAATTTGTAATATTTCTTACTCAAAATGTATTGTATGGATCGTTTTCAAAATTCTCATACTTATGCTGTCCTAGAATAAAAAGAAGAAAATTCAAACATACATTAATAGTTAAATTTGAGTTGTGCATTATATGAAAGAGATTATATTAAATATTTCTAGCATTAAAATTAAAAAAAAAAATCAATGAAAATTTTTTTAATATAAATCAGTTTTTACTAATTTATATCGAAAAACTTTTTATTGATTTTTTGAATGGAATAGTGACAATCCCATTTCCAAATGTCAAGTTCATACCTATACAGTTTTTTAACGTATTTTGATATTAGTAACCTGTTTTTCATCATTAAATTTTTATCTTTCTTTCAACTAAGAAATATGATTTTCTTAAAATTCAATAATGTACACAAATATACTGGGTGATCCAAAAGTCAGGCCGAACTTTAAAAATTAATAATTTGAAAACTAATCAAGATAAAAAGATACCGTTTGCACCAAATGAATTCAAAGAAAACCAAGTTTTGTGTGACAACGAAAAAAAAAAAAAATAGTTCTGTGGGTGGCCAACAGATTACTCTAGTGTTTTATTGCACCAAAAGATAATTTACAGGTGAAAAAAATGTTGACAACTTACAAGTGAGCTTAATTACAATTAATTAGTACTGCAATAAAAGTTCAATGTGATGTATATAAATCAGAATTACACCTGTGAGATGAGGCACCACACTGTTCACAGCATTTAGAGGTATTTCTTGCGTTATAACAGACACATTTTAGCAAGGTAGATGGCATCTTTCAGTGCTGCTGGCAATGCCAGTTGGTTGCGGCGCATTTTTGATTTCAAGAATCCCCTCGACCGAAAGTCACCGTGTGTGAAACCCGTCTATGTGACTTCCTCGAAAAATATGGACCAATTATGAAATCCACAGTGAAGCCTTCCCAGACTATCACTTTTGCATGTTGCAAGGGTACCTCAACAAATTCCAACATAACTTTTTTTTTTTTTTACACAAAACCGATTTTTTCTCCATCCGTTTGGTGCAAACCGTACCTTTGTACCTTGATTCGTTTTCAAATTATTCATTTTTAAATTTCAGCCTGACTTTTGGATCACCCGGTATATTATTTTTTTTTAATTAGAACTGCCTCAGATAAATTTATCACAGATAAATTTTAGTATGTTGCAGACTGACACACAAAATTCTTCTGGTGTAATACATATTAATATTTTTTTAAAAACAAAAGATATTATTACAACTGGAAAAGCACCTTGAAAAACTGGATATTTTTTAAATTTAAATTTTTATTCAAGTAATGGAAATGACAATTTTAAAATGCGGAAAAAAAATTAAATCATTTTTTCTTTGTCTGCTTATACACATCCATAGTTTCTTAAAATATGGGCAAAAGTAATCTTAATTATGATGATCTGCCAAAAATTTAAGCATTAGTGTTAATTTATACTTCTGCTAATTTTCATAGTAAAATATGATCCTTAGGTGCACTTTGTTTATCCTTATCTAAATTTGAAGATCTCTATGTGCAATAGTTTTATCTAGCTATTGTCAACAAATAGACAAATATCTTTGTAATGTTACTACTGTAGACTCTCTCAAATCCGCACAACTTGGGACCAGGGACTGTGTGGATTTTAGAGTTTTGCAGATTTCTGGTCATTGCTTTATTTGCATTTTTTAAACAGTAATTTGAATGTAATTAGTAATGCAATCGAAGCTATAATGAATGCTTACTATATAATAAAGTATTAAAATAATTAAGTAACAAACTAAAATAACAAAAATTTAGATAATTTTTTAAATAATTAAAATATTAAAAACAAAAGTCAAGTTAATAATCAATAATGTATAATTAAATATTTATTAAAAAAAAAAAAAGTCTTTTACCTAAGTTAGTCAGTGAAACTTGCCTCAAAGTTTACATTACTGATTCACATCAAAATTATAAAATAAGGAAGTTTTATTTCAGGTTAAACTATACTTAATAATAAAAAAGCTTGATTAATACGTAAATATTTGGTAAAAAGATTGTGATGAACAGTGATATTAGGAATATCTTGATTTTTTCCAGAAATAAATTTATTCTTCCTTCATAAAAAACATGGATTTAGTAATATTAACAAAAATTTCAAATTAAAAAATATATATATGGAATTGATATAACAGTGAAAAAGTCAAATTTTGACTCTTCATCTGAATTGAATGTTTCATTGTTTATATTTGTAAATTATGTGCATAATTTATAAAGATAGATATCTTTATGTATTTTAACTAGTTCTTTGTATGGTTACCAATAAATACATTTATTTACTATAAAGACATTTATTTACATATGTGTAATATTTTTATTTATTTTTCTCCAAATGCTAATAATTTAAATTTATAATAATAAAAAAAAGTATCATCACTGGTCATTTTAAGTAGATTCTTCTGTATAATATAATTTACTATTATGTAGAATATCTCTTTTCTATGTGTGTGACCCCACTTCTTGTTTACTTTGTATTTTAAAATACCATAGCATTTTTTTTTTCTTTTAAGTATGAAGACAAAATTGGAAAAATGAAACAGCAGATGCAAAAAGCCAGAATACCAACACCTCATGGCTTACAAATGCATGATATTTTTAGGCAGGTAATACTAATTTAATTTAGTTATTATTTCTTTCATGAAAGAATATAATATTACATTTCTGTTCATAATAAACAAAAAAAAAAAAAAAAAAAAAAAAAAAATTGTTTTTATTATTGTGTTATTTCCATAAAAAACATGAGTTGTACCACTATATTTAATTTCTTATTTTAAACACATTAATAATCATATGATATCTAATTTTTTTCCTAATTTTTTTTCTGTTGAGAAAAGATTATGATCATATAAAAATTTTATATATGAGGAAAACTTTAATACTTAGTTTCTAAAACTTTTTATTTTCATATATACAACTTCTAAAAAACAATGGTTTACCAGATTTTAATTAGTATATTTTAAAATATGTATCAAGTTATGAAATGATATTGACATACAAAAGTGCACACATCCATTTTTTTATGAATGAAAGATTCTGTCAAAACCGAAACTGTTATCAAAAACAGACCTGTCAACTGCTACAAAAAATCATAGTTGCTGTGATATGGAGCTATAAACTAGGATGCTATGAAAATCAGTCTTAACTACAATTTTTGACAGAAAACACAAATTGTAGTACACAAAATCCCCCCCCCCCCAGATGTGATTTTTAATCCATGCAGCATATTTTTGAAGAGGGTTTCAATTCCAAAATTTCCTAAATTTTAAAATATATTTTTTCAAAAATATTAAAAAATTGGTCATTAGTCTGAAAATTCAGACATTAAAAAATGCTCAAGGAGGGGGAAAAAAATCTGGAATGCAAAACAAACTTCTTAATGGATATTAACCATGAGTGAATTGTCTATCTGTAAACACTTTTACAGGAATTCCCTTCCTTAGAAACAAAGCACATCTTTAATTGTTTCTTGAGGGGGAGGGGGATTCTTTGAAGGGCATGGTTTGAAATATATGAATCAGTCTCAGGAAAAATTGAAAATTTCTTCAAAAAATCATGGTAAAATATCAGTATTTTGTCAAAGAACTCAGAAACAAATAGGGATTATCTTCTGTTGGTTGCTAAATAAAATAAAATTGCTAATTTCATTAAGAGTTCAGAAAGAAATCGCGAATTTTGTCACAGTAAACTATAACATATTCTGACAAATGAATGCATAAAAAAATCAAATTTTATCAATTTGTCACAAAAAAAAAATAAATTTTGACAAAGAATAGAGGTAAAAACTCAATATACTACAGAGGTACAGAAGATGGAAGAACAAATGGTGTAGGATTTCTGATTCATAAAAGGTGGAAGAATCACATTGTAGAATATGATAGTGCGTCAGATAGAGTTGCAAGATTAGTAATACAAATGTCCAAAAGATACAAGCTGCAAATTACCCAAGTTTATGCACCAACAATAAGTTATTCTGATGAAGAAATTGAAGATTTTTATGAAGAAGTAGCTTCAATGCATCAAAAGGGAAATTGCTACATAAAATTAATAATGGGAGACTGGAATGCTAGAATTGGAGAGAAGAAGAAAGGTGAATTATCTGTAGGAAATCATGGATATGGTATGCGAGATGAAAGAGGAAACAGATTGATTGAGTTTGCAGAATGTGAACAGATGTATATCATGAATTCATTTTTCAAGAAAAAGTCACAAAGAAAATGGACATGGCGTTGTGCAAATGGCTCAACAAGTGAAATCGACTACATCTTGACAAACAAAAAGTATCTTATTCAGGACTGCAGCGTTCTCAATAACTTCAATACAGGAAGTGATCACAGATTGGTTAGATGCAAACTGCTGTTAAATACTAAAATGGAAAGAATGAAGCTTTTGCTACACTCAAAGAAATCAATCGATATTATAAACCTCCAGAAACATAAAGAAGAATTTCATTTGGAACTTCAAAACCGTTTCCAAGTACTTCAATCAACTTTAGAAGAAGAGCAAGATGTTACAATAGTGAACAAGAAGCTAACCAATACTCTACAAGAAATTGCTAAGAAGATAGCCGGTGATGCACAAGTAAAACAGACATAGAAAATAACAGAAGAAACAAGAAGATTGATGAAAAAACGCAGAGAATTTAAAATGAAAAAAAAAATGATCCTAAATCAAGAGTTGAATATGCTGAATTATGTAAAACAGTAAGAAAATGCGTTACAGAAGATATCAGAAATTTTAACTGTGATCTTGTTAAAAAAGTTCTGGAAGATAACAAAAGTTTAAAATCAGCTAAGCGCAAGTTATGTGTTGGAAGAAAAGGTATTTTTGCGCTGAAGAGAGCAGATGGAACAATCACCAAAATCAGCAACGAAATGGTACACATTGTTGAAAAGTTCTATAATGATCTATATAAATGTGGAGATCAGAGGGAAATCAACGTACACGATCAACGAGAAATCTTAACAGAAACTGAAGAGATAATCCCAGTGATGACAGATGAAGTTTTACAAGCTATTAGATTTATGAAAAAAGGTAAATGCCCTGGAGAAGATGGAATTACAATTGACCTTATCAAAGAAGCAGGAGAAGAATTTGCAAAAAGGCTATCCTTACTGTTTTCCAAATGTCTCAAAAGGTCAGATGTACCAGAAGATTGGAATAATGCTGTGATGGTACTACTTTACAAGAAAGGAGAGAAGGAAAACATTAAAAATTACCATCCGATCAGCTTACTGTCCGTGATTTATAAAATTTTCACCAAAGTTTTAACGACAAGACTTGAATCAGCTCTGGACTCAGCTCAACCTAGAGAACAAGCAGGATTCCGAAGTGGATTCAGCACAATGGATCATATCCAAACAGTAAGGGAACTCATAGAAAAGCATAAAGAATATAATTTACCTCTCTGCCTTGCCTTTATTGATTATGAAAAAGCTTTTGATTCCGTCTACACATCAGCAGTAGTAGATTCTCTGGTGGACATTGGTATAGACACACCTTACATCAATATCATAAAGAAGATTTACAAGAAAGCAACAGCAACCATCCGTTTAGATAAAGGAAAAGCGAAGATCAAGCTCGGAAGAGGAGTAAGACAAAGAGACACCATTTCACCCAAGCTTTTTAATGCTGTCTTAGAAAATATCTTCAAGAAGCTGGATTGGGAAAACAAAGGGATTAGAATAAATGGAGAATTTTTAAGTCATCTCCGGTTCGCTGACGACATTGTAATTTTCAGTAACAGTCCTGAAGAATTGGAAATTATGCTAAAAGATCTTGCAGAAGCTAGCATCAATGCGGGATTAAAAATAAATTTAGAAAAGACTAAGGTGATGTTTAATTCATTTACATCAAAAAAGAAAATTGTCTACAAGAACACTGAGATTAAAGAAGTGCAAAGTTATCTGTACCTAGGACAGGAAATATCATCGGATAATAGTATCTTGAATGAAATCAATAGAAGAATAAGAAATGGGTGGAGTGCTTTCGGGAAGAACAGTATTATTCTGAAGAGTAATATGCCTCTTTGTTTGAAAAGAAAAGTTTTTAATCAATGTATTTTACCTGCATTAACCTACAGAGCAGAAATATGGACACTAACAAAACGGATGATACAAAGATTACAAACAACACAGAGAAGCATGGAAAGATATATGCTAGGCATAACTAGAAGAGACAGAAAGAGGATAACCTGGATAAGAAATCAAACAAAAGTTTTTGACATCCTTGAAAGAATCAAGCAGCTAAAATGGAAATGGGCTGGGCACATTGCAAGAAGACAAGACAATAGATGGAGCACAAATATACTACAGTGGTATCCCAGAGATGTAAAACGACCAAGAAGATGACCACAAGTAAGATGGAGTGACGAAATTAGAAAAGTGGCTGGTGTAAATTGGATGACGAAAGCACTAGACAGAAAACATTGGAAAAATCTGGGGGAGACCTACATCCAGCAGTGGATCGAAAACGGTTGATGATGATGATGATAATGATATATATATATATATTCAGTGAAATTATCTCTATAACTATTGGCTGCTATTGAATCTCAATGTTTTCCCCAGAGTCATTTAAGTATAACACAGAGAGAAATGAAAGCAAGTACAAATTGCTCGGGCCTGGCTCTCTTAAAAGGCTTATCTTGTATTCTTAAAAGGTTATCTACATACTGAAATTACACTATCAAACTTTAATATTTTCAATATTACACCTAATTTTGACACTATTTTAGGATTGTCCAGCAAACTTTACTTTGAGTTATAAGAAATTATTTGGTCAAGTAATTTGACAATTTAAAACTCCTAACATTAAATTCATTTTTGATCATTGAAAACACTTTGCAACTTGGGTATTTTTTTAAGTATAATTTTAAAACTACTTGGAAAAATAACCTGTAATTTTGGATTTGTATGTATCAAATTTCTAGAAATTAATGTCCTTTAAAAATTAGGATTGTTTCAAAAATAATTTACTTTTCAAATTAATTGAAATATACATATGTAGGTATATCATTTTAAGATTTTTTTTTTCACAAAAATGGATTTTTAGAAGCATTAAGTTTGTAAAAACATCTCATTTCATCAAGTAGTTTTTGGTATGTGCTTAAAAATCTATATTGTAATTTATTTTGCAATAATTAAAAAGGAATTTATCATCAGGGATTCCAAGCTATAAATCTGCCTAATTCTTAAACTACTTAACTGAGTGAATTCTGGTTTGGTAG
Organism: Maratus speculifer; assembly: GCA_964019185.1. Lineage (NCBI taxonomy): Eukaryota > Metazoa > Arthropoda > Arachnida > Araneae > Salticidae > Maratus > Maratus speculifer. The sequence continues at coordinate 298,395,226 of OZ025297.1, read as the reverse complement.
ATAACCCCTTAAGGCTATATTCAGAAAAGTATTTTTCTACTTTCAACAGCTCAAAATCTTCTGTTACATTTTCAGATTTATTTTTTAAATGTAAAAACATGAAACTTGCTGAGGAGGTTTTCAAAGAGATGTATATGATGCCCTGTGATTTCATTTTTTGCTCAATTCTTTAACATTTGATTTATAAACAATTATTTTTGTTCCCAGATCTCCCACTTTGGCAAATTCAGTTAAAAACACCAACATTGACAGCACATTTTTGCAATTTTTTCTACATTTATAAAAAAAATCGATAAACACGGCGCATTGTGTAGTATCTAAATAAGAGAATTTGCTAATTTGATGCATTTGAGAACAAAAAGGAACTTTAAAAAATTAGAAAATGAGCAGATTAGACACCTTTTATATACTCTTAAGAAAAATTAACCATAATTTCAGAAAATAGATTATTATTATTTTAATTTAGTTTGATTTTTAGAATTGCAGTAAAGAACATCATTCAAATTTTCTATGGGATACTGTAAAATTGATAACAAGATATAATAGAAAAAAAAAAAAAAAACCCTGTCGGCTGGGCCTATAGGCGGAGATAGATTTCGAAGAGTGCTCATTTCAACAAAAAAATATATGATTAGAGATAAACCTAGTTTAATAACTTTATTTGGCCGTTTATGAAAAAATTTTAATTTCATTTTTCTGCAAAAACTGGTTTTATCAGAATCATCTTAAGAAAAATTCAGCTCAAATGCCCATTTTGACAACATATTTTGAAATAGATTCTGAATTTATTAAAAAATCGACCAAAACAGTACATTATACAGTTCCTAAATAACAGAAAACTGTCAGTTGAATGCATTTGAGAAAAAAATTGAATTTAAAAATGAGTCATAAAATAACCGATTTGTTGTTTGAATACATCCTTAATTCTTTAATCATTATTGCTTTGGAAAATTTTGTGCGAAATGCTCACTTTGACAGCATTTTTTAAAATATATTCTATCTTTATCAAAAAACTGGCCAATGCGTCACAGTATATAGTTCCTAAATAAGAGGATCTGTAAATTGGATGCGTTTGAGAGCGAAAATGGATTTTAAAATGAGTCATAAAAAACGCAATTTGCTATGTGAAAACTTCCTTAAATTTTCAAATCACACAGACTTCGAGAAATTCTGCTCAAAATACCCTTTTTGGTAGCCTTTTTTGAAATATATTCTGTCTTTATCAAAAAACCGATCAATGCATCACATTATATAGTTCCTAAATAAGAGGATCTGTAAATTGGATGCATTTGAGAGCAAAAATGGATTTAAAAACGAGTCAGAAAAAAACGCAATTGCTTATTTGAACACTTCTTTAAATTTTCAGTCACGATGATTTCGAAAAATTCTGTTCAAAATACCCTTTTTTTAAATATATTCCGTCTTTATCAAAAAACTGACCAATTCATCACATTATATAGTTCCTAAATAAGAGGATCTGTAAATTGGATGCGTTTGAGAACAAAAATTGATTTAAAAACGAGTCAGAAGAAAACGCAATTTCTTATTTGAATACTTCCTTCAATTTTCAGTCCCGATGACTTTCGGAAATTCTGTTCAAAATACCCTTTTTTGAAATATATTCTGTCTTTATCAGAAAATTGACCAATGCGTCACTTTATACAGTTTCTAAATAAGAGGATCTACCATTTGGATGCGTTTAAAATGAAAATTGAATTTAAAAATGAGTCAGAATATAAGCAGTTTGGATTTGAGGGTTTTTTCTCCAACTCCTATTTTTGTTTAATTTCTTTTTGCTGTACGAATTGGTCCTATGAAAAACTTGTCAATATAAAAGTTGTAGATATTTTTGAGAAGATGTAAAATAAATTTAATCATTTGATATCTTAAAAATTGACGGAGTTATGGATTTTTCTCTTTTTTTCAGTGCCCTTTTTCTTTTCGTTTTTAATTTTTTTCATCGGTAAAAGTTGGTCCTATCAAAAACTTGCAAATACAAAAGTTTTAGATAATTTTAAGAACATTTACAAAAAATTTAGTTGGACTTGATATCTTGAAAATTGACGAAGTTATGAATTTTTTTCTCTCAAAATCCCTGTTTTTTTCGCCCCTTGAGCCCACTTCTAAATTTATCAGAAATCTGTTATGCATATACTTTTGGCCCATTTTTAAGAAGTAATATAAACTTTAAACCGATTCGATATCTACTTTAATTAAGAAGTTATAGCGTTTTTTCGGTTTTCACAAAAGCGCCCCCTATTCCGACCCCCTTGGTCCGATTTTGCCCATTAACGAACTTAGCCAAGATTTTAACCCCTTTGATTTTATGTACCAGTTTGGTGAAGAATTATAGAAGTTATCGTGTCCATAAAAAAGTGAGATATATATATATATATATATAGATAGATAGATAAACTGGTGTGATTGCAATAGGTAGTATTTCTTACGAAATCTACCTAATTAAGGATTTAAAAATTAAACAATTTTATTTTCTGTTTTATAGTAGCGATAATATTCAAAATTTCAAGTAATCAGGCAGATAGAATCTTCTTTTTAAAATGAATAAATAAGAGGTTGGATGAAGCATGTTTAAACTAAAATTATTCTAATAAAAAAAGTCTTGTGAAAATTTAAATATATGATTCATAAATTTAATTTTTAACTTTATTTATTCTGCTGCGATAACTGTAATAAAGTGTTAAAAAATTCTTAAAAGTTCATTTTTTTTCTTTGCATTATTGTTTATTTCTTTAATATATTTCTGAAATACAAATTTTAGCATGCAACTGATTTTAGACAATATTTATGATTTTTCATGCAGAAATATCTCAAACTTGAAAAGGATTCTGAAGAGGAAATTGCTAAACTGAAAGAACAGAAACAGTCCCTTCAACAATTAGTTGAATCCTTAAAGCTTAAAAGTGGATCAACATCTCTCACTTCTGCACTTCTTGCAACTAACAAACCAAATATTAATACTACTGCAGAAGTTGCTACACAGACTGAAAGTATGTTTACTGAATTATCAAGACAATTCATACGCAAAGCTCCAGATGATGATAATGATTTTGTAACGGAAAAGAAAATTAACAGAACGCAATCTGTTGTATTGCCCCAGAAAAGAAAGTTATTTAACTTGAATGAAAATTATTATATTAAACATTAGTATGTATATTTTGAATTTGTACAGCTATAATTTTTTATTTTATGACTGAAAAAAAAAAAAAAATAATAATAATAAAACTCGGTGGGTTATGTTATCTAGAAATATATATGTAGTAATCCTGTAACATTCGTGAATTTTGATTATTCAAGAAATAAAAAAAGCAGAACATTTCAACATTCGTGAAGACTGAACTTGGTTACTCTTGAATTTTGTTTTATAAAGAAGACTCACTTTGTTTTACCAATTGTATGAACTATGTTACACTTTACACTTATGTATAGTCTACTGTATGGTTTAAGTTGCAAGAATTTCAGACCTTGTGTTGAGGTTCAATATAAAACAGTAATTTCCTTTTTTTTTTATGCAGTTTTTTTTTTTTTTTTTTTCCAATCTTCTAAAATTACAAATTTTTAATGCAGGTGAAATATTTTCTGCAAAAATTCTCAGGAAATTTTAAAACATTGCTTTTTTTAACAACTACTTGTTAATAAAGGCAATAGAATAAGATTCTTCACAGGTGAGAAGTGTTAAATTTAAAATAGAAATTGAGGCTGCAATTTCAGAATTCATAAACATAAAATCTGTTCTCTCAAACAATCGCACATCATTAATTTTTTTCCACCCTTCACTAGCAAATAAATTTTGTACAATATGTTTATAATTATTCAAATTTATTTAAAGCTTGTACTTTAAGTGTAGTGCTTAAAGAAAATATTTTTTAAATTTCAGTGCTCTTTCTCATAAAAAAAATTTAGAATCTTAACACCCTTATGGGAAGATAGTCTCAACATTTGTGGATGTTTTTAGGAACATAACCCTCATGAATGTTAAGGGGTTATTGTACATATATATTCAACTGAAACAAAAATTACTATGTTAATATACATACACATATTTTTTAAGTATGCTTATATAAGCTTTTTTTTTTCTTTTTTCATAGCTAAAAGAAAATTATTTAACCTGAACAAAGTTTGCTATGTTAAGCAATATTCAATATTTTTTTTTTAAGCGCATAACTGTAATTTTTTATTAAAGGAAATTAATAGAACTTAGCTTTATATGTAACCTACAAAAAATGTACAATTATAATTATTTACTCAATGATTTAAAAAAAAAAAATTAAAATAAATAAAACCCAGGATATTGTGTTATCTATAAAAGAAAATTGACTTAGAAAAAGTATACACCTGTCTTTTTATTACATGGCTAAAAAGAAAGTAATAAAACTTTATAAATTTTCATCCCAGAAAAGAAAATTATTTAGCCTGAATGACAATTACTATGTTAAGTAATTCTTATTTATTTATTTTAAAGAAAGAAAGAAAAAGAAAAATGTACAACTGCAATTTTTTATTCCATGATTGAAAAGAAAATTGTCAAAACCCATCTGATGTTGAATAAAACTTTAAAAAAATTGTACAAAAATATCTATACAAATAATTGTACTATAATTTTCTATTCTGTAAATATTTATTGAAAATTAAATTTTAAGTAACAACTTTTTGTAGTTCTTTTTTGTATTTTATTATAATTCTTTTAAGCCACTTGTGCCCACACCTTTTTACTCCAAGAGGAAAAAATATCTTTTGGTTTATTTCATTTGACACCAAATGATGTAAAAGTCAAATTTGGCTTAGAAAAATTGTTCCCTGTAGTAGAAACATGAGATGAAAGATGCACATTACAGATTCTTCATTGACTGAATTTCAAAAAAGAAAATATATGATAGATGGTTACTATATTTTATTATTTTTTTTAACTGATATTTATTTAGGATGTGCATATTTTTTTATGATTATCTTGAAAGCATATATTAAAAATATATATATATATGAAACAAACTTGTAGATATAAAGTAGGATTTATAAATTTTTATTTATTGTTTTGATAGGTATTGGAAGATGAATTATAGGATTGATTTTAGAAAGCTAAATTTTATATCAGGGCTTGAATTTCAGGGCGGGATGGCGGGATTCGCGCCCAAAATTTTGAAATCCCGCCCAAAAGAATAACGTGGACGGGAGGCTCCCGCCCAAAAAATTTTGCATTTTGAAACTATGATCAACTCCCACGACCGTTTTGTGAATTTTATGATATTTTCGTGCGAATAATCGACACATTTTGCGAGTTTTTTTACAGCGAAAAATCATTGAAAATCACGATTTTTTCTGCGACTGATTGACAAATTTTGCAATTTTTTTTTCCTGCAATGATTTGGTGAGTTTCGTTGTATTTTCCGCTGCAAAATAGAGGTGATTCTGTTCGGAATTTCCACTCTCCCCCTCCCCCACAAACAGTGGCGTAGCTATGTTTTTTGGCGCCCGGGGCCAGCAAGAAATTTTGCGCCCCCACCCCAATATAGATATATAACAATTTCTCCCAATTTGGCGCCCCTAGGCCTCGGCGCCCGGGGCGGACGCCCCCCTTGCCCCCCCTTAGCTACGCCACTGCCCACAAAAAAAAGAACGCATTCAATTCCAAAAATTATGAAACTTTGATGCCGCGGACGCGCTATTGCGCATAAATTACTCAAAAGATCGGAGATGACACACAAAAGAAACAGCTCTTACACGTTTCACAAGACGCATGATTTCGTAAAAGTTTGCTAAAAAACGGCAAATATTGTTAAAAGATCGCGAAAAAACAACTAATTTCCGGCAAATTTCGTCAAAAGATTCACGAAAGAATGCCTAATTTCGTCACAGAATTCTGTAAAACGGCAGTTTTTGTCAAAAAGGTTGCTAAAAAACGTCAAATTTCGTCCAAAAATCGCGAAAAACGACAAATTTCGACAAAAGATTCACTATAAATGACAAATTTCCCCAAAATATCACGAAAAACGGCAATTTTCGTAAAAAAAATCGCGATAAAACATCAGATTTCATCAAAAGATCGCGAAAAAACGGCAAATTTCCTCAGAAAATTCACGAAAAAACATCAAATTTCGTCCAAAAATCGCAAAAAACGACAAATTTCGACAAAAGATTCACTATAAACAACAAATTTCCCGAAAATATCGCGAAAAACGGAAATTTTCGTAAAAAAATCGCGATAAAACATCAGATTTCATCCAAACATCGCGAAAAAACGGCAATTTTTCTCAGAAAATTCACGAAAAAACGACAAATTTCTTCAAAAAAATCCCGAAAAAACGGCAGATTTCGTGAAAAGATCGTAAAAAAAGACGGATTTCATCAAAAGATAGCGAAAAAATGCAACTTTCGTCAAAGGGAACCTCTCCCTCCTTCCTCCCCCCCAAAATAATATAACGGGGAGTTCATTTTTCTGTTCAACAAACTAATTTCCTGCTTCAATATATTTTTTTTTCTTTGCTACTCTAAAATCAGTTTCTGACAGCTCCAAATCTTTCTGAGTGGGCGCAATTCCTGAAAGCAGCCATATATTAAACAAAAAGTATCCCTTTACTCAACAAAGTATTCATTTTTTAAGAAAATCTTTTTCGATGAATTTGACTTGCCCCTTTTTAAAGAAATGCAAACAATAGTGATACTTCTTATCTTCTACACTCAAATAAGTATTATTTTATGATTAAATTTGTATCTTGCACATTTAAAATACAGAAAAATAACATTATTAATTATAATTATTAATCATTAATTATAAATTATAAATATAAATTTATTAAATTAATTAGAAGTTTTATTAATTATTATTAAAATAATTAGACCTGTGACAAAAATAATTAGCACCGGGAGGAAATTTACCACCAGTAAAAACTAAACAGTATAAAAGTTTTTTTTTACACATTTCGCATAATTATTCTGAATTGTTGATAAAAATTGCTTCAGTGATTTTTTTTTATGTCTGTATTCTGGTAATTCTTTAAATAGCACATAAAATAATGGCGGATTTTAAACATTTTTTCTCCCTCCCAAACAGCCAAACTCCCCTCCATTTATAAATATTGGTAGGGAGACTCCCCTCCTTCGAAAAATTGAATTTCAAGCCCTGTTATATCCACTATTTTCTATTACATTCACTTAACAGTATTACAGGTTTAAACAAGAAAAGAAAAAAAAAGGCTTAGAAAAGAAAAATAAGATTATCAGATTAAGAAGACATTTTTAAAAAATTGTTTTTCATAATACATTTATCAATATTGAAAGTAAGTAAAAAAAAAAAAATGACTTATACTATTATGTAAAAACATTTACAGTGTAGAAAAGTAATGTTTTAAAAATATATGCAAATATCAAACAGTTAAAAAAAAAAAAAAAATTAAGCATTTTTTAATGTTTAGATAATGATACAAAAATCGAAAATCACAGATATACTGTAGAATCTCATATTTGCAAATACCCATTTTCCGATGATGAAAACCAAAATATAAGAATTTTATTTCATTAGAGCATTTCATTAAACATGTGTGTTGACAGAAAATTTTCTTATGAATTGACAATATATAGACTAATTTATTATCTGCACAATGTATTAAAACTTCATTATGCATCCAAGAAATATATACTGAATGCTGTGTTCTATATTTGAAAGAAAAGTATTTCCCTTAACTGTTTTTAAATTTAAGGACCAACTCTACTAAATATTATTTCATATAAAATATTAAAATGTTTAATCTACTATGCTACAGATATTATATAAATGTTATTTGTACAATATGCATATTTTTCCATCTCTGTACATAAAAATAAACACATTTTCTTTTAATTCCTGTAAATATTAGATAACTATAAATGTATGATTCAAGACGTAATATATTGCTGTAGAAAATATATGTTTACATATAACTAAACTAGTAAGAAATGTATCTTCAAAAGTTGAAATAAGTGAAGGAAATTTAATAAAATGCAAACTAAACTTTATACATCCCTCTCTTAAAAAAATTTAAATAAAAATTTAAAAAATTATTAATTAAACAATAAATAAAGGCATTTGAAAAAGGACAAGTCTGAGAACATACACTAAAATATTACCATCTTCCTCAAAATAATAATTTAAAAATCTTAATATTTTTAAATAAATCATATGAAGAGTTTCATTTCAAAAGCTGACTTTCAATTATTCATATGATACTTGATCTAATTAACGTTGACAGAGCCTAGAGCTAAGCTTACTTACATAATTATTGCTGTATTATTCTTGAACCTTGAATTTCATATTAAATATTTAGAAATGTTTTTATTTTATTAGGAAAAAAGTCACTTCTTCAACGTTTTTCGAAGAAGTTACGGGTCACAATCCAGATTTCTGACTTGAATTTAACATGTGTGGTGATTATTTTTGTTTCTGAACAAATGGCAACTAAAAGTATTTAACATATGCTTTCTCTGTAAATTAACCAATGAAAAAAATTTGCAACTTTGGAACAAGGCATAAATTTGGAACTTAAAAATTGGCAATGTATAATCTTATTTGAATCTTCCATTTAAATACGTTTTGCATATTTAAGAATTACATTTTATTAAAGTTATAGAAAGTTGGACTTCCTGAAATATCTTCATCAAAAGGTACCTACTTATGTTCTTTTGATACAGATTTTAAGATATTTTCATGCTCTAAATATTATTGTACAGAGTGCAAAATGAAGTTTGAATATACTCAAATAATTGAAAGTTAAAATTGTGGAACAAGTATCTACATACAGAATAAAATAAGCTTTTTAAGAAAAAAATATCAACCGACTTCAAAAAAGCGCTAAAAAGAATTAAATAATTCTTTAAAATTCTCTAATGACAAATCGTTATCCAATAAGCACACATCGGATATCAGGTACCGGCATAAAAAACGGTTAAATTTAATATGTATAATTTAATATCCACCAAACATAGATTTTAGAGATAATATTATTTTACAAGAGATGAATTGACATATTTATGATTTATTTTATGAATATATACATATAAAAAGTAATGAATTACTTTTTGAAGTTGGTGCCAAACAATCACAATCGATAATGATTATTCCCATTTTAATTATGGTACTAGACATAATTTAGCTACAATTCTTAATATACATCAAACAGTTTGGCACCAACTTCAAAAAGTAATTCATTACTTTTTATATGTATATATTCATAAAATAAATCATAAATATGTCAATTCATCTCTTGTAAAATAATATTATCTCTAAAATCTATGTTTGGTGGATATTAAATTATACATATTAAATTTAACCGTTTTTTATGCCGGTACCTGATATCCGATGTGTGCTTATTGGATAACGATTTGTCATTAGAGAATTTTAAAGAATTATTTAATTCTTTTTAGCGCTTTTTTGAAGTCGGTTGATATTTTTTTCTTAAAAAGCTTATTTTATTTCCTACTTTTTAGTTATGCATACCGTAATACATAATTATGTGTACTGGCACACGATAGCTCTCTGCAATGCATTACTAATATACGCACTTTGCTAAGTTCTGATGTATTCAGTTTACTTGTCACTGTTTGATTGTCAACTTTTCTGAAACCACTTACAATATCGGTTAGTATCGGTGTGAATCTTAAGAATTTCTTTGTATGGTAACTTCTTCAGACAAGATCTGCCACTTCGAAAAGCTACCGCATTTATCAAATTTTAGTCTGCATCGAATCCTACGGTCATCGAAAGTGGGTATCAAAAGGTGACAATCCATCAAGTAAAGTGTTCTTACACGTAAGAGCGCGACATAGTGCTTCCATATATGAGCACGCAGCAAAATGACTTCATATATTAATGTATAGTAAAATGCCTTTCTAGTGTAGTCAGTCAAAAGTACTCCCCCCTTCACTCAGAAAAAGTAAAAAGAAGGATTTTAGCAAAAATCGCACTTTGCTTCAATCGATAAACAGCAACAATCTAAAACCTATACAGGCAGTAATGGCATCGGAAATGAGCAGTGGCGATTCGACGAGGAATCTGAAACTCATAACCAATACCTGGCTGCCTCTATAAGAGAATGACAGCATTTGATTCCCAAATATTTCTTTTACAGACGCTTTTGTCCCAACTACACTCTTAAAAATTTGAAACTTTTGCTGTACACTGTTAAAAATCTGCTGCATTTTTTTGCTACACACTCCAGCGCGTGTATAGAAAACGGTTACTTGACTGCATTAAGGAGCATTCTCATAGGTCGCAGTAGAGACATTATATACAAGCGGCGGAGTGCGTTGCAACAAAATGCAGCAGATTTTTAACAGTGTATTATCACTTCACCGCTTACATAGAAAACGATTAGTTAAATGCATTATGAAGGATTCTCATTAATAAAAATAAAGATATTCTATAAAAGCGATGGAGTGACGATGCAGCAAAAGCTGCAAATTTTTAACAGTGCATTGCACTGCCAGACATTTTTTATTATGGAATTTGATGATGATTTACTGGAAGAATTCGATTGTACTCGTATGAGAAGTTAAGAAGATTGACGAAAATTGCCCGCTCAACAAGATGCTTGGTGACTCGTTTTTGTCCAGAATCGTTCCAACCAATTATATACTGTGCTACATGTGTCGTCATATTCATATCGAGGAATCCTACACTGTAAAAAAATTGACACTTTTGCTATATCATCACTCTATTGCTTTTATAGAAAACGATTACTTCACCCAATTACAAAGCATTCTCATGGGTCAAAAGAGAGATATTCTACAAAAGCAGGGGAATTACGATGCAGCAAAAGGGTCACATTTTTTTACAGTGACACTGTAATCGGAAATGAGCCGTGGTGTATTCGATGAGGAATCTGAAACTCATTACCTATACCTGGCTGCCTCTATAAGAAAGTGACAGCATTTTATTCCCAAATATTTCTTTTACAGACGCTTTTGTCCCAATTACACTACAAAAACTTTGAGCCATTTGCTGCATCATCAGTCCACCGCTTTTATAGAAAACGATTACTTTACTGTGTTATGGAGCATTCTCATTGGTCATAAAAGACATATTCTATAAAATCTGTGGTGTGACGCTGCAGCAAATGGGCCAAATTTTTAACAATATATCATGGAGCATTCTCATGGGTTAAAGGAGAGATATTCTATAAAAGCGGGGGAATGACGATACAACAAAAGGATAAAAATTTTTACAGTGTACACTGTAAAAAATTTGGCCCTTTTGCTGCATCGTCAGTCCACCGCTTTTATAGAAAACGATTACTTCAGCTTATTGTAGAGAATTCTCATGGGTCAAGAGAGAGATATTCTATAAAAACGGGGGAGTGATTATGCAGCAAAAGGGTCAATTTTTTTACAGTGTACACTGTTAATAAATGTGAACCTTGTCCAGTAAGGATTTCACACTTTGAAAAGATCGTGTGTCTATGTAAGTGTAACTTAAAAACATGAAAAATGAACGTTTCTAATTGGTCGATTGCTTCGAAAAAATATTGAATTTTAATGTTTTAATTTTTTAAAAAGTTCTAATCAACAGATTTTTATGAAATTTGAATGGGACCACATGGGCCCCATACGCTTTCAAACAAAAAAAGGATTATCAAAATCGGTTCATATTTACGAAAGTTATGCGTGAACAACAAATACATACAGGTCGAAATCATAACCTCCTTCTTGAAGTCGGTTAAAAAGGAATATGCATCACTAAGCTACTACCTGTTTCACCAAATTTCAAGCGATCAACTTTTCAGTCGACTTTTCCAGCATACAAAGTGAAAAAAAAAGGTTGCATTTGTCATTGTTAAAGTTGAAGGAAAAACTTATACTATTGTTACCATTTGTTACTATTTATTGTTCTTTCATTGTTGAAAATAAATTTTTAATAAATTTTTCATCTATCTCTTGATATGAACACATTTTCAGAGTTCTACTTATACATAAGCTGTGTTTTATGTTCCATTTATGAGTTTTTTCTTTTATGCATTACATCAATACTCTTTCTTGGGGTCATTCCATTTCAGCTTAATCTCAGCATTGGCCATCTAGGTAGCTATGAAAAGAATGATGTTATCTGATCATTATATCTATTTGTCTGCCTCAGGGTTGGCAAGTTTTTGACATGCGACAGTTTTTGACAGTTTTAACCATGGTTTAAACCGTCATGTCAAAAACCTCCTTGTCAAAAATGGCTAAAACTGTCAAAAACCTAAATTTATATGTAAATAAAAATATTTATTTACATATATATATCTACCTATATTTATATTTAATAAGTAAAATTTCTTTGCTTTTAATAAGGAAAATGTTTCTAAATATGTTGTAGGAAAAATAAATTTAAATTTTAAAAACATATTTTGAATAGTAAACAAAATCTCAGACTTTGGCAAACTTATCTTTTGTAATATTATTTATTAAATTTTAATGTGTTATTCAAAATATGCAGGGATTACATTATGAAGAAATTTATTTATAACCAAACTTAGTGTATCGTTTAAAATAATATAAAAGATTAGACAAGTTCCGTAATTAATTAGAAACAGAAAATTGTTCAAAACTGGTTATGTGCTACCGTATGATACGTGGGACAAATGAATTGCATTATTGAACTAAATTTCTACTTTGATAATTTCATTTGGATTGATTTAGATTATGTAATCAAATTAATTGGAAATATTTAATGAATGTTTTATTTTTTTAAATTATGTATTTTATAAGATAATAAAAAAAACTACATAATATTTTGTGTTTTAGATTATATTTCGTGTTTAGTTAGTTTTTCAAAAAAAATCAGTAATTCTGAATTTTAAATTATCAGTCTTTTTTTGAATTTATAACTAACATAAAGATAATAAAAAACATCTGAGTATCTATTTACAATATTCAGCCTATTTATTTACTATGCTGAAAAATTAGCTTATACAAATACTTTCTTATTTCTTTTTTTTTTTTTTACTGAATGCTATAAAATTTTGTTAAATATCTTAAGTATTCAGTTGTTGAATAATTACTTCTCATCTTACCTTGCTTTCAAAATAAGCATTATTTGTATTCTTAATACTATTAGTGTGTGTGTTGTGGGACGGGGTAGAGATAAAAATGGTTTATAATGTGTAATAATCATACATATAATAAATTATATGCATTATATTTAAATTCAAATTAACCTATTAGATATTATGTATACAATCAGGTGTGTGAGAAGGGGGGGGGGGCAGTTGCCCCATGCACAGAAATTTAGGGGGCACTATCCAAATTTATACAACAAACGTTATTTTTTGGCCTGTCACAAGAAAAAGTTGGGTAGAGGGGCACCAAATTCTAAATTTGCCCCTGTCACAATTTTCTCTTTACACGCTTCTGTATATAATGTGTATAGCATTTTAAAAAAAATTAAACACAAGTATCAAGTTTTACATTTTTGAAAATCCTGCATTTATAAGACTTAACTTGTTAACACTTGTAAATACTAACTATGACAAAATGCATACTAAATAACTTTAGATTTTTTAAAATATTAAAATAATAAATAAACGAGATATTTAAACATAATTTTTGTGCAAATATTTCTGCATGCCCATTTCAAGATAAATTTCTGAGATTTGAAATCTATCATTTTACCTTAATTTTTATTAATTAGAAATATTTAAAAACCTGCTAATTACCCACAATATAATTAAATTTCAGCATAATGTATGCCAACTGTTGCTAATTTAAAAATTTAACAACAAACTCTAGTGCATCACAGCAGATTGTAACTCTATGGGTTTTCGACAGGTTTTTGACGGTTTAATCCGGTTTAAACCGTCGTCATGTCAAAAACCATTTTTTGACGTCAAAAACCCAACCCTGGTCTGCCTATATCCGATTGGCTCAAATGTTTGAAGACTAATAAAAATTCAGATTTTTTTTTTTTTTTTTTTGTGGTAAAAAAAAAATAGTTGTTTGCCATCCCACTGAGTTTTGAGACAATTTCTTGTTAAAAAAAAAAAAAAAAAAAAAAAAAAAAATCAGCTGGAATTAAAAGCTGCTTGAAAAGTTGGTGAATCTGGTAGCAGCTTTAAATGAGTGCGACTTTAGTGCCCTTAGTAGCAAAACTTAAACATCCTATCTCGGAAATTAAAATTATGTGAGGTAAGGTAAAAAATTATACAAAATGGCTCTGCAATCACTCATATAATAGCATATAGTTGTTTTTCTATATGTTAACATTTGTTCTCCAATTCTAATTGTTTGAACTGTTCAAGAGTTATTTGGATATATCTAGATTTTACTTTGTCCCTAATAATGAAATATAAATCATAATTAAACATGATAGTTTATGTTTTACATTATGTTTGACATTAGTGTAGTGACGTAAGTGGAAAAGTATTTCTGAAAAAAGTTTATAGTGAATTGGAGTGATGAAGGGTATTACTGAAGCATCTCACACTATCTTTCATTGTCTAAATAAAACACACAAAGTTATAACTTAAAAAATCCTCTCAAAATTGGTCTATTTTGCTTCGAAGAATTAATTAAATTTGTCAAATTTACTTTTTAAAATCTGGATTGATTTCTATACATATCTGTTATTGCAACTCTGTTTAAAACAAAATTGGAAACTCCAAAATAATAATTTAAAAAAAAAGCAACAAAAGAAACAAATATTTTGATTTAATATAAAAAATGTGAACTTTATTTTACAATAGATGAATATGATGGAAGAGAAAATACTAAAATTATAATAAACTATTACAAGTAGAAGTTGAAAATATGTACAATAGTTGAATAAGAAATGCTAACAACATGTTAATAACAGTTGAGTCAAGAATACTTTGGATGTGATAATTTGCTTAGACGAGACAAAACTAATATAAAATTATTACTTTTCTGATTACAATCTTATACAGTCTCCCTGAACCAACCATTACACCATTCTAACCTTCCTCTGACTGCATCCGTTATTTTAAGTATGAAAGCCTAATGAAAAGCAGACTTTCATATTACATCTAATGTCAAACTGCCACAGGTGCCGTTTCTTTCTTCTCATATTCATCAATGTACCATTGTTGATTAATATGTATAAACTTGACTAGTAACTGATACAGAGTATCGTGAGATTTAACTTCAACATACATAGCAACAAAAAAAGCCAGGAAAAATAACACTCCACAAACTAGAGTCACTATCTCTGATTGTGTCAATTCTGTGCGGTCAGGATCGATTTTGGTCCCTTTATCTTGCTTAAAACACAACACAGTTATAGAAGCACAAGTAATCATAAGCAATACTGAGAGAAAAAAGAGAAAGTGGAGAATTTTATCTTTCCTGGAACATTGAGGCAGCTGCCAGTGGCGAATCTGTAAGGAGAAAAATTACACGCATTAATTAACATACACATATTCAACGATTATCTGTTGAAGATAAAAATACAAAATAATATCATACTGTAATTTGTATTTAGATATAAATAAAATATAATTTTGTACATGAAAAAAAAAATGATGAGGTTAATCATATACAAATTTCTAAAATACATAGTTGATCTATTAGGATTTGTATTAATCTTCTATATGTATAAAATACTAATTGAAATTTTGTTTTGGCTGCTTATAACTTGAGTTCTGCTGAATGAATTTTGATGGGACTTTTACAGTTAAGTAGCTACATCAGTCAACACTCATTCACTAATGTTAATCTCATGCAAGACATTTTTTAAAGATAACTTACTTGCATTTCAATATTTTTATATGATTTTTTTCTTGGATTAAGTAATTGAGATTACTCTGTATGTGTGTAGGCCATTTTTTCATGTTTTAGATTTTCTTTGCAGGTTTTTTAAAGAGAATGTTTTCACTTTTTCTGGTTAAATAAATAAAAATAAAGCATCCCAATAAAAAACCCTGCATACAAAATCAAAAAAGGAAAGAAAAAAAAACTGTCTTTGTGCAGATCGATCTCATCTAGTCAAAGTAAAAAGAAAAAAAAATAGTTTAAAAATATTAAAATGTGAACAAGATACCTTAAAAAATTTCTTCTATAGGATTAACATTAGCAAATGGGTGTTTTTGCCAGATTGAATAGCCTCTTAAATAAATTTTCAGGAAAGATTTTAGTATTTAACATTCTACATTGCTGAGTCGTCATTTATGAGAGAAAGTTCTATAATCAGTTGAACCTGATGATAAAAGATTAGGCATTTTAAAAAGTTGTGATAGACAGCTTTTCATAAAATTTGCATTATTTAGATAATACTTAGGGATGGTTTTAGTACATTGCAGAATGTTCTATATTAATTACTAGAAACTTTTATAATGAAGTGAAACCATTTTCTGAAAAATTAAGCTTTGGAAATGTTTTTCGGAATGTATTTTGATGGCTCACTGTTAAAAACTTGAAACTTTTGCTGCATTTTAACCTCACTGCTTTTATAGAATATCTCTATTTTGACCAAGAAGTGAATAATACATATACACACCCCATAATACAGAGAAATAATCATTTTCTATAAAAATGGTGGACTGATGATGCAGCAAAAGTTTCAAATTTTTAACAATGCACTTACACTATTAAATAAATTTTTCAGAGATGGTTTTAATATATTGCATATCATTCTTTGCCAAATCTACAGTAAAGGACCAACTAAAAAAGTTTAACAGCTGAAATTCAATCTACACATTATAGAAAATACTATAGTGTACAGAAAATATAATGGTATAATGGCATTCATGTCATTTTCAGCAATGTGGGAAAACATTCTAGGTAACTGCCCATAATGATTTAAATACAAAATCTTATTCAGTATTTGAAGAAACCAACCAGAAAAGCTTGCTAGTTTTTATATAAAGCACAATTTTTTTAATTGCTTTGAAATATAAATAAATAATTAAAATTTGAGTGAATATTTCTATATTTTTTACTCATGATTCACAATTGGAGATTTGAATTGCAATTTAAATTTTTTATCAAAATGTTTATATTTAACAAAATTAGAAAATTATTTAATGCTTGTTCAATATGATGAGATAAAAATTAACAATGCACTAAGTACTTTTCATATTTATTTTTTTAAATACTAAACTGAAAAGCTATGAAAATTATTGTTTAATATCTTCTCTTCCCTTTTTCTCAAAGTTGCATATATTTTTCCTGTAATAACTTTATGCAAAACTACAATTACAAAGAAAAAAAAATATCTAAAGTTTTTTTTTTTTTTTCCTAATAAAAAATCAACATAAAATTTATTTAATAAAATGCATCTTGTTTATCTGAAGTACTTATTTAATTTATTAAGTAACATTATTTCGCAAATTAATTTTTGTAAAAAAAAAAAAAAAAAAAAAAAAAAAAAAAAAGGGAAAGAAAAGGAAAAAAGCAGTTATGCAATAGTATGTTTACTAGGGTTTTTTTTTTTTACTGAAAATGAATAGAATTATCATTCCTCATTAATTATCTCAACATTTTAAACATGGAACAATACTTTTTATTTCTTACAAAATTTCAAAAGGAATTAATGGAAAGAAAACAAAACACAAGAAATCGTTCTAAAACTTATTTTAATGATGAATATTAATTTAAAATAGGTATTTTTAAAATAACAATTAACAAATTGATGGGTATTATAAAAAACTGACAACTGTGCAAAAATGCCTTTAACTCTTTAAAGATCACATGTTTCATTTAAAAAAAAAAGGGGGGGGGGCTATAGCATGATTTCACATTTACCAAAAAGCCATGATACAGAAATTTTAAACCTTAATGTTTGTTTTACTACCATACAAATTAATACGAGTAAGATCCTTATTTAAAAAATTTATTACTTTACAAATAATATTTGATTCTATAAACCAAACTGGACCATGAATTTCCAGACTTCATATGGAAGTACCAGTTAAATATTTCTGATATCAGAAGTTTTCCCCCAGCTTTGAATTTTTAGCCCAACACTATCACAGGCATGAAAAATAGACAATGAATGACACTCCTGCTTGTTGCATTGATGGAAGTGAAAATTACAGAGCTAAAAAAATAATTCCATGTAACAAAATATTTTACAAAACTTAAAATTTCCACAAACTCAAATTTATACTAAGATGTTCAATACAAATTTGCATGTTTGGAAATATCTATAAATTTACAATGCTTGATTTCAATTTGAGTACAAAATTAACTAAAAATAAATTACCTTAAATTTTTTGTGCCAGTGATATTGATATTGACATAGTTCACAGCTTGCCGGTCTTCTGCCTCGTTTATGGCAAACTTCTAACCATCTCTGTAAACAGAACATATATATTTTTTAGTATAACGCCAAAAGCTAAATATAACATACAAATATTTAATATCAGTATAATAGTCATCATAACAATGTTATTTTAAATTATTGGTATACTGCATTAAAACATAATTTCATAATTTACAAACTCAAAATAAGATAATTTAGCTTACACTCACATCTATCTAGGACAAGGATAGCAAAACTATCAAATGACAAAGATGGCATGCTCTCTAGCATGAAAAAAAACTTTAATTTGATAATCATTTTATAGATAAAATTCTTAAATATATAGTACATATTATAAAATATTGCTTAACATACACAGAGATAAATACACAATTATTTTTGCATGCATAAGTTTTTTTTTTTTTTCCCCTGTGATGCAATGCCTCATTTTTTACATGCAACAATTTAGCTTTTGGCATTTCTATGTGAATTTACAAACCTTAAAATTTTCAAATAAACTTTCATATAGCATGTCTAATTACAAAAACATTCTCTGTCAAATGTACAAAAATAAAAGTCTGATTAATAAATTATTAATGGGTCATTACATGAGAAATAAGCAAAATGTCTCGCATGTGATGCTTACATAAATGTTTATTTTCACATTAGCGTGGTTGTTTGTTCCCTAGCATTGATAGCAAGCATATTATCAAGCATTGATATGGAATGACCCTTTAATAGGTTTAAAAAGCTCCATTTTTTAAACTCTAGACCTTAGTTAGCTGCCCATTTTTAATAATAACTAAATAATAATAATAAAAATCTCCACATTTTAAATTCTAGGCCTACATAATCTACTTGTTTGAAGGCCATTCCTTGAAAAACTACCAAAATGTTCTGTGAACGACGCGTATGCAAATACCAATATTGACTTGTAAGTTGTTAAAACACAAATTATGCATATTAAAAAAAAAAAAAAAAAACTCCAGATTTTCATATTAGCATGGTTGTTTTAATATGAGGATATAATAATACTTTTAAAACAACAAAAATCTGTAGAAAAGCTGTCCCACACAACATGGAATGACCAAACACATTTTTATGCAAATTAGATTAGTTTAAGATTGATGTTGAAATTATTAAAACAAGTTTTTGTTTTTCTGTATTACAGTTTGTGACTTTATGTAAAAATCTGGCACATTACAATATTTATAGATATTGTTTCTGAATATGTTTGTATGTGCACATAAAGTTCATCATCCCTAATCTAGGATGAATAAAATAATTGAATTAACTGTAATAAGGTCCCATTATTTAGCCCATCGAGCCTGTGCCTTGTACACAATTTCTTACAAGTAGCATTACATTTTTCATGATTTTATTTAATATATTTATGGATATAAAATTTAAAAATCACCACTTCCTTTTTTTTATGCAACAAATCTATTGACTACATCACTGTATTATTACATCATAAGCATTATATTTTTCCATGGTTTATTAGAAGGTAATTTTCTACAGTTTGGTGAATTATAAAATAAAGAAACAAAGTTTAAAATTACAATAGAAGGAATATATTTTTTTATTTTTAAGATTATCATGAAGTTTTGTGAAAGAGTATGTCATTTTGACGTGAAGGTGACTATAAGAAATAAAATAACTTGTAGAATGTCTATATTTTTTTAGTGTTTTGCTAGTTTTTAGAAAGTGAAGTATTAAAAACATGTGGGGGGAAAAATGGAAAATGGGAACCAGAATGGGCCAAAACACACTCAAGTCAACAAATTTATGATTATATATATATATATATATATATATACAAAACTAGGACACAAAAACTGGACAGTGACCCAGCTAAAAACATTTTTTATTTAGGCCCTGATTGCAATTCATCTAAACAAAATAACAATTTATGCATATTACACTTATAAAACTTAAAAAAAAAAAAAATACATTTCTTTATGAATAAAATATTTTTTTTCTAAAAAGAATTTACTATAAAATTTTATAAACCTAATTGTGATTCAATTTAATCTCACAGTTTTAAAGATTTCTTTTCTTCTTATTTCTGGCAATTTATAAAAGATATATATAAATTATGGTGTAGGACCTGGATACCCAACCTGGGGTACATAAAAAGTCTGTTAAGGATACATGAAAATAATATTCGGTAATGGCCGAATTCATAAAAATGGTTGGTTAGTAAAGCCAGAAAAATGATAGAAACGACAATGTTATTTGTATCGATTTATTAATATAGTTGTGATAATCTAGTAAAGGTTATGCTTGTATAATCTGGCTGAAGGAAAGGGGAGGGGAAGAATGAGGGCGTGTTTATGAGAAATGGGGGTACTCCAAAATGGAATGCCTAAGAAAGGGGTATGTGAAAGAAAAAAGATTAAAAGGGCTGGTGTAGTAAATCATTTGTCAAATTGTGCTTTGCAAAACACTTAGTGCTCTTCAAAACAATTCTTTTTTATCTTGATAATAAAATACTTGTCTAGTGGAGGTTTCTTCAAGTACTAAATTAGTAATACAGGGAATAACGTCAATTTTATAGATAGCTGGCTGGAAACAGGATCCTTAAAATACATGAAAACTTCTGCCAAACCAATTAGGATGGATGCATATAGGTATCAACATCTAAATGGTAAATACTTTTTTTTTTTTTATTCGATGTTTAAGGACACACAACACACCCAAATACATTAAGATATTTAGTTCTTTCTTTCTTTTCTTTTTTTGATGAACTGTATTAAATTAAGAAATCATGTTATAATGTCATGGCCATGGACGAACTAAAGCAAACATTTCATAATTGAGAAAGTAAGAGAAATAAAATTTTTATTATTTGTTTGCACTCTTCAATTTTATTAGATTTATTTTTAGAAGTTCCATAAATTAGGGAAAATTTCTAATAAAGGCAATTTTAGAGTGTATCCAATAATTCATTAGCTTAACAATGTTATTACAATGCTTATGGATTTTCTTAATTTTATTTAGTAGTTCTAGAAAGATTATTTTGACTTTTTAAAGGCAATTTTACTAATATTGCAATATTAATAAAAGTATCGCACAATAATGCAGTGCTTTTATTATATAACAGAATATATTCTTCCAAAATCACAAATCTCTGAAGTACATACATTCTTTATGAGATATCAGAGTCTTAAACATTCAAGTATTGATATACATAAGAAATTGTGTAATTTTAGAACATCGTATATAGTAATTAAAAGTTTATAAAAAAAGTTCGAAATAGAAAAATCCGAAATTGTTTGTTAGCATAAAAAAAACACTCAAAACTATCCTACAATGAGTATCTTTTGCAGAGATTTTTAATCTGTTACCACTAGTTTTTCAAAACAGAAATCTTTGTGCAATTTAATTTTAGTAAAATTTACAATTAAAAATGACTGGTGGGAATAGATAAGGATTCTAAGCACTTTCACATATGTGATACTTGTCCCAAAAGGGTTATGGAGGGATGTAGTAGTACACATAATATACCTTCTAGATTTCTTTTTTTAAAGGAACATTGTATACCCTCTGTTTCTCAAAAAAGCTATAGTATATACACTTTAGGTTATACCCATTGCTTAGATTTTTTTTTTTTTTTAATGACTTTACCACTGGGGTTAAACAACAAAAATTTGAAATTTCAAACAGCATAAATGGAAATACAGTAGACTCCCTCAAATCCGCAAAGCTTGGGACCAGGGGTTGTGCGGATTTTAGAATTTTTGGTCATTGATTTGTTTACATTTTTGAAATATTAATTTGATTGGTAGTTAAGCATTGTAATCAATGAATATAATAAATTGAAACATTAAAATAATTCAGTAAAATATTTAAATAAATAAATAATTAAAAAACAAGTTATTATTACAAAAAAAAAAAAAAAATTAATTAAAATAAAATTTTAGAAAAATATTAAAGTAAATAATTTAGATGCAATACTAAATATAAATAATGATGAGGAAAAATCAATCTTTTTAATAAAGAAAAATATTTGCTTTTGTTAATAAACAAAAACAGCTTGATTAAAAAAATATTCTTTTTATAAAGCAAAAATTATGCTGCAACTACGATACGATAATGATTATTTGATTAAATATCGATCATCGTAATCAATAAACCGGATGTAAATCTTAAATTCGTTTCGTAACTAGCAGGGATACGAAAATAGTTATAGAACTATTGAAATAATAAATTTTATATAGCAGAATTTATCTTGCCCCGCGAATTGCAAACTCTACCAAAGGGTCATAGTCATTGAAAGTTATATTACTCTGCAGCTACAATACGATAATGATTAATTCAATTAAATATCGATCATCGTAAGTCTAGGAAACATTATTTAACACTGCAGAATTTAAATTGAAGGAAATTCATTTGAATAGCACATTGAATTTTAATTGACATTTAAAAAAAGGAAGAAGTTGAAAAGGATTTAAATATATATATATTTAAAGAATTATTGGTATTGTAATAGCTGCTGACTTCAGCGCCATCTTTAATTCCATTGTTTACATCTGAAAAAATGCACGGATTTCTGGCGTTCGTGGATTTTAAGGACGCGGATTTAAGGGAGTCTACTGTATATAAATTAAAAACTCTTGTTCCAATATGCAAGACAATAATTTTTTTTTAAATCATTTTTTATGTGCAATTCAATGAATGATAAAAATTCTAGTGTTCAAATTTTTCATGCATTTTATAAAAACTAATATGATACTCACTATATACATTTTAAATTGTAATAAAATTTATGTCAAAGAAGTTATACATGTCAGGGCTTGAAATTCAGTTTTTCAAAGGAGGGGAATCTCCCTCCCAACATTTATAAATGGAGGGGAGTTATGCTGTTTGGGAGTGAGAAAAAAAATCTTCAAAACCTACTGTTATTTTATGAGCTATTTAAAGAATTACATGAGTACAGACATGTTAAAATACCACTGAAGTAATTTTTATTAACAACTCATAGTAATTATGCAAAATGTGTTTATTATAAAAAAGTAAATCAAGCTTTTATGCAGTCTGTCTAGTCTTTACAGAGAATAAATTCTCTCCCTTTGCTAATTTGTTTTGTTACAGGTCTAGAAAACTGTTTTTGGTTCAGGTTGATTTTATGTTGAGTGTAGATTCCTGCAAGTTGGTTCAGGTCAACCTACTTTTTCAAAAGTTAGTTCAGTATATGTTATTTCAGATTAAAAATTATACCTATAACAATAAACATAGGTTTGTGTGTGTGCTGTTTTCTAAGGAGACGGCTGCATTTTTTTCCATGACTCTGACGAAATTAGCATCTTTTTTGTGATTCTGTGATGAAATCTGCATTTTTTCATCAGCTCTTTGACTAAATTCACGTTTATTCGGAAACCCTCCGATGAAATTCACAACTTTTTTGTGATTCTTCAACAAAATTTGAGTTTTTTAGCAGCCCTATGACTAAATTAGCATTTATTACTGACCTTTTCACGAAATTCATATTTTTTCTGCTATACATTGTCGAAATTTGTATATTTTTCCATGATTCTGTGACACAATTTGCGTTTATTAAGCGATTCTTTCATGAATTTTGCATTTATTAAGTGATCCAGGGGCAATTCTGTTTTGTATTTTCTAAAAATGTAAGGCATTCAGTTAGAAAATTTGAAAAAAATATATCATCAATCCAGAAAACACATACTATGTATTTTGGCAAATGGTTGCCCAAAAAAATCAATTTCGTAAATTGTGACATCGTGAATTGAAACATCGTGATTGTCGTCAGAGGTTCACAGGAAAAACGTGAATTTCGTAAGAACATAAAAAAACCAAAAATTTCGTCAAAGAATAGCAAAAGAAAAACACAAATTTCATCAAAAATTTGTGGGAAAACCAAAAATTCGGCCAGAGGTCACAGAAAAAAATGAAAATATCGTCCAAAAAAAAAAAAAAAAAAAAAATCCCGCCCTGAAATTCAAGCCCTGTATGTTAAACGTTAAAAGAAATCAAAGGTAAGAGCATTATCTTGCTTTAAAAAATATCGTCAAATGTGGTTTTCATTTCAAGTGAACATTATATAAGAATACAATAAAACAAGCCAATGTGGAATTTCTGCATCTAATATACAGTTGTAGCAAGTTATGCAATGAATATTTAGGAATGTAATGAATATGAAATTCACCATAAGGATTTTTCTTAATGCTTTTATCAAATGTAAATGGTCTATTTCTGACACAGTCATGATTATATTCTTATATACACAAAATATACATCTATTCATATTTTGATACTAAGAAACCAAATGGCTGAACTGCCAATGAAAGGTCTCCTTTGAGAAAAACTATTACAATTTAAGATCAGGGATGTAGTAGAGGGTATATGGAGGTGTATGGAATATATGCTGTATTATAGGGTATATGGGGGTATATGCTGTATACTTTCAGGATTTTTTTTAAAGGAGTACCATATACTCTCTGCTTCTCACAAAGCTTATAGTATAGACACTCTAGGATATTATACTCTCTTCCTTGAGCATATACCCTCTGCTTAGAGTGTATATCTTCTGTTATTTTTTTTACTATATCCCCGTTCAAGATGCAATATATTTATAGAAAAATGCTTTTAGTTTCTAAAGCACCTTCATGCACATATAAAAATGGCTTTTTTAATATATCAGGAAGATCATCTTTGTTCAGCAGATTTTATTTATGAACAATTTTAAATGTATTTAATATAAAACACTGCATGAGATTAAAGATATTTCATATTGTTTTTCTCAGTTTCTGTATTTATGTATTTTCAATATACAGTAAACTCTTGATTAACCAAGATAGTTGAGAAATGCCTCCTCCCAAATAAATGAATTCATACAAATTTTGGTGAAAATTTTTAGAAAATGGATAGAAAATTTCAAATTCAATAAGACATACTTTAATTAATACAAAAGAAAGAAAATAAACATAAGTTTTAAAGTTATTTAAATTTACAATTAGAACAATATTTAAAAAAATGGAAATGTAGTTACTTCACTGCTTTATGAACAATAGAATGATATAAACCTGTTTTTGTTTTTCAATTACTTTTCGTCTAAATTTTACTGATGGGGATAAAAAATAAGAAAATTTGAAATGATCATTTGATGTGTTACTTGCATTATCTCAATGTTTCATAGTTGATATTTTTTTATTACATTTTCTTAGTTGCACAAAATTTTCATCAAAGAAAAATTAATATCAGTATACACTGGGGGAAAAGGGGGGGGGGAGAATAAAGTGCACAAAATACTCAAGTAAATGCATTATATGAATTACAAGTATGCTATTGATTTAAGGTTTGTCTTATTATTAGCATCAAAAGGCTATTTAATGCTAAAAATGTGCATAAATCTTTAAAATAACAACAATTTTAGTTTAATTTGCACAAATTAAAACATGCATAAGTAAAGGAATTACATGAACAACAAGTATAGTATTAATAATTTAAATTAGAAAAATATGTGTTTTATTTTTAGCATCAAAGTGTTTTCAATATTAAAAAAGTGCATCAAGTTGCTAAAATTGAAACAATTTTAATTTATTTAACTGCAAAATAAATTATCACCAAGCTGCACTTATTTTTAAAATGTTGATGTTCAGTTATTCAGTCAAATCATTATTTGTTACATCCCTGTGATTATGTCCCCTGCCTGAAGTATTTCTTTCTATTGTTAATCCTGTGGACTTAAAATTGCAAATATTTTTAAAAATTATTATCAAATTATTATTATATTATAAAGGATGTTATTTCTTTTCATTTGTCAAATTATTTCTAATATATATATTCAATTTTATTTTATACATTAACATCTTATTCACAAGTTAATAGCTTTGTTTCTTATTCACAAGTTAGTGAACTTTGTTAAAACTCAACACTTAAAAAAAAACATACATTTTAGAAATATTTTGGAAATTAGATAGCAAAGAAAAATATTTTAGAAACAGATATAGAAATATATATATATATACACTGGTGTCCAAAAGTTAAGCATAATTGGTAATTAAGTAATTATTTTTAAGTAATGAAAGAAATATGAATCGGAATGTGCTGAAACTCCAGGTGTGTAAACAAAATAGTACGCGTCACATATTTTCGCGAAGAGTTTTCCCCGAAATCGAACAGGGGACCGTCAACAAATTGAAAAAGAACGAAGGTCTTTTGGATAACCCTGTCAAAACTAATGTAGCAAAAGCGTTCAAACTGCACATTATGATTAATTGGCTTATTGTAATGTGTTGTGTCAATTTTTACAAGGATAGCATGTATACTCGTAGAGAAATTAAGGTTTTTATTAAAACAGTCCTAAATTTTTCCAAGTTTTTTGCTTATAATTTGCAGAGTTCTTATTATAAAATAATGTTCTTTTCTGAAAATATGACAAACATCATTGTACACAATACCCTGTCATCAGAATTTAAAAATAATAAAAATTGTATGAAAAATGAGTATGTTTAGTAAATAATTTTTCATTGCGCTTGCGTCAACGATATCAAAATGTCATTTACATATTGTGTTAGCTAAATGTATAGAGCAACTTCTGTAAAAGTTTCAAAAACATAGCTTGAAAATTCTGAAAATGGGAGCCTATAGAATCAACTCAAAATCCGTTATTCCTAAAGGAAGCAAAAAAATCAGGGGTTTTACCTAAATATAGTTGTACGTGCAATATTGTGTAGGCACTAAACAATGGAATATGGATACAGCCCCTCATCTTTTTGCTTCATTTAGGGAATAAAGGATTTTGAGTTGATTCTATAGGCTCCCATTTTCAGAATTTTCAAGCTATGTTTTTGAAACTTTTACAGAAGTTGCTCTATACATTTAGCTAACACAATATGCAAATGACATTTTGATATCGTTGACGCATGCGCAATGAAAAATTATTTACTAAACATACTCATTTTTCATACAATTTTTATTATTTTTAAATTCTGATCACAGGGTATTGTGTACAATGATGTTTGTCATATTTTCAGAAAAGAACATTATTTTATAATAAGAACTCTGCAAATTATAAGCAAAAAACTTGGAAAAATTTAGGACTGTTTTTATAAAAACCTTAATTTCTCTACGAGTATATATGCTATCCTTGTAAAAATTAACACAGTACATTACAATAAGTCAATTAATCATAATGTGCAGTTTGAACGCTTTTGCTACATTAGTTTTGACAGGGTTATACAAAAGATCTTCGTTCTTTTTCAATTTGTTGACGGTCCCCTGTTCGATTTCGGGGAAAACTCTTCGCGAAAATATGTGACGCGTACTATTTTGTTTACACACCTGGAGTTTCAGCACATTCCGATTCATATTTCTTTCATTACTTAAAAATAATTACTTAATTACCAATTATGCTTAACTTTTGGACACCAGTGTATGTGTGTATGTATTTTTCTGATGAGAAATTTGTAAAAAATATCCAAGGCCATACAAAATGTGAAATTTAGGACACTGCACAGAATATATGATACTGAAAATGTTATATGTTAATGGAAAACTTTATATATACAGTAAATCCGCACCTAAAATCCGCACATCGCAGATGTAAACAATGAAACTTTCAATTCAGATGTAGGGGCAAATTACAGAATTTTTCAGCTTTATATAAATCTGTATGTATTTTAATATCAAATTCTCAATAATATGATTGAACTCAGTTTTTCTTAAAGAAAAAATAATTGAAAAAAAAAAAAATTAAAACATTGCTGATATCTTTGATAATTATAATCTTCTTACCAAATATATTTATGCATCAATCAAGCTTTTTTGGTTATAAAGACTGGTTAAATCTGAAATAAAACTTCCTTACTTTATGATTTTAATATGAATTAATAGGGTAAGCTTTATGAGGCAAGTTTCTCTGAATAATTCAAGAAAAATTTATTTCATATGTATCATGGATATTTCACCTGTATTATGCATATAGCTATTTTACACATTTAACTATACATTAATTATTTACGGGACTTTTATTTTTAATAAATTAATCATTTTTTAAATTACCTCATTTTAATCATTTTAGATTTACTTTACAATTTTAGTATTTTACTATATTGTGAGCATTCATTACTGGTCCTGATCATGACTAATTGGGGCGCTGGGCAAAGATAAACTAGAGTGCCCCATTTGAATTGTTGCAACATTATTCAACTAGAACTGATGGTGAATCATACGTGTAATGCACAAACAATATTTTCACACTTTGGATTTTAAATAGAAGAAAATTGTTAACTCAGTCAATTCTAAATTAAGTACCTTAATAAAAATACTCTTTTTTTTTTTTTCCTTAGTACAAAACATTTTTATATAACTTTAACAACTTGTTATGTTACTTTTAGATGAATTTAATAACTTTAACTTGTAGAAGAGTATTAAATATTCTAACATAAATGAGAATTAATAAAATTACTTTCTTTCACATCTTTTTAAATTGTACTACACTACACATACTTATTATTTTCAATCGCAAAAATTTAGATGCGATTTAAGTTTATTGTTAATACAATCTATTAAATCAAAATATTTCTTTTTCAATAGTGGCTGAGATTAACTTTGCAAAAGCATTGAGCTTTCTGAGTTCAAAATGAAATTTGTTTCTCAGAAAGTTAGGTAAAATCCTTTAAAAACTAAATTTATATTTTGTATTGGAAATTTTTCAGAGTTTGAATTGGGGGGGGGGGGATATATATTTTGTAGATTAATATGTCGATTTGGGAAGGGAGGGCTTGAAGTCTGGGGCTCATGGGCAAAGCCCTGATTTTCCCATAAAATAAAAAGGGCCTGATTCATTATAATTTTGATTGCATTACTAGATTCAAATGACTGTTTAAGAAATGCAAACAAAGCAATGACCAGAAATCAACTCAAGCTCTGGTATCAAGCTGTGCAGATTTGAGGTAGTCTACTGTATCATATACCATAAACTTAACAAATTCAAACAAGTTATGAAAAGAAATTACCATGAGACAACCACAATGAATGTATTGCATAGTCCCAGAGCAACGACAGGGAGAAATAAGAGGATCATTTTCCCTTGCTGTCATATGGCATATCTTGCATATAGGTGAGCCATTGTCACCGTAACTACTGGCAATGCTAAGTTGAGCAGCTGAGGGTGAAATGGGAATGACTTTACCCAATGACATCATTGGCAGTTCAAACGGATCATCAATAGTTTTGGCATTATGCTGATCGTTATTCAAAGGAACATCAGCGGGTTCATTCACAGTCACTTCTGGCACATCGTCCGCTTCACTTGAAGATTCCGATTCAAAGACAGCAAAGTTTATTGTTGGTGTCAAACTATAACTCCTGCTACGAAATTCACTATCTCTATTATTTAATCCCATCTCCCAGTTGATACTACTGGGCCTTTGTAAACCAGAAGGTCCTGCTACTGGATCACCATTATTTAAATAAGTAGGTTTTAAATAACTATTGCATCTGCTGCTGAAAGATTCTAGATTTGTACTTTGTTCTTGGACATAGTTGTAGTTGTTTTGGGCCAGTGTTTGCATTGGCACAGTTGCAATACAACCATTAATAGGGTCTGGTTCGCTATCAGCACTTTTACATTTCTGATTTAAGAACCACTTTTTTTTAGATTTAGAAGCATAATTATATACATTAACATCTGGAATCTCAGTACTGTCATACTCTCCTAAAGTATTAGAGAAATAAGTAGAACACGATATACCATTATTATACGAAGGTGGTCCATAAGATACTGGCTGCTGAAATGTATTTTGTATTTGATGGTAATAATTATCACAGGCAGGTTCTCCATGCTGTGCAACATCTGAACATGGATAAACATCACAAGCACCAAAATGTTTAGGTTTTAATATATCCTTATTGAATTCTGTTTCTGACAACATATTAGGATTCCACGACTCCATAGGAGTGCAGTATATTCCACAGGCTTCCTTCATGAGCATAGGTGACTGTTCAGTGTCATCATCAGATTCAGGAGATTCAAAGTAATCATGTTCAGCTGCTTCCTGAACATTTGGAATATAAGTTATGTTTTCATATTTTTGACATGGAATAGACATAGACTCGTCATTTGATATAAATGTGTGCGTATTACAAGAGCTGTTGCAACCTGCAGATTCTGTAGGCTGCAAAGCAGGTACTGCTGCGTAATTCCTAATTTGTGGTGTGTACTGGGTTTCTGTGTTAGTGATAGCCATGCTAGATACTTGGTTGGAGTTGGAGGCTCCAGTGGAATCTTGCTGTGTACAGTTTTGACTAGAAAAAGAGGCAGCTGATCTGTCAGAGAGGCCACTTTGGGATGTAGTGCCTGATGAATTACTCATTCCACCTGATTTGTGTTTGCACATAGTCTACAAGAAATAATTGTACAAATTAAAATTAATATTTAAATATCATTTCAATAATTAATAACTTTAAAAATTTGCAATACATAATAAAGATTTAGGAAATATTGATTTTACTATTATTTCCAACCTCTCATTTTTTTTTTTTAAGCCGAACAAATTTTAAACCATAAAATATTTTAAAAAATCTACATTCATTTAATAAAATGTTTTTTGTTTCAATGTGACATGTATTTGATTCAATTTATTCAATAAATTTCTTTATGAAAATATATTATTTGACTTTAAAAGGGAAAAAAACTGAAGGTTGGAAGTTATGACTCATTTTTAAAAATATATTTGAAACAAAATGCAATGCATAAAAGGGAAAGAAAAAACAGCTATTGGATATTTTGTAAAACAAAACCATTAAAAAGGTATGAAATTCCAAAATTAAAAAAATTCAAAAGAACTCCGTTTCAGATAATAATATAAAATTTAAATATTCAACGATGGATGTAGATGGGTAATTCTTGTATTTAGCACCAGAAAATGTTTAGCATTTTATAAAACAAAAGCATTTCTATGAAGAAGTTTGATGACAAATTTTTATAGTCACCACATATATTATCAAACTTAAAATGCATTATTAACATATATTATCAAACTTAAAATGCATTGTAATTTTTTGTCCCACCCCCTCCCCTTGGGAAAATGCATTAGCATATATTATCAAACTTAAAATGCATTGTAATTTTTTGTCCCACCCCCTCCCCTTGGAAAAACTATTAATGCATTAAAATTAAACTGTAATTTGTTATTAAGGAAGAACAAGTTATTAAGGAATATATAAATTTTCTTACAGAGAATTGCAATTTTATTACAATGCAATATGAAATAACAAAGTTGTCAACAAAATAATTTGTTGGTTGTTTACAACTTACTGTTACTAAATACAGATACAACAGAAAAGGACTACTTCTATTCCGATTTTTTAGAAATATATAAAACAGAGAAATTTTAAGTCTTTGAACTTGTTATTACTTATGATTTTTAGCATCTCAGAAATGAAACAAATAAAAATGAACCCATGAATAAACTTCTGAAAATTTAACACAAAATCATAAATCATTAGTTTACAACAAAAATTTTAAACCAAATTCTCAGACATTAAGGAAATAAAAAGTAAAATTTCATAAAGGCAAGAATATATTTCTTAGTCTGAAGTTTTGCCAAATATCAAGTAATAATTAGAAACACATGAAAATTAATACACATATAAACTGGCTTTCTAAAACTAACATATAAACTTATGATAAAATTCATTAAAATATTTTCACTAACTTTTAATATTTTAAAAAACAAACTAATAATAAGTAATGGAAAAGGGACTATTATTAAAATAAAATTTTTAATGCGACGTGAAATGAAGATAAATCTATTCTGTTAAAAGAGTAAACATGTGTGAAAACTACTTAAATAATTTACTGACCTTATTGATCATTAGGGACCGACTTACAGAATTGGGGGCCCAGGGCAAAAACATTCTTTGGGGCTCCCTACCTAGCAATGTTTGAAGAATGGTCGAAATAGGATGGTCTGCTTCCAGGTACATGCACTGTGGGAATGGGGGTAAATTTCAATCAATAATTATAAATTTAATTAAAAAGCAAAGCTACTTCATTGCAAAACTATTTCTTTAAGTTTATGATTCATGGGTTCAGTTCTATTTGTATTATGTCTCACACACTGTACAATCATAAGTAATAACAAGTTTCAGAAAGAACAAAATTGAATTGTCTGTATTTTAAATGTTTCTGAAAAATCAGAACATATGAAAAACTTTTTTGCTGTCGTGTACTTGCATTCAATGTTGATGTCATAAAATAACTAGAAGGTTGTAAGCTATAGGCAGAGGGTACAACACTAGAGTCATAAAAGTTCAATACTAATGTATACACTGTACTTTATTGATGCAGCAGCTAGTACATAGAAATTCTATTTAAAAAATCCAGATGGTACATGATGTATTCTCACTTATATCCTCCACTACACCTCTGCTTTAGTAACACTAAACTGTAATTAATTATATGAGCCTCTGAAAGCTTTGCTGCAGTTTATAAGTTATTAGCTATTCTCTTTTAATAACAATAAATCATAATTAAACTTAAGAACATTAATATTGTTGTTTTATAACATTTAAATAATCCATCTTTTCTTTTAGCTATTGCATTAATCATTTGATCCCAAAAAGAAATAGTTTTACAATGAAATTACTTTTTAACTATTATTGATATTTGTATCATTTCATAACTATTTTCAAATAAAAAGGTGCAGTGAGGGATATTAAAATATCAGCAAATTAGAAAATGTGCAGCATATATTATTAGATCATTAAATAAACATTAAAAAAATATTGAAATTTATAACAGAGCTGAAGACTTATGAGGAAAAAGTTGAATATGAGCAAAATGTCAATAGAGAATGCATTGTACATAAGTGTTTCTGAATAAGTTTCAGCTTATATCTATGTTCATTATAAATAAAAACAACAAGTTATTACATATGGTCTTTATTTTTAATATTTCTAAAAGGTAATCTTTATCTTAATGGATCACACAGAAAATTCCTAAAAATTACTACAATTAAGAGATGTTTATTATGAAATAGTTGTTACTCCAAAGTAAGGATTGTCGGATATGTTAAAGATGTATAAGAAGTGTATATGTGTATAGGTCACAAGTTATGCAATATCAGTTGCCTCATAAACTGTTCACATTCAAAATTAAACTTAAAAACATTTATATTATAATTTTATTTAGAAAATCCAGTTTATTTGGGAACTTTACATTTGTCTTGTTTGTGATGTATGAAATCCGTGTTGATCAGAGACATTGCCGGATTTCAGAGACCAAAAATGAGAAGATTTTATAGTGAAAAATACATTTTAAAGTTCATAGTTATAATATAAATTTACATATATTTATACTGACATTTGTATCACTTTAATTCAATTAAGATTAGTATATACTTTCCAAAAACTTGTAATAGCGTTATTTAAGCAAATTTTTGAAATTATTTTAAGTTTAATGTGAATAAGAAACATATTTTGTTTTTCCCATAAATATTTATAAATGAATAAGGAAGATAATAATTCTTTATTAATAGTGGAAAGTTATAATAGAAAATATAATTAGCAGCAGAATATTGGGTGTTTAAGAATGAAAATTGAACATCTATTCCTAGAAACATGCTAAGTGCTCTCAGAACTAAGTTTTAAAATATGATCATTTATATTAGATCTGAGCATATTTATCATATCAAATACCACTAATAAATCACAAAGAAAAAAAATGTTTGTGTGATAGTAGATAAGCACCAATGTAAGTAAAAAAAGCACTAATTTTTGCTAATGTTTACAATTATGATTATTTTTTCTTTTAGGATTGTTTAAATACATTGTATAAGATAAAGATCTGAACTACAGATTTATTCAGTTAACTTTAACGTATTTCAATTATATTAATTTGATTTTTGATGCTTTTAACACAAATGAGTTTTTATATTAAGGTTAACTTTATTTATTTATTTGCATATTAACATATAAAAAAGTAGGAAAGTGTTATAAGCATTTCATATTGGGGAGGAAAATGTAATTGAAAGATATTGGAAATTTTTTAAATAAATCCATGATTTTCCTGTTATATCACACATTAAAAAATAAAGGTATTAAATATGCCCACTTAATCATATAAAAGCTATATCTAGCCTCTTATATGACAATAATGACATGAACATAAATGCACCAAAAAAATAATTATAGAAAAGATAACCGCAATGGAGTTAAAGGATTTATTTAATTGTGCAAAATATACCGAGATTTGTAACCACATTCTCATGTGATCAAATTTTACAAACAATACAAAAAATATACTCAAATGATGTAAATAGTTAACTTTAAAAAAATCAATAATAAGGTGCAACTATTTTGGAGAACATGCATTTAGTATTTTTCACACTGATGCAAACAAAGAAATAAAAAATTGAATATTTAAAAAATACTTACATCTTTAACAATCCTCAAAGACTATATAGCAACAAATCAGGCTTCCCTTAATGTCACGTAACAAATGTAAATATCATGTGGATGTGCATACAGTTTTTGACCACATTCATATCTGAGTAGTTTCTGAAAGAATATATTTAACTAAATTAAAACATATCAAGTTTCTATTGGCATATAAGTACATACTCAAAAACTGTTAAGATTAATAAAACACTTTAATTATTTGAATTATCCTTATGACAATTTTTGTACTATCTTCAATTTAATAAACTTACTGTTACTCAACATTAATATGAATCTTTTACTTAGCTTGCAAAATTGAATACATGCATACTAAATTCAATAACATTCAATTATATAAAAAATAGGAATAGCGACTAAGAAAGTAATACTAATGATAAATCTTCTATAATCCTTGATGTAAAACTTGGTAGTGTTTTATTTATTTATTTTTTAAGATAAACCAATGATAGATTCCTTTCCCCCAACCAACGAACAATACAACATTTATTTATTTCCATAATTATGGAATTTTTGCTTTAATCATTCATTAATCAGACACTTTATTTGCTATTGAACATAATAAACAACTTTGTCACTTTAAAGATAGCTAACTAATAATGGAAAATGCTACAATATAATCATGTAAAAAATTCCAAAAATATTTTGAGATTTTAAACCAATTCTAGCAACCAGAATAGCTTGTAGGACTAGACTTTGTTGGTAAATACAAAATTATAAATCACCTTCATATAAAACAAAATATCAATATTCACTTAAAAAATAAATAAAATTGATATATTTTTTAATTATTTAACGCATTGTAATAGAATTTTTACGGAATAGAAATTTTGAATTTATATATGCTAACATTTTAAGACATGTTATACAATAAAATAAATAAACAAACCAACAAAAGGATAACAGTGATGCAAATACTCTTCTGAGTACAATTTAAAAGATTGTATTCCATCAACATTATTTATACTGGCTATTTCAATATTTTTCTTTATTTAATTAACTGCTAAAAAATACCGCAGAGTGAATGAAAATGTAGGGCTATTTTAGAATGGTAAATATTTTGATTCGGTATCACACATGCTCTTTAAATGCTATATACATAAAAAATATAAATAAATTGAAAACTCAACAGCGACATACATATTATTTACGTTGTATTTGTTTTTTCTTTGTTAATTAGTTGCTTAAAATAATTTACAGTTTACATTTTCACTACCGCATAACAATGGCTGATCTGTCATACCGGTGCATCGTATAATAGCTTTATTGACATTTCTCGTAACTCTACACGATTGCTAACCTGTTTTTAAATTTTGACACTACAATGTAATAATTTTCGAAATATTTTGTAACACGGATAAATTATAATCCTATGGTGCGGCAGCCACAATAGTAAGCCAAATTGTCAATGTCACCTTTAAAAATAGACACCGAAACTAACTAATTAAAGCTGAAAAAAGTTATTTGCCAAGGCAATTTGAACAATAAAAACAATCGAATTAAGCAATTAGGTTGTCATCATGGCGATAAATAGCACCACCTTTGATATTACAGATATAATTTGAATATTGGTTAGTCTTGGCAGTAAAGTCAATAAATCATTTACGCAGAATCTGTGAAGCATCAACAATGTTTTTGTTTCCTACTGCAGTATTCACAACATCACGCACGAAATACTCACATGAGGTCCGTAAACAAAAAAATCAGCTCACAGTAAGCGGCAATAAATAAAAATAAATACCAACATCAACTAATTTAATTTGCTAAACAATGTCATTTAAAACACCTAAAAGGACTACTTACTTAACGATCCCTTTTAAGGAAAACCTTTTGATCAGCTGTAAGCGCAGTGGAATAAAATTTGATGGCGAGCAAAAATTTTAAAGAATTTAAAAGTCCCGTAAAGATTTCGCGGTGGGGACTGAAGCACACGCTTTTGGTTTCCCCGATATACACACAGCTGGTAGAGAGAAATGGATTGAAGACCCTGACAACAAGCAGGGTTGACGAAAGGCAGTAGAACGGACCAATCAGATACGAGCTGTGTTCTAAGCGGCTGCCGTGCCTTTCGCTATTCACGCCTTGTGCCAGCCAGCCTGGCAACAGCATGGGCTGTTTAAAACAATGAGGAGGCCAAATTTTCGAATTTTCAGAGAAATAAAAAGTACTCGTGATGGAGAGTTTGTATATACAAGTTAACTTGAAGCACCTATTCTGATATTTTTGTTCTGACGTCTGTTTTATTCGCTTGTTTACCTGTTAAAACCTATGCAGCGGGTCTAGCGGAACATAGATGAGTCATATGTGCCTCAGGGAAAACAAAGTGACGTGATAGTTCAATATCCTATTACTCGTTTCGGTCACTTTTGTGTATATTTCTATTTCTGTTTACACACAGAAATCGGCGACAATAATTAAAATCTATAAGCCGAATTAGCGCGGCTAATTTAACACATTAATTTTTAATCAACCTTTCAATGCACCATATTTTTAGGTATATATATTAGGTAATATATAAATTTAGAGAAAAGTGCCTTGGGTTAATTTCAAAAATTGTCAAAGAAAACACCAAAGGCACCTTTTACTAATTTTAATTCATCTTTTACAAATAGTAACCTTTAACAACATTTATTTATGAACTAAGTTAAATTTTATTTTTAAATTTAGGGAAAATATTTTGGATCAATTTTTCTAAATTTAACAAAGGATACAATAAATAAATAATTAAATTTTAATTTACAACGTAATTTTTGCAAGTAGCCTTTATCAAAGTTTGTTTTGTCTATAAATTGTTTTATTGAAAATTATAATTTAGAAATCTAAAAAAGTGTGTTGTTAGTAATTTTTTTTTTTAAGTTTAGCCTCCCGCCCCGCCCCGCCCCGCCCCGCCCCCCTAAAAAATAACATAGGGAAATTTCATTTATTGATTTTAATTTCCTGTATTTTTTAAAAATGTTGACTTTCATCAGTTGTGTTTTTTTATAAATTAGCTTAATTGTTATTTCACTTTAGAAATCTAATGCAAATTCCTTCGATCAATATTTTTAAATTTAGAATATTATATATGTATTAAAAAAACGTCAATTTTTTATTTTAATTTATAGTATAATTTATAAATAATGACCTTCATTAAAATTTGTTTCTTTATAAATCAAACTTTTACTTTAAAAATTAAAAAAAAATTCTTCGGTGAAAATTTTTAAATAAAAAAATAATAAAAGACGGAAATGTCATTTACTAATTTTGATTTATAATGCAGTGCTTCAAAACAATGGTCTTTATTAAAATTCATAATTTGCTGTTACATTAGATTCAATTTTTTTATTTTAATGTATACATAATTTATAAATAATGGCTTTCACTAAAATTTGTTTTTTATAAATCAAACTTTTACTTTAGAAATTAAAACAAAAAAATGGTAAAAATTTTTAAATTTACAAAAAAAATAAAAAAAATTGTAATTTAAGAAATTACATCAACCATTTGAAAAATGTTTCACTCGAAACATTCATCTATCATTTTAAGCTAAATACCAGTTGTTTTATTGTGTATTATCCATAAATGACTTTATACATGCTGCAATTTGAAGGTACGGTTCGTTTAAGTTACATCACTCCATTGTCGCCAAGCATAAAATTGGCGACGAAAGAAACATTTCAAACTATGTATCATTGTTGGTGCGAAAGTAATCATTACTAAAATACAGTTTTGGCATATACTGTTATATTTGTAAGACTTTGGCATATACTATTTGATTTTACAGAGCAGAATTTTGGTGATGGAGGTTTTAAAACAAAGTCGATCGCAGCACATGCATCTGTGTATGAATGGGTCCATCAGACATTGAATCAAAAACGTTTTTTCTAGTTTTTCCCAAACCGATTGCTTTTTAGTTGGTGGAAAATCAAGAGTAATAGCTATAACATTTCCCGGCTTGTTAGAATCACTATTGGCACTCAAATTTTCCTGGTTAGAACCGACCGATTGTAAAACGCCATGGCTAGTGGATTGGTCGCCCTCGAGACATGATGTTTTACAATTAATCGGTTCGGCACTAAATTGCTTCCTTTTTCATGACCGTTTTTCAACACGTAATTGGTTTTCAGCTGCTCGATAATCTTTTGATTTTCTCGTTTCTGGATTGAAAGACGTTTTTGCTCCAAACCAAATACAGTACTACTTAGTTATCCCGTCGAACGTTTCGCCAAATGATATGAATCGCCAAATTAATAAGCAACTTTTACATGTTGACTAAATTTTTATTTTAAATAACAAAAGAACGAACAAATCAGTAAAACATTAATAAAAAGTCGAAACAAAAATCACTTTATGATTGTTTAAGTACGCGTATTATGGCTAATGTCATTGAATGCGACCTTCACGGTCATTCATTTCTTTGGATTCGGCTTTTTCTGTATCTGTTAATTTCCGGCTACCCATTTTTAAATTTGTTAGTTTTCTCCTTTATTACAATGATTTTAAACATTTAAATTTCCTATTCAAGTAAAAATTCTTCTAAAAGTAAAGAATTTAATTTAAATTCAAATAAAAATTCTTCTAAAAGTAAAGAATTTAATTTAAATTCAAAAGTGACCACATCATTTTGTCAATCCTCCACCGAGAACAACAACCATTTTTCAATGGTTAAAAAAAAATTGTAATTTAAGAAATTACATCAACCATTTGAAAAATGTTTCACTCGAAACATTCATCTATCATTTTAAGCTAAATACCAGTTGTTTTATTGTGTATTATCCATAAATGACTTTATACATGCTGCAATTTGAAGGTACGGTTCGTTTAAGTTACATCACTCCATTGTCGCCAAGCATAAAATTGGCGACGAAAGAAACATTTCAAACTATGTATCATTGTTGGTGCGAAAGTAATCATTACTAAAATACAGTTTTGGCATATACTGTTATATTTGTAAGACTTTGGCATATACTATTTGATTTTACAGAGCAGAATTTTGGTGATGGAGGTTTTAAAACAAAGTCGATCGCAGCACATGCATCTGTGTATGAATGGGTCCATCAGACATTGAATCAAAAACGTTTTTTCTAGTTTTTCCCAAACCGATTGCTTTTTAGTTGGTGGAAAATCAAGAGTAATAGCTATAACATTTCTCGGCTTGTTAGAATCACTATTGGCACTCAAATTTTCCTGGTTAGAACCGACCGATTGTAAAACGCCATGGCTAGTGGATTGGTCGCCCTCGAGACATGATGTTTTACAATTAATCGGTTCGGCACTAAATTGCTTCCTTTTTCATGACCGTTTTTCAACACGTAATTGGTTTTCAGCTGCTCGATAATCTTTTGATTTTCTCGTTTCTGGATTGAAAGACGTTTTTGCTCCAAACCAAATACAGTACTACTTAGTTATCCCGTCGAACGTTTCGCCAAATGATATGAATCGCCAAATTAATAAGCAACTTTTACATGTTGACTAAATATTTATTTTAAATAACAAAAGAACGAACAAATCAGTAAAACATTAATAAAAAGTCGAAACAAAAATCACTTTATGATTGTTTAAGTACGCGTATTATGGCTAATGTCATTGAATGCGACCTTCACGGTCATTCATTTCTTTGGATTCGGCTTTTTCTGTATCTGTTAATTTCCGGCTACCCATTTTTAAATTTGTTAGTTTTCTCCTTTATTACAATGATTTTAAACATTTAAATTTCCTATTCAAGTAAAAATTCTTCTAAAAGTAAAGAATTTAATTTAAATTCAAATAAAAATTCTTCTAAAAGTAAAGAATTTAATTTAAATTCAAAAGTGACCACATCATTTTGTCAATCCTCCACCGAGAACAACAACCATTTTTCAATGGTTAAAAAAAAAAAAAAAAAAAAAAAAATAATTGTAATTTAAGAAATTACCCCAACCATTTGAAAAATGTTTCACTCGATACATTCATCTATCATTTTAAGCTAAATACCAGTTGTTTTATTGTGTATTATCCGTGCCACTGCTATAAATGACTTTATACATGCTGCAATTTGAAGGTACGGTTCGTTTAAGTTATATCACTCTATTGTCGCCAAGCATAAAAGTTGGCGACGAAAGAAACATTTCAAACTATTTAACATTGTTGGTGCAAAAGTAATCATTATTAAAATACAGCTTTGGCATATACTGTTATACTTGTAAGACTTTGGCATATATTGTTTGATTTTACAGAGCAGAATTTTGGTGATGGAGGTTTTAAACCAAAATCGATCGCAGCACATGCATCTGTGAATGGGTCCATCAGACATCGAATCAAAAAAGTTTTTTCCCAGTTTTTCCCAAGCCGATTGCTTTTTAGTTTTCTTTTTAGGTGGTGGAAAATCAAGAGTAATAGCTATAACATTTTCCGGCTTGTTAGAATCACTATTGGCACTCAAATTTTCCTGGTTAGAACCGACCGATAGTAAAACGCCATGGCTAGTGGATTGGTCGCCCTGGCGACATGATGTTTTACAATTAATCGGTTCGGCATTAAATTGCTTCCTTTTTCGTGATCGCCTTTCAACACGTAATTGGTTTTCAGCGGCTCAATAATCTTTTGATTTTATCATTTTCTGCATTGAAAGACGTTTTTGCGCCAAACCAAATACAGTATTACTCAGTTATCCCGTCGACCAATTTCGCCAAATGATACGAATCGCCAAACTAATAAGCAACTTATACATGTTGACTGTGTTTAATATCATTGAATGCGATATTCACGTTCATTCATTTCTTTGGCTTCGGCTTTTTCCGTATCTGTTAATTTCCGTCTACCCATTTTTAAATTTGTTAGTTTTCTCCTTTATTACAATGATTTTAACCATTTTAATTTACTATTCAAATAAAAATTCTTCTAAAAGTAAAGAATTTAATTTAAATTCAAATAAAAACTCTTCTAAAAGTAAAGAAATTAATTTAAATTCAAAAGTGACCACATCATTCAAAAGTGGTAACATCATTCAAAAGTGGTAACATCATTCAAAAGTGGTAACATCATCGGGTCCATTCTCCCGAAAACAACAACCATTTTTCAAATGGTTAAAAAAAAAAAAATTGTAATTTAAGAAATTACCCCAACCATTTGAAAAATGTTTCACTCGATACATTCATCTATCATTTTAAGCTAAATACCAGTTGTTTTATTGTGTATTATCCGTGCCACTGCTATAAATGACTTTATACATGCTGCAATTTGAAGGTACGGTTCGTTTAAGTTATATCACTCTATTGTCGCCAAGCATAAAAGTTGGCGACGAAAGAAACATTTCAAACTATTTAACATTGTTGGTGCAAAAGTAATCATTATTAAAATACAGCTTTGGCATATACTGTTATACTTGTAAGACTTTGGCATATATTGTTTGATTTTACAGAGCAGAATTTTGGTGATGGAGGTTTTAAACCAAAATCGATCGCAGCACATGCATCTGTGAATGGGTCCATCAGACATCGAATCAAAAAAGTTTTTTCCCAGTTTTTCCCAAGCCGATTGCTTTTTAGTTTTCTTTTTAGGTGGTGGAAAATCAAGAGTAATAGCTATAACATTTTCCGGCTTGTTAGAATCACTATTGGCACTCAAATTTTCCTGGTTAGAACCGACCGATAGTAAAACGCCATGGCTAGTGGATTGGTCGCCCTGGCGACATGATGTTTTACAATTAATCGGTTCGGCATTAAATTGCTTCCTTTTTCGTGATCGCCTTTCAACACGTAATTGGTTTTCAGCGGCTCAATAATCTTTTGATTTTATCATTTTCTGCATTGAAAGACGTTTTTGCGCCAAACCAAATACAGTATTACTCAGTTATCCCGTCGACCAATTTCGCCAAATGATACGAATCGCCAAACTAATAAGCAACTTATACATGTTGACTGTGTTTAATATCATTGAATGCGATATTCACGTTCATTCATTTCTTTGGCTTCGGCTTTTTCCGTATCTGTTAATTTCCGTCTACCCATTTTTAAATTTGTTAGTTTTCTCCTTTATTACAATGATTTTAACCATTTTAATTTACTATTCAAATAAAAATTCTTCTAAAAGTAAAGAATTTAATTTAAATTCAAATAAAAATTCTTCTAAAAGTAAAGAATTTAATTTAAATTCAAAAGTGGTTACATCATTCAAAAGTGGTAACATCATTCAAAAGTGGTAACATCATCGGGTCCATTCTCCCGAAAACAACAACCATTTTTCAAATGGTTAAAAAAAAAAAAAGACGAAAAAGAAAAAAACGGAAATGTCATTTAGCAATTTTGATTTACAATACAGTGCTTTAAAACAATGATCTTTATTAAAATTCATTTGTTTTTACATTAAATTCATTCTTTTTTTTTTTAATTCCAGGGCGAAGTGCCTTCGATCAATGTTTCTAAATTTAGAAACATAAATATGCATACA
Organism: Maratus speculifer; assembly: GCA_964019185.1. NCBI lineage: Eukaryota > Metazoa > Arthropoda > Arachnida > Araneae > Salticidae > Maratus > Maratus speculifer. Next base: position 298,352,169 of record OZ025297.1, on the reverse strand, counting down.
AGAATGCGAGATTTTAATTTAAATGTAATTTATATACAATGGCCTTCAATAGTTTCATTATAAATTTAATAAATTAAAAATTTACTTTAGAAATTTGTGAAAAAATGTCTTTGGTAAATATTTTAAAGTTTACTTAATAATAATAATAATAATAATAATAATAATAAACGATACTGCCATTTAATAATTTTAATTTATGTATATCGTATTAAATACTGGCCTTTATCAAAATTCATTTGTTTACAAATTAGGTTAATTAATATATTTTTTTCTTTAAAAATCTAGGGCAAAGTTTTTTCGTTCATTATTTCAAAATTAAAGAAAAACAAGTAAAGAAATGTATGTATGAAACAGAATGACTAATTAAAGGACTGTTTCGTCTTAAAAAATTATAATATATGAAAAAATTATACATTATTACATATGTGATGGTAATTTTAATTTTAATTTATAATAAAATTTATAAATAATGGCCTTCACTAAAATTTGTTTCTTTATAAATCAAATTAATTAAAATTTTATTTTAGAAATTTAAATTTGAGGAAAAGTATCTTGAATAAAGATATTTAAATTAATTAAAAGATGAATTAATTAAAAAATTTTAAATTTAAATTAAATAAAAATTAATAAAAATGTTCTATTTGGTAATTTTACATGGCTTTAAATTAAAATACTTAGGCTTTATAAAAATTCATATGCTTATAAATTAGGTTAATTATTATTTCTTTTTTCTTTAGAAATCTAAAGCAAAGTGCCTTTGATCAATATTTATATATATATATATATATATACGTAAATATATACAAAAATGTCAGTTTTTAATTTTTTATTTATAGTATAATTTAGAAATAATGGTCTTCGTTGAAATTCGTTTACTTATACATCAAATTAACAATTAAACCTTCACTTAAGAAATTTAAGGAAAAATGTCTTATTTTTTTTTTTTTTTTTTTTTTTTTTTACAAAAAGGGGGTGGGGCCTAAAATGTCATTTAGTAGTTTTAATTTATAATACATCGCTTTGAAGTATTTGTCTTTATAAAAATTCATTTATTTATAAATTAGGATAATTATTATTATTTTTTTAGAAATGAAGATCTAAGTGACTTTGATCAATATTTCTATATAAAAATGTCAGTTTCTATTTTTTATACATACAATTTATAAATAATACAATGACTTTCATTGAAATTTGTTTCTTTATAAATCAAATTGACAATTAAACTTTCACTTTAGAAATTTGACAAAAAAATGTTTTTATTAAAAATTTTTTAATTTACCAAAATAAAAAAATAAAATAAAAATTCTATTTAGTAATTTTAGTTTGTAATACATCGCTTTAGAATGCTACTCTTTATCAGACTTTGTTTGCTTATAAATTCGATTATGTTTGGGACTGTGCATATATAACTTATCAACTTTCTGGAAATTTTGGACCCCCCCCCCCTACGATATCAAACGTTATCATTCCTCAACCCCCCCCCCCCCTCTTTAATGATATCGATATCAATGGCTAAAAACTATTTTTTTTTCTTTTTTTTTTACATTTTAAAATTTTTGTTCTATTTTTTCGCTATTAATAGATACTTTTATTTTTAGCAGATTTTACAGTTTCAAATGATGAGAATAAGATAATAGAATATGTTTAATTGTATAGAATAATGACGACTTAAAAGTATATACCTATTTTGCAAAAAATTTTGGACCAAGCCAAACTTTACTGTTTATGACTTTTCCACGTCGAGAAAAGGAATTTCATACGGGAATATTCAACAGGAACTGATTATTTTAGTTCGTGAAGACTAGGAAGAACGAAATCAGTCTCGGCTTCGTACGGAAAAAATAAGTTGGGCTCGGCCCGGCCCGATACTCCAGGGAAAAAAATTAAGGCCCGAGCCCAGCCCGAAAAGATTAGGGACTAGGCCCGTCTGTCCCGGCCCGAAAAGATTAGTGATTAGGCCCGTCTGGCCCGGCCCGAATGCTGTTAATGGTAATTGGCCCGTGCAGATCTCCACTTTTTTCTACTGAAGATAGAAGAAAGTAAAAATTTGGTTCAATTCTATGCATAACTTCATATATTTTTAGGTGATGCAATATTCAAAATGGCAAAAAAATTGCTATTGCAGCTCCCCCTTCCGGCGGATTTTTGTCAAATTCAGGGAGGACCAACTAGCCATAGCCATACACTTACATAAAAAAAATTGGTTCAATTAGATGCATAACTTCATATATTTCTGATTGGTACAATATTGAAAATGGCACAAAATCGCGATAGCAGCGCCACCTCCTGGCGGATTTTTTTCAAATTCAGGGAGGACCAACTAACCATAGCCATACACTTGCACAAAAAATGGTTCAATTCGATGCATAACTTCATACAAATTTAGTCGCTACAATATTGAAAATAGCACAAAAATCGAGATTGCAGTGTCCCCTTCCGGCGGAATATTTCAAAATTGAAGGAGGACCTGCTTGCCGCAGCCAAAAACATTCACAAAAAAATTGGTTCAATTCTATGCATATCTTCATACACTTTTTAATGGTAGAATGGTGACATACGGGCACACACACAGACATACAGACACACGGACAGACAGACATTTTAAAGATAGAAAGCCAACGATTATAGATGCACAAATAAAGTATGAAAAGGGGAGCAAACAGCTGTTTGGAATCCACTAACGAGATTCTTCTTCAGTGCAAAAAACTCAGCGAGCTAGACAAAGAAAACTGAGCCAAAAGTAATAATATACCTCATTAGCTCAGTTTTGCTTTGTCTAGCTCGCTTAGTTTTTTGCAATGAAGAAGAATCTCGTTAGTAGATTCGAAACAGCTGTTTGCTCCCCTTTTCATACTTTATTTGTACATTTATAATCGTTGGCTTTCTATCTTTAAACATTTTTGCACAAAGGCTTTATTTGCTATTTTAAAGACAGACATTTAGTAAAAACATGTTTTTTGGAATCTCTGACCCCTAAATCGTGTAAATCCGTCGAAAACCGGAAGTCGAAAAAAATTTCGATTGCAATACTTTCTTCTATCTTCAATAGAAGAAAGTATTGCAATCGAAATTTTTTCGATTGCAATAGTAGAAAAAAAAATGTAATTTGACAAATTACAATTTGGAAAATGATATTTTCAAAGACTAAAATTTTAAAGTCTTATAAATAAATTCTATATTTAAATTAATAATAATAATAAACATCATTTTTTGGATGATCATAACGAGTCATACACTACGTACGCCATGCATTAAACATTAATATCTCTAGACCACAGGTTCCCAACCTTTTCTGGACCACCGCCCCCTTTACAAGAGAAAAAAATGCCAACGCCCCCCCCCCTCTCTTCTATAATAGTTAACTATACAAAATGTTAAAATATTGTTGCATATTATCCATATTTTATCTGTCTATCTATTAAAAATCACAAAGTTATTCCGTGTTAAATAAAGCGATCATCATTGGTTGTAAATTTTTTTTATTAAAAATTGAAAAATAAACACAAAACCAATAAGAATTAAAAAAAAAAAATAAGGAAATGGTTGTCGGATTCCAATTTCTTTAACATCAGGCACAAATTGTCAGATTCAAAAAAATCTGTTCCTTTTCTTAGACAGTTAATTAGCTATTGCACGGTACCCACTCTCAGCCACATCTGATGAAGGGAAAAACAAATAGACTTTTATGTATTCTCACTCACAATCTAGATTAGAGAGCTGTATTGGTTTTTGGCGTTAGAACTCTTGATATCCATTTCTGAATTTTATTTTTAGTTCTTGTTTGCTGTGAGTTCCATGATTCCTGATCCAAATATGATGATACTGCTCATCATATGACACGCAGATACGAGTCATGTATCTGCGTTTGCGAAAGGATCTAAAAACAAAATCAGTATATTTATGTTTAAATATCTTGGAACCGCTCTGAGAAAACTTCATGAAAAACGTCCATGTGGTGACAGTAAGTAAATATTCCTGTTTTCACAGACTGGGAACAATGTGTGCAACTTATTCTCCTCTTACTTAGATTTCATTTGAACAATAGAAATTTAAGCACAGAAGCAGCTAGCAGTTTTTTTTTATTATTATTAAATTCAACTCATTATCTTGCCATCATCCTATACCTTATTATAAGTAATTAGAATAATTTAATTGATTTAATTAAAGATTCTAAACACACTGAAAAAAAAAATATACCGCCTTCACCTAGAATGAATAGTTAGTCACTTTCTGAATACCTAAACTAGAACTACAGATGACCGAACTATACGAATAGTTTGAACAACTAAGCTGAATAGCCTAAATGACCTAGCGTTTCTAGTCTCTTGTTTTCAAGGAGACGAAAAGATATTGACTCGTCTCAGTAACGAGAAATTATTGCTTGATTTCGGAAATAATTTCAAAAACTAGAATTACAGTTACTAAGTCAAATCTCTTGTGTTCGCATCTATTTGCTGAGATTTTTAAATAAGTATTACAGCGAGAATAAAGCAAAACGCTCTTGAATTCTTGTTGTAGGTTCTAGAACTCTCATATAATGGTAACTAGAATTTATAAGGATGACATGGAACTATTTTTCTAGAGCCACAATTTAGATTCTAGATTCCACAACTGTATTTTTTTCTCAGTGCAGGTCTGTCAAATAGTCAATGTCATCTTTTAATGTAATCATGTTTTAGCGTATATTTTTACACCTCTGTTTTCAATGAAGTGTAATACTGAATCAAATATATTGAAAAACGATTCAGACAAATACCTTTTCAGAAACAACGAACTTCTGTGTGCAGCAGCAAGTGATTGCAATCATTTGTAAATCTGACGAAGAGTGATCGAGACAACTGCACTACAAAGTGAAACAATTGTTTCACTTTGTTGTGAAACAATTTTCACTATAAAGTTGGCTAAATATTCTGCATTCAATGAATTGCTTCTATTCTTATTGACTATTCTAATGATGTAATGAAGCGACGTATACAGGTGTTCATTCCAAATTTTTGAAACTAAATGCTGATGATGTATAATGGAATATACAGGGAATACATTTAGTATACTGCTTATTTCAAATGCGTTAATGAAACCCTTTGATGTCCCGTTGTTGCTGGACCAACATTAGTAGTAAGTGACAAAATATTATGAAAATGAATTTATTTCTCTCAGATTAACTTCGTGGTATTAAATATCAATTCTCTCTTTGTATCAGTTTCCACATTTTTAGCAAATAATAACTCTTAACAGTTTTTTTCTTTTTTTATGAGTTTTTGTTATTTGGTAACTCTGATTCATCGAGTTGAATGGAAAATGTGCAGGTCTTTGAATAATAACATAATGATATTTCAATGCCTTTTAGCCATGTATTCCTCTTTAAACCGAATTATTACTCAGGATTTTTTCTGATGATATCTGACGGTTTCTCATGATGAAGTACAGTTTTTATTATCTTTGGAACTGCCGGCAAGATTAATTTCTAGCATACTGTCTGCGCTTTTCATATTTTTGCGATTAACAATATAATATTATATGAGGCTCGACGAGCGTCATCTTCTTGTTAAAAAGACGACTGAAAAAGATTTGATATAGTTGACTATTTTAAATTTTTCTTTTCCAGTTTTTGAAAAATAGGACATATCTTTGTCTTTTCTATCAGCACACATTTATTCAAATGCTCTTGTGGCCTAGAAGGCTTCATGTCTTCATTTGAAAAAACTTTTTGAGAAATTAAGCACATAGGTGATGATTGGTTTTAAAGAGAGTGCGTAGGTCCATATTTCAAATACTCGATATTATACTGGCGTCATTTTTTCTTCGATTAATATATTTTGAAACATAAATATTTTCTGTATTTAAATTTAAATACATTTATTTTTGAACAAATTTTTAGATATAAGGATTTTTATCACTTTCACTAAGAAAAAACAAATTTGGTGAATCAATTCAAATTGTGAGTTCGTTTAAAATCTCTGTTTAGGCATATGCGGTCATGCTTCAGAATTTTTCGAAAAACAGGTTAATAAGAAAAAAGAATTCTGTTTAAAACTTTCAGCCAACCAATTATCGCGAATTTTGTACTCTACAATTTTTAAATTCATAAAGATTTTTAATGTGAGTCTTATTGATTTTTCGTGTTCTGCTGTGATATTTTGACATTCATGGAAGAATTGTAGCTACAATGCTTTAAGCCTGATATAATAAAATTTTGTTCTCCGCGATTTTAGCCCTTCTTCGATTTTTTTTTAATTTTTTCAAATTTTTTAATTTTTTTTATTCGAGCGATTTTTTTGATGGCGATTTTTTTGACACTAGTCAAATAAATTCTCCCCCCTCCCATCTCAGATCTAGGTTCATCTACATAGATTTCCATTTAAATGTGCAGTTAAGATTTTTGTCACGGACCGGGTAACGCAGAGGAGATCAACTATTTTCATTACATTAATTTCTATACAGGTACGTAAGTCATGATCGCCCCCCTGGACTATCCTAACGCCCCCCATTTTTCTCTAGAGTCACTACCGCCCCCCTGGAAGTCTCCAGCGCCCACTGGGGGGCGGTACCGCCCCCGTTGGGAACCTATGCTCTAGACCAATGATAAAAAAGAGTAGTTTATATGTATACAACTTTAACTGTTTAAAATGTTCATTTTTATTTAATGGAATTAATCAGACTGACTTCTGAGCACCTCATATTACGTACGACTTAGATTAAACATTAATTTTCCTGGACCCATAACAAACAAATTTTAAATGTAAGTTAGTTTTATAATTTTCGGAACTGCAAATTTTAAAACTTCTAAACATCGCACATTTTAAATTTTTACACCGTTGCGTAGAAAAAAAAAATGCACTTTTAAATGAAATTCGTTTGAAATCTTTATCACAATTTATTTTTAAATTATTATTATTGTTATTATTATTACTATTATGTCATTGTGTTTACAGACTTGTACGATATAGTTGACAGAAGTATTCCGTTTTTGGACATTAAACATGGACCAAACAGAAAACCAATAAGTTGTGGAATTCAACCAATAAAAAAGATTCAGATATACTTCGGACTTCCCAATTCTTTACCAAGGACAACTATTCTCCAAATAATAATAAAAAAAAGGAAATTATCTCTTATTATTTTCTTTTTGAAAAGACTTCAAATAATATAAAAGGATTAAAGAAGTCGAATTTCTCTTTATCAAAATATTAGTATTTAACACTCTTTTTTGATTGTGTTTTTCCCCTGACCACTCGCCGCCTTGTTAAAAGATTCCGGGACAAATGTTCATTTCACATAGAATCTAATGGAAGAAAACTTTGTTTTAAAATTGAGGCTTATTTTTATTTTAATAATCAAACTATCAGTTATACATTTTTTTCTCAAATCAAAAATGGCAAATTATGACAAGTTTCAATCATTTTTGTTCGGAAATGTATGAAATTAGTTCGTGTTGTTGTTAAGAAACTAAACAAACTCATCCCTCCCCTTCTTCTTTTTTTCCCAAACACAATAGATTTTTCAGAAAACAGTGTAAAGTAGGGATTTTGAACCGACTTTCCGTGATAAAGCAGAAAAAGCTGTCAATTAAGGGAGAAAGACGTCTTTGTCACGTGATCAAAATCGCTTATAACTTAATAGGTAAATTATTCATAAAAAAAAATGGAAAAATCAGTTAGATTCTATGCTCAGGCTTTGCAGTTTTACATCTTTCTGTCAAAAAATGAATTTTTAAATGAGTCAAAATGTTTGCTGAGCAGAGCAGTTGAGAACAGCCTTTATTGAAAACTGTTAGAAATAACTGCGTAAAAAAAAAAAAAAAAAAAAAAAAAAAAAAAAGAAAGAAAGAAAAAAAAAAAAAAAAAAGAAAGAAAGAAAGAAAGAAAAAAAAGGGCACTTTTTACAGCATGAAACGTAAAATAAGTCCTATTAGTCTTCAATCACCCACCCTGTAGAAATGTTTGTGGAATAATGAAACTTGCGTTTGTAACTAAATTACGAGAAATTACTTCTATTTAGCCTCGGAAGACTAACTCATAACAAAAATAATAATTATAATCTTACCTTATTTATTTAAAACTTAAAACCAGAAAAAAATATAAATTATTTCTTAAAAAATCGGTTATCTGCAGTTTTATTATAAATTCCTTACTCTTTTTACCTTATAAATTGATACGGGTAAATGAAGTGTAAATTAAAAAATATATCTCTATATAATAAAACATAGTGTAACGCATAGTACATTTTTCCTTCCAAAAACTGTTATTTTAATTAACGTTCCCACCGAAACCGGTATGCCGTTTGTGTTGTGTGCATCCGAAGCTTGATAGTTGAAACAGAAATTTGCCAACAGAATAGAAAAATGACAATCTTTCTTTTTTTTCGGGGAAGCGTGAACTTAAAAAATACAATTTCAAAGTGCTATAAAAATACTAAAAATTTTTAATTATTAGTATTATTTCAATAGTTGCAGCAGTCTTTTTTATTACGCAGTTTTATTGCATATTTGTTAAACTTTTGCTTTATTAAGAAATCTTCATTTTATTATGGTGTATTAGCCGCAAAGCTTGATTTATCCAGAAGTATTGTAAATGCTATTAGTGTATTTATTAGAATATAAACTTGCCAAACATTGCTCATCTAAGCGTCTCCCTACTGTCAATTATTTTTATCAGTTTTTTTTTCCTCCAAATTTATATGAAAAACGCAATTTTTACATTTCTTTCCAATTTCAATAGTAGTCGTTTTCATCACTTCAAAGAATAATCTTTCATGAAGCTCTAAAGGATAACCTAACTCAATGTTTCCAAGGGGAAATAAAGCTTTCACACTTTTCTTGGGATTTTTCTCCACGTTAAGGATCAGAATCTTTCAAGCGGACATCGAAAATTGTTTCTATTAAGCGAAATGACACAAGAACCCATATTCATTTTGACAGGACAGTGAAAACTGTTCATGTTAAGGGTGTATTCCGATCCAAACTGCTTATTTTCTGATTTATTTTTAAATTCAGTTTCGCTCTCGGATGCACTAAACTTTCAAATTCTCTTATTTAGAAACCACACAAGGTGCTGTGATTGTCGATTTTTTTGATTGTCGTAAAAAATGTTGCTAAAAATGCTATCATAAACAGCGTTTCAGACCAAATTTTCCGAAGCGGGAGATCTGCGAACGAAAAAAGGATCACGCTGAGAAAATAATTGTTTATAAAACAAATTCTAATGGACTGAGCGAAGAATGAAATCACATGGCATCTTATACGTCTCTTCAAAAATCACCTCAGCAAATTTCATATCTTTACCTTTAAAAATGAGACTAAAAAAGTATCGGAAAATTGTGAGCTGTTGTAGGTAAAAAAAAAAAAAAATATTTTTCCGAATACACCCTTAAAAGTAATTCATGTTAAGTGTGTTCATGTTAACGATGTTCGGCTGTATTTGAATAGAGATGTAATTCATATTTCGAAATAGCCGTTTTTATCTACTGTTGCAAAATTTTAGAAAACTCGAGTAATGATATTTCCAAGCACTGTGTTTACTATTCAAATAATATTTATAGGTGAATATTGAAAAATTAAATTTTAAATTAATTAAATTATTACGCGCAAAAAACATGCAATGATGAAAATTACTTCCTATTTGAAACTGTTTTCTTATTGCTTCTAAAACCAAATTTTTCTTCTAGGCAATCTATATAAAAGTCAGGAAATATCTAATTGATCTCATTGAAATTATGAAAAGATTCGCCAGCTGTCAGAACAAGAGGTGCATTCGACCTTGGAATGGGATGAAAAATCCGGTAATCATAGAGAAATGAAGAGCAGCCCGATCACGGAAGATCACCAGAAATCCAAAATATATTTATGAGTTTTCTTAAATAGGTAAATCTTTTAAAACAGAGCAAATTAGCATGTTTTTAGAGCCTGCGGTGTCTGCACAGGGATTGGCGAATGTAATTCGTATAGATGACAAGAGTTCCCAAACTTTATAAACTAAAATTGATAAATAAAGTTTTCAAATGCTTTTTCTTTGATAGTTTAGAACTCTTGATACGAAGAAGAGTTTAAATTATCTTATATCTTATATTATAAAGGCCAAACGTATCTGTGCGTAACGCATACGTCATTTTGCGCATGGCAACACTTTCAAATTTTAAATGAATTTCGGTATTGCAATTTTTGCTACTAAAAATTTTTAAACTTCTTAATGTCGTACATTTTCAATTTGTACACCATCGTGTAGGAAAAAAAATGTACTTTTAAATGAAATTTGTTTGTAAGCTGTATCTTAATTTGTTTTTGAACTATTAATTTTTTTGTAGCTTTTAATACCTCTTTTCTAATCGTGGGAACAGGATTACTCCATTTCTATTTAAAGCAAAGGAAAAAAGAGAAAAAAATTGAGTACTGTATCTTTATGTTGCCATTTTCTCATTAAAAGGGAAAAAATGGAAATTTAAATATCTTCTGTTATAAAACCCGGTGAATTTTGACTTCATTTACAAAATTTCATTTACACGTAAAAGAATACCAACAGTTTAATATCTATTTCAGCTAATAGCATTGAGACTTCAAGTTTTGAATTAAAATTATCAAATTAAAATGCCAATTTTTTTAAACGTGACTACACATGTGAAATGTACATTTGTAAATTTTGATATGGTAAAAATGATGCCGGTTTAGATATCCCGGGAAAAAAAAAATCTATGATTGAGTCAAAGTTGAATAAATTTTGCTTGAGTCAAAGTTGAATAAATTTTGCTTTTTATCATTTTGGAATAGTAGCATAAGAACCCTAATTGATAACCTTATCATAATAACATATCTTTACTATTTTTTACAGCTTACATATGCGATCAAAGTTTAATTTTAACAATCTCTACAACTGCGTTTTATAGAAATAGTATTTTGTTAATTTGATGATAAATATAGTGGAGGTCTTCACGGGCCGAAATTTCCAGGCCCGGGCCCGGCCCGGCCCGAACGAAAGAAATATTGGCCCGACCTGGCCCGGCCCGAGCCCGGCCCGGCCCGAACGAAAAAAATAATGGCCCGACCCGGCCCGGCCCGAAAGTTAAAATTTCGGCCCGAGCTCGGCCCGGTCCGGAAAAAAATTTAAATTTCGGCCCGAACCCGGCCCGGCTCGAGTGAATTTCTACAGAACATTGATCTTTAATCTTATGGAAGAGTTCTGACCAAAAAAAATTATATTAGTCTTTTTTTTTTTTTTCATGTTTATAATCTCCATTTATGCAGAAGTGCCGTAGGCTACGATATTTATGCTTTTAAATGAATCTTTGTTTGTTGTACGTAAATGTTTCAGTTATCACTAGTATTATTAATCCATATTCCCTGTAATGGAGACAAAAAATCGAAAAAGCGGAATATGGTAATATTTCCAAAGACGAAATCGCTTTGGAACGAAAAAAAAAATGCATTCCCTTCTTAATAGATGTAAATGTTTAATATATTTTTTTCTCCCGTATTGTTGTATTCATTTTGCATGGATGAACATTTTAAAAGAAACTTTCAGTTTTCAGTTAAAAAAAAAATTCCGTCATGTTTTTTTTTTTTTTTTTTTTTTTTTTTTTTTTTTTTTTTTTTTGTGTGTGTGTGTGTGTGTGTGTGTGTGTGTGTTTAATTCTATTTTAAAACGCTTAGTAATCTACGATTCCTTAAAAGGAATAAATTCTAATGTTTAATTGTAGAATAATGACGGCTTAAAAGTATATGCTTTTTTTGCAGAAATTTTTGGTCAAAGCCAAATATTACTGATTTATAAAAAGTCGAGAAAAGGATTTTCATATAGGAAGATTCAATAGAAACTGATTATTTTGGTCCATGAAAACTAGGAAGAATGGAATCAGTCTCGGCTTCGTACGGAAAAAAAAAGTTAGGCCCGGCCCGATACTCCAGCAAAAAAATTAAGGCCCGAGCCCAGCCCGGCCCGAAAAGATTAGTGACTAGGCCCGGCCCGAAAGGAGTAGTGACTAGGTCCGGCCCGGCCCGGCCCGAATGTCATTATTGGAAATCGGCCCGAGGCCCGGCCCGTGCAGACCTCTAAAATATAATTCGTTTAAAAGTTAGACGTACCAATATAAAATGCATTTTTTTTTACTATAACTAATTTTGTAGGTTTATTATAAGTTAATGAAACAGTTCCTTTTTAAACATTTTCTTTCGTCAAAATTTGACGGGTTCTACCTTATAATTTTAACTGCGACTTATGGTTGTCACATGGTAAACAAGCAAAGTCCATTTTAAAATTTTAACTATGCAATTTTCCACAGGATGCCACAAATTTAAAAATACTTATCATGTTTTTTTTTTTTTTTTTTTCTTATTAAAACATTAAATTGGTACTACATGAACTTATTATATATATATATATTTGAAAAGATCTCCATAAAAATAACAGCTATCATGTAAAATATATATATATATATATATATATATATAAGGTGGTATGGGGTAATAACGCCAAGTGCTAATATTTTGCATAATTATGAAATAATCTGGTAAATGACACCCATGTGCTCTGCGCAGAAGGGTTTTGAGTCATATAAATCGCAAAAAACAGCTTCAAGTTAATTTGTTTCATTTTTAGATCTTGTTGTTTTTACAAGCAACTAAAATTAACGCTTGATCTAAAATTTGCGAGATACGTTTTGTGATGTAAAGACTATCTTTTTATCCGGAAATACTTTCTTAATTACATAAATTTGTAGTACATTTCATGGACTTTCAAAATGTTGTTGAAGATTTTGAATATCTTCTCGAGATAATTTGTAATTTAAAATGTACAGCGCAATAACTATAACGGGGTAATAATGCCAATCCTTGGCATTAATACCCCGGTTGATTCCCTACAGTGGCCGAGCTACATCCTAAATACTGATTCAAATAAACACAGTTAAAACTGTGCAATGTTTCTAATAATTCTATTTAAGCGGTCCTTTTTAATCAAAAAGAAGCTCACGGTCTGATATTCTTTTGCCTCATCCCCCCCACACACCACACCTTTATTTTTCTTACACTTTCACAAAAAATTGAACATTTTCAATAGCTTAGAATGCAATTTGTCAATTTCTAAGTTTGTAGAGTTTGTATTTTTAGAAAATGGCAATTATTCCATCTTATTTCATAGCATTGTTTGCATGGCGTTATTACCCATATAGGTGGGTAATAACGCCAAATAGCATTAGTCAAGAAATCACGCCATTACATTTTATGAATGCATATCTGTTAAATTATTTTTTTTATATAGATAGTCAATGAGTTGCTGCATCAAATCATATATTTGTTTGAAAAATACAAATTAAAACTGAGCCGTGAAAATTGGTAGAACCTTAACGTGGCGTTATTACCCCAGGGTACCTTATATATAGATATAGATATAGATATTAAAGTTTTAGTTTTAGTAACGCAATTCCTCCCATGTGCTTTACTAACATAAAAGAAAATTTTATGACGTGGGTTTTTTAAAAATTAAAACATATACTTGATCAAAGCTCAAACTTATTTTGAAGATTTATTAAAAAATATATGCATATATACAGATTTCTTTAAACTTGGTTATTCTATTTATTATTAAGCAAGGGGGGGGGGGGGAGTTAGGGGTCTATAAATGCAAAGAAAATTTTTGTTGAACTGTATTCCATAATTGTAACTTACTATGCGGTTGTCATATAACAATAAATAAAAGAAAATTCATTTTAAATTTTCAGCTATGTAATTTCTCACCAAAGGTGGTACCGGAGAAAAAAAAAAGAAGTGAATATTTATTTATTTATTTATTTTATGAAAACTAAATTTGACAACGTCAGAATTCTGAAGATTTATACCCCACCCATCCATAAAATATAAAATTTGTTTACCCTACTTCCGGCGTGGGGAATGCTATAAATGCAAAAGAAAATTGTTCTGAATTTTTACTACTTATTTTTAATATCAGTATAATTGTCATACAGTAAATACATATTTCAGTGACTTTAGTATATAAAAAATGTTTTTCCCCCCATTTTTGCTAAATATATTTCATTTGATTCAAGATTTTTTTAGAGAAACCAACCAGCATATCAGGCGAAGACTGCTAGTTTTATAATAATATTTTATTTACTTCTCTTCATTTGAATCAATAAATTTTGCGAATAATAAATGTATATCTGTATATCAATGAAATAACAAATTACAAAAATCAAAACAATTTTCAGACATTGATAACGATATCGTTAGAAGGGGGAGGGGATCGTGGGATGATAATCTATGATATCGTTAGGGGGAGAGTGGGTCCAAAATTGCTAAAAATAATAATAACATTAAACATGTGAGGTCTTTATTTATTATGATTTAGCATGTGAGCGGGGAGTGTGTGCCATTCATAGATGCACAAGGAAGACAATTCGAATTGATTAAATTTGTAGCCTCTTTAAATCCAGCTGGTTATTTTTGTAAATGAGAGTAGGATGGTGTATAAGAGATTTTCTCGGAAACCGCGTCAACTTTCTAGGATTAGAGAACGAACGAAAGAAAGACAAAAGTGGCAGGGATGTCGTTCAGACAAATCAGTCTGACATCATGCGCTTCTTTCATTTTCGCCCCCCCCCCCTTCTTCTATCTATAAGAAAGTAGTTTAAACGAAGTGTTGTTTCTACTTCCGGTTATCGACGGATTTGCACTTTTTTTTTATCATCAAAAAGTGTATGAAGTTGTGCAGAATTGAACCAACTTTAATGTTTCAGTTTAAAAATTCTTAAATTTTTAATTAATTGTTTTTAAATTAATTGTGGATATCGGGAAAAAAATTATAATGCAGAAGTGATTCTAATTTCTTTAAGGTGATAGATGGTGTTTTCAGTCTAACCCAGTGGTTCACAATTTTTTATTGACCATGCCCCACCGAAGTGTAGGAAAAATAGAGATCCCCCCTCCCCTCCCACAAATACATTCTACAACCTATATTTCTTATTTTAAAATGGAACTCTATTCACCTGAAAGTAACCTAGCAGATCCTTAACAATAATTATTTATTTTACATTTTTTTAACTTGTCATATATATTAATTTTCTGTCATATATGTGATTTTAACGCAATTCTATAAATGAAGCGAAATATCTTCCCTATTATGGAAGTTGTTTTGTTGTCTTTCAAACTTACCTGAATATTTAACAAAAGTGCATGTAGTCCATATGTAACTTAGTAAAAGTTGGTGACAATTTTTCTTTTTATGGATAACAAAATATCCAAAAGGCATTTCAAGATTATGAGCTTTATCGAGTTTGCCATCATTCCTCGTCAAATTACTTATCTTTTTTTCCTTCACGGTTATCATTAAAAGACGGCCATGAGTTATCTGATTTTTTTTTAAATTATGTTTTGTATTTATTTAAAGTGTGAAAAGGTCTGCACTACAGCAATATAAATAGTTACGCATTTCCTCTTATAGTATTTATAAATTTTATGAAGCTGTTAGATATTCCCAATATTTTTTTAGGTTAAAATATGTTCAAGAAAGTAAAAGTTTCCTGTAGCAAAAGTTTCTTATAGCGAGAGAGAGAAAGTAAAATCATTTAATAAGTTATCGAAAAAGTTGAGAAAAACTAAAATACATGCACCAGAAAAATTACAAAACTTTTTATGTTTAAAAAATTTTAACGGTGATTCATATAATTATTTTGGTGTTGATTTTATTTTAAGCTTTTGATTTAGATGTTTTCTTTAAATTTAACAAAAAACACCTTTTTTATATTAGTTTTTTTTTAAATTTTGAATGCATTACTTTAATTTTTAGTCTAAAATGATATTTAAAAACAAATGACAGCAAATAGGTTAGTTATAAATTTGAAATTGTCCCTATAAAATGTCAAATTGCCCTCCCCGGTGAGGCGTACACCTCATGTTGGCAATCACTGGTGTAACCTATTCAGGGAAGTGAATACATTTTAAGCTTACTATTTACAAACAATTATGCGTGTTGTTTATCGGAAATTTACCGAAAAATACTGGGTAGAGCATTTATAGGTGCCTTCGTAATTATAAAAATACGTAACACTTACAGTTGTCGTCAGATAAATCCGTCTGTCTGTCTGATTGCATTTAACAGCACAAAAATAATCCAAACGAGTGGCTTGAAATTTAATACATATAATCGTTGCAAAATTTTTGAGAGTCGTCACAAATTTTAGGAAAATCGAATCAAAATTAAAACGATATTAATAAAAGTTTTTTTTTATTCTATTAAATCCTATCATACATAGTTAATTCAATGATATCCCATGATAAGTAATGATTCCAGGTTGCTATGTTGATTATTCTATCAAATCCTGCGAGACAATTAATTCACTGATATCCCATGATAGATGATAATTCTAGGTTGGGATGGTGTTTACATTTTAATTAAGATCCATCTTTTTTAAGATCGAGCATATTATTTCCGTATTACTGAATTTATTATGTATAATCGAAATAAATTTTGTATTCATGCATTTTTTTTCATAGCAACAGTGCAATAGCTGTTGCACTGTTACGCAAAAATGCATATATATACGTAATTCTAGTGTTTACTTGGTGAGAACGAACCAAGTACCACTATTTCCAATAATATTTGTATTTGTTCCTATATTCGTAACTCCCATTTTTTTAGTTTGTTTTATAATGGGTTATTCTATATTCATTGTAGATGTTTTATAGTAGTATTGTATAATGGTTCTATATATTAAAATTATAGTATTATAATATCTTAATGAATATTTTATTAAAAATGAAAAGATACCATAATATAAAATATCAAAATATACATGCATTCATAATTACTTGCGCTAAACGCAGCATAATAGTTTGAATGCTAATGTAATATCATTAATTGTAATGCAATATATGAACCATTGAATTAAATCCAAAATTGCCACATTGAAACATGGGGGAAAAAATTAAAATGAATACAAAGGAAATTTGCAGAACCAAAGCAGAATCCCCAGGCCCAAAAATACTTTGGAACAAAAATAAAGTGTGTGATTTCATCTTCGCATTAATCATGAAAAAGTTAAATAATACGAATTCGGAGTTACCAATACAAATAACAAAATAAAATAAAGAAAAAACATTAAAAATAAATCATACTAACATTATTCAATTGGACAGAAAAAGAAAGAAAATACATACATACATACATACACACACATATATATATATATATATACCATTTCTATCCAATTTATTCGTATTAAATTCAATGGTTCATATATTGAAAAACAATTAATGTAAAAAAATATTAAAAAATATATAAAAGGATGGCTGGGTGGGTAGATGTTAGAGTAAGGGGAAGGGTGGTGTTGATGGATAAGGCGCAATGGTTATTTATTAAAAAAATTGAGAAGTTGAGAGGCATTTTATAAATTGTGCAAAAAAATTATACAGGTTGTTCATTTGATACTAATATATGGATAATTGTATAGTTACATTAATTAATTTATATTAATATTATTTATATTATTTAATCAATTTCCATGATTATCTTGTACCTAACTTTTAACAAATTGGAATCTTAAATTACTATTTTTAAGTGTATTAAATGCATGCATTAATTATCTACTTTTATTTCTTATTACATCTTATATACAGATATTTGGTTTAGGTTAGCATAGTCAAATTAAATGATTTTGTTTACATATTAATGTAGTGTATATTTTTTCTGTTACCATATTGCAAATGCCTTTTAATATTTTAAATTTTTTATTATTTTTCTATCCAATTCAGTAATTTTGTTGTGTTTAGTTTTTCATATTTTTTTCTTCATTAAACTTTTGTTTTATGTGTGTTGGTAGCCCTAAATTCGTATTATTTTGCTTTTTCATGACTAATACAAAGATGAAACCACACACTTCATTTGTAGTTCCAAAGTATTTGGGGCATGACAATTCTGCTTTGGTTTTGCAAATTCCACTTGTATTCATTTTATTTGTTTAATTTTCCCCATGTTCATTGTGGTAATTTTCTATTAAATTGAATGGTTCATATATTGTAATACAAATAATGGTTTTATATGTATATATATATATATATATGTGTGTGTGTGTGTATATATATATATATATATATGGATGTTTAATTGACACTAATGTATAGATAATTGTATAGTTACATCAATTAATTTTATTAATATGATTTAATTAATTTACATGAAATTGTACCTAACTGTTAATAAAATGGAGAACTATAATACTATCTTTCTAAGTGTATAGAGTAAATATATTAATAATCTATTTTTAAATCTTATATCATCTTATATTAAGATACTGAGTTTAGTTTAGCACAGTCAAATGAAATTATTTTGTTTTAAATCTTAATATGGGTAAACTATGATGTATGGTTTATTTTTCTGTTATCACATTACTCCGTTTTTAATTAATTAATTCATTTATTATTATCATGTTGACGATAATTACTTTTATTTTTTCTCTTTTCAATTTGCTATTCAATTTAGTAATTTTGATGTGCCTTGTTTTTGATGTTTCTTCTTCATTTAATTTTGGTTTTACGTGTGTTGGTAGCCCCAAATTCATATTATTTTGCTTTTTCATGGCAAATACGAAGATGAAACCACACACTTCATTTGTAGTTCCAAAGTATTTTATACATATGCATATATAGCCATTAATTGTAAAACATATGACAATAAAACATGGCAAAATGAATTAAAAGGAATATTCGAAATTTGCAGAACTATAGTAGAATCATCAAACCCCATATGTATCTATAAATAACCCATTAAATTTATATTTGTGTATTATTAATTTATTATAAATTATTTATTATTATTAATTATAATTTATTTATTATACAGCGTGTCCAGCAAATAAGACACTGATTTCAAAATTAAATATAAAAAACAAAGATTTTCTCATCTATTTTCAAAGCAAAAATCGATAGAATTATACGCTAGACGGTTTGTTTTGTTTATTAAGTTAGTTGTTAAGGTTATGCAGAAGTTTCGAGCGATGAATTTTTTTTTAAGATTGTATTCTGATTGCAAAGAATTCTTGATTTGACATTTTTCTTGTTTTAGGTTGCTTGTAGCGAACGAATTTCTCGGCGTACCAGTGCCATATTTTAAAGATTTATGGAATTAAATTTCTGTAATTTCGAAATTTCAAAAATATAGTTCGAAAAATCGTTCAAGATATCTGATTTATGAAAAAGTGCACTTTCTTCGGCGCGCTTTTTTTTTCGAGTACGCTTTTACTGCCTACCCATATATCTATAATGAACTTATTTGCCATTCTTAGTACGCAGTAGGCAAAAAATGAGACAGTTTACAATCGTGCCAGTTGCCAGTTAATAAAAATCCTTTTCTAATTTTGAGACGAACATTACAGCATACATTTTAAAGAATTTTTTTTTATTTATTTTTTTTCATTTTGGGGGCTTTTTCTGCAGTGGTCCCGGCCCAAGGCCGCAGTCTCGCGGGCCTGCGCGGTACTCAGGGCGTGTACCTATTTATATAATTACGAACTCACCTAATAAGAAAATGCCTGATGCCTCTGATGCTTACAGTTTATTAAAAATAATTTAACAACTTTACTTACCTCTAACCTCTAACTCTGTTTCGAGAAATAAAACGAACTTATTTCAAATCAAAGGCACTGCTGTTGCATTATCATGAATTATTTTCTTCTTTTGACCTTTTGAAAGATTATCTCTAAAAAGCATTATTTGTAACTTGTGCTTGTAGATTTTCAGTCAAGAAACCAAACCTTACTTGAAAGTGATTCTTATCGCAAAAGGCCCAGAAAATTCTGGGCGCATGTTGTAATATTAAATTTTAAAGTATTCGATTAGGTGGTTTTTGCGCTGTTATGTTATACAGGGACGACGGACAGATGGATGGACTAGGCGCCGATAAGAAGTGTTGCCTATTTATATAATTACGAACGCAGCTCATAAGGAAATTCCTGATGACTCAAACGCTTACAGTTTATAAAAATAATTTAATAATTTTACTTACCTCTATTTCTGTTTCGAGAAATAAAACGAACTCATTTCAAACCAAAGACACTGTTGTATTATCATGAATTACTTTCCTCTTTTGACCCTTTGAAAGATTATCTCTAAAAAGCATTATTGATAATTTGTGCTTGTAGATTTTCACAGTCTTTACCAATCAAGAAACTAAATCTTACTTTAAAATTATTCTTATCGCAAAAAGCCCAGAAAATTCTGGACGCATGTTGACAGCAAAACAAGATTGGAGGGCTGGAAAAGCCTCCCCTCTTCGGATTTATGACGGCGCCGGTCAGGAGCATGATAGTCACCCCGGAAAGGGGCGGTAAACAAAGGTCGGTCCCCGAAGCAAAGAAGTCTTTACCCTCAAAAATTTTCAATACAGAATAGAAACTTTCTCCTAGATGTTTGTGGGTGTGGAAGTGAATGTTTATATGATGCAAGACCGCATTTTTATTTGCGCATTCTGCTCTGTGGATTTTATGATGCAAAACAAGTTTTATATGACTCAACGTTGATTTAGACAACAGCTTTATACAAGGCTTTAATTTTTAACACTCTTCAACAAAGTTGAAAAGTGTTTATGTTTTCGGTTGTTTGTCCGTCTGTCCGCACTCTAAATTTCGTAAATATTCTCGGATTGCCATGGAATTTTTGGATGTCATTGATGTTTACCCGAGCACGAATCCTATTGAAAATCAAGCTTCTACCACGGTTAGTTTATTTACAGGGATAGTCAAAAGTTTTCCGCTACATTACTGCCTATAGGAAGAAATCATTTCAAATGAATTTTAAAAGTGTTACACCCTGTCAGACATATTCAAATTTATATGAATTTGCAATGTGCACTAAATTATGCATTCTGTAAAATATGAAGTAAAAATAATAGTTATTGTTCATTTACAGGGCCATACAAGAAAATTCCATTACACAATAACAAAGAGAGGAATCTGTGTAACGTATTTTAATTATGTTAAACGATTTCATGTATAATAAAATTGATATACGCGACTGAGGCTTAATATTTCACGCATAATATAAAGTGCATAGATTTACAGAAGCATACAAAAGATTTCAAATGTTATATTCTATCCGAAGTGTTGTATATTATCGATGATGATGATGGTTGATGGATGGATATAATGCATTTTCAATTATCATATGCGCTTTTAAGTTTCACTAAATATATGCATATTATATGGTGTGTATAAATGTTATAATTTATATACAGAGTTACATAAAAGAGCTTGTAAAGGTTACTGAATACGAGCGTCATTTATTTAAAGGTGGTTTTTAAATAAATTATGCATACGTTGAATTGCTTTCAGTTTACTAAAAAATGTTTTTAGAATAGAGATAAAATGATATACATGGTCACGCAAAGAACTTTTGTTAAAGGTTTCAGGAAGTGTTGGAAAAAGTTTCATAATCTATGCTTTTTCTTACTTATTAAATATGCTTTTAATCTTTGTTATTTTCCAAAATCTTTCTGGGAATGTGAGGGCTTGGAGATGAAATCGTAAAGGTGTTCTTAAAAAATATTTTTCTACGCTAAAGAGCATGAAATTTTCTAACTCATTTTTAAACATAATCGCATAACACTTGCAAGCATAATTATTGAAGCCATTTGTCATGAACATTTTTTTTTTTCATTTTTCGAAAAATTAATTACATCTTCTGCTACAAGCGATTGTTGTTTCAGGTTGAAAATCTAAAATAATAATAATAATAATAATTGAACAAAAATATTAATACTTAAAAAAGTAATAAAAATTTAAAAAAATTCAAGTTTTCTTAATTTTTGTTAAAATTGTTAATTAAATATGCAGTATTTTTTTTTTTCAAAACATACTTTTATTTGAATATTAAAATGCAGTAAGTTTACCATTTCAACCATATTTTTTAAAATAAGCAAAATTGTTGAAAAAGTAAACTGCCTCCATAAAAGAAACAAAACTTTCACATTAACACCTCTAACCTTCATCTATTTGTAATCTTGGAATAAAGGTTCATGGAATAAATTGAATGTATTTTTTGGATGATGAGTCCGCAAAGCTATCTGCGGTATTAAAGCTTATTATACAATATACACAAAGTGCGTCATCTGTTAGCAGACGTTAGACAACGGCTTTGGACAAGGTTTTAATTTTTAAAGATGTTTTTATTCTTCGCAATTTTCAAAAATCTTTCTCAAGATTTTGGAAGATTTCTGGGGTTGAAGACAAAATCCTAAAGGTGATTATTAAAAAAATATTTTTCCACGCTCAAGAATGTGAAACTTTCTAACTCATTTTTAAACATAAACGCATAACACTTGTAGGCATGGTTATTGAAGCTATTTGTCATCGAACACTTTTTTCATTTTTAGATAAATTAATTACATCTTGTGCTACAAGCGATTGTTGTTTTATGTTGAAAATCTAAAATAATAATAATAATAATTAAGCAAAAATATTAATATTTTAAAAAATAGTAAAAATTTTTAAAAATTCAAATTTTCTTAGTTTTTAAAAAATATATATTAATTAAATATACAGTTTTTTTTAAACGTATTTATAGTCAAATATTGAAATATTGAAAGCAATAAGTTCAACATTTAACCACATTTTTAATTTTTTTTTTTTTTTTTTTTTGAAAAGGTAAATGGTTTCCTTAAAAGAAACAAATTCTCACATTAACAACCTTCATGTGTTCGTAATCTTGGAATAAAGGTCATGGAATAAATTGAACGTATTTGTTGGATGATGAGTCCGCAAAGCTATCCGAGGTGTTAAAGCTTATACACAGAGTGCGTCATCTGTTAGCGGACGTCACTTCGCTCATATTACGCTGTACTTTGCATGAAGTTGCTTTATCTCACGTATAGAGTTACTGTTTGTTTATTTGGTCATCAATGTTTAGTCAACGAAAAAAACTGTTTATATAAGGTATAACTGACACCATTTGCTTTTTCACTCTTTTGTTTAAATCAACCTGATTTTTACATGTAAAAATGGAATAATCGATTTTTAATCCTCATTTTGATATGATATAATTATTAAAATTATGTTCAATAAAATGTTTAAAAAGGTACAAACCAAACAGGTATTACTCAACAAAAATATACTTAAAAAAGGGGGAGGGGGAATCTAGAAAAAAAGACATTGTGATTTTTCAGAATTTGGTGTCACCCTCGATGAAAAAAAAAGTATAAATATAGATAGTGCTAAACGTATTTCAGTCTTACAACTTAAAATACACGCTTTTATTTTATATAAAATGACATAATCTGCTTAAGAATTCCATGTTTACGATCCAATCTTAAACAGCATCTATAGAAAAGTATGCATATGACGTCATTATCGCGTAATAATATACAAAAAAAAAAAAAAAAAAAAAAAAAAAACGATGTTATCATCGAAGAAACTCTGCAATATAGCAACAAAAGGATACAGTAATCCACTGTTTCTCTTTATTTTCTACAGAAATAGAATACTTTAGTTGACACCAATACAGAAACAGCACTGAAAAGTGAAAAGAAAAATAAATAAAATAAACTGAAATGCAGTTTTCAAACAAATTGCGTTTAAAAGTATTTTTTTTTTTTTTTTTTTTTTTTTTATGTTTAGAAGTTTAACGAATTTGCGGCAGATTATCAGTATTCAATAACGGCAAATTTATTATAGGGTCAGAAGGGGTAATTATGACCACTTTTTACTTTTCAAAAATATTTTTTTTTACTTATTTTTATTTGAAAAAGTGGTGTTTTTAGTACCTAAGAAGTAACTTTAACCCTTTAAGAACACATCTTTAAAGCTTTAATTCTCATGAACCCCCTTTTTTTGAAGATAAAAGGATGGTTATAATTACTCTATCAAAAACTCATATTAAAAAAATTTTGGGATAATTAATACCACTAGTGGGGAAATTATGATCACTCAGTTGCCTCTTTATACTTGCCTACACATATTTGTTTGGGGTGATTAAGACCATTAAAACTCTAAACTGATAAATCCTTTTATTAAACATTTTGATAGACTTTTTTCAAATTGCTATTTGTATCTCAAAAATGCTTCAGACTAGTGATAAAAAATGTCTAAAAGGAGAAAAAAAAAAAAAAAAAAAACATGAGGTTAATATTTAAGCGTGAAATAAAATTTTACCATATACAATTTTCTCCATTATTGGGGTGGTGATAATTACCCAATCTGACCCTACATAATAGAAAATATTGCATTTTGAAGCATTTTAGATAGGAAGTACAATACATATATATGTATATAAAATAATGATGAAACGAATTTGTGAAATGATTTTATGAAACGACTGATTAAATGACTGATTGTGCATCATACAGCTTTTTCTCCTAAAATATTGCTTGACAGTGAAATTATTACCAATTATCCATAAAAATCCCCGGATTTCAAAAATGGTTGTAGAATTTTAAAATTTTAATTAGTTTTTGAGACATTATTTTTTTTCTTATTTTAATAACGTTCTCTAATGATGGCAACAAAAGGATTTTATTTTTATGGCAAAAAGGGAGAAAACTATAGGGATTATTTACCCCCCCCCCCCTATTTTTAAATAGAAATTAAAATTATCTTTTATTTCAAACATGAGAAATCCTCATGATTGAAATAAAATATATTAAATAAAAGATAATTCTCTCATTTTTTCAAATAATGAGGGCAATATTTTGATTAGATTACGTTTTTCAAAAAGAAATAAAGTATCATTTACACAGATTCGATCTTCAGAAATAATTTTATTTTAGAAAAGCAAAAATCGACTGTCATTTTAATCGTTGCCATAAATTCCATCGACTTAAAAATAATCATTTCACCGAAGTTTTTTTAGAAGCTTTCTCTTTTAAATTTACAAATTCATATAAAGCCAAAATGTAGAGAGAAAAATACAATTTTCTAAGTATCTATTTTAATTCATACCTCGAAAGTATTTTGAGTAAATTCTTTCAGATGATGTCATCTATGTAAATGCGAAAAGGGAAAAGGAAATTAATAGGGAATATATTACTTATTGATATAATTTTGTCAATGTTTGAACATCTATAGGAAACGAATTTATGTACATTTGTTATGATATATGAAATGAACTTATGAAATAATAAATGTTTAAACACATGTAAGGAGGATAAAATACCTCTTTTTTTCAATTTTCAAGAGAGAATAACATCAATATCACAAAGATGACAACGCAACGATCGGCAAAGTTTTTTCACTATTAACAGGATGAGATTAACCAACCAGAAGGTCTGAATTTTTGCATTTGAAGTAAATAGCGAAAAACTTGCAAAAATGCAGGCTTCTGATTAGTCAATGTGATTTCGCTAAGTGCAAAAATTCTATCATGATCTCGACAATTATTAGCAATAACAATTTTAATTGGAGCTATTACAGAAATTCCTTTCGAATATAAAGCAAATTAATAGTGTAATAGTTCTACTTTTTAAATATTTTTAATTTAGAAATTTCAAGAGTTGTTAAATTTCTTTTGAAATTATTCAGGTATCCGAAACGAGTATGTGAAATAATAATCGGCCATCTGAATGTAAATAAAAAAATCGCCTCATTCTTTTCAATTTTAATGCGAAATTGAAATCAATAAAGCAAAAATTATGTCATTTATTCTATTCTCTCTTGCATTCGTAGCAAGAAAAATTGTCGCTGTGAGATTTATTATGAAGCTAAAATTTAAAACTAAGTAATATTTAAAGAACGTTATTGAATTATAAATTGGGACGTAAATCTCAAAGCGGAAAAATTAAAAAAAAATTATTAAATTATTAGACGCAGGAAAAAAATTCGGTGAAAATTATGCCATAAATTAAATTCATACATTTAAAACGATCTATTAAAGGACAATATTAAATCGACGTCACACTGAGAATCAGATGGTGAAAAAGTTGCATGACTAAAAAAATTATTTAAATATTTATCACTTTATGCAGCATAATGTAGGTTGCCTGCAACAAAATGGTTTCGATTTATTCTGTACTAGTATTATTCGATAAATATTTAATAGAAAATTCGTATATAACTTAATAAATAAAATAAGCTATTTAAAATTTAAAAATAAAATGAGAATATGGATGATGGTGCATAGAAAAAAGAAATAAAACCTGTTATCTAACATTGGACCAAAACTCTAAATTTGAACTTCAAATTTCAATATATTATGGATTTCCTTTTTTCTGAATAATAGTCTTCCCCCTCCCCCCCACCCAAAAAAAAAAAAAATCTGAAACCCTATTGAAATTTATTGTCTATAGTGTCGTCATGAAATTTTAACTAACGGCGCCATTTCAAACATAACACATAAATTTAAAAATCTGCCTGTATAAAAATACAGGCAGATTTTTAAATTTATAAGGAATTTTAGTTAGTATATTCCAAAAGTAACTGTTAGCTGTTGTGGCAGCGGTGGATGAAGCCATAAAAATCGAAAAATGCCCCATTCAAACGGAAAAATATGACAGCCCGATTACAAAAAATAGTCGTTGTTCGTGATAATTTCATTCTATCTTCTGTAACCTGATAATATTTTTAAAGAAAAAACACATTACCATATTCTCAAAGTTTAAACGGAGGTTAGCGGGGAGTAGCTCGCAGGGGGCAGAGTCTCCTAGTATATATATGTAAATATGTGGCAAAAATTACTCCGGTTGACATATTTTTTAAAATAATACAAAAATTAATAAAAACTATTTTTTACTCGATTATTATTAAAGTATTTTTTTTAAGTTTAAAAAAGCTGAAGAAAGTAGACCAATTGAAACGCCCCCCCCCCCTCCCCGACGGTCCTGAACAAACAACAAAAAGAGCCGGAGCGTGAAACAATTTATAGTAGAATGAATCACACGCAACTGTGTATTATATTCTATGAAAAACTGATCGATGAATTTCTACGTAAAGTAACAGATCATATTAACTGGCTGGGAATTTGCTTACTATAGTAGAGGAAGGAATAAAGAAAAATCAAGGCGGATTTTTCCTGAAACCGTAATAGTAAAAGATAGTTAAAAAAAAATTGGAGTACTAGGTTATGATAAGGTGTAAAAGATTTTCTCTGAATCAACATGTGTTATCAATTTTGGGGAAATAGGAACTTTACAGAAAGAAAAGAATGCAATAGACTTGAATTATGACACATTTTTCTATGTACTATGATAATATTTTATGTGATTTTATATTATATAGTACAATGCAAAAACAGATTAATGTATTTTCTGTGATATATTGATTGATTTATTTATTTCTACGTAAAGTAACTGATCACGTTAACTGACTGAGAATTTGCTTACTATAGTAGAGGAATAAAGAAAAATCAAGACGAATTTTTCCTGAAACCATAATAGTAAAAGATAGTTTAAAAAATTGGGGGTACAAGGTTATGATTAAGTGTAAAAGATTTTTTTTTTTTTTTTTTTTTTTTTTTTTTATCAAAATGTGTTATCAATTTTGGGGACATGAAAACTTTACAGAAAGAAAAGCATGCAGTAGGCATGAATTATGACACATTTTTCTACGTACTGTGATAATATTTTATGTAGTTTTATATTTTACAGTACAATGAATAGCAAATGAATGTATTTTCTGTGAAATACAGATTGATAAATTTCTAAGGAAATGCATGGGTGCAGACAGAATGACCCATTAGCCCGCCCTTGAAAATTAAGTTAAAAATTCAGCTAACAATATTTTTTATTTATTGCAAAATTTATTATTTTCAAGTAATTTAAAGTAATTAACTATTTAGCATAAAAGGGGATAAGATTTCTTTTTAACGATAAAGGAGGGAGGAGGCGCAGGGCCGCTACTAGAAGTGAATAATAGAGGGGGGAGGGAGCTCATATTTCTCTATTTATCTCTGATGCAAAAAGATAAATTAATGCAGATTAACACTGGAGGTACTATTATTTTTACTAAACTGTTGGAATAACTTCATTATATGCTGAATATGAAGATGAAAAATTTGAGTGTATATCTAATGCAATATTAAACATCATGTTGGCTTCATACATGCGAACAGGATGAGCGATTGCTGAAACACTTATTTAAGTTACAATTTAGTATTTCTGCGAAACTGTGAAAGGACCTCAAAATTAAATTAGATTTTTGAACAGGCGGATTTTTCCTGAAACCGTAATAGTAAAAGATAGTTTAAAAATGGAGTACTACATTATGATTAAGTGTCAAAAGATTTTCTCTGCTTATTATAGTAGAGGAATAAAGAAAAATCAAGGCGGATTTTTCTTGAAACCATAATAGTAAAAGATAGTTTAAAAAATTGGGGGTAACAAGGTTATGATTAAGTGTAAAAGATTTTTTTTAATCAAAGCGTGTTATCAATTTTCGGGAAAGAGAACTTTACAGAAAGAAAAGCTTGCAATAGGCATGAATTATGATACATTTTTCTATGTACTATGATAATATTTTATGTAGTTTTATATTTTACAGTATAAAGAATCACAGATTAATGTATTTTCTGTGAAATACTGATCGATACATTTCTACATAAATACAGGGGTGCAGACAGAATGGCCCATTAGCCTGCCCTAGCGTTAGGCATTTAATAAATAACATTTTTTATTTGATGATTTTTAGAAAAAAAAATGAAAGAAAGAAATTAAATTTTATTATTTTCAAGTAACTTAAAATAATTAACAATAAAGGGTAAAAGGAGCTACGATTTCTTTTCGTCAAGAAAAGTAGTCTCCGGCCCCCTAAAACCTGCTTAGAAGATAGTTTACATTTCTCCTTTTTACTTACCCATCATATTAAATATAGGGTAAGTCTTGCAATCGTTTCGAAAATCGAAATTTTTTTTTGACGGATTTACATGTTTCAGATGCTGGAGATTCCGAAAAGCATATTTTTAGGAAAAATAAAATTTTGTCGTCCGTCCATCTTTGGGTCTGTCTGTAAATGGCCCTATCTTGCGAACAAATTGCAATAGAGATTAGAAATTTAGTATGTACTTAGTATGTAAGAATGAAACAAATCCTATTTAATATCAGTAACATTGATTATCCGGATCTATTTTTTCGGACTCTCGAAATATTCATTCTGATGAAAGGTATAAAAATTTTTTCGAGATTTTTTATTTTAAGGGGTGGACATAAAATGCAATAAAATAACGCAAATTTTGCATAAAGAACGAAGTCGATCGGATTATTAGTTGCCAAGATATTTGTAATCTTGTTTTCTACATTCTTCGATTTTAATGACCCTGTATTTCATTCAAATTTCAATTCGAAGATATGTTTTAACTAGATATGAGACGCTTAATCTGATGTAGTAAATTGTTAGTTAATATGATTATTATGTTTGGAGTTAGGATGTTTCTTTTACGCAATTATGTACTACTTGATTAGTTTGACGTTTTATATAATTAGTTGAAATTGGTTCATCAGCAATTCATTAAAAGAGCATTACAACGTATATTAAAATATTTAAATATAAGTTTAAATTTTGTTTTGGAATTGCGATGCATTATCTAAATAATTTACACATGTTATATATATATATATACATTAAGCAAACCCATGATGGGTAAGTATTACGGTGGTCCCCAAAGACTAGTTATGTTCATACGTTTAAAATTTAGCTTAAACGTAAAGAGAAGGAGAGGGATCAAAGCCCAAAATTAATTATTTCATCTTCCCATTTTTTGAACAAGTCAAAAATGGTATGCAAAACATGGTCAATGAGGTGTGTCGTACTATGACTAGTTTAATAAATATTCAGATCTTGGTGCAATATAACCGCTATAAATATATATATATATATATATATATATATATATATATATATATATATATATATATATATATATATATATATATATCTTATGCAAAAAATACGTGAATACAAAATTTATTGCGATTATATATATATTGAATTCAGTAATACGGGAATAATTTGACTTAATGTTAAATAGAATGTAATCACCATGGCAACCAAGAATCTTTATCTACCATGGGATACATTGAAGTAATTACATATGATAAGATTTCATAGAACAATCACTAAGGCAACTTAGAATCCTTATCTATCATAAGATTTCATTGATTTAATTACGTATGATAGGATTTAATAGGATGAAGAAATCTTCTCTTGTAATTATTGTATTTCTTTTATTATAAGCTTATCTTTTTAAGTTTCCATTAAATTCTAATAAAATTTGAAATGACTCGGCAAAATTTTGCAACAATTATAGAATTTCAAACCATTCGGCTGGGCAGTTTTTGCGCTGTTATATGCGGACAGACGGACGGGCTGAACGACGACTCTAGGTGCTACGTATTTATATAATTACGAACACAATTAAATAGAACAATTATAATTTGCTTTTGGTACATTTAATATTTCACAATTGTTCTATTCTTGGCTGATCTTTTTATGTTTATATATGTTTAACGATTGCGTGAGTGTGTATGGAGGGAGGATCTAGGAGAGGATACTTACTCTCTGACTAAAAAAGCGAGCATTTTTCGTTCGAAAAAGATCTTTAAATCTTAGTTCATCTTATTTTACATAAATACTCTCTATTAAAAAAAAAAAAAAAAAAAAAAAAAAAAAAAAAGTAAGGTTGTGCGTTAGATTTACAACTGTTCTAATACGTTACTTTTCTTGGATTATATAATGCCGGTGACCAACAACAGTGAAATAAAGAAACAACAAAACAAATATTTCTTTCGAAATTATATTAAACAAATAAATAATTCAATAAATAAAAATGATAAGAAAGCGGAATACTGGGTAAAAGATTTTCAACGAAATTTTTTTATGAACTTTTATGAAAAGAGAACCCATGTTCTCCAAGAAAGAAAACAGGTGTATATTATAAAAAAAATTCTTTAGTTTTATGTTTTACAATAGAATGAATCATGAATGATTGGATAGTATGCCATATTGGATGAGCGCTGTTTTTTACTTCTTTCCAATTTGCATTTGCACGCTTTTCTGAAACACATGTCTCACAGATCGGTATAAGTAAAAGAATTCTCTGTATGCGTGTTGGTGCTTCGTGACTTCTCCCAACCGTAGGTTATTCTTGGGTTCCTATGGGTCAGGAGAGTGCAGCTGGTAACCCTAAGACCTAAGCTTCATCTTGCTAAAATCTTGAAATCCCTTGATGGGGGCCCTATACATATTTCGCTTTTTTTTTCTTCGCTTCGTGACTTTTATCGCGATGTATTGGTTAGCCTACCTCATCATCTACGTTTTTAAAGAGTTTCCTGGCTTTATATGTTATTTTCCGACACTTTTTTCACGGAATCCAGCTAAAAAATGCATAAAAACTTGTAGAATTATAAGTATTTCGGCGAAGCTTTTAAAGTAAATAGCTTGGAAAAGGATTAAGCGAAACACTCTCCAGTAAAGCTCATATGGCATGGCAGGCTAAAAACTGGATGACATAAAAAAGACAGCAACATCTGTCATCGTTAATTTCCCTCTTTTTCGTTATAATGAAAAAAGACATTAATCATGACATCTTTTGTAGAGTTGTTAGTTTGCGGCACATGGTGATGGAACCGAGATCTGAATTTGATATCGTTGACTTAGGTGTTTCTGAGTACAAAAGTTTTGAGAAAACTCCCTTTTACATGACTTTTGAGGCTAAAAAAATATACATATTTTAAAGTGCTGAGAAACGCATTTAATAACAAGAATTAGACCAAAATATCGCACATTGATCAGATGATGGAACATGGAACCGAGATCTGAATTTGATGTCGTTGGCTTAGGTGTTCCTGAGCACAGAAACTTCCAGAAAACCCTCTCTTATTTAATTTTTTTGGGCTATAAAAAATATAGAGATTTTAGAATAAAATGCGGAGAAATGCATTTAATAACAAGAATTTGACCAAAATATCGCATTATGATCAGATGACAGGCTCGAGATTTGAATTTTCTAATGTTATCTTTGGTGTTCCTGAATGTAAAAATTAAAAAAAAAAAAAAAAAAAAAAAAAAAAAACGGTCAAGTGCGAGTAATTACATATAGTTGTTAATTGGAAAGAGTGATAACAGTGGGCAACGGTCATTTCCATAAGATTGACTAGAAAAAAAGGCATAACAATAGTATCTGTAATTGTCCTGCACCCATTTTCTCTTGGAATAGAATCTGCTACAGCACAAAGGTAGTTATTTTAACATTTTAACCGCTTCTTGATATCTCTTCTAAAAGTCCAACAATACATAGACGTATTGTATTTTAGTAGTATAAGAAGCTGTTTACTTTTGTAAATAAAGCTTAAATAGATTTTTAAAGGAACTTTCTCTTTTCAAGTATCATTAAATTGGTGTGAATAGGTTTAAAATAGTTTAAGTTTCTTCGGTTATACATAATAATGTAATTTTAAAACTTTGAATTTTTTTAAAGGTTTGATTAGAAGAATAGAAAAAAATTATTTACTAATTTAATAAAAATTCATTATTATAATTATTATTTTTTTTGCTTTGTTTTATCCTCGATCCTTAATTACAGATCACTTTTCAAAATACTACCAGAAATGTGGTTCGACTTATATTTTAAAATTCATTTTTTTTTTCAAAATTTTACTTAAGATTTGGAAGGGGGGAGGGGTCGATGTCGTAAAGAAATGTCACGACATCGCTTAGAATAAAATAAAATAAAAGAAAAGAAAAAACAAAGAGAGAGAAAGAATAATAATAAATAAATAAATAAATAAATAAATAAATAAATAATCTAGAAAGAGATATAAAATGAAATGATATTAATGTATATAAAAGTATTAAAATAAATTTTTATTTTAGCTTTCGCAAACAAGAAATGATAACAATAATATGTGTTGTTTGTTCGGAAGTTTTATTATACTATAAGCTCTCCTTTAGTCAAAGCCTGGGAATAGCAAAATCACATGAACGAAGGGATTTTCTCACCATTAGTTACAAAAGGAACAAATGTTTACGAGAAGCAATAAAACCTAGAGTCGCCATTCGTGACATTAACGTACACAAGCAACAATGAAAGATTTACAATCAAATTTATGACTCCCACGTGTGGTCTACTTGGGCGGTTGGCTCGGAATCGTAGCTCCGGCAATAAATAATGGAGGAACAATTTCTAAAAATCCAACCCCGTTTTCTTTTACCTGACCAATGGACAGTGAAACATATTCAAAGCCAATTGGAGTCCTAATTTAATACCCAATGGGGTCAAAGGGGGCGTACAGGACCTGAAAAGAAAACCCCACATGAGTCAGTGCAGTTTTGGAATTGAAAGTGTAAAAGTAAAAAAAGATTTTTTTTCTCTCTGCTGCGAGTTTCCCGCTAAGATGAGAGGGAAAAGAAGAAATCGAAATAATCCGTGTCGTCGGAAGATGTGATCTTATGCCTCCCGGACGAAGTGATGAGAAGCGACACATAGAGAACGAATCGTCGACTGATTTCCAATTCAAAAAGGAACACCTGAGTATTGCTGAGCGGACTATTTTTCATCGGATGATTTCTAAGTATTGCTGAGTGGAATTCATTTCTGCAAAACAAAAAAAAAAACTTTGCCTGAAACTCCCAGTGAAATTTGAAAGTGCTTATTAGTGTGAAAAGGACCATACGTCTAACTGATGATTGGAAAGTGCGCAAAATTTGAAAAGTTGCAAACTATTTGTGTTAATAAAAAAAAACAAAATGCCTTGGAACTCAGCACCTGGATTTAATTGTGTCAGTGTACTGATGAACTGTATGGACAGCTATAAGCCAACGACGACCAATACCAGGAACATACTTGTAAGGTGAGAAAATTTCATTGTTCATGTGACTGGCCAATTTATTTTATTGATATAATGTGGTGTTAAAATTTTGGTTTTTAAAATTTGATTATTTAAAATTTGATTATTTTAAAATTTTAAAATTATTATTATCTTTGGGGCTCAAAATTATCAGAATTTAATGCTCAAACTTAATTAATAGTAAAATGAATAAATAAATAAATTAATAATACCAGTAAAATAATACTAATAATATGAACGAAGGACTCGATTTGATAAAATATGAAATTTTGGGGCTTTGCCTATAAGTTGTGTCGTGAACTTAAGCATTATGAGCTGTGAGGATAGCAGAATAATAGGAAATGAATAAATAAACAAACAACAACAACAACAAAAAAAAAATGAAATAAAATATATTGTATATTTCACTATAACCATATTTCAGTAGTTATTGCCTTGCATATTATATTTTTATAGTGTTTGCATGATGCCAATTTATATGTTTTAATAAAATTTTGTATATATGTACCTATTCTTGTCTTTATTCCAGTTTTCTCCCTTTATGTATTTTAAGGTAATTTCTAGATGCAGATTAGGGAATGTTAACATTTAAATTTGTAGATTAATATCTCAAGTAATTTATTGACTCATCAATCCCAATTTTCACAAATTCATACGTTAAATAAGGCGATCCTAATGTTATTGCAAAATGTTAAATTTATGTATGATATTAAGGAATTAATTTCAGTAAAAAATAATATCCACGACATCGCTTAGAATAAAATAAAATAAAAGAAAAGAAAAAACAAAGAGAGAGAAAGAATAATAATAAATAAATAAATAAATAAATAAATAAATAAATAATCTAGAAAGAGATAGAAAATGAAATGATATTAATGTATATAAAAGTATTAAAATAAATTTTTATTTTAGCTTTCGCAAACAAGAAATGATAACAATAATATGTGTTGTTTGTTCGGAAGTTTTATTATACTATAAGCTCTCCTTTAGTCAAAGCCTGGGAATAGCAAAATCACATGAACGAAGGGATTTTCTCACCATTAGTTACAAAAGGAACAAATGTTTACGAGAAGCAATAAAACCTAGAGTCGCCATTCGTGACATTAACGTACACAAGCAACAATGAAAGATTTACAATCAAATTTATGACTCCCACGTGTGGTCTACTTGGGCGGTTGGCTCGGAATCGTAGCTCCGGCAATAAATAATGGAGGAACAATTTCTAAAAATCCAACCCCGTTTTCTTTTACCTGACCAATGGACAGTGAAACATATTCAAAGCCAATTGGAGTCCTAATTTAATACCCAATGGGGTCAAAGGGGGCGTACAGGACCTGAAAAGAAAACCCCACATGAGTCAGTGCAGTTTTGGAATTGAAAGTGTAAAAGTAAAAAAAGATTTTTTTTCTCTCTGCTGCGAGTTTCCCGCTAAGATGAGAGGGAAAAGAAGAAATCGAAATAATCCGTGTCGTCGGAAGATGTGATCTTATGCCTCCCGGACGAAGTGATGAGAAGCGACACATAGAGAACGAATCGTCGACTGATTTCCAATTCAAAAAGGAACACCTGAGTATTGCTGAGCGGACTATTTTTCATCGGATGATTTCTAAGTATTGCTGAGTGGAATTCATTTCTGCAAAACAAAAAAAAAAAACTTTGCCTGAAACTCCCAGTGAAATTTGAAAGTGCTTATTAGTGTGAAAAGGACCATACGTCTAACTGATGATTGGAAAGTGCGCAAAATTTGAAAAGTTGCAAACTATTTGTGTTAATAAAAAAAAACAAAATGCCTTGGAACTCAGCACCTGGATTTAATTGTGTCAGTGTACTGATGAACTGTATGGACAGCTATAAGCCAACGACGACCAATACCAGGAACATACTTGTAAGGTGAGAAAATTTCATTGTTCATGTGACTGGCCAATTTATTTTATTGATATAATGTGGTGTTAAAATTTTGGTTTTTAAAATTTGATTATTTAAAATTTGATTATTTTAAAATTTTAAAATTATTATTATCTTTGGGGCTCAAAATTATCAGAATTTAATGCTCAAACTTAATTAATAGTAAAATGAATAAATAAATAAATTAATAATACCAGTAAAATAATACTAATAATATGAACGAAGGACTCGATTTGATAAAATATGAAATTTTGGGGCTTTGCCTATAAGTTGTGTCGTGAACTTAAGCATTATGAGCTGTGAGGATAGCAGAATAATAGGAAATGAATAAATAAACAAACAACAACAAAAAAAAAAAAATGAAATAAAATATATTGTATATTTCACTATAACCATATTTCAGTAGTTATTGCCTTGCATATTATATTTTTATAGTGTTTGCATGATGCCAATTTATATGTTTTAATAAAATTTTGTATATATGTACCTATTCTTGTCTTTATTCCAGTTTTCTCCCTTTATGTATTTTAAGGTAATTTCTAGATGCAGATTAGGGAATGTTAACATTTAAATTTGTAGATTAATATCTCAAGTAATTTATTGACTCATCAATCCCAATTTTCACAAATTCATACGTTAAATAAGGCGATCCTAATGTTATTGCAAAATGTTAAATTTATGTATGATATTAAGGAATTAATTTCAGTAATTAATAATATCCGATCTTCGTTCACAACGCCGAAGGGATATTATTTTCATTTGTCTTCGTACTAACCACGTCACGTTTGCGTACCTAGTAGGAGGTGTTTATTTTCGTCACCACAGTCGACCAGTACATAAGTCGACTTATATACGAGTATATACAGCATATCATTTAAAAATAGACTTTATAGTTTGATATCAGTAGCTTTTTTTTACTTTAATTTATTGCAGAGTTAACTGCTTCCCTGCTATGTCCTTACATCATAGGGATAACGTGCTTTCGCCAATCATGATTTGCCCGTACTACGTACGGACATCCATACTCCAATCATAATTTATTATTCTCACCAGTAAAATTTTACTGTAACTTTTTCGTTATTTAATCAGAGCATTTTTTCCGATTCAATTCGGCAAAAATTTCTGTTTTGAAAAACCGGTGAAAAAAGATTAAAAATTCTGTAAAAGACACGAAAAAAAAAAAAGACATTATTTGAAAGATTTAAAAAAAAATATATCGAACAGTTAAGTGGTTAATATGAGGTGTTTACTTTATTTCTTTCACGACTGTGCAATACATGGCAAGAAAAGGAAAGATTAATTTTTTAAGCGTTTGGTAACTCGTATTTTGTAACAAATGATTCAGCCACTCCCCCGTGTCTTTTTTATTTAACATTTTTTTCTTGATGTTCCATTCTATTAATCGCGTTCTCTCTTCCTCATTTCCGGACAGTTCAGTCATAACTTCCGGCAGAAACAAACAGTGAGGGAATAATATTGAATATATATATGTACAATACATATTTAATGTATGTAATCATTATTTTCCAAAAAAATAGATTTCAAAATGTTCAAATGAATAATAAAAAAATATTAAAATTTTCTGCCGATTATATTGAAATTTTGATTATTAATTTTAAGTTATTAAGTACTTTTCAAAAATTATTTAATAGATTACAAATTTTTCAAATGAATAAAATTTCTGCCTATTATATTGAAATTTTGATTATTAGTTTTAAGATATTAAGTATTTTACAAAATTTATTTAATAGAATACAAGTTTTCCAAATGACTAAAAAGAAAATGTTAAAGACTTTCTGCCGATTATATTAAATTTTCGATTGTTGATTTTAAGATAGTAAATATTTTGCAAAATATATTTAGTCGATTACAAATTTTTCAAATGATTAAAAAAAAATGTTAAAGACTTTTTGCCTATTATATTGAAATTTTGATTATTACTTTTAAGATATTAAGTATTTTACAAAATTTATTTAATAGATTACAAATTTTTCAAATTACAAAAAGAAAATATTAAAGTTCTTCTGCCGATTATATATTAACATTTTGATTGTTAATTTTAAAATTTAAAGTATTTTGCAAAATTTATTTAGTAGATTACGATTTTTTCAAATGACTTAAAAGAAAATATTTAAGATTTTCTACCGATTACAATGAAATTTTTATTATTAATCTTAATATTTAAAGAATTTTATAAAATGTATTTAATAAATTACAGTTTTTCGAATGACTAAAAAGAAAGCGCTAAGGATTTTCTGATGATTATGTTGAAATTTTGATTATTAATTTTAAGATTTAAAGCATTTTAAAAAGCGTATTTAATAGATTACTAAACGGAAATATATTAAAGATTTTCTGTCACTTATATTAAAATTTCGATTATTAATTTGACGATTTAAAGAATTTTACTAAATGTATTTATTAGATTTTATTTTTTCAAAAGACTAGAAAGAAAATATTAAAGCTTTTCTGGCGATATATTTTTGACCATTAGTTTTAAGATTTTAAAGAATTTTACGAGATGTGTTTAATAAATTAAAAAAATAATAATAATGACTGAAAAGAAAATTTTGATCTATTATATTGAAATTTTGGTTATTAATTTTTAAATTTAAAGAATTTTATGAAATGTACTTTTCAATGCATATTTTTCAAATAACTGCTTAAAAAAAAATCAAGGATATTATATTGAAATTTTGGTTATTAATTTTAAAATGTAAGATATTTTTACAAAATGTATTTAACAAAATGCACTTT
This sequence comes from Maratus speculifer, assembly GCA_964019185.1. NCBI lineage: Eukaryota > Metazoa > Arthropoda > Arachnida > Araneae > Salticidae > Maratus > Maratus speculifer. The sequence goes on along the minus strand of OZ025297.1, from coordinate 298,313,773 downwards.
CCTCTAATAACTAAAAAGAAAATATTAAAATTATTATATTAAAATTTTGGTTATTAGTTAAGATTTAAGAGAGTTTTACAAAATGTATTTAACAATTTATAAATTTTTCAAGTAACTAAAAAGAAAATATTAAAGAAATTACATTGAAATTTTGGTTATTAATTTTAAGATTTAAGAGAATTTTACTAAATGTATAGATTGCAAAATTATCAAAACTAAACAGAAAATATTAAAGAATTTCTACCGATTATATTGAAATTTTGAATACTGATCTTAAGATTTAAAAAAAGTTTTTAAAATGTACTTAACATATTTCAAAATAAATTTAAAGTTTTCATAATTTTGCTTTCTCTTTTTAAAATTTATTTCCCACCTGTCTCAGATTTTTGCTTCTATAATGAAACATATTATTAATTTTAAATTTGCGAATAAAATCAAATTTTCTAATTAAATTAAGAACAAAAAGTTTGAAATATCACGGAATTTTCAAACGACACCATTGAAATAATGATAATTAAGATCGGATTTACCCCCCTCCCCCCTTAAATTTAAATAAAAGTTTTAAAAAAAAACTTATGTAAATTCAATGTTCAAGGAAGTTTTAAGGGTTCTTTTTTGTTGCTCTCATATTAAAATGATTTTCAATTCTAAAGTTTTAAATTATTTTTCTAAAGCATTATAATTATACTTCTAAGTAACTTTACTCTCATAGATTTACACCATTAAACTATTATTATTTTATAAACCACAATTTCTTTTTTCTTATACGAGTTTATTGAATAATTTTATTCGAGAATGCTTTCTTGTATAAAACATGACGAAAAACATAATGATTAATATTTTGAGAGCCTCTTTGCTGTGAAGTAATTCACCGACTCTATCTAGCATTTTATTTTATTTTATTTTTCTATCAACCGTAGTCTCACTCCTTCATTTCCGGATGGTTCATTCATAACTTCCGTCTTCAAAAGGGGGGGGGGGGGGAGTGAGGGAAAAATATCGAAAAAAATAATTACATAGTTTGCTTCTAAAAATAAAAATAAATAAATAAATGTATCGGCTATTACACTTTTAAAGAAGGTTGTTGACTTTGAAATGAATAAAAATCGATCTAAAAAGCGAAATTCTGTTTTGGGGTTATTAATTTATAGCCCAGTGGTTAGGGCGTTAGATTAAAAATTAGTTAGGGGAAAGCTGGAAATAGTTTTAATTCCTTCAGTTCCTAAATCGCTATCAAGCAGTAGCGTAGCTATGTTTTTTGGCGCCCGGGGCCAGCAAGAAATTTTGCGCCCCCACCCCAATATAGATATATAATAATTTCTCTCAATTTGGCGCCCCTAGGCCTCGGCGCCCGGGGAGGACGTCCCCCTTGCCCCCCCTTAGCTACGCCACTGCTATCAAGATCTTGAAGCCAGAACAGACCCAGTTATTACTCTACCCTGCTTCTAATTTTTATATATAAGTATTTATTTATTTATTGAGGTATTTGCGATGTTTCTGTAATTATTTTAGATCTTTATTTTGAATATTTTGCGAAATGGTTCAACCTCTTGAGTACGAACCACGAGGTATGGATGAAAAAAAAGACCAAATTTGGAATTAATTTAGGGAAAAGCTAGAAATTGTTTTAATCTCTACGACATTGGTCAGAAATGAATGTACTAAATTCCCCCTATCTGCTGGGTAAGCTTTTGCCGCTACTAACAAATTAATAACTTAAAAAGTGCATTTCTTCATGATTTTTTGTATATTTCAGAAATGTAATATGTAAAACTTGTAAATGATCGGAAATACTGTTTATTATTTCTGATATTATATTTGAAATATGGGTAGTATTTAATATTAGAAATTACATTAGAAATATATGTACACATTTATAGTCGAAAAATAGTTTTTTTTTTTAAATTGCTTCATTAATAATCCAAAACAACTAACTCTATTATAAACATTGTCAATGCAAATGTTGTAGAGTATAAATATTGAAAAAAAAAAATTAATGTTAACAAAAAATGTGAATTTTTAGAAATATTTCAGTTAATTTTGAAGTTTAGTGTACTGGTAAGTGTAATAGTAATTGTATGTATTACAAAGAAAAACGGAATATATTTAGCTGAAATGAGTATACGCTGTGTGGCGTAAGCATAAAATTTATAAAAAATAGCAAAAAAATTCAATTTTTAAAAGTGTTATGAAGATATTGATAGGATTTCATGGATTTTCATCATTCTGCATGAACTAAAAATATGTGTATTTATTCAATAGTGTACATAAAAAAACACCCCGAACGCAGACAGGTGCCTCGAAAGTACAGGTATCCCCCGCCTTAAGGCTCCTATCCCTTATAGAGAAGACATTCGCGAACTAATGCTATTCCTATATTGGAGAGGGTTTTTTCTAATAACTCCTTTGCATTTTGGCATTTTTAATTTTTTTTTCTTTTTTGCATTGGACCTTTTAGATTTTTGCCGCAGATATTTTTTTATAAAGTCAGTTTCATTTTCAAAACCGGTTTCAAAAATGCAAATGTCATTTTAAAAAATATGGAATGGAATACTTTTGTGTAGCCCTGTAAATTAATAAAAAAAATATTCTTTGCACCCCCAGATTGTACAGAATATATATTTTAGCACATACTTCATAGATATATATCAATTTTATTATGTTCAAAAGAGTGTGATATCATAGTAATGCACTTGAAAGTATTTTCTCCAGTTGGCCGTAATGTAACGGATTACTTTTGATGGTCCCTGTGATTGAACTGTACATCCGATTTTCATAAAATCTGAAATAACTCGACAAAATAATGCAACAATTATATATTTTAAATTTCAAACGATTCGGTTGGGTAGCTTTTGCGTTGTTATATGCGGACGGACAGATAGACAGACGTACAGACGGATTGAACGACGATTATAGGTGCTGCGTATTTTTATATTTACGACCGCATCTAAAAACACCAGGAAACATTTCCGAAAATAAATAAAAGTAAAAGGAACTTTTTTTTAATAAATATTTTTTAAGTATTGAAAATATATCGATTTCTGTCATTTCTAAAAATAAAAAACCGGATTCTTGAATAACACGAAAGGGGCTATACATATATAATGTTGTCAAATTTTTGGTAATTTTGGACCCCCTCCCTCCATTTGATATCATACGTTATCATTCCACGAATCCCCTTCTACCCGGTAATGATATCGTTATCAATACCTACTTAAAATATATATATATCTTTAGAATTTACTTCTTTTATTTGGAGGGATATACAAAACTGGTCACATACTTTATTGATAAAAATGAAGAGGAAATAAAACATCACTTTATATCATATAATACTTAAAATTTTTTTATTTTTATTTAAAAGTATTTTATAATCGCTTTTATTAGATAATACTTTCAACAGTATTATGTTTCACATACCCCGCAAGAAGGAGTCGGGGGAAGGGGGGATGACGGTGCAGTAATAGAGATTTTTATCAACAAAACAAGTGGGCAACATTATTTCTCTTCCTCTATTATTTGTTAGTAAACACAAGCTTCATTTCAAATTTACTTCACTTAGGGTTTCTCGAACAGGTAGTGTATATGCATTGCATGCATATATGAAGAAGGAAAAAAAAAAGTCAAATATTGGGTTATTTTGGAAGTAAATATTTTTATAACTGGTGATTTTAATAAAAACTTTGTAGTTTCCTAAAAATAGATAACCTACTAAACACAATAACAACCTATTTTGAACCAAAAACCATGTTAAAAATAAAAAATTAAAATTTTGGTTGGATTAAAAATGATATCGATATCAAAAGATAAATCCCCCTTCCCCCTAGCGATATCTTATGGTATCATTTGCCAAACCCCCCCCCCCCTCTCCCCTAAAATGATAACTTTATATTTGCACAGCCTCAAAGTGGTTATTGGATATTTTCGTGTCTTTATGCGTAGCTGTCCTTTGCCTTATTGTGCGTTTATGAAGATAAATCTGATTTCATTAACAAAGCTTATTCATACTAGCATTCAGCCAACGCAACGCAAATTACACGTTTAAAATACATACGTTTTCGTTTCAAAATATGTTACGCTGTTAAATATGCGCAAACTGTTGTAATGGGGATTTTCCTACATGTGTCTGACGCCCGATGAAAACATTATTCAAACATAATTTCTTAATGTTACTGTTTACTGTACACGAGACACTATATATGCAATAGAACCGATTAGTTTTTCCTGTTGTTCCCTTTTAAGGAATTGAGCAACAGTGGAGCTAGTTAAATAACGTGTTTTAAAAATTACAAGATATTATAGCCGTCGAGACAATAAACAACTTAAATATTCAAGAAAAAAAAAAATACGCAGCATTTAAAAAAAAAAAAAAAAAAAAAAAAAAGAAATTTTTTACAGAATTATTTGAAGGATATATTTAACACTAAAAATATATAAATAAATGAATAAAAATAAAAATAATTACAGTTATACTGGGGACCGGTTTCCCATTTATTGTTAATATCTTCTGTGAAAAAACACCGTAAACAATGGCGATAATTAATAATTAAAATAATACACTTTTTAAAATCACCATAAAGAGAAAAATAAAGCAGTATTTTTCAGTAGTAGCTTTATTTTTCATGTTGATATCTTTTTTTTTTTTTTTTTTTTTTTTTTTTTTTTTGAAGAAAAGGTATCGTAAGGGGCTGTGCATATATAACTTTATCATCTTAAGGGATGGGGGGAGGGGTCTGGTACATGATATCGTAAGTTATCTCTAAGGGAAGGGAAGAGGGTTGTCCTATGCTCTTTGCCTTATTTTTGCTTTTATGAAGACAAATCTTATTTCATTAACGAAACTTATTTATAATAACATTCAGTCAACTCATATTACACGTGTAAAATATATGCGTTTTCGTTTCAAATTATGTTATGTCGGAATATCTATTAAATATGCTCAAACTGTTGCAATGGGGATTTTCCCGTATATGTCTGATGCACGATGAAAACGCTACTCAAACACAATTTCTTAATATTATTTACTTGGACACGAGACACTATATATGAAATGGAACCGTTTAAAGTTTCCTGTTGTTCGCAGGTATTTGAAGATACAGTAAAACCTCTAAATAACGGACACCTCGAGAACGCAGAAATTGTCCGCTATTGGGAAATCCTCAGAGATTCAAAAACTGCTAAGAAATGCTTGATGTTTCATTAATTTACTTTTATATGTCCTAAAACCTCTATTATACATTAATAAAATTTAAAATAATTTTTAAGCAATAAAATTGAAATAAAATTGTGCACACTTTTATCCACTGTTTATTAGTGTAAAAAAAGCTGTTACAAAAGTTTTTTTTTTTTTTTTTTTTTTTTTCTTTGCTTGCGATTACATGTAATTTATTTTTCTGTGTGATGATATTGGGCATTATAGGGTTCCGGACGAGGAGGGAGGGATTGCACTTTTTGGTCTTTAAAAACATAAAATATCATTATTCTTGGATAACATTTCAAAAGCTTTTGAGATTATTTCTCCCGGCAACCTCCTGTATTTAACACTGAACGTTAGGAATAAGAGGATTTTCCCCAGCTCTTTATCTACATTTAACTGTGATCACAAAATTTGTGACATGTTGTCCTAATAAATTCAGAGGCTTTTTTACTTTTTTCATTTTTTTCTGTTTAAAAAATACTTATTCACCCTTTATCGCCGAATAAAGTGTCCGGTATTCGGAATGTCCGCTCATTCAGAGGTTAAACATACAAAAATTTAAGTCATGGGAATGGGGATTGGAAAACTGTCCGTTAAATAGAGGTGTCCGCTATTCGGGAGTGTCCGTTAGGAGGTTTTACTGTATTTAGCAACAACGAAGCTAGTTAAATTGCGTGGTTTAAAAATCACTAGATATTATAGCCGTCGAGACAATAAACAACTCAAACATTTCAGAAAAAAAATCTTTACATTTAGATTGGAGACCGGATTAATTGTTAATATCTTCTTTCTGAAGAAGAATCGTAAGGGGCTGTGCATATTTAACTTTATCATCTTAGAAGATAGGGGGGGGAGGGAAGGAGGAAGAGTCTGACACATGATATCGTAAGATATCTCTAGGGGAAGGGAGGTGGGTTGCCTTATGCCCTTTGCCTTATTTTTGCTTTTATGAAGACAAATCTTATTTCATTAACAAAACTTATTCATAATAATATTCAGTCAACGCAAATACACGTGTAAAATCTACACGCTTACGTTTCAAAATATGTTATGTCGGTAAATCTGTTAAATGTGCTCAAAACTGTTGCAATGGAGATTTTCCTGCATATGTCTGATGCAAGATGAAAACACTAGTCAAACATAATTTCTTAATATTACTGTTTACTGAACACGAGACACTATATACGAAAAGGAACCGGTTAAAGTTTCCTGTTGTTCGTATTATAAATGTTCAGGAATTTTGAGATATTGAGCAACAGTGGAGCTATTTAAATTACGTGTTTTAAAAAATTATTAAATATTTTAGCCGTACAGACAGTAAACAACTTAAATATTCCAGAGAAAAAAAAAGCATTACCGGAAAAAATCAGAATAATAGAATAAAATAATAATCAGAATAATCTTAAATATATTTTTTAATTGTTGGTTAAAAATTTAACTTTAATACTTTTACGAAAATAAAAAAAGTAATTCAGAAACTTGAAAGCTGTGCATATATAACGTTATCACTTTAAGTGATAGAGGGCTGGATATAACGTATGATATCGTGTGATATATTTAGAGGAGATATTATTTTTTGATATCGTTATTTTTTTATCCAATCAAAACTTCTTCCTTTTACTTATGCATTGTTATTTACATCAAAATAGTCTGATATCCTTTTTTGTTTTTTATATATATTTATGAAAATGTAAATTTATTATCAAAATCACTAAATGGTTGCAAAATTATTTAATTCCAAAATGCGGAATACTCCAAAGTTTGGCATTCCTTTTCTTCTGTCATATGTGCACTCATATACTATCCGATGTTCTAGAAACTAGATTCAAAGCGTGTTTGAAATTATACTTGTTGTGCTTGCTGGTAAAGGAGAGAAAAAAAATACTGCCTATCCATTTTGTTGATGAGAAGTTCTGCCTATCCACTCTCCCGTGTGTGTGTGTGGGGAGGGAGTGCAGAAAGATATTATTAATGTTGAATGCATTATGTAACGAAACTATATTATTAAATAATTTTAAATAGTGGACTACCTTTTTAAATATGATTTGATATAAAGTTATTAGTTATATTTTAGTGACTTCTCTTCACTTTGTTGAATAAAATATGTGAATAATATATGTTTAATTATATCTATATATCACAAAAAACAAAAGAAAAAAAATTGCAAAAATCGAAATAGTTTTCAGATATTCATAAATATATCATTTAAGAAGTGGTGTAGGAGGGGGGGGGGGTGTTCGTGGGATGATAACGTATAATATCGTAAAAGGAGAGGGTGCCCAAAATTAGCAAACATTTGATAAGGTTATATATGTACTGTTGTGGGGAAAAAGCGAACACCCCCTATTAACTGAGCAACAAATTATCGTAAATAAAGTTACTGATAAACGATTGGAAATTAAGTCTATTTTTAGATGATTTATATAATACTTGCTTAGAGAGCCATTTACATATCAAAACAGCCTATAACTTTGATTTTTTTTTTCTTTTTAAATAGCAAGACCCAATTTTGACGCTATAAATAAATTGTACTTCTTTTAGTCCAAGAGCCGACCACACAAATCCCTAAGTCATCGAGCACAAAAAAAGCACCTTTTTATTATGGAAGAGTAGTCACAGGGGAATCTAATGATCCATGTCTGCCAGAAGCGAAGTGGAGCATAAGCCAAAAATGAATACCACTAGTGGCTCACTCGTAAATCTAGCATTGTGTTTGCCGTACAGTCAAGAGTATGAAAACACGGAAAACTGGGTGCAGGAAAACACAATGCTATACCTACGAGTCAACCACTAGTGTTGTTCATTTTTGGCTTATGGACCACTTCGCTTCTGGCAGACATGGATCATTAGATTCCCCTATGACTACTCTTCCATAATAAAAAGGTGCTTTTTTTGTGCTCGATGACTTAGGGTTTTTTGCGGTCGGCTCTTGAACCATTTCAAAAGCCTAAATAGAGATTTGCATGAAATTCATACGATTAGTTTACGTGGAATTAATTATTTTAAAACGGAATTAATTTTGGAGTTGTAACCATATTGACGGTCGATTATTGAAGGTTGTTGAAAAGCTAAAGATTGACAAAGTAACTTCACATATACAAAGATAATCCTGTATATATGTAGCTTTGAAAACTTAGCTTCAGCTCTATTTTTACTTTCCCGAAAATAAAATTTAGTTCACAAACGAAATGTTTGGTTCGTTTCGTATTCATAATAGTATTCAGTCACGCACAAACTACATTTGTTTTTCAGTACAGTTTGTTGGATAACAAATTAAATATGCACAAACTGTTGCCATGAATATTTTACCGGAAATACCTAACGCATAAAAGGAAATAAATCAAGTTTGAAACAGAGATTATTGAGCATCCGGCATTATGGATAAAATGAAGTAGTAAAATAGTGTTTACTTTCGTACACATAATTATTTTCAAGCAATTTCTATATTTAGAATTATTGTCCATGTCTTTTTCTCTATAAATTATCTTTCTCTCTCTCTCTTTCTCTGTATATATATATATATATATATATATATACAGAACAATATTGAACGATATAAAAAGTCACCCGCAGAACCAAAAGCCAGCTTTATATATGTATATATATATATATATATATATATATAAAGTTTACTACCATAGCTTAAAATTTAGCTCTATGCCATTAAACTCAGTGTTAAAGTCATAAAACAGTAGCGATAAAAAAATTAAGAAAAGAAAAGAAATAAATAAATAAAAGAAAAAGAAAAAATAAAGAAAAAAATAAAACAAGAACGAAAACAAAATCATGCATCAAGAATAGATTATGAAACACTTTGCACCACATTCAGACATCAATAATTCAGTAACAAAATTACGGCATTTAATAAGTTCAAATACAATGTATAATTAAACCACGTGGAAAAAGCATAATGCATTTGAAAATTTTATTTCACCTGTCTCCATTTGCAATCGAAAAATCATTGGAATTCTTTGAGCAGCACTGTATATGATAGTTAGATTTGTATCTATTAATTACATGCATGCCAAAATTGCGTTCAGTTAAAAAATGCATATATATTTTGGTCCAAAATTTTTCTTTCAGCAATTTCCACTAATAAGCAGAATGGCACATGTGTAGCCCTGTATATGAGGTATAGAATTTATGTACTACGAGTAAAATGCAACCATTAAATTTAAAAGTGCATGCCGAAAATGAAAATTTACTTCCAACAATTATTACTCAAAGGAAGTACTCTAGCAGATTTCTTTTGTGTGTCCCTGTAAATGTACGACCAATGCTATAAATTGCTATTTTATGGTAATCATCTTTTAATGACATTCAGTGATTTATATCAGTTTCAATGCATTTAAAATAGCGTAATGTCATTAAAATACTCTGCAAACGATTTTCCCCCTTATACCATGTAATATAATGAAATTCTTTTGGGTTTCCTGTAAATGAACCCTTAATCCCACATATTTCATGTACTATACTAAACATGCCTAGGTGACCCTAAATAAGTTCTTATCAATAGCATGAAAATCCGAGTAGTATATTTACGTGAGTTAGAGCATGAACAGATGACAGACAAACCGAATGCATAAACAATTTTCAACTTTGTTCGAAAATGTAAAAAAAAAAAAAAAATGATGCACCAAGCATAAAACAAAACATTTTCCAACACATTGAAAAAAATGTAACAAAATTAAACAGCTTAATAAGTTAAAATATTATATCTATTTCAACAATATGGAAACACATTTTCTATTACACAGGAAGTGACTTGTAGCAAACCTATGTAACATATATCAATTTTATAATATGTGAAATATTTTAAAATCATTAAAAGTTTGCCGCAAATCATATTCTACGAAACGTATATTTTACTGCCCTTCATTAATGCATAACAATTTCATGTTGTTCCGTCGGGTGTCACATCATTAAAAAGCATTTGAAACTATTTTATCCCATCGGCCGTAATGTAACGGAATGCTTTTTACTGTCGCCGTATTTGAGCTATATATCCGATTTTACTAAAATCTGAAATGACTCCACAAAATTCTTCAACAAATATATGTTTAAAATTTCGAACAATTCGGTCGGGTACATTTTGTGCTGCTATATGCAAACAGGAAAACGGGCAGACAGACGGACAAACAGAGGACGGATCACACGACGACTATAGGTGCTATGTATTTATATAATTACGAACGTACCTAAAAAACAGTTAAATTGAAAAGCGCATGTCGAAATTAAAAATGCATTCCAGAAATTACTTTTCAAAGACAGTATTAGACCCAATTTCTTTTGATTGTCCCTGTAAATAGATTAAAAAATTATGAATATTCTGTTCCATCATAATCGTAGTAAAATTCAGTGATTTGTATCAGTTTTAATGTAACAATATTGAATGTCATTGCAAACGTTTTCTCCATAGACAGTAATGTAATGAAATCCTTCTGGGTGCCCTTGTAAATGAACTATTAATCCCACATATTTCGTACACAATACAAAACATGTTTAGGGGCTACAGCCAAATAAGGCTTACCAATTGCATGAAAATTCGAGTACATTTACGGGAGTTAGAGTGTAGAGAGGCAGACAGACAAACCGAATGCATAAATAAATTTCAACTTTGTTCTTTTTTTTTTTTTTTTTTTTTTTTTTTTAGAAGTTGCAGGGAAAAATTTACGCGCGATAGAGTGTTCGCCATAACTTTACTTGAGAGCCGTGTACCACCATTACATTACATCTATGATCAAACTGTTATTATTTTTATGAATAAATACTAAGACCAAACCATTTTTTCAGAAATATTTCGTTTTGCATTGCATAATCCATTAATCAGGCAATTTTAGTTCCATTGTTCGTATCATAAACATATTGTTTCCGCGTTCTCGAAAGTCTGACCTTGATTCTTCTTTAAAATGTCAACCCTTGTTTTGAAAATATTTTGGTTTTTACGACTATTATATTATAAGATAAACAGTAGCGTAGCTATGTTTTTTGGCGCCCGGGGCCAGCAAGAAATTTTGCGCCCCCACCCCAATATAGATATATAACAATTTCTCTCAATTTGGCGCCCCTAGGCCTCTGCGCCCGGGGCGGACGCCCCCCTTGCCCCCCCTTAGCTACGCCACTGAAGATAAAAATAATTTCCTATTAAATGATAAGATAATCTTTTGTTTGTTATACAATAGTGATTAATTTCATTAAATGACTCAATGGTCAATTCCTCTTTTTACGAATCTTTGTTTAACCCTTTCAGATCTGGTGTACTGTTAATAGAACATGTCTTTTCATCGATTATTATTCTGTCTTAACAATTACTTAGCTACTTTCTACATACATAAATGATAGTGTAGGGCTATATCTTTCTTAATATGACTTCATTTATGTTTTGATATCCTGTAATAAAAAAATAATAAAAGTTTCCTTAATTCTCTTTGCAACGTGTGCTATTCCTTCATTTTATACTTATAATTCCAGCGGTGTACGAAGAGAAAATTGCGCCCGGGGCAAAGTTTTAAATTGGCACCCCCCCACACACAAATATATACATATATATATATATATATATTTATGACAGGTACGACCAAGAATTACTTCTTCCACAATCGAAATTCAAGTATATCTTTAAGCAAAAAACTCTGGATGAATGGCAACTTTCATGGACTCAGTCGAGCAAAGGCCGTGAAACCTACGGTATTATTAATAAAGATAATATAAAGTTCACCTGTGATCGCCCTACGTTACCCAACTATATCACCGGTCATGGAAGTTTCTCATCATTTCTGCACAAAATTGAATAAAGAGACTCGCAGCTTTGTCCATGCAAAAAGGACATTGGTAATTCTACCCATTATATTTCTCGAAACTGTCCCATGATGAAACATCACTTTCGTTTTGAAAAGAATAAAACTTTGCGTGAAAGTCTGAATAAAACTATTTTTAACCCAGACAATTTAATAAAACTTTTGGAAAATTATGATATTCTAATCAAAAACTTTTCGTTTATTTATAAAATTTTGGCTAAATCACAATTTATTTATTTATTTACTTATTTACTTATTTATTTATTTATTTATTTATCTTTTTTTTACATTGTATTTAACTTTGTATACATTTGTAACATTGTATACATTTTTTCATTTTACTATTATTATTGATTTTGCATTAATGTATTTGTATCCGCACTGCCTTCAAATAATAAGGCACTATTTGTAAGCTATTGTATTCTTTTATGCCAAAATATATGTGCGCCACCTTGCCTGCGGTACTGGGCAGCCCTTTTTTCCCCTCGTGGATTTATCTTATCTTATATCTTATCTTATATATATTAAATGTGAAAGTGTGTCCGAAAATTGGAATGAAATTGGCTTCAAAACGGATGAATTAATGTCTTTGAATCTTTGCTTATAGATAAATTATAGCCCGGAAATAAACATAGGCTATGTTTTATTAATTTTATTCAAATATTTTAATTAATAATTCAAAATTTCATTATTTTTCATACAGAATCAATAGGCATTTTTTAGCTAAAATGTAATCATTTTCCTTTCCTGTTGCCAACAAAATAGAAATTTGGAATGATAATTTCTCGCGACAGTAAATTTTCAATTGAGCAATTTCCGTGCAAAAAAAAAAAAAAAAAAAAAAAAAAAAAATTAAATTAAAAAATTAAAAGAAAATAAGTATGACGTCATATTTAAAATAGAAATAAAGAGAGTATTTTTTATTATATATTAAAAATGTATATTTGTTTCATTAATAGGAATTTTTCTGTCAAAAATGGCGACATAATTAGAAGTAAAAAAAAGAATGAAAATGAATAATATTTACAATAAACTATTTCACTTTAAAAAATATGACGTCATGGTTGAAATAAAACAGGTACTTTATAGTAGTTGTTAAAAATAGAAGAGGCATGAATATCAGTAGCTAATGGAGCTAGATAAATAATGACGTCATATTTAAAATGAATGAGAAATATTTTTTACTTATACTAATTAATAAGTTATAAGTTACATACAAATGAAAATTTTTATTCAAAACTCATAATTATTAATAAAAGAAATTTTTTATGGGAAAAAGACGGAAAATAAAACTAATAATTAATATATTTTTGACTCTATTTTTTAACACTTTCCAACAAAGTTGAAAAGTTATTTGCTTTCGGTTTGTCTGTCCGTCTGGATGCTTTCTAACTTTCGTAAATTTCATGGCAATCCCAGTAGCAATGAAATTTTTGGACTTTATGAACATTTACCTTAACACGAATACCTATTGAAAATGAAGTTTCTACCATAATTAGTTTATTTATAGGGATAGTCAAAAATTTCTTTACATTACGGCATTATGGGGAAAAATTGTTTCAATTGAATTTTAACGATGTTACATCCTGTGAAACGTATTCAAATTTATATGCATCAACAAAGTGCACTAAAATATGCATTTTGTAAAATATGTAGTGAAAAATATACTTATTATTCATTTACAGGGTCATCTAGAATAATTCCTTTGCATAAGAATAAAGACAGGAACAGTTTGCGACACACATTTTAATTATGGTAAACGATAACATGTATAATCAAATTGATATACGTTGATGAGACTTAATGTGAGTTATTTCATGCATAATACGAAAAGCATAGCATTTGCAGGGACACACAAAAGATTTTAATTACTATATATTCTATCCAAAGTACTGAATATGATGGATGATGACTGTTGCATGGATGAAATGCATTTTGAATTATGATATGTGCTTTTAAGTTTCACTAAATGTATGCATATTAAATGCTGATAGTTACACGATTTATATATACAGGGTTACACAAAAGATCTTGGAAATGTTATTGAATATGAGCGTAAAATACTTAAAAGTGGTTTTTAAATAAAATATGCATTTTTATTTTGAACTGCATTCAGTAAACTAAGAAATGTTTGTAGTATATAGATAAAATGATATACACGGTCACGCAAAGATCTGGATACATGGCTGTCTTCGGATGATAATTTCTGAAAATGTAATTTTGTAATAATAAGGAATATTTTTGTTTGAACTAAAGTTTAGAAAAATACTTTCTTATATTAAAGGTTCTAAGTAAACTACAGGGCTGAACAAAAGTATTCAAGAATGTTTCTATCTATTAGTATAAGTCGCTGAAAGGAAAATTTAAACCAGCAAAAAAAATCAGCAAAAAAGGATCATCAGAAGATTTTTACTATAAATCGCGATAAAAAGTTAATTACACATGTTTTAACCAACGAGTTGTTTTGCTTGCTTGATTAATTAATTCTTCTTTAAATGTTATGTGAATGAAGTCACGGGTAACAGCTAGTTGTTCCTATATCTCGCGGTTGGCTGTCCACGAGTGGGTGATTTCTGTCACAAAATTGATAAGTGTAAAAACACAAATAAATTCTATTGAATACATGAGAACATGAGATATAAAGAAAAAGTAATTTTGTTTTCAGAAAGGAAAAAAATTCAGACCCTGTAAGTAATTTTCCCATATTTTTCCGTTTCCCCAAAATAAATTAGAACGTTGTAGACAAAAATATGTTTAACAAAACTATATTTTAAGTTATATGTAAAAGAAAGAGAGATATGATGTGTATTTTAGAGACAAACAAATAAGGAAAATCTAAATTAACATTCGTTTTACCAGCATTTGTTATGGAAATGCAGAAAAGACCTGAGACTCTTACTTCCTTCTTTAGATATATTTTGTAAGAAATACTATTTATTACATTCTTCTCCATGTTACACTTTTTTGAAAATTTTTTGAAGATCTATGCTAATTATGACCTCTATAGCATAAAAACAGCGACTGTGAAAAACGTTATCTGTCTATCTATCTATAAATCTATTTATATAACTTTTTTTCTGAATACGATAATTTCCTTAATTCTGCACAAATCTCTTCCAAACTGATGCATAAAATTAAGTGGCAGAAAATGCCGGCCAAGTTCGTTAATGGGCAAATTCGGACCAAGGGGTTAGAAAAGAAATGTTTTTGTGAAAAAAAAAACTTATTTTTAATTGTAACACATATAAAACCAGCTTAAAGTTATTATTATTTCTAGAAAAAACCCCAAAAAATTTATGTAAGCTGATTTTTGATATCATTAAAAATCGTCTCAAAGGACGAAAACAAATAGGATTCTAAGGGGAAAAAAAAAAAAAACCTTTCATAACTTCAACGATTCACAAGATATCTCATCCTCTTAAATTTATTATAAATCTTCTTAATTTTATCTACAGCTTTTGTATAGACAAGTCTTTGGTAATACCAACTCTTACAGAAAAAAGAGGATAAAAGAAAAAAAAGGTAAAAAAAATTTCTTAAATTTACAATAAATTTTCTTAATATTTTTTACAACTGTTATATTACCAAGAGTTTGATAGGGCCAATTCTTACAACAACAACAACAACAAAAAAAGAATAAATAAATAAATAAATAAATGAAATAGGGGTTGACGAAAAAACAATAATATTAACACAATTCTGGTAAAACCAGCTCTTACAGAAAAATGAAATTAAACACTTTTCAAAAGTAGCTAGATAAAACTTTAAACTGGGCTTATCTCTAATCTTGATTTAGTTTTTGTTCGTTAAATTAGTACTTCGAAATCTACCTGCGTTCGTAGTCTGATGTGGCAGGATTTTTTTTTTTTTTTTTTTTTTTTTCTTAGCAAAAGTAATTTCCCATGTTTCCTGTCTGTTTTTTATTGTCAACTATGACCGATGGTAAGAAATTAGTTTGTAGAAATTTGGAACATCAGTGTAGTATGGCATTTCAAGGCAGAATCTTTTATTTAGCTACAGATTACGTAAACTATGGACTTTTAGGTCTACTGCTGACTTAAAATTAAGAGGGAAAAAAAAGATAGACAGTGGCTTTTACATTGGGACTTAAAAATGCATTAAACCTTAAGAGAGCAGAACCTGAACATAACGGAATCTTATCTTAAATATCTTAAGACAGTAATAGTACATAATTATAACCTACTAAGATGGAATCTTTACTAAAATGACTTTTTCCCAACGTCACTTGTAGTTCTGTTTTAACGGGTTTTCTTATACGAAATAAACACAACAAATTTTAGGCAGTAAAACACAAGAAAACAAAATTGATAGGAACTGAAGTAAAATTTCAATTTAGCATAGGTATAATTGTAAAGTATTCCTATCATAGGGGATAGGGGCAATAAAATTTTTACTTTTACAGACAGATTCTGTTCACATAGGGTTTACTGAAGAAACTACTGTAAAACTTATAAAACATAATTGCTAGGAATTTCAAACAAATCCGTTTTAGACAGGTTGTCTTCAAAACAGGTCGATTTAAAGGTTATTCTTTCCGAAGAAACTATAAAAAAATTTCATAATAGTAAAAAAGTGTTATCTTCACATATTTTACTGTATAAGGCTCTACTCGTACCAGACTCAAGAAACTATAAAATATTTTCACAATAGTAGATAAATTTTACCTTTACAGGTTTTACTGCGCAAGGCTCCACTCGTAACAGATTCAAGAAATTACAAAACATTTTCACAATAGTAGATTAGTTTTATCTTCAGAGGTTTTACTGTAGTAAGTAAAAGCTCTGAAGATAGAACCTTGTAGATAGTAGAAGCTGAAAAGTTAAAAAACATCGATTCATTAATAACCAACCATTTTATCAAGACTTATTTGAAAAATCGAGTCGACCCGATTCCGAGACGTAAGAGTCAGAAATCGGGTTTATTCAAAACTGGTATCTAACATAATTTCGTACGATTATTTGCTGCATAAGTGATTGACCACTGTTTTTTTCTAGGATTATACACAATGTAAATAATACAAGATGGAAAATGAGATTAATCTTCTGAGACTTTGCATATTGGCGCATAGTGATGGGCGATTTCGATTTTTTAAATCGATTTAATCGATACTACGGCAAACTCGATTTAATCGATACTTTAAAATTTTGAATCGATTTCTCCGAAGGTAATATAATTTTCATTTTCCTCCAAAAGTCGAAGATAAAATAGACGGATGTGCCAATTCCAAAATTTCAGTGTATTAGTTTTTAAGATCGAATAATTAAAGAAACCTCAGGCCCCCACTGCAAAATAGCGTGTTTTGTTGAGTGATGTACACCAAAAATTGATCAGGATCAATTTTTATTAAGTACCAGCTGAATCTGAATTTTGATGAAAATCCATGAAAGCGCGAGATACAGTTATTGCAAAATCATAAAAAATGCAGCATATCAGCGCCACCTGTAGGGCAATTTACACCAAAAACTAAATAACACTAATCTATGTCAGAGATTTACTGAATCACAATTTTGATGAAAATTCGTTCTTCAGATAGCGCTATTGCGTTAATCATGAATAATGCAGTATAGCAGCGCCATCTCTTAAGCGATTTCCACCAAAATGTAATTAGCATCAAATAATATCAAGGACTAATTGAATCTAAATTTTTATGAAAGTCCGTGCATTAGCTCTTGAGATAAAGCTAAAATGGAAACAGGGGCGTGCGAAAAGAGAACTGCGCCCGGTTCAAAGTTCCAATTTAGCCCCCCCCCCCCCTATTAACTTTTTCTTGTGATAGGCTAGAAGTGATGTTAGTAATAAAAATTTGGCTCCCCCTAAATTTCCGTGCTCAGAACAACCGCTTCCTTTCGCCCCCCCCCCCTTTCACATGGCGCTGAGTGGAAATTGTGAAAAATTCAGTATAGCAGCGCCATCTGGGAAGCTATATACATCAAAATGCAAAAAACATCAATTCATGTCAAGGACTAACTGGATCTAAAATGGGATGAAAATCCGTTCATTAGTTATTCAGATATAGCTGTTGCGCAAATCGCAAAAAATGCAGCATAGCAGCGCCACCTATTAGGCTATATACACCAAAAATTAATTAGATTCAGTTTATATCAAGGTCAAACTAAATCTAAAGTTTTGTGGAATTCCGTGCATTCTTGAGATAGAACGGTCAGAAATTTTTGTCGTATACAGACTCACAGAGTGACAGACACACACACAGACAGATATTTCTTAAAAACCATGAAATCGTGTTAAAGACCTTCTACAATATATAAATACATCGAAAACGGGAAGTCAAAATTTTTCACGAATCTAATACTCTCTTCTTGTAAAGTTACAAAAGAAAGTAAAAATGTAAAATCGATTCTGTCCGCCCGTTTGGGGTTTATCTGCGCCTCGCCGGGTGGCATATTTTTTTGTTTCTTCAAAAGAAACAAAAAAAATTTTGAGGGGGGGGGGGGCTTGCACCCTCACCCAATATGCACCTTAAAATTTCGCTCATTTAATTCTCTACCATTTTTAACTTAAAAGTTTAAGCTACATGGCACCCCCAGAGCTGTGGACCCCTCCCCCCCTGTCGATCACTCACCTAATTTTGCTTATTTCTTCACTTCATTTCAATCTTTAAAAGGCTATAACTTTGCTTCTATAGGAGTTACAGTGATGAGAAAAATTCTAGTATAGCTAACCATTTCTCGCCGTTCTTTTTGCTATTCCAGTTTCCCGGTTTCCCCTATAGGACCTTTTTTTTTGGGGGGGGGGGGAGGGCAGAGGGTTTTTTTCTCATTTCTTGATACAATATGTCTATTGAAAGCTTATGATTCATACATTACAAATCTAGCATAAGAAATTTTCTCCCATCATTTCAGGTCACGTTACGGACCCATAATGTGTTAAAATTTTTATTTTTCAAACTTCTTCGAAAGAAAAGAAAAAAAAAATTGATACATATTATCGAAATAATCGAGGTTCGAACCCGCAATCGTTTGATTGCACACGTAATCCCTAAGCTTATTGGCCACCGAGTGCTCAGCAGCGCTATTATTTCTTTACATTGTCGTCTTTAAATTCGTAATATCTTTTGAATGGAATGTCCGATTTGAATAATTCAAAAAGTAATCTACAGATATTGTAACAGGCATTAATACAAAATGATTTATTTGGATAAGGATTAAGGTATCGATAGTATGGTCTGATTTTGGTTGGTGTATTTATCGCGTTTTAAAATGTAAGAAAGTAGTTATAGTGAGTTAACTACAATAGCTGGACATTTGGTATCGCGCGGTTTGTTTTTTTTTTTTTATAGAGGTTAATATATTCTTTAATATTATAGAAACTTTTTTTATTCATTTAAAAGTATTTCTTGACGATTCTAAAAATATACACTTAATTGTTCAAGGTTTCACTTCTATCGGCACTCTCAGAGTGCCACTATTTTATTTTTTTTTTCATGTTCGCCCTTCCTACCCCCCCCCCCCTTCCTCACCAATCTTAACTTACAGGTTCGTTCAAATTATGACTGCGATTTAAAAAAAGTCTAATCCTCGTTCTATTTTGTTATAAATCCATATTTTGAAACCTCAACAAAAGATACATTTGGGACAGGGTCGCCCTTCTGTCCGTTTGGGATTTACCTTGCCCCCCCCCCCTTGGGTGGGGGGGAGCATATTTTTTGTTTCTTCCGCACCATCTCATGTAACATATCGTTATAAAGCTTTTATCTCCTCGTTTTTTTCTGTTACTACCCCTCTCTCCACTTAGTTACATGCTCTTGGCCCTTTTTATAGTTTCAAAGAGTGCATGTTCCCCGCAGGCCACCCCATGAATTCAACACTAAGTTAAACACTATATTTCTGTTTAGGAGCTCAGTTATTTGGGTTATTAGTTAATTATGTTTTTTTTTTCAAGTTCGTCCGTTCTAATCCCTCGTCCCCCCCCCCCCCCTCCTTCCTCGCCAATCTTTACTAAATGGGCCGTTCAAAGTATGCATGCAATTTTTAAAATGTCCAATTCTCGTTCTATTTTATTGTAAATCCTCATTTTGAAACTTCGACAAAAGATACATTTGGGCTATGGTCGCCCTTCCGTCAAGAGTGGGGTTACCTGCCCCTTTGGGAATGGGGCATATTTTTTGTTCTTCCAAACTATCTCGTGTAACATTTGGTTGGCATTAGAAAAAAAAAGTTTTTTTTGTCTATTCTCCTTGTTCCCCATCTTAGTTACACGCTTTTGCCACTCTTTATCCTCGGTTTAATGCCAAGTTACTCAGTGTTGTTATTAGTTGAGTTATGTCTCTCAAATTTTTCAAAGTTTTTGTGTAAGTGACAACCATAAGTGACAATCATTTTAAAATTTTAAATTCTTATTATCCGACTCTAAAATCTGCAATAGCTTAATTCTATGCCTCCCTAAATGGTGATGGGGGGGTGGGAGGCGGTAATTACGGTCCTGCTGATTGTCTAAGTTTTGGAATTAGTAATTTGGATCTTCTCTGCGCGAACCTGAATATCGAAATATCGATTCTAGTATCGATTCTAGAACTGAGAAATCGATTCTTATTATGATCGATGTTGTTTTATACGATATCGATTTTAATCGATTCTCAAAATTTCCAGAATCGCCCATCACTATTTGCGCATACTATCAATAACGGGAAATAAATATTATTCAACAGTTTTTGCAAGGAAATAACGAATCCGAAATAAAACAGAATATTTATTCGATCTTCAAGGATTTCTGTATTATCTTGCTCTATTTTTACAGCCTTTATGACTGAGCGAGAAAAATTATGACTGTTTGGATGTGTTGGAATTCGTGAAGCAGGCCTTAATAAAGCGATTCAAAGTCACCCAGACAAGAAAATACAAACAGACCATAAAATGAGACTGCTCTCTGCTCGTGACATCCTTTTTTCATAAATAGGATTAGAATAAATTCAATAATATTTATCATATTCGGATGCTCTTATGACAAAGGATCTTCTGACAAACATAGATGGATGCATTAAAATCATTAATATTGGGAAATTATTAATATCACATACATGAAGGGGTTTCGGTACCCTTTGAAATTTTTTTACTTTCTTCTATCTTCAATAGAAGAAAGTATTGTAATCGAAATTTTTTTCGACTTCCGTTTTTCGACGGATTTACACGTTTTAGAGGTCAGAGATTCCAAAAAACCTGTTTTTACAAAATGTCTGTCTGTCTGTGTGTCTGTGTGTATGTCGCCATTCTACCATCAGAAAGTGTATGAAATTGTGCATAGAATTGAACCAAATTTTTTGTGAATGTTTTTGGCTATGGCAAGCAGGTCCTCCTTCAATTTTGAACCGCCGGAAGGGGGCGCTGCAATCGCGATTTTTGTACCATTTTCAATATTGTACTGACCAAAAGTATGTGAAGTTATGCATCGAATTGAACCAAATTTTTTGTGTAAGTGTATGACTATGGTTAGTTGGTCTTCCCTGAATTTGAAAATATTCCGCCGGAAGAGGGCGCTGCAATCGCGATTTTAGTGCCATTTTCAATATTGTACCGACCAAAAGTATATGAAGTTATGCATTGAATTGAACCAAATCTTTTGTGTATGTGTATGACTATGGCTAGTTGGTCCTCCCTGAATTTGAAAAACATCCGTCGGAAGGCGACGCTGCAATCGCGATTTTTGTGCAATTTTCAATATTGTACCGACCAAAAGTACATGAAGTTATGCATCGAATTGAACGAAATTTTTTGTGTAAGTGTATGGCTATGGCTAGTTGGATCGCCCTGAATCTGAAAATAAAATCCGCCGGAAGGGGGCGCTGCAACAGCGAATTTTATGCCATTTTCAATATTGCATCACTTAAAAGTGTATGAAGTTAGTTCTAGAACTGAATTAAATTTTTTGTATATGATTATTTTTTGGTAAGGCAAGTAA
This sequence comes from Maratus speculifer, assembly GCA_964019185.1. Lineage (NCBI taxonomy): Eukaryota > Metazoa > Arthropoda > Arachnida > Araneae > Salticidae > Maratus > Maratus speculifer. The sequence continues at coordinate 298,291,846 of OZ025297.1, read as the reverse complement.
GCCCTCCCTGAATTAAAAAAAAAATCTGATTATCATTCTAATACTAGTCCATCGGCTCGTGCAGAGACGGAAATTCGTTTTTGCTCCGATTAATTGATTGAAGCAGAAATTTAAGATGAAAATCAAAGTTGGTATGGTATTGAATTAAAATTATTAAAGTATTAAAATGAGTAACTATTTTTTTTTAAATATTAAAATGTTCGTATGAGATGGAAGAAAGTTTTAGGATTGGCACATCCAACTAGTTTTTATATTTAGGCATTTTAGGGAACATTTTTGGCACAATAACAAAGGACTCGATGAAGGAAAATAATTATATCAAGAAATTGTTTGATTTCTTTAAAATAATTTGAAAAATCAAATAAAAAAAAAAGTAGATTTTAAAATGTATCTTCTCGCAGAATTTTAAACATTTTCGGCTATTTTTTTTTAATTATTCGTAGATGTGAGCTGCATTATTTTAAGCATGGAGATTTTGAATACTGGTTTTTCCCACGTCTTATGTTTAGAACGGTATTGTTAAAATCTTTTTGTTTGGAACATGCTAAAGCATCGAAGAATCCAAGGATGATATGGAAAAGAAGAGATATACCATTGAAAATCCTGTATAAAGCGGAATTTTTTTCAATTTCGTTTTCATGATTTTAATTAATTAATATTTGACAAAGTAGATTACGGAGTTTAGTATTATATATATTATGATTACATATTTCAAATTTTAAAATAAGTCGGTTATTAGAAAATTAGTAAAATTCTCTTTGTAAATATAGATTGTAGTGGAAGGGGGGGGGGCAAAATCCATATATGCCACTGATGCAAAAATAGCTGGTTTCGGAGATGATCACAGAGTGCGATATTTGACAGTATTTTTATACATACAAGGAAATTTTCTCTATTTACAAATATCGTTGGCAGAAATCTGAGACGTAAAACAAAATAAATTCTTCAATAATAAGATGCTAGTAATTTAGAATTTTATGTCACTGAAATAACATAGTAATTGCACCAGATAAACAAAGAATATATTGTAAGAAACACCCTTCTCCATCTTAATTTTGTCTTTAGATTTCCTTGCAAGCTTGTTTTGAAGCATTTTATTTAATTTTTTTTTTAGTTTCCGAGCGCGCGTAAATAGACATAATTCACCTCCCTCAGCGATAAACAGCAGTCTACTGATAGTAGATGGGAAATAACGCAGAGAAATCCTTGGAGAGCTGCGATTAATCGTCTGCTAGCTTCGTCTAACGAAATTTGAAGAGGAAGAAAGTAAACAGGCCTAAAGAATGTTTTGTTGGAGGATATGTATGCAAATCTGAGACACATAACAGGATAATGAATGACGCGGAGGAAGTTTTTTACGTTGTTTCTTCCTCCATTGTTTATTGAGTACATGGTCAAGTTTAATTTATGGGATGAAATTTCGAGAAACAGCACTGTTTAAAACTCATTGGACAAGTAGAGCGGGTATTAACAAATCAGCTGTAAGTTTTTTTTCTATGAAGAAACTATTATTCAAATAGTTACAGGTAAAGAAAACATAATGGATTCTAAAATTAGGTGTAAATATATGAAATAATACCAAATGAAATTATTTAATGAAAATAGTACAAGAGATCTATTAAGAGAATTTGAATTGCCAAAGACATTTTTTTCGATAAATAGAAAAACGCAAATTGTCGTAGCATGTTTTGTCCTATAATGACTGTCACTGTTTGGGAATTTTACAAAATTCAGGAAACTTTAAAATGAAATTTTTCCATTTGATGTTGGGACATAATTTGAGGCATAAAACAAATAAATAAAATTCCTCATTTATAAGATGCAAATAATTTGGAATTTTGCGTCACTGAAATCACACAGTAATCACACCCGGATAAACAATGAGCACATTATGGGAAACACTCCTCTCCATCTTAATTTCGCCTTTAGATTTATTTCCTTGCAAGCTTGTTTTGAAACATTTTATTCTTTTTTGCGTTTCTGAGCGCGCGTAAATAGACATAATTCACCTCCCTTAGAGAAAAATAGCAGTCTACTGTAGATGGGAAATAACGCGGAGAAATCCTTGGAGAGCTGCGATTAATCGTCTGCTAGCTTCGGCTAACGAAATTTGAAGAGGAAGAAAGTAAACAGGCCTGAAGAATGTTTTGATGGAGGATATGTATGCAAATCTGAAATACTTAACAGGATAATGAATGACGCGGAGGAAGTTTTTTACGTTGTTTCTTCCTTAATTTTTTATTGAGTATATGGTCAAGTTTAATTTATGGGATGACATTTCGAGAAACAGCCGTGTGTAAAATTCATTGGGAAAGTAGAACGGGTAGTAACAACTCAGCTGGAGTTTTTGTTTTATGAAAAAACTATTATTCAAATAGTTATTGGCAAAGAAAACATAATGGTCTATAAAAGGAAACGTTAATCTGTGAAATAATAGCAGATAAAATAATTCAAAGAAAATAGTACACAACAACCATTAAGATCAGTTGAATTATGACATTATTTCAATGATTAGAAAAATGTAAAATGTCGAAGTATTGTTTGTCATATAATGACTCTCAATGTTTCGGAGTTTTAAAAACTTTAATACGCGTTTCGGAGTTCAGAAAACTTTAAAAGGAAATCTTTCAATTTGATATTGATACATTAAACAAACTAATAAAATTCGTCAATAATAAGATGCAAGTAATTTGCAATTTTATGTCACTGAAATTAAATAATAATCACACCGGATAAACAAAGAATACATTATGAAAAGCACTACTTTCTATTTTAACTTTTGTCATTAGATTTCCTTGCAAGCTTGTTTTGAAACATTTTATTCTTTTTTTGTGTTTCCGCGCGCGCGTAAATATGCATAATTCACCTCCCTTAGCGATAACAGCAGTCAACTGGAGAGGGGCAATAATGCAGAGATATGTAACATAGTTATTATAGTATATATGATTATATCATGATACGTAAAAATTTTAAAGAGGAACATGCATTCTGGGGCGCGAAATTTGACAGTATTTTACCATAGACAAGGCATTTTTCTGTATTTACAAATATCGTTAGCAGAAATTTGGGACATTAAACAAACTAATAAACTTCCTCAATAATAAGATGGAAGTAATTTGCAATTTTATGTCACTGAAATTACAAATAACCACACCGGATAAACAAAGAATATGTTATGAAAAGCACCACTTTCCATCTTAATTTTGCCTTTAGATTTCCTTGTGAGCTTGTTTTGAAACATTTTATTCTATTTTTTTGTGTTTTCAAGCGCGCGTAAATAGACATAATTCACCTCACTCAGCGATAAACAGCAGTCTACTGTAGATGGGGAATAACGCAGAGAAATCCTTGGACAGCTGCGATTAAGGCCCCTGTCCTCGCTCGAGGAAACGCTTGCGAACTAATGCTATTCCTATGGGGAAGCATTTTTCTAATAACTCTTTCGCATTTTGACATTTTTAAATATTTCTTTTTGCATTGGATAACTGAGGTGCATACCGACAGCGCACCTTTTTTACTTTTTCGATTTTGGTTGCAGATATTTTTTACAAAGTTAGTTTCACTTTCAAAACCGGTTTCGAAACTGAAAGTGCTTTTTAAAAAATATAGCTGCAACCAAAATCGAAAAAGTAAAAAAGGTGCGCTGTCGGCATGCACCTCAGCTATCCAATGCAAAAAAAATTATTAAAAAATGTCAAAATGTGAAAGAGAAAGAAGATTTATTAGAAAATTGCTTCCCCATAGGAATAGCATTAGCTCGCGAGCGTTTCCTCGAGCGAGGACAGGGGTCTAATCGTCTGCTAGCTTCAGCTAACGAAATTTGAAGAGGGAGAAAGTAAACAGGCCTAAAGAATGTTTTGGTGGAGGATATGTTATGTATGCAAATCTGAAACACATAACAGGATAATGAACGACTCGGAGGAAGTTTTTTTTTACGTTGTTTCTTCTTCCATTGTTTATTGAGTACATGGTCAAGTTAATTTATGTAATGACATTTTGAGAAACAGCCCTGTTTTAAATTCATTGGGCTAGTAGAACGCGTATTAACAACTCATCTGGAGATTTTTTAAAATAAAGAAACTATCATTTAAATAATAGTTTTTTTAAAGGACATATATATTCTTTAATGCTGCACTTATCGATAGGTAACTAACACATCTATGCGTATTCTTTAACGACGAATCAAAATATCTATTTTTCCTTGAAATCCAGCTACATTTACGAAGATACATTAATTAACAATTTTAATATTTCGAGCGATTTTTAATTGGGGGTGGGGGGGGTGGGAAAGGTTCAATAAATCATTTGAACACAGACAGTTGTGGGAGGTAAATTTCCACGCACAAATAGTTTAAAATTATCGTGATGGTTAAAATTTTTACAAATGTTGCATTTATATATTTTAAATATATGTATTTATTCTTTTTTTTAATTGCTGAATCCAAATATGTAATTTAAAAAAAAATCAATGAAGAACTTTGTAATTCATTAAAAAAAAAACGAGTTTTTAAAGGAAAAAAATACTTTATTTTTGGTACCTCTAGGTTATCCCGTCGACCAAAAAATTATCGCCAAACTATAAGATTAAATGACAATAATGGATGATCGTGAATGTCACATCCAACGACATTAAATGCGATTCACGTGTTTAAAATGTCATTAAGTGATTTTTATTTCGACTTTTTATTAATATTTTTATTAATATTCTACTAATTATTTGGTTTTTCGTTATTTAAAATAAAAATTATGTCAACATGTATAATTTGGCTATTAGTTTGGCGATTTGTATAATTTGGCGAAATTGGTCGACGGGATAACCTAGAAGTACCTTATTTTTTATGCAAGGCATGAAAAAATAATTTATTTTTTTATGCAAGGCATGTTGTCTTTTTCTTACATAGATATTTCTGAAGATTGGTTAGCAGGTATGAAATACTTTTGATTAAATATGAAAAAGTCCACATGACAGATATTATATTATAATATATAAAATTTTTAAAGCGGAAAATATATTCCAAGGCGCGATATTTGGCCGTATTTTTCCATAGACAAGGCATTTTTTTCTATTTACAAATATCGTTGGCAGATTTGGGACTTAAAACAAACAAATAAAATTCCTCAATAAATAACATGCTATTAATTTGGAATTTCATGTCACAGAAATCACATTAGCAATCACACCGGATAAACATAGAAAACATTATAAGAAACACTCTTTTCACCTTAATTTTGCCATTAGATTTCCTTGCGAGCTTGTTTTGAAACATTTTATTCTTTTTTTTATACAGTGTCTCACATAAGTGATGGGACACTTGTGCTTTACAAAAGGAAACTAATCAAATAAATTTAAAAAAACATGTACACATTTTTTTGTGGGTGTGTTTCATACTTAAATTTAGTAAAGATTATTACATAACATACATTTTGTCAAAATATTAAAATATTAATTTAATAAAAATACAAATGTTTAGAACGGAGCAAAAAATAGCTCACATAAGTGATGGGACACCATTATATATGCAACAAAAATCGTCTGAAATAAGCAATAAAAATATTTTTTGGGGTTTTATTTTTACTTAAAAGCAATTGGCAATAATTTATAAAATCGTCTGCAGTATTTCTCTCCAGTTTGTTTTGGAATTTTTGTGTTTTTTAGCTCTGTGTAGCCATGAATGCTAAACGAAAAGAAACTTCGCCTGAAATTCGAAAATTAGTTATTAATTTGCATATTGAACGTGGAAAATCTATTAGAAAAACTGCTGAAACAGTTAACTTGAGTCGTTCAACAGTTTTCAATATCATTAAACGATATAAAAAGAATCATATGATTCAGGATAAAAGAAGACCTGGCCTACCATCAAAGCTATCCAATGGAATAAAGCGAATTATCGTTCGAAATATTAAAAAAAATTCAAGAAATAGTGCTTCAAAAGTTGCTGCTGATTTACAAGCATTATATCGAATAATTGTTAATCCTGAGACTATTAGAAGGGTAATTCGATCTGCTGGATATCACGGTAGAGTAGCCAGGAAAAAATTCTTCGTAAGTGAAAAGAATAGAAAACTCAGACTAGCTTTCGCAAAATCCAACATAAATAAGAATTCTGATTACTGGAATAAAGTTATATTTGCTGATGAGAGTAAATTTAATATATTTGGTTCTGACGGTAGAATCTTGGTGTGGAGAAAACCCAGGGAAGAATTTCGCAAACAAAACTTGGTACCAACAGTAAAACATGGTGGAGGAGGAGTTATGGTATGGGGGTGATGTCGTCCGCTTGAGTAGGTAATCTTGTTTTTATTGACAGTATAATGGATCAGTACAAGTATATTGATATTTTAAAGCAAAATTTGAAATCTTCAGCACGAAAATTGAACCTTCATAATGATTTTAAATTCTACCAGGACAATGAACCCAAGCACACTGCTCTGAACGTTAGACTCTGTCTGCTATATAACTGTCCTGAAATAATAAAAACACCACCACAATCTCCAGACTTAAATCCCATAGAGAATATTTGGCAAGAATTGAATCAAGAATTCGCAAACACACCATTTCTTCAAAACAACAACTAAAATTGGTGCTTCAAGAAGAATGGGGGTAAAATCACTCCAGAAATCACAAAAAAATTAGTCGAATCCATCCCAAAAAGATTAAATCATGTTTTAAAAGTAAAAGGAAATCCAACAAAATATTAAAACCTTTTAAAAAGTAAAATTTTTGGATAAATATTTGATGGAAAAGTAAGTGTCCCATCACTTATGTGAGCCATTTTTTGCTCCGTTCTGAACAATTGTATTTTTACTAAATTAATATTTTAATATTTTGACAAAATGTATGTTATGTAATAATTGTTACTAACTTTAAATATGAAACACACCCAAAAAATTTTTGCACATGTTTGTTTATTTATTTTATTGCAGTTTCTTTTTATAAAGCACAAGTGTCCCATCACTTTTGTGAGAAACTGTATTTCCGATCGCGCGTAAATAGACATTAATTCCCCTCCCTCAGCGATAAATAGCAGTCTACTGTAGATGGGCAAATAACGAAGAGAAATCCTTGGAGAGCTGCGATTAATCGTCTGCTAGATTCGGCTAACGAAATTTGAAGAGGAAGAAAGTAAACAGGCCTGAAGAATGTTTTGTGGAGGATATGTTACGTATGCAAATCTGAAACACATAACAGGATAATGAATGACGCGGAGGAAGTTTTTTACGTTGTTTCTTCTTTCATTGTTTATTGAGTACATGGTCAAGTTTAATTTATGGGATGACATTACGAGAAACAGCCCTGTTTAAAACTCATTGGGCAAGTAGAACGCGTATTAGCAACTCAGCTGGAGTTTTTGTTTTATGAAAAACTATTATTCAAATAGTTACAGGTAAGGAAAATATAATGGACTATAAAAATTTAATGTCACTATGTGAAATAACACCAAATAAAATAATTCAGTGAAAAGAATGTAAAACAATCTTTAAGCGAAGTTGAATTGCCAATGACATTATTTTAATGAATTGAAAAACGTAAAATGTAGTATTGTTTGTCATATAATGACTGTCAACCTTTCGCAGTTTTACAATGTTCAGGAAACTTTAAACTGAAATCTTTCCATTTGATGTTTTCCGAACTGATTAAAAATGTTTATTAGTAAATATTTCATGGTTACCTCCTAAAGAAAAGAAAAAAAAATCAAAATTTTTAATACTGTTTATCCATAAACATCCTATATCGCATGAGATTGAGGAAATGTCGTTTTCCTGTACCCGAATCGGGTATTCAACATATTAGGATATAATATTTTTTGCAAATCAAATTTTGCGTGAATGTCTCTGTCAGAAATAAGTAGTGACCGGGCTTTAAATTACGTTATGCTTAACATAATTTTTAGATCTTTTTATATTTGGTTGATAATATATAGTTTTAAGAAAAGTTCTTCGTATTTTAGGTTTATGTAAAAAATTTGTTTAGTTAAAAGATAAAAAAAAATCTAATGACATTCTTTTAGAAAGGAAACAAGTAATGACATTCCTTTAAAATGTTTATTAATTGCTTTTACATGTGATATGTAAATTTTCTGATTATTGTACTATGAAGTTGAGGACATGTATGCAGATCTGAAACGCATTCGGATGCATAACATGATAATGAACGACGCGGAAGAAGTTTTTTACGTTGTTTCTTCCTCCATAGTTTATTGAGTACATGGTCAAGTTTAATTTAAAATTTTTATTTTAAAGTGGCAAATTATGATTGTATATTTAAAAAAATAATCAATAAACAAAATATTTGGAATTTTCATTTGAAATTACAGACCAGCTGAGTTAACTTCTAAGTAAATTTCATAATGCTATGGTATTATTTGATAGTATTTACATTTCCAAGTAACATTTATTATTTTTACAAAATAATTTTCAAAAAGTATTTAATTTCCGATTTGCCAGACATTGCCAGGTAAGCCAATATTGATATTAATAAATGACAACATAAAAGTCGGAACGAGCACGTATAACCTCCATCGAAATCGAACAAGGAACATAAAATAATTTTTTTGTTACAAAATAACGTTCCAAAAAATAAATTCTGAAACTATGATAGAGAATTTCGAAACAGTAGGGCTATTCTGGAGTTTAGAGTGTCTGAGGTACAAATTAATTTAAAAAAAAAAATTGCGCATAGAGCATCAAGCCCTTATACACTTTGCTCATACAGGTGGTAAAAATGGAGAATGAGTATGGAGTAAATCGCAAGAGATACCGCAAAACCATATCAAAAAGTTCACAAGAGACCCGAACGTAAGCTTAATCCTAACCTATATATATATATAGGTATAAGAGTAGGTCGTATAGCACATTAAATTAATTTAGATGACTTTTGACAACTGCTTGAGACCAGTCGCGTTTTTTTTAATAATCTCATATTGTATTCACTGTTTCTCTCAGACTGTATTCACTGTCAGACTGTTTCTCACTACAAAAAACATCGAAGTGAGAAAATTTTAGATGCATTAAAAATGTATCCAAAAGAATATTTCTGAATTCCAAGAAATATGAAATTGAATATAATCCATTTACTTCACTTCTAAAGATTTATGTTGAAATTATCATTCAGAATTTAGCACTTCAATTAAAGAAAAATCAGCGTAATTCCATATTAGCGCTAAAATATATCTGTGGCTTCCGTAATAACCAGGTAAGGCACATTTTTAATATTTTGAGTAATTGACGTTTAAAGCTTTCAAATGTCTTTTTATCATTACTTTTATAAAATAGATTAGAACTTAATAATTTTCACTACATTCAGTTAGGATATAAGAACTTCTTTTTTTGCTAAAATAGTTATCTAAAAATGTTTTTTTATAATTGAGAACCAATTAAAAATGTTTTCCATTTTTAAATGAAAATTTATAGTCGCCCTATGACGGGAAGTATTCGATTTTCATTTTTCAGTTACTATGGCAGACGGAAGTACTCTTTTAAAGCTTCATTTTCCCAAATTATCTCAATTTTTTCAAAAATGTGCCTTACCTGGTTATTACCCGGAAGCCACAGATATAAGATATCGGGTTTTCAATTTTTTTTTTTGTTTTCTTTTCTCTCCCCCATTTTTAGGTAGCTTTCATTACAAAAAGTAAAAAATCCCTGTCGGCTTGGCCTATAGGCGGAGGTAGATTTCGAAGAGTTTTCATTTCAACAACAAAAATAAAATATTATTAGCGATAAACCCAGTTTAACTACTTTATTTGGCTGCTTTTAGAAATTTTATAATTTCATTTTCTGTAAGAACTGATTTTATCAAAATCATCTTAAACGAAATTTGGCTCAAATGCCCATTTTGAAAACATATTTTGAAATATATTCTGACTTTATTAAAAAATCGACCAATACGCACAACCTGTAAATTGAATGCGTTTGAGAGGAAAATTGAATTTAAAAATGAGTCATAAAATAGTCAATTTGTTATTTGAATACATCCACAATTCTTTAATCAAGATCGCTTTGGGAAATTTTGTGTGAAGTGCCCACTTTGACAACTTTTTTAAAATATACATTTAGCCTTTATCAAAAAACTGACCAATACGGTCCATTACACAGTTCCTAAATAACAAATAACTGTCAATTGAATGCGTTTGAAAGCAAAATTTAATTTAAAAATGAGCCATAAAATAACCAATTTGTTATTTGAATACGTCCTCATTTCTTTAATAATGATCGCTTTGGGAAAAATTTTTTGCGAATTGCTCACTTCGACACATTAAAAAATATATATATTTAGCATTTATCAAAAAATTGATGAATACGTACATTATATAGTTTCTAAATAACAAAAAACTGTCAATTGAATGCGTTTAAGAGCAAAATTGGATTTAAAAATGAGTCATAAAATAACCAATTTGTTATTTGAATGCATCCTAAATTCTTTAATCATGATCGCTTTGGGAATTTTGTACGAAGTGCCCATTTTGGCAGCCTTTTTTGAAATATATTCTGCCTTTATCAAAACACTGGCCAATCCGTCCCGCTACATACTTCGTAAATAAGAGAACCTGTAAATTGGATGTGTTTGAGAGCAAAAATGAATTTAAAAATGACTCAGAAAAAACGCTATTTGCTATACTTCCTCAATTTTTCAATCACTATTACTTCGGGAATTCTGTTCAAAATACCCTTTTTGGCAGCATTTTTTCAAATATATTCTGCCTTTACCAAAACACTGGCCAATACGTCAAATTATACAGTTCCTAAATAAGAGGATCTGCCATTTGAATGCGTTTAAAATCAAAACAGAATTTAAAAATGAGTCAGAATATAAGCAGTTTGGATTTGAGGTTTTGTCTTCAACTCCTATCTTGTTTAATTTATTTTTGCTATAAGAATTGATCCTATGAAAAACTTAGTATAAAAGTTGTAGATATTATTGAGAAGATGTAAAATAAATTTAATTAGATTTTATTGCTTAAGAATTGAGTAAGTTATGGATTTTTTTCTTTTTCCTCCTTTCTTTTTCTTTTCGTTTTTAATTTTTTTCTTCGGTAACAGTTGGTCCTATCAAAAACTTGTAAATACAAAAGTTTTAGATAATGTTAAGTACATTTATAAAAAATTTAGTTGGATTTGATACCTTGAGAATTGACGAAGTTATGAATTTTTTTATCCCAAAAACACTGTTGTTTTCGCTGCTTGAACCCATTTTTAAAATAATCACTTTTAGCCCATTTTTTAGAAGTAATATAAATTTTAAACTGATTCGATATCTATTTTAATTAAGAAGATATCGCGTTTTTTCGGATTTCATAAATCCCTCCCTATTTCTACCCCCTTGGTCCGGTTTTGCCCATTAACGAACTCAACCGAGATTTTACGCCCCTTGATTTGCCCCTTGTAAGAGTTTAAAGAAGATCTTAGCATAATTATGGAAGTTATCGTGTCTAGAAGAAAGTGATGTACACCGATAGATAGTTAGATAGATAGATAGATAGATAGATAAACTTTTTTACTGATGGTGGTTTTGGGATCTAGGAGTCATGATCGGTGTAGATCTGCAAAAAATTTTCAGAAATTCCAACATGTTAGAGAATGCAATAGGTAGTATTTCATACGAAATCTACCTAATATTTCATACGAAATCTACCTAAAAGCTACCTATTGCAGCCGTCCGGAGGAAAGCACTTCCGGAAAATTTTGGTATATTTTCACCGATCATGACCTCTAGACTCCAAAAACCACCCTCCGTTCAAATGTTCATATATATATATATATATTTATATTTATATATAGATATCTGATTTTTGTCATGTTGTAACTATCCTATTTATGAATCAATTTGAATGAAACTTGGTATGTACATAGTACATACAAATGTCTCGACTGAGTTTGTTGGCGAGCATCATCCGCCATCTTATTTCAAAATGGCGGCCATTTAAATTTTTGTTAAAAATTTAAAATTAAATGCGAAAAAATTAAAAGTTGAAAAATATTTTTCTTTTATATGTTAGAACTTAAAACAACGATTCCAGACACTTTTTATTTTGCCTATATCTTAAAAAATGACTTAGTTATAGCAATTTGAATTTCCAGTATGGCTGACATTTTGAAACGATCAGATATTTGTCACGTGATACCACGCGTATTTATGAACCGATTTGGATGTAACTTGGTGTGTACATAGTACATACTGAGGCCTGAACCGAGTTCGTTAGCCTGTTCCATCCGCCATCTTGTTTCAAAATGGCGGCCATTTAAAAAAAATTTAAAAATTTAAAACTTAAAATTAAATGTGAAAAATTTAAAAGTTGTTAAATATTTTTCTTTTATATATTAGAACTTAAAACAACAAATCCAAAAAACTTTTATTTTGTCTATATCTTAAAAAATGACTGAGTTATAGCACTTTGAATTTCTACTATGGCTGACATTTGGAAACGATTTGATTTTTGTCCCGTGATAACACGCGTATTTATGAATCGATTTGGATGTAACTTGGTGTCTATATAGTGCATACAGAGACCTGGACCGAGTTCGTTAGCCAGTTCCATCCGCCATCTTGTTTCAAAATGTCGGCCGTTTAAATTTCTAAAAAAAAAAAAAAAAAAAAAGCTATTTAAAATTAGGTACAAAAAAGTGAGAAATTGAAAAAGATTTTTCTTTTGTGTTTTTGACCTTGATACAAAGATTCCAGAGCATATTTGTTTCACCTATATCTTGAAAAATAGCTGAGTTATAGCACTTTAAATTCCCAGTATGGTTGATATTTTGAAACGGTCTGAAATTTGTCACGCGATAATACGCATATTTATAAACTGATTTCGATATAACTCCGTGTCTACATATTACGTACCAATATTTTGATCGAGTTCACTGGCCAACTTCATACGCCATCTTGTTTCAAAATGGCGGCCATTTAAGTTTGTAAAAAATCTTTTAAATGTATAGTGATGTACAAACAAAGAAATTAGAATTTGAAAAAAGGTTCTTTCTAAAGTGTTTGATCTTAATAATGGATTTCGGAGTATTTTTTGTTTTGTTTTTACCTTAAAAAACGCCTGAGATATACCAATTTGAATTTCTAATGTGGGTGACATTTTTAAAAAAATCAATTTTCCCGCTACAGCGCTCGTATTTATTAATCGATTTCGATGTGAGTGTGCATGTGCACATGAATTAATATTTCGACCAAGCTCATTGGTTTGTTTTATCCATCATGTTGTTTTAAAATGGCATACACTTCATGATATCGTGGAATTTGATAACCTTATAAATCGCATAAAATAAAACCAGCTTGAATAAACAATGACTAATTTCTTAAAATTCCCATTAATATTCAGTTTTTGACAAAAATTTAGTATTGAATCTTATATAATCGGGTTCCACTAAGTTGAGCATCGTATGTTTTAATAATATAACTTAATTTGAAATAAATAAATAAGTAAATAAGGTATATGAAAGCTACGTCTTCCTTCCGGTATTGCCGGAAGGACTTTTTTTTTTAATAATTCATAATCGATCAAATCGATTCATATCGATAAGTATAATGTGCAATCGTTTGTTATTTTTAAAGTCAAATAAACATAATTTGAATAGGAAAATGTATTTATTAAATGAAATCAAAGAAGTAACATATAAGATATATTTTATTAAAAACATTTTCTGATTCAAAGTATGTATATTTTTTATTTTTTTCTGGAACAAACACGAAAGATTGACAGCTATATTCTTGATATATCAAGATTAGCGTATGAAATGAAAATTTAAAAATAACTGTTATTTAGAAAATTAAAGTGAATTTTATAGATTTGTTTAATGAAAAGTAATTTTGAGTGTTTTTTCGAAAAAGAAGACAAAATAGATTATGTGTAATAACAACTTTGTAAAGTGACGTTAAAATTTCTTTAATATGGCTGAATTTTATATGAACAAATTTCATTCTATACAATGCTAATAATATTATTCACCTATTTTTAATGTGGCCCACGTTTTTGTATCTAATTCATGATTTTTTCCATGGAGGAAAATGTTTTTAATAAGCCTTACTCTAAAATAGCATATCTGCAACAACATCGGATCAAACAATTCAATGCTAAGGGAAAGATACCATCTAGCAGCAATTAAAGGGAGAGTTGCATTGTCCTTGACATTATTTTAATGAATGGAATCGTAAGAAATTCATGATTATTCATCCCATAATGATTGAAAAGTTTTCAAAATTTTACAAAGTTCAGGAAACTTTAGACTGGAGTCTTTCGGAAAGTATGCGGTTAGAACTTCCTTGAAATATATTAGAATCTGAGACCTTTTGAAACTCATATGACGCATAATCATGAACTTTGGATTCTAATGAAACACTACTACTTAAACACAACTATTCATTAATAATAATAGAGTCTTGCTACAGGAAAAGTGTTTAGTCATGCCGGAAAAATGTTAGATTACGCTATATCTTATAGGGTAGTCCTAACCGTACAGGTCAGTTTTAAGTCAAATCAGTATATTTGTTTAGTCATACCGGAAAAATGTTAAGATTACGCTATATCTTATGTGGGCAGTCTTAACGGTACAAGCCAGTTTTAACTCAAATCAGTATATTTGCATAGTTCACTTTGAAAATGTCTATGGATCAGTTAAAAAGTATAAATCAAGGTGGAAGGTAATGAACTGTTTTAGTAGCTAAATGATCATAATAGCATAAGAAATATTTTCTATATGTTTATGTATAATACAGTACTCACTGCACAAAACTAAACAATAACAATTAATATTTGCCACTATGAAAGCAAATGTCGCGTCAAATACATTGACATTAACGGAAACAGCCTGCACTGTAAAAAAAAAAGGGTCGATCTACTAAAAAATTTTTAGCAATCCTTGTAATTACTAAGAAATTTTTAGTAATCTTACTCGGTTACAAGGAATCTGTAAGAATTACTAGAAAAAAGCTAGCAATCAATAGAGTTAATAGTTTTACATTTTTAATAGCTATTACTGAAACTCATTTGGTGTGGCCTGATAGCCTAGTGGTCGTAGCACCGAACTCCAGGCTGAAAGTGCCTGGGTTCGATGCTGACCGCTGCCAAATATGCACCGAATGTAAATAAAGGGATTATGAAAGTCCTGTCGTAGCAGTTGCCATGGGTAATGATCTCTGAACTTTCCCCACCCTTTAGAAACATGTCAAAATAGAGTAGGTAGCAATGTTTGGTGCTGCCATCTATTGCGGCTTTACCGAAAATCTTCCGTTTCAGAAGTCTGTCTTTTTACCCACTGGATGCAGCTCGAAGGAAGCTCTTGCCCTTCGGGCACACGTAATGGTTACTAAAAATAATTTTGGAGCTATTACTAAAATTTGCTTGGTGGTTCATACTAAAAAGTTTTAAGTTATTTATACAAAAAATTCTTTTGTTCGGTTTTCAAAAGAAATGTTTGTTTCACTTGCAAAAAAAAAAAAAAAAAGTTTGTAATGGTTACTAAAAAATTCTGTGGAATACAAATTTACTAAGAAAATTTTAGTAACCTCTTGTATTTTTTTACAGTGTGTATCCAGTTACACCAAAAACATTCGTATGCAGGTTTTTTACTTTCCTCTAAAACTGGAATTTCGGACATGCGCTTGCAATTTCTGCAACTGCAATTTAAAATTGCAATTTCGGACATGCTTTAATGTCCAGGAGCCGATGACATCAAAAGTCTTCTCATAGCGGAATTGAAATTTTCTTTATGTAAATCGATAGTAAAATGCTATGCGAACGCAATGAGCTGGGTATGGCTAAGTTTGAGATGCCAAAAATATGTTTAATGAAATTAAATATTATTGAGAATCTATAACGTTTTACCATCATCGCGCGTATATTAATCACTCTTAGAGATAGACCAGGAGGGGACATTACAGACAATCACCTCATCAAGTTCACAGATCTAGGATTAGTTAACTTTTAATTCGCTATTAAAACGCAATCTGCCCGCCAAATCATACCTCGGTGGAAAACACCTAAAAATCCGATTTTAATGATTGACTCGTAGGTTTACCATTGTGCTTTCCAGCATCCAAAAGTATGAAACATGGAGGATTGGGAGCAGGAAAACATAAATTAATATATAAACCTATGAGTCATCCGCTAAAACCGAGTTTTTAAGTGGTTTCTACCAAGATATGACTTGACATACCAATTGCGTTTTAATATGACAATCAAGATTTAACTAATCCTAGATCTCGTGAATTCAATGAGATGTTTGTCTGTGCTGCTATCTCCCGGTCTAAGAAAATTTTATAGAAAATTTTGTGCTCTTTCTCTAAAAAAAATATCTATTTTAAGAAAGCGGATGGTGCTAAAATAACACATTTGTTTTGCTTTGAATTTTTACTGGTGGCTACTTTATTTCGCGTCTAGACACTGCTAGCCAAGTGTCGTCCTTTAACGAAAACGGTAATTCATTACAGCTTTTTAATAATTAATTTAATTAAACTTATTTTCGGTTTGTCATATGTAGCTCATTTTGCTCGTATGTGATTGTTTACTGTCATTTACATAATTTTTTTTTTCGATTCAGCGATGATGAGACTTTTTAAGTAAGTGTCTCCCGGATTACATTGAGAAAAAAAGATTGTTCGGACATCTAGAATCTAAGTTGCGACTCTAGAAAAAAACATTTCCTTGTCATCCTTATAAATTCTAATTCCCTTTGCAAGAAAGTTTTAGAGTTTCCAATTAGAATTCAAGAACATTTTCCTATGTACTCGTGTTCAAGCTTATTTAAAATTCTCTACAAATAGATGCGAATACACGAAATTAGTTTTAGTAACTAGAATTCTAGTTTACGAAACCACCCCAGAAATCAAGCGATAACTTCTCGTTACTAAAACAATTCAATATCATTTCGTCACATAGAAAATAAGAGATTAGACATTCTAGATCATTTCGTCTATTCAGCTTAGATGTTTACCCTATTCGAATAGTTTGGAAATCTTTAAATCTAGTTCCAGGGATTCAGAAGATGACTCACTATTTGTTCTAGGTGAACGCGGATATATTCTTTATTATTTATGTAAACTATATGGCCAAAGGTGATCGGTCACTTGCGATTTTAGACTTTTTGTTAAACATCTCAAAAAATAAATAAGGAATTAGCCTGAAACTCCCAGTGTGAACAGAATAGTATACGTTATATATTTCCGCGAAGATTTTTTCTCTTGAAACCCCATAGAAAACCGTTTACAAATTGAAAAAGAACAAATATCTTTTAGATAACCCTGTCAAAAATAATGTAGCAAAAACTTTCAAATTATAAATTATGATTAAGGGGCTTATTGTAATAAACTGTTTATTAATAAACTGTCATTTTTATGACGACAGCATACTCGTAGAAAAATTAATATTTTCACAAAAACAGTCCCAAATTTTACCGAATTTTTTGTTTATAATTTGTAGAGTTATTAATATAAAAAATGTTCTTTTAAGAAAGTATGACAAACAACATTGTACATAATATCCTGTAATCAGAATTAAATAATAATAAAAATTGTATGTAAAATAAGCAGGTTTACTAAATAATGTTTCACTACGCATGCGTGAATGCAATGGAAATATCATGTGTATAAGGTTTAGCTAAATGTTTAGAGCAACTTTTGTAAAAGTCTCAAAAACATATCTTGAAAATTCTGAAAATTGTCGTCGATAGACTAAGTTAAAAATCCATTCGAAAAGATGGAGGTCTGTATCCATATGTCCAATTATGAGTGTCAATATAGCATACACAATATTGCACGTACTTTTATATTTGGGTACAGACCCTCATCTGTTTGCTTCTTTTTTTTTTAAACAATTTTGAGCTTATTCTATCGACGACAATTTTCAGAACTTACAAGCTATGTTTTTGAGATTTTCACACCAGAAATTTATCAAAAATTTCTAACATAGTACAGAAGAAACCGAAAAAATTCCTCACAGGTTTTTATAGTAGTTGTGGTGGTTACTCGATAACCCCCCCCCCATATTTTTTAGTTTAATTCAATTTCATTAACTATTTTATTTCCTATCATCTCCTTTTTATTAATGTTCTTAATTTAAATATTATTTCGATTTCGTTTCTTTTGATATTGTCGCCTGTAATGTTTTCTTCGTTACCTAGCTTTCGAATGTTCCAAGCCGGTAAAATCTTGTTTTGAATTCATTCCTTCCGGTTTAGAAAACCTTCTAGAACAATCGAGTTCGTTCTATGGGTGGAACTTCCGTTTATTCTGGCACGCCCCTTCGCCTATCAAATTAAATTCCGCAGGTGACGTGTTTTAAGCCGTTGAGTGCCTGGCCACCTGCTTTGGCCTTCCTTCTTTAAGTGTTTATCAATTCTTTCCTTATTAAATTCATATTTCACTATACTTTGTATCGTAACTTGGCTTATTTTTCCTCGCTCCCCTCTTTCGAACGTTGCCAACTTGGCGTATGCCTGGTTTACAGTAACCCTTGCTCTTTTTCCCTCCTGACTCTGCGCCGCCAGAGAAGTTGCGCAGTTAGAGCTCAGCCGAGATGGATGCAGTTGGGTGAACGATGTGCCGGAAACTTTAGCGGACACCGGGGCAAGTGTGCGCCCCCCGAGGCCGTTGAGCGTAACCGTTTTGTTCTACACTGACCACACAAGGGCTTCTCAAGGATGATTTTTTAAGGCTGCGAGGAGTTAAGCTCCTCTTCCACCACATCCTGAATCCTTTGGTTTTTACCTCTTTCTGGCTACTCAAGATGGTTTAAGTGTTGTCATAGTTATTCTCAAAGAGATTATTCGTCAATCTATCATCATATTTCTCCAACCGATTTTTCATTTCTTCAATGTTTTTTTTAGTGAATTCACTTTCCCTCTGAGAAAATGCTGAGGTGGTGATTCCTACTCATGAAATGAAGATGTCTCATACATAATTTTTCTTACACTTCAATCCCTCTTCATCTTGTGTTATTCGGCCATAAATATATATATTTTTATTTGAATATGGAACGGCGTCCCCAAAGGCAAGTATTGAAACATCTCTGTGTGATTTGTCCAGGCATATTTTTGAAGTAATATCTAATTAATATTCTAAAAATGATGTCATCTTTGTTTCGATCAAGAAAAATGTTTATTCATCTTATGAAAATGCATACAAAAATATATTGTGAAGAAGAATTTGTTTTAGAAAAATGTCAACTCATTATACATCACCTTTGTGAAAGTTTTACAACAAAATAAATAATAATTTCTATTTATATGAGAATGCGTATGAAACAAAGTATATACATATATATATAGAATATTCAATGCTTGAAGAAGTTCTCATATGATATTAAATAAAATATTTGTCCTCTTCAAAAATATTCTCTTCTTTTGTGTCTTAATACCTGTACATTTATCTATCTGAGTTTGATCATCAGCACCCAAGAAATTACAGGTAACTTTTATTTTTATCATTATTTTTATTCTTAAAACTTTGCTTTGAATTTTTTATTCATCATGGTTAAAGACTTTTTTTCACTATTTTTAAGAGAGCTATAATGGTAGCCTTTTTGGGTCGTTTGCTGGCCTGCATTCTTCGCAATGTACTTCATCCATTAATACGATCACCTACCCTATATTTGAGATGAAACAAAAAATAAGTGTTTCTCATCATCTCTTCTCTCTCCAAACACAACAGTAGTAGGTAACGCATTTATTATGCATTGAAACTTGTTAAGATAAAATGGTATGAGACTAGGAAAAATTTCGTTTTCAGCAGGTTTTTCTCTTAAGAAGTATAATTTCATGATTGTACACCATTTTTCATGACGGAATATTAATAATTATCTGCTAAATGTATCTCAATAAACAGTAAATAAAACTGAAGTAAACATCTCTATAATGGAAAGTGGGGAAAATAGGAAAAAATTCATGGTTTCTGTTAAATAACACACTTTCTAAGATTAAAACCTGCTTTTTTGCTAAACTTTCGTAATTAAACTTGACACGTTTTATAAATTTCAGAGAATTCTGTAGCCCCACCAGCCCACCCGTTTGTTAGTTGTGTTTATGACGGCCAATTATCAACATGCGAGATATACGCCCTAAGGGGTGAGTGCCAGCCGTAGGGACTTTCTAAAGGTATTTACGCAAGGAAATCTTAGGTTCGAAGAAAACCACGGAAAACTCCGAACGAATTAGATCGAAGGGCGCAATTGGGTTCAAAACCAGCACCTCCTGTTAACCAGTTTCGAGAGAAGAACTTCTCGGCCACTGGTGGGGCCACCTAAGTCTTGGATAGGTCACTAAATTGATGTTATATCAAACAAAATCCCTGGTTGCAGTAAAGAAACAAAACGAAGCTGATTTTTCCGTATAATCTTAAGTATGCATTGTCTGGCCTTGATGCTTTTTATCGAGTCTAATGTGTGCTTTAAAAAGAAACTCAAAATAACTGTGAACGACGCAATTTTCAATATATTTCCTCTTTTAGGTGACTTTCGATCCCATTATCCATTGTTGTTTCGGACATTCTGGTGATTGTAAATATTCACACTTCATATAAATTTTCGACAAGCGTTATGAAAGAAGCAACTAATAATGTGGAAGTCCTTGGTAAATAATGTGTCAGTTTCTTATTTTATTCAGCTCAGGAAGGAATACGTTTATTTATTTTTTTTTTCCTTTTTGCAACAATACAGTTGAACATAAAATTTTTGTAACTGGAATCCGCAATTACAAACTGTCGTTTATTTCTTGGATGTATATAAAAAGAATTAAATAATTATTTAATTATTTTTCAAAACTCAAAAAATATTTTGAATTCTTGTCATCCTAAGCCTTGCTACTTAAGTACAAGAATGTGTCAAGTCAGTTCATAGACAATAATCCAAACTGTTATTTAACATGTAACATAAAAATTAAAAAAATCTGTAAAGTTACTAAAATTTTTCTGAGAAACTGTAATTTCTAGGACTTTTTATGTACAATAGCAACAACAACAAAAATTCATGTAACATATACAGGGTGTCCAGCAAATAACACCCTGATTTCAAAATTAATTTTCTCAAAAACAAAGATCAATAGTAATATGCGGTAAACGGTTTTTTCATTAGGTAAGCTGTAAAAATCTTATACAGAAATTTCAAACAGTAAATATTTTGAAATAATTACGTTCTAATTGAATAGAATGCTTTGATTAGACATTTTTCTTGCTTTAGATTGCTGCCAGAGAATGTGTTTTTCGGCTTAAAATGCCATATTTCATAGTTTTTTGAAATTAAATTTTTGAAATTTCGAAATTCTAAAAATTTACTTCGAAAAATCTTTAAAATATTGCACTGTAAGCTGAAAAATTATTTCTTTGCAGGTAATCTAAAACAAGAAAAATGTCAAATCAAAGCATTCTATGCAAATCAGAACGCAATTTTTTCAAAATATTCACTGTTTGAAATTTCTGTATAAGATTTTTACAGCTTACCTAATGAAAAACCGTTTACCTAATATTACTATCGATCTTTGTTTTTGAGAAATTTAATTTTGAAATCAGGGTGTTATTTGATGGACACCCTGTACATATTTGCACTGTAAATCAAAAAGCCTATAAAGTTACTAAGAATTATTTAGGAAACTAGGATGTCTAGAACTTTTTATGTAACTGAAGTCCAGGTTACTGGGTAAAATTTTAGTAAGATTACGTACTTTTAATAAAGTCTTTTGTAAAATTACAAATATCTGTTGCTTTAGCATAAAATACTGAAATAGAAATTTTAATCTGGTATGCGTTTTCTTGCTAAACTACATTGTAAAAAAAAAAAAAAAAAAAAAAGAAAAAAAAAAAAAGAAAAAAAAAAAAAGTTAAAATAAGGAAATTGTATTGGTAATCTAGACGCCAGTAGTGTTTCCGTAGTTTAACGGTGAAATATTTCCGTAAATTCTAGAAACATTTCTGTTTTTTTTCTTTACAATTTTTTTTTCATATTTTTGTATTTAAAATTTTTAGTTTAAAAAACAAGATATAATCTTTCAAGAATAAATTTACGTCGTTACGATTTTTTTTTTCCAGGACAGGTTAAATCAATCTCAGGATATCTAATACAAACAACAATGAAACAACACTTACCCCTCGTGAGATTCGAACTAGGTACCTGTCTACCTCCAGATTAGTGCGTTTAACCACTAAACATCATACAAGCTAATGCCTCTAAATACGGTTACTTGTTTCAGATGTTTTTCTGTAAAGCAAGGGTCAAGATAGTAAAAAAAAGAACTTACTTTGGTAGGGATAATTTTTTTCAATTGAGTGTGTAATTATGAATGTTTTACAGATTTTTTCTTATAATTTTAAATATTTGATTTTTTAATTTCTTGCTTAATAAAAGACTAATTTTAGTCTTTAAAATATAAAATACATGGAAAAATATATTAACAGTTAATTACTACTTTTCTGAAAGATTTTTTGACAAAAATTCTTTCAGATTTTATTTATTTATTTATTTGCAAGAATACCAACATGTTTATTTTTCAACATTAATCTTTTCAAAGTTTTTAAATTATTTCTGTGATGATAAACTCATATAAAGCTAATTACTTTGTTTCCTTTATTGCTTATCATAATTTAGTCTTAAAAAAAAATCGTTATGGTATTTTAGGTATGTTGAAAGTTTTGAGTGCGAATCTCTTAAAGCAAATAGACTCATAAATATTAAAATTAAAAATAGATTTTTTTTTAAAAATCTGAAACATCCTAAAAATACTCTGACTTTAAAAAAAAGCTTTCTATAAATAAATCAAACGCTACTTTAAAATCATAATAGAAAATAAACTGCAACATTTATTTTTCATCTGACTCAAATTTAAAAAGAAGTAATAAGATTTCAATTATTTAAAATATTATAAAAATATGTCAGCTTTTATTTTGAAAAGAAAGAAAGATAAATTTTATAACGAGTTGCTTGAAATACATAGCATCAATGTAATCGATTTTCCTCGAAAACCGTATCTACAACCAACATTTACCTAATATAGGATAACCATTTGATATATTTTTAGTTATAAGGATTTGTAATCTCAAAATGTCAATTACGGAAAGTGAACTGTTTTCTTAGAAAAATGAAACTATTCTGTAAAATTTTACGGAAAAAATTGTGTTTATTGGCGGAATCTTTTTTTACAATGTAAATTTACCTATTCTATTGTATGTATATCAACCTACAAATCAAATAAAGGACTATGTTAAAAAGAAATGGAATACATATTTGGGTATTGAAGGTAATTGCTGAAATCAGTTTTTCAAATGTTTTCTAAAACATTTACTTAGTTGTGCTATTTAAGGGGACGGTGCATACGTTAAAAAAATCATCATAGCGATATGAAATTTTGTGCATATGTACATTTCACCAAAAACATATAGAATATCTTTAAAAAAAATTCCAATCTTATTAAAATTTTTAAATTATTTTTTTTTTATTTTTAAACGAAATTTTAAAATGCTCCTCGTGTCTTAATTTTTGAGATATTTTCTTGCTTTTGCGTTTTTATCACTTAAAACTCTATTATAAACAAATTTATGTAGAATTTTTTTAATATCTCGAATAGTTAATATTTTACAATTTTTTTTTCTAAATTCCATGTCGATTTTCATCAAAATTTTGCCTTTTAATAAGTAAAAACCCAAATTTGACGATCTTAATGAAGACGAATTTAAAAAAGCTTACACA
Organism: Maratus speculifer; assembly: GCA_964019185.1. NCBI lineage: Eukaryota > Metazoa > Arthropoda > Arachnida > Araneae > Salticidae > Maratus > Maratus speculifer. Next base: position 298,268,177 of record OZ025297.1, on the reverse strand, counting down.
ATTTCTTTCTAAACAATATCAGGATACTTCTTTTTTATTTTCATAAATATTTATCAAAAATGACATCGCATGGAACGCTTCAAAAATCTAAAAAAGCTGAAAAAATTAGTTTTGAGAAAAACAAATTTAAAGTGTATAAATACACTTACCTTTATTATTTACTTCTCAAAACCTTCATAAATGATATTTTAATAAGAAAAAACTGTTTTGGTACTATTATTTCTCAGAAATAGACTTTTTTTGCGACGATTTTGCTGAAATAAAGGTCCTTAACTTATTTCCTAAATAACGAATTTTTTTTAAAGGTTTCAAGAAGTGTTAGAAAATGTTTCATAATCTATGCTTAACGCATGTTTTTTCTTTCTTTTTTATATTGTAGTTAATTTCATTATGCTTGTTTTCACGAGATTTTTGTTTGCTAGTTTTTCAATTTGTTTTTATTTTATTTTATTTTATTTTTTTGCGAAAATAGTTGTATGATTTTAAATCGAGAATGTTACTATCGGATGCAATGAAACATGTCGAATGTGGATAAATAAAAGTTTTTTTTTTTTGCATTTTAAATTTATTTTTATTACTTGTAGCAACTATTGAGTTGCTTTTAAATTAAATGAAATTTACAATAGTGCCATATAGAATCAAGAAACATTTGATTAAGCAAATTTTATTGTTCAACATAATTATATTTGATCAGAAAAACGGCATAAAAGTTACAAACAATGAAATTATCTTAATAAGGTGCTGCGGAAAAGTTTCAGTGTCGCTGAAAATTTTGCATCATAATATTAGAAATAATATGGCGGGCTATTAAAATACCCACGGAATCCCACCCATAGCCTGCAGGATGTGAGTTGAAGACTCTAAAATTAAAGTTTTTGTAATAAATTTTGCATTGTTGTTCCTTTCGTAATACATTATTTTTTGCTTAAAATATAAATAGGTTGTTCTGAAGTTCTATACAGTTTTCTAAAACTATTGCTAAATAAATACTGATTTGCATAAAGTTTCATGTTATTTTATAGAAATACAAAAACTAAACAGAATTTTGTTTCTGATAAAAACTTTAATGTACGCATTTCCTATTTACTTCTCTTTAAATAGAAATAAATGGATTTTTCAACTAGAAAGATTTAGATAATGTATTTTTACTCCATACAAATAAACATTTTCATCAATGGACATGAAAACAAACGTATATAAAGACAGAATTTTATCATTTGGTTTGAAAATACTATTGTGAACGCAGAAGTATTTTTTAATCGGAACAACTGTAAAGCAAATATTTACTGCATCTTACGATATTTTGAACATCTTGTTATTCGAATAAATAAGTAAAATTAATATTGCTATTTTGTCAAAGTAGGATGGCAGATTATCTAAATACATTAAATGCGAAAGCGATATTAAAAATATTACAAAAATAATGATGTACAATGTTTATATCAATAGATTTAATATTACAATGATCAATAATATATAAAATAATATATAATCTATAAAAATGCACAAATTAAATTATTTAAATAAAATCCAAAATTCTAATTTTTTCGAAAATCAGAAAAAAAAAAAATTAGCGGATATGTAAATAAAATTTTAAATTTCTAAAAACAAACAAAAAATTATTTAAACGAAATTAAAAATCTGAATCATTAATAAATCATAATAGTTTTTAAAATAGAAAGAAAATTGAATTCCCCAAAAAATTATGACTATCAGATAGATGAAACCCTTGTAATAATAACCCTTAAGAGTGTATTCTGATCAAAACTGCTTATTTTCAGATTTATTTTCAAATTCATTTTTACTCTGAAATGCACCAAACTTTCAAAATCTCTTATTTAGAAACTACACAAGGTGTCATGATTGTTGATTTTTTGATAAATGTAGAAAATGTTGCAAAAAACGCTGTCAAAAACGGCATTTTTGACCAAATTTTCCGAAGCGGGAGATTTTCGAACGAAAAAAAAGGTCATGCTGAGAAAATAACTGCTTATAAATCAAATTCTAATTAATTCAGCGAAAAATTACATCACACGGCACCTTGTACATCACTCCAAAAATTCTCTCAGCAAGTTTCATATTTCTACTTTAAAAAATGAGTCTGAAAATGTATCGGAAAATTTCGAGCTGTTGAAGTTGGAAAATCATTTTTTCGAATACACCCTTTAACTGGCAAAAAATTACTAAATTTCTTTTAATTAAATCCATCTTAATATGAAAACTTCAAGTTCCAACACCTGGACTCGAACAAAGAACCTTCTGTTTACTAGTAAGATGCTTTTCCTCCAAGTTATGGTGTCTACGCGCAAAACGCTCAAATTAAGGTACTCTTTTAAAATTTCAATCGCAAAAATGAACGAAATGACATTCAAGAATTAATTTAATTAAAAAAATAGACTTTATCTAAATTTTGTGATTTGTTGTGCGACACGAGATATTCTTTTGTATATGAACAAAATTTGAAGTATCTGATTTATATAGTTTTTTGCACGGACTGCGTGATGGACAAACAGATAGGGAACTGAGACGAATAGAGTTCCGTCAGATAAACGAAACCCTTGAAAGAAGAAGAAGAAGAAGAAGAAGAAGAAAAGACTTTACGACCTTAACCTTTTATCTACCAACGGTACTTATAAGTACCATTAAAATTACTTATTATAAAATTCTTTTAATACGTCGATTATTTGTAATACTGTTTAGAATGAGTTACATTGTTTTATTTTGTTCCAAAAGCATTATTAGTCATACAAAACAAAAATATTTTTAAAAGGATGATTTCTTTTGCGTTTGTATCTTTTCAGCTTTCTAGGCACCGAGGAAGGGGGATGGGGATTTTTCAATTCAGAAACATTTCTATATTTATATTGTAAGAACATCATATTTGTACATTTTACAATTCTACAAAATATTAAGAAAACAATTTAAAAAAAAGATTTGAGTAGGGTTATAAATATTATACAAAATCCCTGTAAATTCGAATTTAATTAATCCTTCTAAATCCTTCAGTCCTTCTGAAATCCTTCAAAAATTTATTAAATGATTATGTAAATCTTTTAATTTAGTTTAAAAAATTTACGTAATATGCTTTAAAATATAAAATTTTCATGAATTCATAATTCGGTAGATAAAGAGTTAAAAGAATCCTACCCATATCCGTAGACAGTTTTGTTTTCTTCACGAATAATACAGCCCGCCATTCAATTTGTATGGTAATTTTCTATTCGCAAATAACTATGACTTTGAGACCCCGGTATTAAAAGATAAACATTTTTTTTTAATTATTGGCATATGTTTTTTTATTGTTATTGCCGCTAACCTTCTAATTCCCTGGTGCATATGTGTCACCAGCAGTGTATTTATTTGGGAAATATTTTTTAAAAATTCAGATTGCTTGATTGATAAGATTTATTTTATGATCCTATTAGCCTTATATATCCTTTGCACCCGAGAGGTGATTCTCACTGACCACTAGTATCCCAGGTAAATGGATGTTCCAAATGCTCTGGACACCAGTATTTTAACCTTTTATCAACCAAATTATGAATCCATGAAAATTTTACATTCTAAAGCATTTTACGTAAATTGTTTAAACTAAATAAAAAAATTTATATAATCATTTAATAAATTTTTGAAGGATTTTAAAAGGATTGAAGGATTTAGAAGGATTAATTAAATTTGAATTTACAGGGATTTTGTGCAATATTTATAACCCCAGTAAAGTCTTTTATTTTAAATTGTTTTCTTAATTTTTTGTAGAATTATAAAATGCACAAATATGATGTTCTTACATTATAAATATAGAAATATTTCCGAATTGAAAAATCCCCATCCACCTCCCTCGGCGCCAAGAAAAGTAAAAAAGATGAAAAAGCAAAAGAAATCATCTTTTTTAAAAATGTTTTTGTTTTGTGGAACCAATAATGCTTTTGGAACAAAATAAAGTAATGCATAGGCGTAGGAAGTGGGGGAGCTAGGGGAGCTGTGGCTCCCCCTAGAATATTTCTGATGGGCTCAGCTCCCCCGGGAGAAATTCTCGCACCACATCTGTTTACGATAATTGTTGAATTAAAAAATAAAGTCTACCTTTTTTAGGAAGTTAACACAATAAACAACAAAGGAAAGGGAGAGAAGAGGAGGTGAGCTCACTTGGTTGTGTCTTCATCCTTTTTCTCATCGTTTCAAACCCTTTCGTCTCGATTGCCAGAAAGAAAGGAGGTTCATTATAAAATACTCAATTACTTAATGCTACTTACGTATTTATAAAAAGGTTACCTTGAAAATTGATTTGGAAGAGATTTGTAAAGACTTTGCAAGCAAACCAACAGAAAGAACTTTTACCTTTTGGCAAATGGGAGTGCGAGAATCCTGAAATTTGAATATTGTATTCGGGTCGGGATCGTCCCTAAACTAAGCTTCTATGCATCAAGTATATCTAATAAAAATTATTTTAACTGAATTAAAGAATTGGTGATCTTTTGATATGTTTCTATTGTATACTCTTGTTTGTGAAAAGTGCAACTATATGAAGGAAATCTCCTAAGTGAATAAAAAAATCCCTGTCGGCTTGGCCTATAAGCGGAGGTAGATTTCCGAAGAGTGCTCATTTCAACAACAAAAAATATAGTATGATTATAGATAAATCCAGTTTAACAACTTGATTTGGCCGCTTTTGAAAAATTTTTAATTTCATTTTTCTGTAAAAACAAGTTTTATCAGAATCATCTTAAGCTAAATTCGATTCAAATGCCCATTTTGACAATCTATTGTGAAATATATTCTGATTTTATTAAAAAATCGACCAATACGGCACATTATATCGTTCCTAAATAACAAAAAAAAAAAAAAAAAACCTGTCAGTTGAATGCGTTTGAGAGCAAAATTGAATTTAAAAAGAGTTAAATAGAAAAAGAGATAAAATAACCAAATTGTTATTTGAATACAACCTCAATTCTTTATTATGATCGCTTCGGGAAATTTTGTGCGAAGTGCCCACTTTGACAGCATTTTTAAAAATATATCCAGCCTTTAGCAAAAACCTGACCCATACGGCACATTAAACAGCTACTAAAAAATAGAATCTGTCAATTGGATGCGTTTGAGAGCAAAACTGAATTTAAAAATGAGTCAGAAAAAACGAAATTTATTATTTGAATACTTCTTCAAATTTTCTATAACGATCACTTCGGGAAATTCTGTTTAAAATACCCTTTTTGGCAGCCTTTTTTGAGATATATTCTGTCTTTATCAAAAAACTGACCAATGCGTCACATTATATAGCTTCTAAATAAGAGGACCTATAAACTGGATGCGTTTGAGAGCAAAAATGAATTTAAAAATGAGTCAGAAAAACACAATTTGCTATACTTCCTCAATTTTTCAATCACGGTAACGTCGGGAAATTCTGTGCAAAATACCCTTTTTGGCAGCCTTTTTTGAAATATATTCTGTCTTTATCAAAAAACTGACCAATATGTCATATTATATTGTTCCTAAATAAGAGGATCTGCCATTTGGATGCGTTTAAAATCAAAAATGAATTTAAAAATGAGTTAGAATATAAGCAGTTTGGATTTGAGGTTTTTCTCCAAATCCTATTTTTGTTTAATTTATTTTTGCTATACGAATTGGTCCTATGAAAAACTTGTCAGAATAAAAGTTGTAGATATTATTGAGAAGATGTAAAATAAATTTAATTAGATTTGATAGTTTAAGAATTGACAAAGTTATGGATTTTTGTCTTTTTTCACCCCCCCCCCCCTTTTTGTTTTCGTTTTTTATTTTTTTCATTGGTAAGAAATAGTCCTATTAAAAACTGGTAAATACAAAAGTTTTAGATAATGTTGAGAACATTTATACAAAATTTAGTTGGATTTAATATCTTGAGAATTGACGAAGTTATGAATTTTTTTCTCCCAAAAAACCTGTTTTTTTTCGCCTCTTGAGCCCATTTCTAAATTTATCTAAAATATGTCATGCATAAACTTTTGGCCCATTTCTAAGAAGTAATATAAACTTTAAACCGATTCGATATCTATTTTAATCAAGAAGTTATGGCGTTTTATCGGTTTTCACAAAACCCCTCCCTATTTCCACCCCCTTGGACCGATTTTTTCCATTAACGAACTTAGCCGAGATTTTATACCCCTTGATTTTATGATTCAATTTGGAAGAGTTTGGGGCAGAACTATAGAAGTTATCGTGCCCATAAGAAAGTGATATATATATATATATATACAGGGTGTCCGAAAAGTCTGGAAACGGTCGAATAACTCGAAAAATACATATGAGATTGAAAAACGTAAATATACGTGTTAAATATTTTTAAATAAGCTACTCAGTGATACCAAATTTGACCTTCGTAACCGACCCCCTGGGAGTCAGAGGGGGTCCAACTTTGAAATCTTAAATTATAACCCCCATTTTTTATTGCAGATTCGGATTCTACGGACAAAAATACGTAACTTTTGTATTTGATGTTTATTTCGAATCCTCGTTTATCACGGTATAATTGAGCATATTAAATCGATAGATATTTCGGCTTTTCCAACGGGATTTTCCCTAATCGAAACTAATTGGGGAGAATTTATGACATCAAATTCCTCGTCTTTTGCAATAATAGCGTTTCCTGAAAATCACCCGTGCCGATTATTTCGGTAGTACTACACAGTTAAAAATTTGATCCATTTGCTGTAGCGTCACTCCACAGCTTTTATAGAATATCTCTTTCATGACCAATGAGAATGTTCCATAACACAGTAAAGTACACTGTAAAAAAATTGACCTTTTTGCTGCATCGTCACTCCACCGCTTTTATAGAAAACGATTACTTTACTGTGTTATGGAGCATTCTCATTGGTCACAAAAGAGATATTCTATAATAGCTGTGGAGTGACGCTGCAGCAAATGGGTCAAATTTTAAACAGTGTAGCACTATTGAAATAATCGCCACGGGTGATTTTCAGGAAACGCTATTCCTACAAAAGACGAGGAATTTGACGTCAAAAATTCTGCCCAATCAGTTTCGATTAGGGAAAAATCCCGTTGGAAAAGCGGGAATATGTATCATTTAATATGCTCGATTATACCGTGATAAACGAAGATTTGAAATAAACATCAAATACAAAAGTTACGTATTTTTGTCCGTAGAATCCGAATCTGCAATAAAAAATGGAGGTTATAATTTAAGATTTCAAAGTTGGACCCCCTCTGACCCCCAGGTGGTCGGTTTCGAAGGTCAAATTTGGTATCACAGAGTAGCTTATTTAAAAATATTTAACAAGTATATTTACGTTTTTCAATCTCATATGTATTTCTAGAGTTATTCGGCCGTTTCCAGACTTTTCGGACACCCTGTATATATATATATATATATAATACCATTAAAAGTAGACAAGATTCACCAATGAATTTTATCAACAAAACAATAAACCAAAACGAAGAATTAAATTGAATTATAGTAAACAATATTAACCATTTGAAATTAACCATTGAATTTAATAACTTATAGCACATTGAACATGGAAGGAAAAAAGAATAATATGAATACAAATGAAATTTGTAGAACCAAAGCAGAATCTTCAGGTCCCAAATACTTTGGAACTACAAATGGAGTGTGTGGTTTCATCTTCGTATTTGCCATGAAAAAGCAAAACAATACGAATTTGAGATAGATATAGATATAGATAGATAGATATATAAACTTTTTTACTGGTGGTAGTTTTGGGGTCTAGAGGTCATGATCGGCATAGATCTGCAAAAATTTTTCAGAAATTTGAACATTGGAGCGACCGCAATAGGTAAAATTTCATACGAAATCTATCTAAAATCCCCACCACTAACTTTCCACAATGTGCGTGGTTTCCAAAGTATTTGGCGCCCCGATTTACGAGGGACACCTGGCAACACTCGTGATGAGTGATAGTCACTTCTCGAGTCCAAAGGGTTAAATGGCAGATAAAAGGGATAATACGATTAAGATTAAGGGATGATACGATTCGGACTCCACGGCCACACACATTAATTTTACTTTAACGCTTTTGTCTGTTATTTTAACGCGTCTGTTTGGATAACTATGATTCAAATAATTAAAGTAAAAAAATATGTTGTTCTCAAAATAGAAAAAAATTCAGACCTGAAATCGTTATTGAAAAATGTGTATTTTTTCACATATATTTTGAAATATTTCAGTTAATTCTAAAGATGTTGTAAAAATTCCTAATTCACTGCACAAATTAGTGTAATGTAGTGCAGAGTAAATTGAAGTATGTTTAGTTAAATTGAGACTACGCTATTTGGCGTCAGCATGATATTTTTCTAAAAGAGGGCACCCTCACAATTTAAAAAAAAAGGCTACGAAAATATTGCTGTTTTTTTTTTTTTTTTTTTGATCGTGCTGTATTTCGATTGAACGCTGTTGTATATGTATTTTTAAAACACTCCGAAAGTTGCCAGATATCCTAAAAAAATGGATTTTGTAAATGAAAATAAACGGAGTAAAAAATACGAAATAGCACAAATAAACATTCTTATCGAAATATATGAAAAACTTTTATCATTGTACCGCTTGCCAAATATAACGATGCATGTAAAAGTATTTTTTCCTTCATAATAATATAAAAGCGGGAAAAAAGAGCATCTACAGTGTTTGAGATATTTATGGATCATTTTATTGTATCTGTAAGTAAATAAAATGTAGTATTCCTTTAAAATAAAACAATAGAAGACATCATAGTAATAGCTATACAAGTTGAATGTGGACTTTGATATTTAAAAAAGGATGTTTGAAATAAATATTTAAAAACATATTATTTAAATTTCACAATTTTTTGTTTTAATAACCGTGATATTACTGCTCAGCAAGGATATTAGTATTTATTCAAATGACATTGGTTTTGCCATTGATATAAAAATTATTTTATAAAGTCAAAAAAGAGTTGAATTATTTTATTTACTTATTTATTTTGTGCAACAGGTTCTGTTGCTTAAAATAACGGCATTATATTATCATGTGCGCAATAATATATTTTGAATCGAAAAATATAATTTAATTATATATATATATATATAAATGGAAAATTAGTGTATAAATTAGCATTATTGTAAATATTTTCTAACTGATAAAAGTAAAGTTAACAAGAGGAATGTTTAAAAATTAATCTGCGTTGTTGAAATCTTGTTATAATTTAAATAGATTTTATTATTCTATGAGTTCATGAAAAGAATAGTTTTGAAGAATGAATGAAATTAAACTAAAAGATATGCAAAAGTAAAAAGAAATCATTGAGTTTTTAACCCTCACATTCATAAATTATTTTCCTTTATTAATTAAAAAAATCCAACAGCCTTTCTTTTTAGTACTTTCCAAAAAAGTTCAAAAGTGTTTATGTATTTGATTTGTCTGTCCATCGGTCCGCCTGTTCACGCTCTAATTCCCATAAATATACTCGGATTTTCATGCAATTGATAAAGCTTATTTAGGGTCACCAAATCATGTTTGGATATGAAGTATATACGAATAATGGTTCATTTATGGGGACACTCAAAAGAATTCTAATGCATTGTTGTATATGGGGAAAAATCGTTTGGAGAGTACTTTAATGGCATTACTCTGTTTCAAATTTATTGAAACTGACATAAATCACTGCATTTCATAACGATCATGTCAAAACAGTGCAGTCATAGCATTTTTTTTTATTATTTCTAGGGACATATAAAAGAAATCGGTTTCAGTACTGTCTTTGCGTGATAATTGCTCGGTGTGTGCTTTTAAATTTAAATAGTTTTCTGAATATTAATATTTATATATAAATTATATAACTTATCTACAGGACTGCACAAAAGTATTTGCACACCACTCTTCTTTTAGAGGAAATTGCTGAAGGGGAATTTTCAATTGAAATATATGTATTTCTTAAATGAACTAAATTTTGGAATGCATTTTGTTAATAGATACAAATCTCTATATCATATACCGAGCTGCTAAAGGAAATTCGAAATTTTTTCCGATTGTAGATGAGAACAGCTAAATTTGGTTTTTAAATGCGTTATACATTTTCATATGGTGAAATGACGTAATATTTTAACATATTAAACTGTATAGTTTTGTTACATTATTCAGAATGTTTTGAAAAGTGCTTCATAATCTATGCTTGATGCATGATTTTTTAATTTCTTGTTTTTGTGATAAACGAAATCCCATTAGAAAGTAATTTTATCATTGTGCTGCATACTAGCTATTCTCTGCCTACAAATCAGATCTCCATAAATGAATGCTGAATTTTTTTTTGCTTTATAAAACAATAATTATCTGTCCTCATATGTCCTGTATGAATGACAAAATTAATCACAATTTCAAAAATATTACAACCAACTCAAATAAATAAAAAAAAAAAGGTTTTTGATTAATAACTGTATTATACTATACATTTAAGAATTAGTCGATTTTTCACCAGGTATTATTGCAGTAAAAAATGAGGTATTTCATGCATGGCTGAATTCTTTGATAACTGCTAATGAGTTTTAACTTCTTCAGTTCCGAAGATAAAATAATAATACAAATACTTATTCATTGGTTTAGGACAAACAAAATGACATTGTGATTTACAGAAAAAAATACCTTTTCTGAAACTGATCCTTTAGGCGTTTGGTAATTTAGGGTCAAAAATAAGGATCTAAAACTACAAACCCCCTTAAAACATCAATTTAATAATCATTAACCTAAATTAACGGAATCGCAAATTTAAGACCTTTAAACAGGTAAATAATAAACAAATTCACTAAAAAATTTATTGAAAACGATTTAAATTAATTAAATATGAAAATTTATCACTTTCTAAGTCACGCTGCCTTTTGAGCATTTTTAGGCATTCTTCAATCTCAGATGAAAATAACATACATTTTAAGAGGGATTCAGCTCAGATGCAGGCATTTATTAGTTTGTTTTCAACATAAAAAACATTCAGATATTAAGATGTGGTGTAAAAATGTAAAGATATCAAATATTTTAGTTTTTATAAGTAAAAAAACAGAGGTCACCGAAGGGGAAGCTAGGGACCTAAGAAATTAATATAGTTATAAAGAAATGCTTTAACTCGTTACATAAAATACAATTTCAATTGATTTCTAAAAGATTTCCTCTACAATTTATCTTTAAGAGTAATATTTTCGTACTGTATAATAAAAATCTCATAATGTTTCTAAAATTTGATTTTAGAAACATTAAGAGATTTTTATTCTAAAAATGAATCATATTATCATCTCATTTAGATAAATAAAGTTTTCGTTTTTGATTTTATCCAAATCTGAAAGTGGAAAATAAAATGTAAACTAAATTAAAATAACATATTTAAGAATCGTGCAGACAAAAATTGGGGACATCAGCTGCATCATGCTTTAATAGGATTCGGCATTTATGCTATTGAACATTATAATATTTGTAAAATTAATTTACTTACCAGTATTCAAACAAGCATAATATAAGCGTTTTCAATTTATAAAACTTTTTTGAAAATTTTCACCACATAAAAGTATTGCAAATCGGTTAAAGAAAAAGCACTATTGGAAGATTATACTGTAATTCCCAATTTACAAATTCGACACAGCTTAATTAAACACAATATCTGCATTAAGCAAAATTTAAATGCAATATATGATAATATTATTGTAAACCTATCATAGTTAATTTTCTTAAAGTATCTCCGCATTTAGGGCTAATAGGTCTCTGAAGAAAATAAGTCCTTAAATGCGTAGAGTATTTTAGGATTCTAATTCAAAAACTTGTCGTCTTTTCCCGAGCATACATTTCAATAATAATGAAACACAAGTGGTACTCCTTGATGTCATTAATTTTATTTATTCTCCAAAAATAATTCCGAAAAATGATGATCCATTTTCGGGATTTTTTTTTTTTTTTTTTTTTTTTTTTTTTTTTTTTTTTTTTTTTGGGAGGGGGGCGCATTTAGGAAATATGTAGGTGACTAATAATGAACAATGTGCACTGTAATCTGTAATGGAAATTAAAAAAAAGAGAGAAAAATAAAACGTTTTAAATGCAGAAAAATTTTTTGCAATTCGTTCATAAAGTTTGATGTCTCATTATATTGTATCTATACATAATTATTTTTGTTAAAATTTTAAGTACAGAAACTTTGTCTCATTTTAGAGTCGTCCCATTTAGGCACGACCTTAACGTTAAAAAAAGAAAAAAAATCACTGCATTTTTTTTTTAGTAATACTTTTTAGAATGGTTAAATAATTGTTTTCTCTACGTAGTACGATTCAAAAATTTGGGGACTGCGGCCATTCTTGACAACGAAAGCAAGTGCCTAAAATGATATCGCCAGAAATATATTCTCCAAACCCCTTCCTACATGCTCAAGTTGGTTTAGTCCATGTTATGTGACCGAACCGCACGCGCAGCTGTTATCTTCCGAAGTTAGTTATCTCTGCTCTGCGACATAAGAAAGATGGCTTTTCTTGAACAGTGTTGCAGCAATAAATTTTGTCAACGATTAGGTAAAACACCAATAGAGACTTCGAAAATGCTAAGAAAGGTGTACGATAAAATTACCATGGTGATGAAACATACCATTCACAAGGTTTATGAATAACATTGACATTTTAAAGAAGAATGAGAATCCATCGAAGAGAATAAATGCGTTGGACAACCTTCGCTGAAGCCAAACACTGGTACTTTTTACTTGAGAACGCACCAGCACATCGATATCAACTGTTAAAACAATTCTTCTCAAAACTCGCACTAATGTGCTTCAACATCCCCTTATCAACTGGACATAGCCCCATGGGACTATTATCTGTTCCCATCGATGACAAAACATTTACAGGGACGCCATTTTTTAGTCATTAAATGCGGTGAAAACAATTCACAGGAGAGTTATGGGAGTTTGGTTGCGTTTGCAAACTTTATGGGCAATCTTGTTGGAACACATATGGATTGTTTCCATACTCAGAAGGAAGGACCTTCTTTACAAGAATATAGAATAATGTTGAGATAAATGTTCTGATTAATCTTGACACCAGCATCAAAAAAGACAAAAGAGGATTTCTCATTGCTTATGATGAAGCCAAAAACCATCAAGCTAGTTGGATGAGTAAAAGCATTTCTGGCAACTATTCGATCACTTGAATTCGCATTTTTACGGCCTTTGGCTAATATGAAGTCATTTTGATGGTAACAGCTTATTCAATAGTGAACAGTTTTTCGACACAGAAGACGAAATGCCAATGACCATTATTATCTGCAATCCCAAAATACTCACTTATAATACAAAATTTAGATTATCAAGGGCAAATACACACACACATACACAATAATAATAATAATAATTCTACACCATTTAAAAACTTACAAAAACATTAAGAAAAACATTATCAATATTTTTTCCGCATCTTGTATATTTTGTAAATGAAAAAATGTGACTAATAAATTTTTCATCTAATACAAATAAACATTTACATTGATGGATATGAAAACATTTTCTAACTGTTCAACTTTAAGGAACAGCTTGTTATACGTATAATTAGGAATCTATTCAAAAATTATAATAAGTTTTTATAGAATTATTTTTCGTTTTCCTTTTTATAGGTAGAATAATTTCTATTTCATAGAAGCTGTAAATGTATTATTCCTTGATAATACATTTACAGCTTCTAATGTTCAACTTTAAAGACATTTCGATAACATTTTTAATGAAGTACTTCGGATGTTAGTCCGAAAACTAGACAAGTGCAATAAACAAGAAATAAAATATTTCAATATTTTTCCTATTTATTCCAATTTATATCGAAATGAACAGAAAATGAAAATGAAAAGTTGAGGCTAATAAATTTTCCATATATTACAAATAAACAATTACATCGACGAATCTGAAAACATTTTACCACTGTTCACCTTTGAAGAACAGTTTGTTACGTTTATAAATGAAATAACTTGCAGCATTCGTTTAAAGTAGAACAATAGAATATAGTATTGTACTGCCTATAAATTAAATTTATAACCTTTATTATAAATGTAATGTAAATTTTCAAACAAATGTTTTAAATATATTTTTAAATGCAGAAATGCTTATAGCAACTACTGTTTCTTGTGTCAACATTAAAGCTCAACAAAGCCATTCGTAATTCATAAGAATGAAAACAGATTTTGTATTGACATATAATGTCTTTTATAAAGTGGATAAACAAACAGCATTTTATTTATTTACTTATTTCGTGCAACTAGTTTGCTCTGTATTATATGATAAATAATGTATTTTTTAGTTGATATATATAAAGATTTATTGATTTTCATAAAAATATTTCCTATCGAGAAGATAGCTGTATATATATATATATATATATATATATATATATTACAAAATTCCCTGTGTTTTTGATAAAATCTAGAAAAAAAAAGTCTTATGAAACAGCGAGAAAACAAGACACAAACTTGGTAATTAATAGACATACAACGCTTTATAATATGAGAAAAAATCATTTTTTAAAAAGTGAATAAATGAAAGAAAATCATATTTAAAAAATATGAAAAAATTTCGAAATTGTTTATCACATCTTAACAAAGAGTGCTGACAACTGCATTTAACAGCACAGAGTGCATCTCTTTTAGTTTCATAACTTACTACTAAATTACATGATACTAAGAAGGACAAATAAAGATGTTTTGGAGTCAAAATTTTATTTAACAAATAGAGTGACAAAAAATCACAATTTATAAAATGAAATTTCTGTTTCTAAACATGCTTATTTGACCAATGTTTATGTACATGAAATTAGGTATGTACCAGCATTCAGATTCCACTCCATGCCAGTTAAAGATATTTCATACCGTTAAAGTTTTTTAAATACAAGTTTTCTGTTTAAATGTTTATAATAAAAATAACATATTTTTTATAATATTAAAAAACTGCATAAATTTTCTATAAAATATTTTTTACGAAGATAGAAAAAAGTTCACACTGAATTGGGAATTTTAGTTTCATAGAAGTTAAATAAAAATCCTGAAAAATTAGATTTATATCCCCGTATAATCATCTTTAATAAAATGTAAATATTCATTCATATTTACACTTTACATTTATATTATACTTATTTATATTGTTATTTATGATGTGTTGTTATTTATATTGTTGTTGTGTTATTATATTTATATTGTTTATATTGTTATATTTATACTTATTTATTTTTTAATATACATAATTTTTCTAAAATAGCATGCACAAACACATACACATTTCCATGTATACGCACAAATTTACAGTATTAAGTTGAAAATTGTTGAAGTATGATTAAAAGAAAAATAAACATTTTATATGTTTTAATCTTCTTTTCATAGAAATGTTTCCCATTGAGAAAATAGCTATATTTTTTTACAAAATTCTTTGTGATTTTGATAAAATCTAAAAAAATAAAGTTTTTACTTTACAATGAATAAAAAGGCACAATTTTGACAATCTTGTTAATTAATAGACTTAAAACGCTCTGTATAAACAAAAAAAGGGGTTTTTTTATAGTGAATAAATTAAAGAAAATCTTATAAAAAAATTTACGGAAAAATTTCGAAGTAGTTTATTAGATCTTAACAAAGGCTGCTGGCAATTGCATTTAAAAGCTCACAGTGCATTTATTTTAGTATCATAGTTTTAATCGTGATAATAGACGAGCCAAATAAACACGTTTTGGGGCCAAAAATTTTCTTAACTCCCATTTTATAAAATGAAATTTATGTTATTTAGCATGCTTATTTGATCAATATGGCGGAAATTATAGCATTCTAATTCCATCCCATATCAATCAAAGGTACTTTATACCGGCAAAGGTATTTAAATATAATATTGCTCTTTTTTAAATACAAGTTTTCTGTTTAAATGTTTATAGTAAAATTAATAAATTTTTTTACAATATTAAAAAGCTGCTTAAATTTTCTTTAAAGTATTTTTTAAAGAGGTTTAAAAAAATGCAGACTAAATCGTAAATTTTAGCTTCAAAGTGGTTAAATAAAAATATCGCCAATCCAAGAAAATTACATTTCTACTCCCGTAAAATCATCTTTAATAAAATGTACATATTCTCTAATATTTACACTTTACATTAACATTACATTTATTTATATTGTTATTTATGCTGCATTGTTATTTAAAATGCGTTTATATTGTTATATTTTTATTGTTATTACATTTATTTATACTATTTATATTGTTATATTTTCACTTATTTATTCTTTAATATTTATAATTTTCTTTAAATGACATGCACAAACACACGTATGCGCACACATTTACAGTATTAACTCAAAAATTGTTGAAATATGATTGAAAGAAAAATAAAACATTTTATATTTTATTTAAAATCTTCTTTAAATCTTCTTTATGTTGAAATAAATGGATTTTATAACTTAACAATGAAAAGAAAATAATTGCCAACTAATACAAATAAACATTTACATCGATGAATATGGATACATTTATTTTTGTTCCCCCCGCTTTGAGAGTAAAAAGAAGCCTGTAAAAGTCTTTTTTCCTTCACGGTTACCTAATAGCGGTGAAGCAAAGAGTTGCTATACCTAAAAAGATCCAAGGAACATTGCATTGCAAATGCAAATAAATAACACCTATTTTTACTTCAAATTAGAACTATAAAAAACATCACTGTATTTACTTTTTAATTGCACGACTTTTTCTATTTATGTGTGCATATATATATATATATATATATATATATATATATATATATATATATATATATATATATATATATATATATATATATATATATATATATATAAATACTTTTATAAATACATCCAAAGTTATTCAGACAATACCAATAAAAGAACCAATGAAACCAGTATTTTTACATTCATATTATTAAAAACAGTTGAAGTTTGAAGAGAAATAGAAGGCAGATTACCAAATTACTAAGAAATATGTGGATAAATGGACATTATATAACCAGAGTAATTCATATATTACCATACAATAAACCAATCAAACCAGTATTTTTACAATCATCTTATTGAAAACAGTTGAAGTTTGAAGTGAAATAGAAGGCAGATTACCAAAATAATGAAAGATAAATGGATAAAAAGGCAGTAGAAGGCTTTTCCATTAAACTACTTCATCAGGGGTGTATAGTTTAACAAAAAAGCAAAAACATCCAACCAGTTTCTGTTATGAGTCGTGCTGAAAGCTAAGAATTCGACTCACAATACACCCGACTGGCTGGAAGCTATTCAGATGACAAATTAGTAGAAAGATACACATAGAAGAAAATAAAATCAATATGACAAAATAACAATAATGCATTATTCCATTAAAAAAAAGGATATATATATACTAAGATATTTACCATTACCCATATCCTAGCAAGATTTGTAGTGCAATCAGATACAAACTACATGTGACTTACTAACAATCACGGTTAGTGCCATAGTATAAATCACATAGATAATAAAATAAAGTTGTAACAATAATTATAAAAATTAGTAAAACATATATTATACTATATAATTCATAATATATTTAGAAAAAAATAGATGCTACTATTAGAAATATTATATTTTTATTTTTAATCAATTATTAATATTACTATATTAATTAATTAACTAGAATATATTACTACAACTTCTAGCGGAAAATTATTTTAGTGCTGCCATCTAAAGGATTAATATATTAATTAAATTATATGCTTATGGTGCTGCCCTCTATTATAGGAAAAAAATAATTTATTAACTAAGAATTTCCAAGAATAATTTCTATTCTAATATTTTACAAATAATTTCTTTAAGACAAATACAATAGACAACCATAGCTTATCTCAATAACTTGATCATTTTTAAGTTATGCATATTAGTTTTTAGGTAAACATAAACTATAATACTATGTGTAAAGTTTTATTTTTTTTATTTTTTTTATTATTAAATATATAATAATTAACCATTGCGTATTATCCAGACAACACCGCCCTCCTCCGTAATCTAACATCTAACCCACCCAACCATCCTATTATTTATATATATATATACTTTTTGTATTTTTTATTTTTTTGTATTATTATTTTTTTTATAATTTAAAAAAAAAAAAATTTTACGCAATGTGTTAATTATTTTTAAGATCATGTAATAACTTATTATATATTAAAGACTATAGGAGTTTTTATCAATAACATCATATGGTAATATTGGTTGAAGAGAAAATAGACAGTTAATACTAAATAAATGTTTATACAAATAATATTTTTTTAACCAAATGTAAAGGATAACCATATCTTATAGCAGTTTCTTGTACAGTTTTTAAATTATGCATTTTAAAATTATGTGAACAAATATTTTTAATTCTATGGGCAAAATTAAGTAATATATTGACATAGACAGATTTATGTAGGCAAGAATTATAATGAGTAAAGAGGTTTACTTTAAAGGGAAAGTCATTACGCTTGTCATAAATATCAAATAGAATTTTATTATCAGAAAGCGTAATATTAAGATCAAGAAAGTTAATTGTATTATTATGCATATCATTATAACTTTATTTTAAATTTTTGTGGTATTTGATTGGTAGCGAATAGTTAGATGACTTTTTAGAATATAAAATTATTATATCATCAAGATACCTGTATAGAAAACAATTAACAATAGAAGTATTACGTTCATAATAATGTAAGTAGAGATCAGCACAGATGGATGATACAATCCCACCTTGTGGAAGACCGACTATTTGTTTGAATATTGTATTATTAAATAATATATAATTATGATAAAGAATAAATTTGGTTAAAGATTTGAAGTAAGATAAAGATACATGTATGTTTAGAGAATTCCTATATTCCTTGAATAATAAATTTATGATCCTGAACATATCTGCAATATCAATTGTATTAAATAAATCATTAAAGTCATATGTTTTGATGTACTTAATGTTTTGTAAATTTTTGATATTATTTACAAGATGTAAACTATTTTTTATACTATAGAATTTATTATTAGTTTTTGCAATATCTAGCATTTTTGTAAGTATTGTTAATAATTCTTTACCTGCATTATTGTTATAAGTATTACACCCAATAGTTATAGTACGAAACTTTATAGGAATTTTATGGAATTTTGGAATAACCACAATGTAAGGATAGTTATAATTATGATTTTTTAATTTTAGTAATTTATAATATTGAGCTATATGTCTATTTTTAATAATAGTATCAATATCTGTTTTAATGAAATTTGAACTAGAATTTATTGCTTGATTTAATAATGTAGAGTAATAATGTTTACATATGAAAGCATAGTTGTTAGGAGATTTATCGACATATGTTATGATAAATTTATTTTGTAAGTTTTCTATTTCATCATTTAATTGTTTAAAATTTAAATTGAAGGTATCGATATTCCTATAAAGTTCAATATTTAATTTATCTAAAACATTAAGTTTCCATTCAGTGAAGTATTCCAGAGGCTTATTGTAATCTATCGAAATTTTATAAATAAAAAGATCTAAATCTAAATTAAACTGTTTAATGATTGATTTGATATTAGTACATGAAGGAACACGATATTTAGTACCATTAGCCATTAAATTTCTTAAAGAATCATTTTCAACGATATTAATATCCCCAGTAATAATGTGACCATGATCTTGATTTACGAAGTTACTATAACAGGGATCATTACAATAACATGGATAATTAGTATTATTGGTTAAAAATTTAGAAAATTTATTGTAGTTAAAT
This sequence comes from Maratus speculifer, assembly GCA_964019185.1. Classification (NCBI taxonomy): domain Eukaryota; kingdom Metazoa; phylum Arthropoda; class Arachnida; order Araneae; family Salticidae; genus Maratus; species Maratus speculifer. The sequence continues at coordinate 298,248,440 of OZ025297.1, read as the reverse complement.
ATCTTACGTCCAAGTGTAACATTATATTTGAAGGATTTATGTATAGAAAATTTTTTTATAGGGAAATTATTATTTTTATCATTAATAATGTTGTGTAGATTAATTTTATTAAGTACATTATTGGTAAAAGTAATTATGAGTTGAGTATTATTAGTTTTTTTATATGTATTTTTAGAAATTTTAACATTAAGAAAATTAATTCTATAGTACAATAAATCAAAGTAAATATCACTAAAATGTGAAGTTAAATCAATAGATAGAAATACTTTATAATATAAATTTAGATGTTTCTTTTTTATTGAAAAAATGTGTTTCCTAATATCCATCCATTGATACGAGTTATTATATTCAGATTCCAACTTAATTATTTGTTGTTTGATCTCATTTCTAGAAATATATAGATTATTAGTCTTATTTTTACCTCTTGTTGTACGTGTAGTTTTTTTAATAGCAGAATGATTTAATTTTGCATACGTACTACTATAATGTTCATAATTATTAGTATTAGTAAAGACAATGTTAGTACGATTGAATAATTTAGAATTTAGACCATAAGGGTATAAAGAATTACGAGATTTAATATAAATTGATTCATAAAGTAATCTATCATTTACATTTTTATGCATACTTAAGATTTTGATGGTTATATTTTGAAAGTCATGGTGCCTGAAATGTATATGTTCAACATTAATAGAGTTGTTTTTTAAAATATCCTGTCTATGTTGATTGATTCTTCTATGCAAAGGATTACATGTTTGACCTATATATTCTAACTTACAGATGTTGCAATTAATTGAGTATATTACGTTGTATGCCTTACAAAATAGCACATTGTTTTTAGAACTGGAATCATTATCAATTTGTTGTGTATCTGCATGAGGGCAAGTTAAGCATTTGGGAGATAAGCACTTTTTAAATTTAAGTTTAATCGAGGGACAATATGACAGGTAACTGTTTGACGATCCAAAGAAATCCCTATCTATTTCTTTGTACCGAGCATTAGACATCTTACATTTTGAAGAGCCTAAATTGCCAGTCGCTAAATTTGTTTTGTAACTATTCATCATAAGAAAGATTAATGAAATCTGTTTATTGGTTTAATAATGAAAAAATAATAATAATAAAATAAAATTTTAAATTTTCAGCTGAAATTTGATATTTCATGGCGTGTCCCTTATGTACACAATTACGGTTTTTAGGTGCTTTCATAATTATGTAAATACGTTGCAACTATAGTTGTTGTTCAGTCCGTCCGTCGGTCTGTCAGTCCGTCCGCACATAACAACGCAAAAACTAGCCAACTGAATCGTTTGAAATTTAAAATATATAATTATTACATAATTTTGTCAAGTCATTTCAAATTTTGTGAAAATCGGATGCATAGATCAATCATAGAGACTGTCAAAAGTATTCCATTACATTACGGTCAATGAGGAAAAAAGTTTGTAATGCATTTTAATCGTTGGAAATTTAAAATACATAATTATTACATAATTTTGTCGAGTCATTTCAAATTTTATCAAAATCTGACGTATAATTTATTAGTTAAATTTTATCAAAATCGGATGCAGGGACAATCAAAAGTATTCCGTTATATTACGGTCAATAGGGAAAAATGGTTCAAATGCATTTTAATGGTGTTACACTCATTCGACCATAATAAAATTGATATGCATCTATAAAGTACATATTATAATACACATTTTCCATAATCTGTAGTGCAAAGAACATTTGTTATTAATTTACAAGGCCACACAAAAGTATTCCATTACATAATAGTATAGGGAGAACATTGCTTGGTACGCATTTTAATTGTAATTAACTATTTACAATTTTTTGAGATTGATATATGAGAGTGATATTTTTAAAACTTCGTTATCTTACGAACGCACATCATTTGTTACGCTTCACGCGCAATTTCGAACTTGTTAGTTATTGTATTGCTATATTTTCAACTAAATGAGCTTAAATTAATTACTTTTACCTGCTTAACACTTTGAAAATTTTTTTATATTAGGATTTTTAAGCATTCAGTAAAAATAATGAAAATAAATTTTACCTTAATAGCTTAATCATTTCATTTTATTTCATTTTTCAAAAAAGAAATATATATATATATTAATTTTTTTTCGCCAAAATTAACCTTATTCTATATTAATTTCCTTTTAACATAATTCCGTATTTATTTCAACTTATTAAATTAAAATCCTGTTACTAGATCTAATGTATTAATCTTTATAGAAATGATATAAATTCTTAATTCGCTTTAAAAAAACATTTATTCCAATATGCGTAAATTTAAAAATGGCTCTAAATTAAAAATATTTTTAATTAAACTTTATTTCTTAATATTACAAATAAAACTCATTTTTTTCCTGTTTTTATCAACCCTTTTAAATAAAGTCTTATTAAATTTATTCCAAAACCATACCTTTCAAAACTATCATTCTTTTTATTTATTTATTTATTTCCCTTTCAAAATTTGATATTTGTTGAGTATCAATAATTTCTTTTCTGTTTTGGTTTTAAAATATTGTCTGCAGGATATTCGAATTCTGAGTTCGATTATAAATTAGTTAAATAATAATTTTTTAAAATAAAAATTATCGTCTGAATGAAATGTTTAATCTCGACGCTGGATATGAATGCTGCTTACATGGGAAAATCATGGTTAGAGACTATAGAATATTCTAGAAGTTTTTAGTTTTAGATTTAAGAGAGAAGCTCAGAGGTGAGGAGGCTTTCCTTTTCTTCCGATGATTCTGTTAAGACGAATTGCGGAATAATGTTTTTATGATGGAATATTCTTTTTTTCGAGGACTCTGTTCAAGACGGCTTGCAAGAGAGCATTTCCCGCTATAATGCCGCCTGCATTCTAATAAACTTTTTTTGGAGCAACCAATGTGTAGTTCAATGAAGCGTCTACATTTATTTATTTTTTTTCCTCCCTCGTTTGCCATGACTCTGTGCTTAAAAAAGGGGAACCCAGTGATGATGCTTCTAGCTCCTAACTTAAAAATGTTACACACACACACATATATATATATAAACTACTATGCAGTTTTCCGATTCTACTTAATAGGATTTTCTATTAAAAGTAGCAATATCATTTCACCATGCATATAATTTGTGATTTAATATTATAATTACGATTAATTATAGTTTAATATTGTTATGATATTTTAAATGTTAAATTTAATATTCAATATTTTTGATATTATTATATTAATTTTATTTATTTATTTAAATTTTTCCTCATGTTCAATATGGTTTTTTCTATTAAATTCAAATGGTTAATATTGTTTACAATTAATGGTCTTATATTAGCATTCAAATTATTATGCTGCATTAGCGCAAGTAATTATGAATGTATAAAATTTGATATTTGTAATTGATATATTTTCATTTTGATTGTACATTATGAATTTTTTCCTATTGTGGTATCATATATATATTTTATAATACATAACATCCGTCACTAAATTTAGCAATTTTATAAATATCATGCGCAAAGGTAATTGCTGCGATGCGTATAACCTTTGTGTACTGTCAGAAAGATTTCTACTATGCAGTTTTCCGATACCATTTAATAAGATTTTCCATTAAGAGTAGCAATATCGTTTCATCATGCATATAATTTGTGATTTAATATTATAATTACGATTAATTATAGTTTAATATTGTTATAATATTTTAAATGTTAAATTTAATATTCAATATTTTAGATGTTATTACATTAATTTCATTTATTTATTTAAATTTTTCCTCATGTTCAATATGGTTTTTTCTATTAAATTCAATTGGTTAATATTGCTTACTATTAATGGTCTTACTCTCTCTCACACACACACTTGTATATATATATATATATATATTTATATATATATATTGTCAAATGCAGAATTTTGTGGTTAATTTAAATGCTTATGCTTCAAAAAATAGAACAATTTAAAATAAGAACGAAAATCATGCGTACAATATAGATTATGAAACACTTTTCAGCACATTCAAAATATCGTAATTAAATTTCGCAGTATATTAATGTGTATATGATGTCTAAATAAACAATTTGGAAAATTCATAACTTTTTTGAAAACACAATTTATGTTGTTATCAACAATTAGGGGATAAACCCGTTTTATCCTGATTACAGAATATATGTGAAAACAACTATCCATATTATTTTTAATTTCAACATGCTTTTCCTAGTTAAAAAAAAAAAAAAAAAAAAAAAAAATGTGAAGATTAAATTTCCGAAGTAGTACAAATACGCATTTACGTCGATGAATATGAAGACATTTTATTATCTTTCTTTTTTGAAAATACAACGAAGCCTGTAAAACACTTTTTTCCTTCGCAAGTCTTGAACAGCAGTGAAGATAAGACTTACTGTATCTGATAAATTTAGGAAACATTTTATAAATAAATAATATATGCATTTATTTCAAAGTATAACAACCAAACATACCATTCTATTTCCTATGTAAGTTGAATATACAATCTTTATAAGAGTAAAACATTTAAAAAATGCACAAATGCTGATATTAACAGATTTGATAATGCTGTTTATAAAAGCTGTTTGTTTTTCTTGAAATATAATCCGTTTGTTGACATAAAACGAACTGGATATAATGATGACACAATCACTATTGGAACAATGTTTACATAATAACAAAAAAAGTCTTTATGTTTATTTAACTATTTACGCAAACATTTTCTGTTTTCTATTTTTTAATAAAATTTGAGAATTTTTTGTTTATTGAACTGCAATAGGTAGTAAAAATCAAAGATTTTCTTTCTTTCTTTTTTTTTTTTTTTTCAATTCTTGAAACGATTTATTTTTGAGAAGTGATTTAGAAATATAAAGAGTAGAAAAACAAAGATAGGCATAAAATTGTTCAGTCTTTGAGAGATTCTGTAGAAATAAAATCTTTCTATTTACGGAAGATATTTCTCTTAGTTCATCTATTTTTCAAAACCAAATATAGATAAAATTATGATTACGAATATTTCTGTTGAAGGATCTTTGTGATTAACATTTGACCAGTTGATTATATATATATATAATAGTGTAGGACGAAAAAATGCAAAAATTGTTTTTCAAGCCGTAATATCACAGAAAAATTACGAATTCGAGAGCCTAAAAAATAGGTAAAGAAAAAAGAAATAAAATCCGTTATATCTTATCCATTATCCGCTGTAGATTTTACCGAAATGTGGAAAGATTAACATTATTATTTTTTTTTTTTTACTTTCTTCTATTTTTACAAGAAGAAAGTATTGGATTCATGAAAATTTTCAAAATCCGATTTTAGACGGATTTACATGTTTTAGGGGTCAGATAACCGGAAGAACATGTTTTTACAAAATGTCTCTCTGAGAGTCTGTATATCTGTCTGTGACAAAACTGTTGTGGGCGCTCTATCTCAAGAATTAATGCACGAAATTTCACAAAACTTTAGATTCTGTTAGACCTTGATATGAACTAGATTTGATTAGTTTTCAATATACATCACTCAACAGGTGGTGCTATGCTGCATTATTTACGATTTCCACAATAGCTATATCTGAAGAACTTGTGCATGGATTTTCATAAAACTTTATATTTAGTTAGTATTTGATATACCATGGTGCTGATTAGTTTTATTGCAAACCGCAAAACAGATGGCGCTGCCATAGTGCTTTATTCGTGATTATCGCAATAGCACTATCTCAAAAACAAATGTATGAAATTTTCTAAAACTTCTGATTCAGTTAGTTCCTGACATAGATTAGTGCTGTTTAGTCTGTGGTGTAAATTGCCCTACAGGTGGCGCTGAGATGCTGCATTTTTCACGATTTCCCAATAAATGTGACTCGAGAACTAATGCATTGATTTTCATGAAACATCAGATTCAGTTAGTACCTGATAAAAAAAATATATCCTGATTAGTTTTTGATGCATATCACTCAACATGTGGCGCTGTGACGCAGATTTTTTTTTTTTTTTTTTTTTTTTTTTTTTTTTTTTCTTTTTTAAAGATTTTGCAATAGTTCTACCTCAAAAACTAATGCATGGATTCTCATCAAACTTCAGATTCAGTTATAAGTTGACAGAAGTTGTTGCTGACTAGATTTTGTTTAAATCACCTAGTCGGTGGCGCTGGTATGCTGCATTTTTCAAGAAGTATTAACAGGCATAAGAAAGAAGATAGTTTTGAGATCGCCTTATCAGACGAACTTTTGTTTTTTAAATTAGTCTCTTCACGAATGCAACAGTTAATATTAATATGCATTAGAATTACAAAACATAATCTTGAAATATTATTTAAATTCACTAACATCTTCCGTATGTGCTCTAAAGTTGTAAAGATCTGTTACACTTAAACATTGACAAACTAAGTAAGGTAAAAGATTACTGTAAAAATGTTACTCTTGCCAAGTTTTAGAGGACATGTGTGACCGGAAGACGCTGGAGGATGTAAATAATATTTCAACATTATGTTTGTCATTGTAATACATATTTTAGATACTACATTCGAAAAGAGGTTAATTTAATTTTTTTTTTTTTTTTTTTTTTTTTTTTTTTTTTTTTTTTTTAAGAATTTGAAATTTTCCACATTTCGGCAAACTTTACAGCACATGCGCGACAAAAAGATATAAGCCGATTTTATTTCTTTTCTACCAGATTTTTTGTCTCCCGAATTCTCAACATTTCCGTGGTATTACAACTTGAAAAACAATTTTTGAATTTTTTCAACTCAACCTAATATATATGCAGCATTAGCGCAATTAATCGTGAATGTAAGTCCATTTTGATGTTTTATATTTTGGTATCGTTTTATTTTAAACTTTTTTTTATTATTTATATTTCATATATATATTTAATGTACAACAAAGGCAGCTGAAGTTTTAGCAATCTTATATATATATATATATATGTGTGTGTACATACATATATACATATGTATGTGTGTGTATTAGATATCTATTTTTAATTAGTGATAAATTTTTCACATTTATACTTTAATACAGATAAGACTTTTAATGTTATACATAGTGAGAATTAAGATATTATTTCTGAATGCAACATTCTCGCTAGTTAACTCCAAAATTGTATAAATGCGATAACCAAGAAATAAAATATTTTAATGTGTTTCCTATTAATTCCAACCTATAGCGAAATAAATATTTTTTAAATTAAAAGACGTGAGAATATATTTTTTCCTCCTTATTCAAATAAACAATCTCATCGACATTTTATCACAACATATCAAAACATTTTATCACTGTTCAGCTTTGTGGAACAGTTTGTTATAAGCAAATAACATGCAGCATTCTTTAAAAGTAGAACAACAAAATACATCATTGTATTGCCTATATGTTAAAATTGTAATTTATTATAAACATAAAGCAATTTTTCAATAAATTATTTCAAATATTATTGTTCGACTAATCATTCTTATTTATTAGAAGTAAATGGAAATTGTTACTGTTATAAAAATTTCTTTTACAAACTTGGTAAATAAACTACGTTTCGTTTATTTACTTATTTTGTGCAACTGGTTGTGTGATATTGTGTAATAGATACTACATTTTTTAATTTATAAATGTAAATGAATTATTGATTTTCATAAAAATATTTTCAATTTAAAAATTAACTTTATTTTATGCGAAATTATTTGTGTTTTTGAAAAAAAAAAATTAAATTGATTAAAACAAAATCCAGTAAATAAAATATTTTTATGAAATTGCGATTAACAAGTCGGAAATTGATGTCAAATATGGCAAAGGAGGTACTTTCTTACTATAACTAGTTTAAAAATATTTAGATTTTGGTATAATAGGTATTGCATTCTTATGAAAAAGTGCATGAATACAAAATTTTTTACAGTTACATATATTAAAATTAGTGATACTGAAATAATATGACCATGGTAACCCAAAATACTTATTTATCATAGCATATTATTGTTTGATTTACATATGATAGGATTTAATAGAACAATCATCATGGCAATCTAAAATCATTACCTATCATGAAGTATCATTGAATTAATTACGTTGATAGGGTTTAATAGAATGAAGAAAACATTTATTACTATATTTTTAAGATTCAACTCAAACTCAAACCTAATAAAATTTGAAAGAATTCGACAAAATTCTGATACAAATAAATATTAAATTTTAAACCATTCGTTTGTATTGTTTTAACGCTGTTATATGCGGACAGACGGACTGGCCTTAGGTGCAGCTTATTTATATAATTACTGACGCACCTAAAAAGCACGATTGGGAAAACCTCGTTAATAGGCTTAATATGCCGTGTGATTAAAAATAAAAATAAAAAAGACTATTTTAAGGGAATAAATAAAAAAAAAAAAAACTTTTTTCAAATGCACTAAGAAGTTGAGATTTAGTTTGATTTTAATCTTTTCGGGGTCTGGTGTACTAATAATAGTACATGCTTTTTAATGGAGTATTATTTTGTTCTAATAAATATTTCTGGTACTATTTACATGTAGTAATGTTAGTATATGTCTATGCATTTATTATATGACTTCTTTTATACTTAGGCATTTAGTAATAATAATAATAATAATAATAATTTGCTTCATTCTTTGCGCTGTTTGCAATTCTTTAATTTTAAGCATATTTCACTTATTAAATTTATAATGAAAGTTACTTTCTCGAAATTTCTTCCTTAGCCAATTGCCATATGAATATTAATTGAGTAGTATGCAAAATAACAACATTCGTTATCTTTCAGCAATGAAATATTCGTTAAACACTAATCTATAATAATATATATATAATCTATATGGATAGCTAGTGTTAATGTTACTAACATAAAAGTGATTTTTTCTAAAATCTGAAAAAAAAGGACCCGAAAGGGTTAACAAAGGTTACAAATTTGATGCAGTAATTTCCAAAGTATTATTTGGCGATTTGATAAATATGTTTTGAAACTGAAATTTTACTCAACCCTCTTTAAGGTAGGTGGCTCATTTTCTGACAACTTAATTTTATCCCCTCTGTGCCACATTCGCATCAGAATTTTTGAATTGAAATTTCCCATTTATTATGTACGCGAAGAAAATATTTTATATTTTTTCAAATAAATTTGTTTGTAAATTCTAGTGTAACTTGATCATTTCATTATTTTATAATTGTCGTACTTTCTTCTCCATAGGATTAACAAATGAAGTCAAATAAGCACTAATAGGATTGAGAGATATATTTTTAAATAATACAGTTTTGTTAAACTTCTTGTTTAATTCTGTATTATATGGCAGAAATTACGGTACTTAAATTCCTCTTCAGTTAAAGATACTTTATTCCGTTAACGGCATTTAAATATATAAATTTTATCATTATTTAAATCTGTGTATAATGCTGATAATAAAGGAAGTACTTAAATTATATGGATTTTTTATAATATTTAATAAAATTGTTTACATTTTCTGTAAAATTTTAGTTACGAAGATTACAAAGGAAAAATCTATTGTATATTGCGGTGTAAATTTTAATTTCATAGTAGCCGAATAAAAAATAGTCAATCTTAAAAAAATAAATTAATATTCGAGTGCAATCATCTTTAAAATAATGCATATAATATTTAAAAACAGCATGCACAAACATATGTAGACACCCACACATTCAATACTAATTCGAAAATTAGTTAAATGTGATTAAAGAAATTAATGAAATTAATATATTTTAATCTTCATTATATTGAAAAAAAAATGGATTTTGTAACTTAAAAATATGGGAAAAATAAATTTTCCAATTAATATAAAATATGCATTTACATCCATGAATATGAATCCATTTTACACTTGTTCAGCGAAGCCTGTAAAAGTCTTTTTTCCTTTGCGGTTATTACATAGCAGTGAAGCAAAGAGTTATTCGATCTGAGAGAATCGGTGAACATTCAGTTACAAGGACAAACATATCGTCACCTGAGAATAATAAGATTCTATCTGTATTTTTGAAAAAAAAAAAAAAAAAAAAAAAAAAAAAAAAAAAAAAGACTTATCGACATAAAAAGGTTCTATTTGTATCTATGAAGGCATTTTTGCATCGAAATGATGTTATATATGATTTACATATGCCATTAGAATTATATCATGGCATTATTTTAATCCAGAAATGCCTTCATAGATACAAATAGAACCTTTTTATATCGATAAGTCTTTTTTTTTCAAAAGTACAGATATAATCTTATTATTCTTAGGTGACGATATGGCATCAATTTTGAATACAAAATGGGAGAATAAAAATCATCATTATGTTTGTACACGAATACTTATGGTAATAACTTTGAATTGCTGTTCATAAAAACCGTTTGCGTTTACTAAAATGTACACTGTTAAAAAATTTTCTGTGAAATTACCGAGAATGTACGGATAATCTATTATCTTAAGTCCTATCTAAAATTACAGAGACTAGATAAACAGAGATTATGTTAAATAACAGAGACAATACAATAGATTGTGTATGGTAACATTGCTAATAAACTTTTCTACCAAAAACTGAACCGACTTCAGAAACTACTGCAAAGTAAAAAATATTTTTTTTATTACATAATAGTATTAAGAAATTAAATTAGGAGCGTAGTATTTACTATGCGTATTATTATATTTATGTACATTAATTTTATCTTCTGAAGTCGGCGCCAGCCAAGCCAAAGTTACATGTAATTTTCGAATAGACACGCATTAAGTATCTACGAGATTTTTTACGATTTAATATTTAGTGAAAAAAATTAACTTTATTCTTTTACGATTTGCATTGGATAATTAATTTTAATTCTGAACTTGGCCTGGCTGGCACCGACTTCAAAAAATCAAATTAATGTACATAATTATAATAATACGCATGGTAAATACTACGCTCTTAATTTAATTTCTTAATACTATTATGTAAAAAAAAATTGTTTTTTACTTTGCAGTAGTTTTTGAAGTCGGTTCAATTTTTGGTAGGAAAGTTTATTTTTCTCTTCATAGTTAAAAGTTAACGATTTTTTGAAGCCGGTTAATAAAAAGTAGAATACGGGAAAAATCATTGTAAGTTACACACGTATGTGAGGAGTGGGGTTCGAACTCACGTTTTCTTTCAAGAATCAGAAATCAAATCTGCTGTCTTACACCGCTCGGCCACGCTGACTGCACTCCATTCGGGGAGCTTATACATCGTCCATGTTAGTTTTAGTTTGCGAGAAATCACTAATTTTATTAGTTTTTGCTTGATTACTAAAAAAGTACTGAACCAATTTCAATGAAATGGAAGTGGTATCAAATCGAGAATAACCTCTTTCATTTAACACAAAAACCAAATTAATCGGTTGGATAATTTCGGAGTAATTGGTAAACATACATAAAAAATAAATAAATAAAAATACATACGCGTCGAATCGATAACCTCCTTTTCCTTTTTTGAAGTCGGTTAATAAAAGTTATAATACGGAAAAAGTATAAATTATACACGTATGTAAGGAGAGGGGTTCGAACCCAAGCTTTCTTTCAAGAACCAGAAATTAAATCTGGCGACTTACACTGCTCGGCCATCTTGTCTGCACTCGATTCGGCCAGATTATTTAAGGTTCATGTTACTTTTAATTTGCGATAAATCACTAATTTTATTAGTTTTTTGCCAATTACTTAAAAATTACAGAACCAATTTCGATGAAATGGAACTGGTACCAATAAGATTGTAACCTCTTTCATTTAACACAAAAACCAAATTAATCGGTCGGAGTAATTGGTGAACATACATAAAAAAAATGCATACGCGTCAAATTGATAACTTTTTCCTCCTTTTTTGAAGTCGGTTAAAAATTATAATACAGAAAAGATTATTGTGCACACGTATGTGAGGAGTGGGGTTCGAACTCACGTTTTCTTTCAAGAATCAGAAATCAAATCTGCTGTCTTACACCGCTCGGCCACGCTGACTGCACTCCATTCGGGGAGCTTATACATCGTCCATGTTAGTTTTAGTTTGCGAGAAATCACTAATTTTATTAGTTTTTGCTTGATTACTAAAAAAGTACTGAACCAATTTCAATGAAATGGAAGTGGTATCAAATCGAGAATAACCTCTTTCATTTAACACAAAAACCAAATTAATCGGTTGGATAATTTCGGAGTAATTGGTAAACATACATAAAAAATAAAAAAATAAAAATACATACGCGTCGAATCGATAACCTCCTTTTCCTTTTTTGAAGTCGGTTAATAAAAGTTATAATACGGAAAAAGTATAAATTATACACGTATGTAAGGAGAGGGGTTCGAACCCAAGCTTTCTTTCAAGAACCAGAAATTAAATCTGGCGACTTACACTGCTCGGCCATCTTGTCTGCACTCGATTCGGCCAGATTATTTAAGGTTCATGTTACTTTTAATTTGCGATAAATCACTAATTTTATTAGTTTTTTGCCAATTACTTAAAAATTACAGAACCAATTTCGATGAAATGGAACTGGTACCAATAAGATTGTAACCTCTTTCATTTAACACAAAAACCAAATTAATCGGTCGGAGTAATTGGTGAACATACATAAAAAAAATGCATACGCGTCAAATTGATAACTTTTTCCTCCTTTTTTGAAGTCGGTTAAAAATTATAATACAGAAAAGATTATTGTGCACACGTATGTCAGGAGCGGGATTCGAACCCATGCTTTCTTTCGAAAACCAGAGTTTAAACGAGGTACATGAGACCACTCGGCCATCCTGGCTGCATTCCGTTTGATGAACTTATTCAACATCCATATTACTTTCAATTTGCGAGAAATCACTAATTTTATTAGTTTTTGCCTAATTACTAAAAAAGTACTTAAGTAATTTCGATGAAATGGAAGTGGCACCAATTCGAGAGTAACCTCTTTCATTTAACAGAAATACTAATTTAATCGGTTGGATAGTTTCGGTGTAATCGTTAAACATACATAAATATATATATATATATATATATATATATATATATATATATATATATATATATATATATATATATATATATATATATATATATATATATACCAGTCGAATTGATTAAAACTTTTTCTCCCCCCCCCTTTTTTTTTTTAAGTCGGTTAAAAAAAATTATAAAACGGAGAAAAATGCCTTATATTCTACACATATGACAGGAATGAGGTTCGAACCCACGCTCTTTTTCGAGAACCAGAGCTTAAATCAGGCGCCTTAGACCGCTCGGTTATCCTGAATGAAATCTTTTTGGCGAATTTATTCAACGTGATGTTTCTATTCGCAAGTCTATTATTTTAGTACTCTTTCACTGATAAAGTATTGAGTTGATAAAAGATCTCTGATACTCTGTGCTAACGGTTAAATACAAAATATTCTTAATAGCATAATTAGTATTTAATTTGTAAAATATATATGTAAAAAATTTAATACTGGGGTTTGAACCCACTCTCTCTTTTGAGAACCAAAGCTTAAAGCTGGCGACTTAGACCGCTCGGCCATTCTGTCTGCAATCCATTCAGCGAACTTATTCAACACTTTTAATTAGCGAAAAATCACTAATTTTATTAGTTTTTGCCTAATTACTAAAAAAGTACTGAACCAATTTCGATGAAACGGAAGTGGTACCAATTCGATAGCAAGCTCTTTCATTTAACACTAAAACCAAATTAATCGGTTGGATAGTTTCGGAGTAATCGGTGAACATACATTAAAAAAATATATATACATACTCGTTGAATTGATAACCTCCTCTCCTTTTTGGAAGTCGGTTAAAAATAGATTTCAATATTAGTGAATCTTTCAATCTTTAATAATCTCAAATAAATTGGAATTTTAAAGCAAATTTGAAATACTATGCCATTTAATTTTTACACCGTTTGTTCCAGCCGTTTTGAGGTTTGCATCCGAGACTTTTTGACAGTGGGAGAACAGCATGCTGTCTGAGCTATAGAGGCTGTTCTTGTTGAGTACAAAGTATGTCTTTTTCTTTCTTTCTGACCGATAACCAGGCCCCTACCTGCCGAGTTATCTCAGCTTAACTGGTTAGATACCTGGTATCGGAGCGGGTAATAGCCTAATTGCCGCGTAGCATCAATAAACCTGACTTAAAATATGTCTTTTATGGTTCAGCTGGGAAAAATCTATTGTAATTTTGCTTGCGACTTCAAAATATATTCGTTAGAAAATTTGTAAATGGTTTATTTTAGCTTATTTTAGATCGATACATAATACATAGTATTTTTTAAATCAATTTAATTTTTTTCAACTAGTTTAAGTAAGAAATTAAAATATCATTGGAAGTATTTTTATGAAAAAATTTAAAATGATAAATTTTTTATAATAATATTGTTTAAAAATTTTTTGAAATTATTGCATACTGTTTGTTTTTTAATGCTCTATTAGTTTTCTTAAAGAATGTTAGCAAGAAATAAGAGAAAAGCAAACAGAAAAAATGCAATTTATTATTTCAAAGTGATTTTTTATATTTTCATTAATTTATCATTTTGCATAACATGTTTTATAGAAGATTAATATATATATATATATATATATGTATGTATATTTAACGCATTTACCAATGAATTAATAATAGAAATAGCATAGTGATAATAATAACAGATTTGAAATAATACTACACAATCTATTTTTAATATTACCAAGCTTCTGGCATATGGTGAGTGAAACAACTGCAGAATGAGTGTATGAAAATCCCCACTAACTCCGAGGAGATAATTTTTCCCTTTCTAAATTATTCTAAGTTTAAAGAAAAAAAAACTTTTAAATTAAATTTTCTTCTTTAACATGCCTAATAAAATTACAAGAGTATTCTAAAAGTTTGTATTTTAAATTACAAGTTTTAACAAAGATAAAAATACTGTAAAATAAAGACTTGAAAATTCCTTCAAAGAATTAGGGAAATGTCTGAATATTGATGACTGAGAAACTCAATCAAATGCATTTAACCAAGAACCAGTGCAAATTTACAAAAAGTCTCACTTTTTTTGTGTTTTTACAGAAATTTTAAACAGTGTAAGTTCAGAGAGTCCGAAAAACATGTTTTTACAAAATGTCAGTCTGTCAATCTGTCGGTATGTGAAAAAAAATTTTGGGAGTTCTATCTCAAGAACTAATGCACGGAATTTCACAAAACTTTAGATTATGTTAGAACTTGATATAAACTAGATATGATTAGTTTTTGGTGAATATCGCTCAACAGGTGGCGCTGTTCTGCTGCATTATTCACAATTTTCACAATAGCCATATCTTAAGAACTAGTGCATGGATTTACATAAAACTTTAGACTTAGTATTTGATATAAGATGGTGCTGATTGCCTTTTGTGCATATCGCTCAACAGGTGGTGCTGCCATAGTGCATTATTTGTGATTATCGCTACAGCTGTATCTCAAGAAATAATGCACGGCATTTTCTAATATTAGACATTGGCGTCGAGTAAATTAATGGCGGGAATATTCTTTTTGTAACCTTCGTAAATGTCAAACCAAATATATGAAATGTAAATAAAAATTACTACCCGGCATCGAGATGACAATCAAAATAGAAGTTATTTCGCAGACGATAATTTTAGTAAAAGGGGAAAAAATGAATTTTTTGAAGCGTAATAAATCTAAGACGCTAAATTTTATACTAGACATTTAAATTAAAAAAAAAAATGATTTTAAATTAATAGGTTTTTTCTTTTTTTTCCAGAACTGAATAATTTATGGACAAGGATAGTGTACAAGTTAAATAAAGATTTTAGAAAGGTTTGTTAAACACAAGAAAATTATAGTTCATATAGTATTAGGGATTTAAATAATAAAAGACTTTAATTAAGCATATATTTAATTAAAGAAATTTTTTAGAAGCGTATTAGAATAAATATTTTTAAGGTGGATTAAGAATTTATATGTTTTATATAAAGATTAACAGATTAGTTTTATAGAGTTTTAATTTAATAAGCCGGAATAAACACGAAATATTATTAAAAGAAAATTAATACAGCATAATGTGAATCTTGGCGAATTTTTTTTGAATTTTGTAATATGCATTTCTTGCTGTACAATTTGCATTCACATCTTGGGTCAGTCATGACTGATAATTATACACATTGAAGCTCATAACGCTAAATTAAGAGTTGCTCATTTCAACCGATACAGCTCAAATCAATGAGCTATGTTGAAAATTTCAGCAGGAAGAAACGATATTTTTTAGAATACAGATAGTATCAGTCGAGTTTCAGCTCGGCCGAATCCTCAACTGCGTTTCAAAACGAATTTTTGACGAAACTCAGATGTTGAGCCGAAAACGAAATCGAAACCGAATTTTTGGTCGACCCCTATTTATTGTTTAACGTCATGCGTTTGAAGCAAATAACATTTTGTGTAGGGATAAATTTTTATTTATCTTTAAAAGTATACAGGCAATCTATTGATAAACAAACAAACAACAACAACAAAACATATTCTTATTTATGTTTCTTCAGAATAAAATAGCTATAATTTATAAATTTTAAAAAAATGTGAAGAACGAATTTGCTATCTAACGCTTATAAACATTTACACAGATGCAACTAAAAACATTTTATCATTGTACATTTTTGCGAATGCAACGATACTAGACAGCCATTTTCCCCTTTTGTTTATCAAACAGAAAGTAAAGCAGAGAGTTACAACCGCTTAATGATTCGTTGAACATTATATATAAATAAATAACATCTAGCATTTCTTCAAAGAACAACAGAAAACACCATTTCTACTTGCCTATATGCGTTATAAATTAAAAACATTTCCATGACTAACATTAACGTCATACGAAAGTGGCAGTGATCGAAGCAATATTTCTCTTTTTTCACAAATCTACTTACTTCTAAACAATGCAAAATTTTAATTTTTACTTTAAAGTGCCTTTTATTGGAAAACTGTATCCGAGTTTATTGATTTTGTTTTCATTTTTGTTAAAAGTTTTTAAATATGGAAAAAAAAACTCTACCACCGTGCAATTCGATTACGAAAATTAACTTTTTAAACTTAAAGTACAATAAACCTTACCAATAACTTTAAAGTACCTTAAAGACAATAGTGGCCAATATTGTGTAAGCCTTTTTGAAAAAGTGTATATTTGAGGTTTCATACTTCATAACACCAATTTCTGTTTAAATACCGTAAAATTAAATATCAGTGAAAATAAAAACAGGAATGTAATGAAATAAATTTCGTTCAGTTATTAGTATTTAATCAAAGTATATGAACAAATAAACACAAACACACACATACAAAAAAAAAAAAAAAAACATTTTTAGGATTACAAATTTAATACCAACACTGCTTCTCTCACAAGCATAATTCAACTCCCAGAAAATATGATTTTGTACATGTAAATTGCTTTGTTTGTTTGTTTGTATGTATGCGGGCCGATTATCTACGCTATGGGATATAGGCCCTATAGGGTGGGATGCCCTCCGTGGGGGTCTTTCTAAGGGAACCTAACACGTATTTACGCAAGGCTCGAAGAAAACCACGGAGAACTCCGAACGGTTAGGCCGACGGTCGTAATTGGGTTCGAACCCAGCACCTACCGTCTACCAGTTTGAGGTCAGAACCTCTCGGCCACTGGTGGGGCCATGTAAATTGCATATTGCAAATTGAAAATAAAATGAAATAAAATAAAATAATAAAAAAATTGTCCAGTATTTTTAATGCGTGATAATACAATAGAGCATTCGATTATCCGATGTAATTGAGACAGAACCTACACTGGATGATTGATGTTTCTAGATAATCGAGAATTTATCAATAACCATCTAGTTTAATATAAACAACATCATCGAACTACTATAATGGCTACTTAAACTGTTAAAAATATCTAAATTCAAATTATGAATGAAAATACGTTTATTTTGAAACAAAAAATTACAATAGTTTAAATGGAAGCTTCATCTGGCATTAATTGGTCATCCTTTGCCATGCAGCCCTGTCAAGAAGTTTTCTTTAAAACATTACTTCAGAGGAATCATACTATTCTTGTCCCAACCAAGCAAAGCGTTTTGAGAAATACTCACAAGCATCTTTATTTACAACCAATCTTTACATGGAAAACATTATCGCATTCATTGTCATCTTCTTATTCGCCTTTTTTTTTGGAGAACGTCGGATTTCTGTAATAATTTTCTCGTCATTAAAAAATTGGAAACATCTTCCACGTCACAATTAAACAAGTTTTTTTGTTTTTACAGTATTCAAAGCCTGGTCTTGTGCTAAAATAATTCGAAAGTTTAATAACACACAGTAAACTTGGTAGGGAAACAGTAAGTTTATATCGAAAACTTACCGGAACTCAAGCAAATTTCAAAGGATCTTTAAGAAAGGTGAACCAAAATATTTATCTGTACTCGTAATTTGGAAGCAAGCTTATATATACATTTTTTTTTTTTTAAATCAGGAAATCGATGATGGTTTAGGAGAGTTCCGGTTAAACGAGGATCGGGTAATCGAGGTAATGTGTAATTACAAATGAAGATGTTCAGTAAACTTTTCAGAATTATCCACGATTTCGAAATATTCTTCATCTATAGAAAGGACAGAAAACAATGCTACATCTATATACAACTATATACAACTTCTAAATTTAAAGAAGCATTTATAAAAAGGAAGTTCTTTTTGTTCTCACATTGATTTTCGGAAATATTTACAAAAGTGTTTAACAGTGTGTTCGTCAGTTTTCCCAAAACGGAATATCGTTTAAAGGATATAAAAAAGAAAGACTTAGCAACATCCTCTACTACAAAAGTATTTTTAATTTCTGATGGCACAAAAAGTTCATATTAATGAAAGAAACAGGACATTTGTAGATAAAACAGTAATGATGAACGCAAAAAATCGATACATATGGAAATATTTTATCATTGTTTCTTTCTTAAAAAAATAAATAAAAAAAAAATAAAAAAAATCTTGCTGATTTGAATACAGGTGGAGGTTTGAAGTTAAGTACTAATTTCCCTAATAAAATCAAAATAAATATTAGAGATAAACTAGTTTCTTCACTAATAATGAACTCTAGAGACCTAAAGCTTTTGTGAAAATTCTAATATACACACGAATGTATATGAAATAAATTCAAAAAAGGGGGAAAACAAAATCATGGAACCTGTAAATGTTAAAATGTGTCAATATTCCCATAGCCAGATTTTTATCATGTTTCAATACGTTTTTTCAGACTCACACGATATTACATATTCATCTAATGACATCTATTATACTTCCAATATGACGTAATAATCATATATTTTTTAATTTCTCAAGCTAATTATTTTATTTTCAATTTTCGCATGGATATCTTGCTATAGAAAAATTATAAGCTGTGAAATTCGTAGCAATAAATAAAGACTACGTCATTTGAGCCGATAGAACTCAAATGAATGAGCAATAGTAGAAATTTCCGTCGGAAGAAACAAGACTTTTGGGATATAAATAGTTTCGGTTGAGTTTCGGTCCGGCTAAATTTTCGGCACATTTTCGACGAAACCAAGATTTGGGCCGAAAAAGAATTTTTTTCCGATATCTAATTGTAATTATTATTTTCCCTATTAAAGAAAACAACAGTTGTCTGCAAAGCAAAATTGAATACTTAAAATCATTATTTCTATATATATTACAACATTATAGTATTTATTTTTATAGACAAAGCATATTTTGATTCGAATAACAACAACATATAATCCTGAGAACGGTTTAACAACATGCTTTTATCTGTCTATATCCGATAGATAAAGAACGACAAAACCGTTATCTTGTCCCATTAGTCTCTTGTAATGGGCTTTTTTTTGTATCTGCTTAATATATGTGAGACAACCTTCAAAACGGAATTATATTCAGTTGAGGATAGCAGAAATAAACAGAATTTTTATTCTTAATTTTTGCATTAATATTTACATGTTAAATGCGTATCTTCCCGAAGGGAAAATGGAAAGCAATAGATGGGATAGGAATAAATGTACAGCTTGTTTGAAGAATCCCATAATTTACAAAAAATTCTGAAATAAGTAAACATTGATCTTTGACATTACACAGCTCAACAGTTGAAATGTAACACTGGTGTTTGACTAGTACACTGTAAAGAAAGACAAATGTGTTTCTAACTTAAGAAAAGTTAATGTATTTACTGAATTGAAAATAATATCTCGGAAATGAGTTAACATTGGTGTTTGACATTACACAGTGCAACTGTTCAAATGTAACAATGGTATTTTTTGATTTATTGTAAAAAAAGCCGGCCAAGCCAGGTTACATGTAATTTTCCAATAG
Organism: Maratus speculifer; assembly: GCA_964019185.1. Taxonomy (NCBI): domain Eukaryota; kingdom Metazoa; phylum Arthropoda; class Arachnida; order Araneae; family Salticidae; genus Maratus; species Maratus speculifer. Next base: position 298,228,163 of record OZ025297.1, on the reverse strand, counting down.
ACACGCATCCAAGTATCTACGAGTTTTTTTACGATTTAATATTTAGTTAAAATTTTAACTTTATTCTTTTACGATTTGCATTGGATAATTAATTTTAATTCTGAGCTTGGCCTGGCTGGCACCGACTTCAAAAAATCAAATTATAATCTACATAAATATAATAATACGGATGATAAATACTACGCTCTTAATTTAATTTCTTAATACTATTCTGTAAAAAAATTATTTTTCACTTTGCAGTAGCTTTTGAAGTCGGTTCAATTTTTGGTAGAAAAGTTTATTTTTCTCTTTTTAGTTAAAAGTTAACGATTTTTTTAAGTTAGTTAATAAAAATTATAATACGGGAAAAATTCCTGTAAACCATACACGTATGTCAGGAGTTGGTTCGAACCCACGATCTCTTTCAAGAACCAGAAATCAAATCTGCTATCTTACACCGCTCACCCATCTGGCAGCACTCCATTCGGCGAGCTTAGTCATCGTCCATGTTACTTTTAGTTTGCAAGAAATCACTAATTTTATTAGTTTTTACTTAATTAGTAAAAAAGTACTGAACCAATTTCAATGAAATGGAAGAAGTACCAATGGAAGAGTAGCCTCTTTCATTTAACACAAAAAAACAAATTAATCGGTTGGATAGTTTCTGAGTAATCGGTCAACGTACATACAAAAATACATTCGCGCCGAATTGATAACATCCTCTCCTTTTTTCAAGTCAATTAAAAAAATATGTAACGCGGAAATTTTTTTTGTATACTATACACATATGTCAGGAGTGAGGTTCGAACCGACACTCTCTTTCAAAACCAGAGATTAAATCTGGTGCCTTAGACCGCTCGGCTGTCCATACTTCATTCTCGTCAGAGAACTTATTCAATATCATGTTACTTTTCGCAAGTCTATTCTCTTTTTGAGTACTCTTTCACTTATAAAGTATTGAATTAATAAAAAGTCTCTGATACTCTGTGGTAACGGTTAAATACAAAATATTCCTAATAGCATAATTAGTATTTAACTTGTTAAATATATATTTAAAAATTATAATACGGAAAAGATTATTGTATATACGTACGTCAGGAGAGGGGTTCGAACCCACATTGCCTTTCGAAAACCTAATCTTAAATCAAGCGCCTTAGACCACTCGGCCATCCTGTCATCGGTAAATTTATTCGACATCCATATTACTACTGATTTGCGAGAAATCACTAATTTTATTAGTTTTTGCCTAATTACTAAAAAAGTACTGAACATATTTCTATGAAACGGAAGTGGTACCAATTCGAGAGCAAGTTCTCTCATTTAACACCAAAATCAAGTTAATTGGTTGTATAGTTTTGGAGTAATCGGTGAACATACATAAAAAAAAAAAAAAAAAAAAAAAAAAAAAAAAAAAAAAAAAAAAAAAAAACATACGCGTCGAATTGATAACCTCCTCTCCTTTTTGGAAGTCGGTTAAAAATGAGTTTGCATTGGTGTTTGACATTACTCAGCTCAACAGTTAAAATAAATTATTGATGTTTATTGATTTGCCGTAGAAAAAGACAAATGTATTTTTTATTTACGAAAATTCAATGGAATGAGCTGAATAATTTATCATTTCATTAATCCGAATAGCTTATGGAAAATGAGTTAATACTGGTGTTTGGCATTAGTTAAAATTACAGTATTATAATATTTATACTTTTTTATAGACAGAGCATATTTTGATTCGAAGAGCAGCAGCTTGTAATCCAGAGAGAAGTTTAACAACACGTTTTTATCTGTTTATATCCCACAGACAAAGAACAACAAAACCGTTATCTTGTCCCATTAATCTCTTGTAATGGGCTTTTTGTATCTGCTTAATATATCTGCGACGGCCTTCAAAACGGAATTATTGTTCAGTAGAGATAGCAGAAATAAATTTTGCGAAAGGCCAAAAGTGAAAAAACCCACCGTAAGCTTATTAAAATAATTTTTATTCTCAACCTTTTGCACTAATATTTACATGTTATTTGCGTATCTGCACGGAGAGAAAGTGGAAAGCAATAGATAGGATAAGAATAAATGCACAGCTTGTTTCAAGAATTCCATAATTTACAAAAATTTCGGAAAAGAGTAAACATTGATGTTTGAAATTACACAGCTCAATTTCACCACTTATTAGTTGACATTCATGTTTGGTTGATACACAATAAAATGTTTTGAAAATTGCTCGTCAAGCGTAGCAAATGAGGTGCATTCTTACTATAAGGAATTTTTTAAAATATTCAGATCTTGGTGTAATACTATGCATGCAGTAGAATATCCGAAATCTTTTGTGTATCCCTGTAAATTCAGGAAGTAACTTGTAGTAAACCTCAGCAACGTATATTAATTCAATAAAATATGAAATAATTTATTATTATTAAAACGCGCCCCAAACAGTGTTTCCCCCTATACCATTATGTAATGGAATATTTTTGTGTAGTCCTGTAAATGAATAACAAATATTCTTTGCATTACTATGAAATTCATAATGTATACTTTAGTATATACTTCATAGATGCATTTCAATTTTATTATGTTCGAAAGAGCGTAACACCGTTAAAAGGCACTTGATTTGAAGCAAATTTTTCTGAAAAATCTATTGCGTTTCCAAAAAAAAAAAAAAAAAAAAAAAAAAAAAAACAAGATGAGTTTGATTCGATAGTTTCTGAGCAACAAACATTTGCTAGTTTCATATATTTCCAAATAAATTAAATTGAATCTTATGTCATAAAGTTGATCATTTTGATTTGAGAACAGCCTTAAGGAAAACAACAAGTGCCTACAAAGTCCAAAGTAAATTCTTCAAAATATTATTTCTATATGTATATACATTACGACATTTACTTTTATAGAGAAAGCATATTTTGATTCAAACAACAACAACATATAATCCTGAGAACGGTTTAACAACACGCTTTTATCTGTTTGTATCCAACAGACAAAGAACAACAAAACCGTTATCTTGTCCCATTAATCTCTTGTAATGGGCTTTTTGTATTTCGCTTAATATATGTGAGACGGCCTTCAAAATGGAATTATATTCAGTAAAGATAGCAGAAATAAACTTTGGGAAAGGCTAAAAGTGAAAAAACCTATCGTAAGCTTATTAAAAAAAAAATTTTATTTTCAATTTTTGCATTAATATTTACATGTTCTTTGCGCATTTGCGCGAAGGGAAAATGGAAAGCAATAGATGTAATAAGAATAAATCCACAGCTTGTTTTAAGAACACCATAATTTACAAGAATTTCGGAAATGTGTAAACATTACACAGCTCAGCAGTTGAAATGTAACACTAGTGTTTGACTGGTACACTGTAAAGAAAGACAAATATGTTTCTGATTTACGCAATTGACTGAATAACATATTATCCTATTAACTCGAACAATTTATTGGAAATGAGTTAACATTGGTGTTTGACATTACCTACACTGTAAAAAAAAAAATGGGTCGATCTACTAAGAAAACTTTAGTGATCCTTGTAATTACTAAAAAAGTTTTAGTAATCTTAGTCGGTTACAAGAAAATCGGTAAGAATTACTAGAAAAAAGTTAGCAACGAAGAGAGTTAATAGTTTTATATTTTTAATAACTATTACTAAAACTCACTTGGTGTGGCCTTGATAGCATAGTGGTTATAGTAACGGACTCCAGACTAAAAGGTCCCGAGTTCGATACTGGCCGCCGCCAAATACCCGAATGTATGTAGTGTAAGTACTCGTTAGTAAAGGGATTATGGAAATCCTGTCGGAGCAGTTAGCAATGTTTGGTGCTGCCATCTATTGCAATTTTGCCGAAAATCTTCCGCTTCAGAAGTCTGGATGCAGCTCGAAGGAACCTCCTGCCCTTCGGGCGCACGTAATGGTTATTAAAAATAATTTTGGAGCTATTACTAAAATTTGCTTGGTGGCTCATACTAAAAATTTTTAAGTTACTTATACAAAAAATTCTTTTGTTCAGTTTACAAAAGAAATGCTTGTTTCACTTGCAAAAAAAAAAAAAAAAAAAAAGTTTGTAATGGTTACTAAAAAATTCTGTGGAATATAAATTTACTAAAAAATTTTTAGTAACCCCTTGAATTTTTTTTTACAGTGTAGCTCAACAGTTAAAATATAATATTGGTGTTTATTGATTCACTATAAACAGTTTTATTTACGAAAATTCAAAGGAATTAATGTAATAACTTACTATCCCACTGATATGATTGTATTTTTGGGGTAGTATTAACGTGTATGAGATAGAAGAAAGTTTTGGGATTACCACATCCGCCTAGTGAATTATCTCTTTATACATATAATATTAAAAAAATACTTAAATTTAAAACATGTTTAACTATTAGATTATTGAAAATAATAGTACAGTAGATTTATTCTATTTGTAGCATTAGGCTATTTGTACCTTTCGGTTAATTAGGAAAACCGTTTATAGCGGTCAAACTTGAAAATATCATTAATTTTATGTATCATACTTGAGAAAACAATTTTGTTAGGACAGATATTGCTAGAATCGATGCGTCTCCTAATTCATTGGAATCTGCATCATTATTTACACTTCTATGGTCAAAAAACTATGCATTTATTATTCCAAAAAAATATGAGAGCAGATTTTACTTTGAATCTTAGAAGAGTAAGAGTAAGAACAAAGAGTATCGAAGTAGTTACCTTTTCTCTCGTTAATTTCTTAAAATGATCTTTTTTGAACCTACTTAATACAGAAAGTATGTTGGTTCAAAAAACATAGTTTACATTCTATACATAGACCCTATAGCAACGCATTTTGTTGCTAAAATCTCTCTACAGATTTTGTTGCTAAGATCTCTCTACAGATTTTGTTGCTAAGAACTTTCTTTATTGTATCTTAAATTTTTTGACGAAAAGTTAAGGAAAACACACAAAAATTAAACATGTAAATACTTTCCTTTTGTTTCAATTTTTTTTCCATTGAGATTCAAATATTATTCATTAGATTCTAGCATTATTTACACTTTTCCATGAAAAAAAAAACTATACATTTATAACTATTTATTAATACAAAATAAATATGAGAGCAGATTTTACCTTTGAATCTTAGATGAATAAAGAGTATAGAAGTAGTTAACCTCTTCTCCCGTTAATCTCTTAAAATGATCTTTTTTGAACCTACTTAATACAGAAAGTAGGTTGGTGCAAAAAAAATAATTTATATTCTATAGAGCTATCCTATAGCAATGCATTTTGTTGCTAAGATCACGCTACAGATTTTGTTGTTACGATCTCTCTACGGAATTTGTTGCTAAGATCTTTCTTTATTTTATCTTGTATTTTTTGACAAAAAGTTGAGGAAAACATATATAATGTTTATGTTTAAATATTTTTCTTTTGTTTTCAGTTTCTTTACTCATTAAGATTCATATATTATACCTGAGGAAGAGTTAGAAAAAATATATATATAACAATAAATGTCGCAGTTTTAAATTTTTGTTTGCCATATATTGGTTCAAAATATCTATATTTTGTAGTTTTCTTTTTTGTAGTAATGTTACCCTTTTTTTAATGATAATATGTTATATATTATATTATATTTTATTATAAAAGTTTCTTGTTATCTTATTATCTTGCAATATTTATATCAAATAAAAATTATTCTTGTCATCTTGTTTATTTATAACTAATTATTAACCCAAAATAAATATGAGAGCAGATTTTATTTTTGAATCTTAAATGAATAAAGAGTATCGAAATAGTTACCTCTTCTCCCGCTAATCTCTTAAAATGATCTTTTTTTACCTACTTAATACAGAAAGTATGTTGGTCCTAAAAACATAATATTACATTCTATAGAGATATCTTATAGCAACACATTCAGTTGCTAAGATCTCTCTACAGATTTTGTTGCTAATATTTTTCTTTATTCTGTTTTGAATTTTTTGACGAAAAGTTAAGGAACACATACTAAAAGTTTACATGTAAATATTTTTTCCAGTTTTTTTTTTTTTTTCCCCCGTTGAGATTTAAGTGTTATTCAATTGTAGTCTTAATTCATCGGAGTCTAGAATTATTTACACTTTTCATGCTCAAAAAACTATATATTTGTAACTAATTATTTATCCAAAATAAATATGAGAGCAGATTTTATCTTTGAATCTTAGATGAATAAAGCGTATTGAAGTAGTTACCTCTTCTCTCGTTAATCTCTAAAAACGATCTTTTTGAAAATACTTAATATAGAAAGTATGTTGGTCCTAAAAACACAATTTATATTCTATAGAGAGATCCTATAGCAACGCATTTTGTTGCTAAGATCACGCTACAGATTTTGTTGTTACGATCTCTCTACAGAATTTGTCGCTAAGATCTATTCTATTCTGTATTTTTTGACAAAAACTTGATAAAAACATACAAAAAGTTTAGATGTAAATATTTTTTTTTAAAGTTTTTTTTCCAGTTGAGATTCAAGTATTATATATTGGAGTCTAGCATTGGAGTCCTAATTCATTGGAGTCTAGTATTATTTAAATGTTTCCATGCTCAAAAAACTATAACTAATTATTATTCCAAAATAAATATGCAAGCAGATTTTATTTTTGAATCTTAGATGAATCAAGAATATCAAAATAGTTACCTCTTCTCCCGTTTATCTCTTAAAATGATCTTTTTTGAACCTATTTAATACAGAAAGTATGCTGGTCCTAAAAATATAATATTATATTCTATAGAACGATCCTATAGCAACACATTTTGTTACTTAGATCTAGCTACAAATTTTTTTGTTAAGATCTCTCTACAAAATTTGTTGCTAAGATTTTTCTTTATTGTATCTTGTATTTTTAGACAAAAAGCTAAGAAAACACACAAAAAGTTTACATGTAAATACTTTTCTTTTGTTTTCAGTTTTTTTTTCATTGAGATTCAAATATTATGCCTGAGGCAGAGTTAGAAAAAATATGTACATAACAATAAATGTCCCAGTTTAAAATTTTTGTTTGTCATTTATTGGTTCAAAATTTCTATCCTTTTGTTGTTTTCTCTTTTGTAATAATGTTACCTTCTTTTTTAATGATAATATCTTGTATTATTTTATATTATATTATAAATGTTTCTTGTTATCTTATTATCTTGTAATATTTATATGAAATAAAAGTGTTTCTTGTTATCTTGTTTCTTGTTATGTATATTTATAACTAATTAGTAATACAAAATAAATATGAGAGCAGATTTTATCTTTAAATCTTAGACGAAAAAAACATATCGAAATAGTTACCTCTTCTTCCGTAATCTCTAAAAATGTTTTTTTTTTTTTTTTTTTTTTTTAACCTAATATAGAAAGTATGTTGGTCTTAAAAACGTAATTTATATTCCATTTAGAGATCATATAGCAAAGCAGTTTGTGACTAATATCTCTCTACAGATTTTGTCTCTAAGACTTTTTTTTTTTTTTATTCTATCTAGTATTTCTTGACAAAAAGTTGAGGAAAACATACAAAAAGTTTACATGTAAATATTTTTTTTGTTTCAAGTTTTTTTTCAATTGAGATTCAAATATTATTTATTGGAGTCTAGCATTGGAGTTCTAATTCATTGGAGTGTAGCATTATTTACACTTTTCCATGCTCAAAAAACTATATATTCGTAATTAATTATTAATATAAAATAAATATGAGAGCAGATTTTGACTCTTAGATGACTAAAGCGTATCGAAATAGTTACCTCTTCCGCCGTTAATCTCTTAAAATGATATTTTTTAAGCTACTTAATACAGAAAGTATGTTGGTTCTAAAAGCATAATTTATATTGCAAAATAAAGAGATCCTATAGCAAGGCAATTTGTTGTTACGATCTCTCTACAGAATTTGTTGCTAAGATCTTTCTGTATTGTATCTTGTATTTTTTGACAAAAAGATAAGGAGAACATACAAAAAGTTTGCATGTATATATTTTTCTTTTGTTTACAGTTTTGTTTTTTTCCATTGAGATTCAAATAATATGCCTGAGGCAGAGCTAGAAAAAAATATAATAACATAATAAATGTCGTAGTTTTAAAGTTTTATTTGTCATTTATTGGTTTAAAATTTCTATCCTTTTGTAGTTTTCGATTATGTAAAAATGCTACCTTAAAAAATAAATAAATAAATAAATAAAATTAAAAATAGAGTTATATTTTTAATTTCTCTTACAGAGAAAATTCAGAAAGTATTCTATTTATATGTTACATTTTAGGTGAAATGAAACAAGAAAAATCATGCCTTAAGCATAGATTATGAATCACTTTCCAACACTTCCTGAAATCATTAACAAAACTTCGTTATCTCGGGAAATAAGGTGTTACTGTCCATAGCCAAATATATGTTCCAACACTTTTGAAAAGCCATGTGTTTGATCTGTTGGTTGATATATAGACTATATAATTGAGTAAATTTAGTCCTGCTAGAAAACGCCTATATTATTGAAAATTTTATTTCAGCAATTTATACTAATAGATGGAAACAAACTTGAATGCTTTTGTTCAGCCCTGTAGTTTATCTAGTACCTTCATTATATAAAAGTATTTTACTAAAATTTAGTTCATACAATATTGTTCTTTAAACTACTTAAATCACATCTTCAGAAATTACCAGCCATAGGCGACTCTGTATCCAGTTCTTTGCATGACCTGTATATCATTTTATCTATATTTTACCAATATTTCTCTGTAAGCAGAATGCAGTTCAACGTAAAAATGCATCATCTATTTAAAAACCACATTTAAGAAAATAACGCTTATATTCAGTGACCTTTCCTAGCTCTTTTGTGTAACCCTGTGTATCTAAATTGTGTAATTATTAGCATTTATACACACCATATAATGTACATATACTTAGCGAAACTTAAAAGCACATATCATAATTAAAAATGCATTTCATCCATCCAACTGCCATCATCCATAATATACAGTACTTCGGATAGAATATACTATTTGAAATAGTTTGTGTGTCCCTGTAAATACTATGTACTTGGTATTATGCGTAAAATAACTCGTATTAAGCCTCAGCGACGTATATCAATTTGATTATACATGAAATCGTTTATCATAATTAAAATACGTCGCAAACAATTTCCCCCTTTAATACGTAATGGAATTCATTTGTGTGGCCCTGTAAATGTATAATAACTATTCTCAAAAGTTTCATGTCAATCCGAGCATATTCACGAGTGTTGGAGAGCGGACAGACGGCCATACAAACCGAAAGCATAAGCACTTTTCAACTTTGTTGGAAAGTGCTAATAAAAATAGTAAAAAAAAGCGTTAATAATAATAATAATAATAATAATAATAATAATAATAATAATAATAATAATAATAATTGTTGTTTTTACAATAATATTTTTGCGACTTAGCTAACAGAAAAGAAAAAATGATTTTAGGAAAACAAACGTAAAAAAATATTCTAGGGTATCGACGTTTCAAACTTCAAACAAATGAAATTGATTTAGGTGGGAGGGGTGGGTCTTGCTAAAATCAATCCATCTCCAACCAGAGAGCGCCTAAGGGACTATTATCTAAAAATTCCTCTACGTCCCCGGACGCTACCATACAATTTTAATTTTAATGTAACACTGATCCCTTGACATGTTTATTGTCCACTGTGATTATTGTAGACACGCCTTGGCATATTTATTATCTGAAACGAGATCTAGGAAGATTAACATTATCAATCCTTAATCCCTACAGTTCAATTTCATTGCTTAAAAGGGCAAATGTTATGTCACAGAATCCCTCAAGATCTGAAATATAATCTGTCCACACCACAGCGTAAAGGACACATTTTGACCTACCATACATCAAAACCATTCAAAAAGCACATTCCCGTTTCGCCTTCCAACAAGCTGTCTTATAAAAAACAGCCCCATCTGTTTTTAAAAAACTCAACAACTTAAAAAATTTTTTATTAAAAAGCAGATTACAGTTGAAATTAACTTTATAGTTATTCCTTCTTATTATGTAACATTTAAAACTGTTCTCTACCTCTTAAATTACATCATAACAAATGCTTGTCTATCCATCGTCTTTATGAAGGGAGACTTGTGTAAAATACTGTTCTTACAAGAGATTTTTAAAAAGAAACAAGTTTGAAGTTGCACGTGAAGTGTAACAAATGAGGTGATTTCGTACAATAATGAAGTTTTAAAATATATCACTCTCATGCATCAATCTCATAAAATTGTAAATAGTTAATTACAATTAAAATGTGCACCAAACAATGTTCTCCCTACACCATTATGTAATGGAATACTTTTGTGTGGCCTAAAAGTTACCGAAATACACCCCCCCCCCCCCAAAAAAAAAAAGAAAAAAAATCTAAATTTACTTAGTTTAGAAGTTTGATGAATAATGCATTTTCAGTAATCATTTTTTCGAAAAAATCCCTTCTTCAAGCGACTCGTAAAAAATGGAATTTGTTTCGCTTTCTTCAAAAAATTCGTCGCTTATAGAGGGAGTTCAATTGGGAGGGTCTATAAATAGAGGTAAAATTAGTATTGAGCCTATGCGAATAAATTATGAGAAAGTGGTCATTCAATGAGGTGGTCACTTAATAGAGGTGGTCGCACAGGGAGGTTTCACTGAATATCAATTCAATTCGGTTGATACACTGTAATGGGAATAAAATTCATTGCTAATAATTTCTGTCCCTTGACCATAATCTAACGAAATTCTTATGCGTGTTTCTGTAAATGACCTATATTTATTGAACACTTTAATTTCATTAGCATACATACCCTAGTAAACTTTAATAGCATGTATCAATTACATGGATATCTGAGTATATTACGTGAGTTACAGAGCGGATACACAGACAAATGAATTCATATACAATTTTCAACTGACTGATTTTTTAGTGCTAAAAACTCAGAACAAAAAGATTCTAAAAGCCAAAATCTTTCGCATATGATTAAGAAATTAATTTAGACTATTGTTTCTGAATCAACTTAAATTCAATATCTATTATTAAAATATACTATGTAATAGTATGCAATAATAGGGTATCGAATATCTTCTGCAGAAAACATATTTTCTTTCATATTTTCGTATTTATAAACAATTAGAAATTCAAAATAGATTTAAGAGCAGATTTTATCTTTTATTCTTAAACAATGAAGAACATCTTGTCCTTGTAATCTCTTAAAATGATCTTGTTGAACGTATTTAAAATCGGATATAAAATGGCCCTCAAAACAGCGAGTTATATCATTTGTGAAGAAATCCTAACAACCAAATAAGCGAAAGGTTGGAAGTGAGAAAAAGGTATTAAAAAAAAAGCTTATTTAGTAACACATTTTTAGTAACATAGCATATAATATGACCTTCGAATAAAGTTATTAGTGGGATACAAGCAACAATCTATACATATAATAAAACAGTAGGACCCGGTGTGTCTGTACATTGAAGATAATTGACAAAAATGGAGTCAGGGCGATAAAAGAAAACCAATGAAACACAAAAAAATTTTTTTTGAATTTTTTGTCTGTCTGTCTGTCTGTCTGTCTGTCTGTTTGTTCGAGGTTATCTTCGTAACTACTGAATGGATTTTTATGCGGTTTTCACTAATGAAGAATGCACACTCCCGGGCAGTGTATAGGCTTTGTTTCATCAAAATCGGACAACAGACAAAAAAGTAACAAAAAGAAACAAAAGAAACTATTAGGTGCGCTGCTCACGTTTTTTAGTACATAACGTTTTTTAGTACATATAAAATCCAATAGATGTCACTGTGCGATTTTAAAACGCGCTATCGTTATGTTTTCGCCAGTCTACTTAAGTATGAGAAAGTTTCAAGCTGGCTGTCGTTCCATGTGGTTTAGTCGGTAGAACGTCAGTGCGCCATACTGATGGCCCGGGTTCGATTCCCAGCATGGAATTTTTTTTCACTATGTTGGCATTAACGCCTATAAGCAATTAAAAGAATTTGAAATATTGTATTCAAGGCGAATTTTCTCTCTGGGAAAATTTCCTTGCATTAATATGTCAGTGTAATTTTTTTTTCGATTTAATTTTTTTTTTCGAAACTTTGTTTTTCTTAAAAAATTACAGTAAATATTTGATATTTCCCAACGTTTTTTGAATGATCGACTTGCTTTTTTTTTTTTTTAATGTATGTCTGAACCTTATCTAACTACTTCTTCAAGATTTCTTTAGATAAACCGACCAGCGTAGCGGGCGAAGGCCGCTAGTGAATAATAAAGTAAAAGAACTTATGAAAAACTCACATATTTCTCTTTTGTTTCCATTTTCTTTTGTGCATCAAGTTAAAGAAAAATAAGTTATGTGACTTAGGTAAGTAAGGATGGAAACATAGAATAAGTATGACTTAAACTTTTGAATCTTGCCGATAATTAAAGTTCGTATGTAGTACAAATAAAATGTACTAAATTGCTTTCAAGTACATATATATATATATGTATATAATATAAAATTATTTAAAATACATTAAAGCACTTTAAAAATACATTAAAAATCAAATTAACGAAAACGTTTTCGGCTAAATTTGCACGGCCATCGTTAGTAATTTTTTTGAATGATATATATTTTTTTCGCCTTTTGCCAACAGTTTCAGTATTTAAGTCGCTACGTATTCACAACTTTGATAATTATTTTAAAGATTGCATATCTTCAATTTTCCATTTTTTCACCGACATGCTCATTTTAAAATAATTATCATTGAGTTTAAAAATTTAGGCATGTATCTGTAGAAAATAAGGAAAAAGAAAACGCAAAATATGCATATCATAAAAATTTAGCTTCCAGATTATTTCTATACTTGAAAAATAAAATAAAAGCAAATCAATTGAACACCAAAACTAATCAGAAATACGGCTTATTAAACTGAACTTATATCCAAAATTCGAAGCAAATCGGTTAATTCTGCATAAAAACATATCTATCTAATTAAAGGAGGAGGGTAATTCCCATCCTTCTTTTATACTTAACCATTAAACCCCCAAATCTATGCAAGGATTCGCCTTATCAGAAAGAACCTATCCAAAATTTGAAGCAAATCGGATAATTGTGCATGAAAACTTATTTATATAATTTAAGGAGGGGAGGGGGATAATCACCCATTCCTGCCTTTATACTTAAAAAAAAAATAACTCCAAAAACTAACCAGGGAAAATGCCTTGTCAGAATGAACCTATATCTAAAATTTATAGCAAATCTGTAAATTCTGCTTGAAAAACTCATTTATCTATTATAGGGGGTTGCCCCTCATTCCTCCCTTTATAAAAAAAATTATAATTAACCCGTCTTTATAATTAACCCGTGAATACCTAAAACTAATCATGAAGGCACCTTATCAGAATGATAATACATCTAAAATTTGAATAAAATCTATTAATTGTGCATGACAAAATCATTTATTTAAATTAAGGAGGAAATTAGCCTCCCGTTCTTCCCCTTTTACTTATTCAATGAACTCCGAGAACTAATCAGGTAAGCGCCTTACTAGAATAAATCTACATCCAAAATTTGAAGCAAATCGGATATTTTTATCATAAGTTTTAGCGTTACGTAAGACATACTTATATACATACAGAACCTGTGGGCACATTAGCTCTCAGACTTTGATAGCCTGTAGCTAAAAATCAGTTTTCCATAAAAGTGCATGCTAATTAATGAACAGTCATACACATCCATTAATGCATATCATAAATCAATCATTGAAATAAACTGATGAAAAACGGTTATTTTTTTTAAGTTTCGTTGAAATAATGCGGTTTCCAATGTTCTTTATTCTGGAGCAGTTTGACGGTAATTTCAAAAACAACTTTCACATATGCTTAATATTCTAATGACGTATGCGGCACCGGGCAGAATTTAATATACGAGTCTGATTTTTGTTACTTCTGAAAATAAGCGAGAAAAAATGCATGTTAGTCCAACGCTAAACAGCGCCAGATAAAGAGTTATTTTTAGCTAGTGTTAGTTTCCCTTAGCAGCAATGACGTTGAAGGGAAAAACAGGCACGCAAAGCTGTAAAAATGGAATAATTTATTAAAACGGTCAATTAGAAAGTGCTGATTTTAAAAAATTACTAAATACATATACTATATAAAAAATAATTCTCTCTTTCTTTCTCTTTCCTTTTTTCTTTTATTTTCTTTTTAATAATTTACAACAAAGTTGAAAAGTGCTTATAATTTCGGTTTGTCTGTCCGTCTGACCATCTAGTCATTTGTTCGCGCTATAACTCTCATAAATATACTCGGATTGTCCTGAAATTTTTGGAAGTTATTGACGTTTACTCTCGCACAAATTCTACTATACTTCAAATTTAAATTTCTAGCATAATTATCAGGTAACCAAGAAAGTTCGTGCGGTTTTCATCAGACATAAAAAATGACCCGCAAATATCTCAAACACTTATTTTATTCTTTGAAATAATCACCATTGGCTTCAATTACATGTTCCCAACGAGACACAAGCTTATAAATACCCTTTTTGAAAAAATCCTTTTGTTTTAGAGTCCAAAAACTGGTTCATAGTTTTTGTGACATCATCTTGAGTTTGGAACTGCTGTTCCCGCAGGTGATTATCCATGGCCAAAAACAAGTACCCTAATTTCCGGCCTATAATCCGCGGATCAAACAATTCTTTTTCGACCCAGAAATTTTATCTTATAATCGAAACCAAATATTTTCCGCGATCTAAAAAGTTAAATTTTATTTCAAAAACTTTCTGGGTCGAAAAAGAATTGTTTGATCCGCGGATTATAGGCCGGAAATTAGGGTAATAGTCCGATGGGGCGATGTCCGAGGAGTAATGTGGGTGAAGCAAAACTTCCCAGCCCAATGTTTTTATCACGTCCCTGATCGCTTTGTCCGTATGAGGTCTGGCGTTATCGTGGAGGAGAAGAACTCCTCTCCTGTTGACCAGCGCTAGCTGCTTTTCGAGCAAAGCAGCTGAAACCCTTTTCAACTGCGACGAGTAGACTTCGGCAGTGATTGTTTTCCCGCTTTCTAAGAATTCATAGTGAACTATACCAGCGCTAGTCCACCAAATACACAGCATTATCTTTTTTTGATGGATATCCGATTTAGCAACCAATGAGACGGAGCCAGAAGTCGACCAATGATGTTTTCTCTTTCGGTTATCATACATTACCCATTTCTCGTCACATGTCAATATCTGATCCAGGAAAGAGGCTTTGTTGTGGCGCTACAGCAATGACAAGCAGATGTTCAATCGTTGGAGCTTGTTTTCCTCGGACAGGACATGAGGAAACCACCTATCAGTTTCCACGACCTCCCAAGCCTATGAAGATGCGATCGGATGGTTTCGTCAGATACTCCAAACCTTTGCGCAAGCTCCTGGCATGTTAGATCAGGATTCTGTTTCCTGATTTCCTCTTCCAGCTGGACTTGGTCTAAGATGGATGGACGACCAACACTGGGCTTGTCTTCGAGGTTTTCGTCTCCGAACGAAAATCTGCTGAACCAGTTTTGAGTGGTCCGTTCACTCACTGAAGTCTCTCCAAACATACAAAACTGATAGCGAAACGTGAGGTACGTTAAACAACTCTCTGCTGATTGTAATTTAAAGGCAATGTACAGAAATGACATCATCAGAATCAGTAAAATCACGCCTACGCAACAAAAGTAGCTGTTCTCAAAAACCGCACGAACTTTCTTGGTTACCTGATAATTTATTTACTGGGACAGCCAAAAGTTTTCCATTATATTGCGGCCTATAGGAAAAAATCGTTTCAAATGAATTTTCAAGATGTTAAATTCTGTTAAACATATTAAAATTAATATGCATCTACAAAAAGCACTAAAATATGCATTCTATATAATATGGAGTGAAAAGAATAGTTATTATTCATTTACAGGGCTACATAAAACAATTCCATTACATAATGGTAAAAAGGAAGGGGATTGTTTGCGACATATTTTAATTACATTAAACTATTTCATGAATAATAAAATTGATATAGTCTCTGAGCCATAACATAAATTATTTCATGCAAAATACGAAATGCATAGCATTTACAGGGATACACGAAATTTTCAAATAGTATATTCTATCCGAAGTACTGTATATTATCGATGATAGCTGATGGATGGATGAAATGTTTTTTAATTATGACATGCACTTTTAAGTTTCACTAAATTTATGCATACTATAAATTCTATAGTTGATATAAAGGGTTAGACAAAAGAGCCCCGATAAGTTAGTTAATATGAGAGTAAATTACTTAAAGAAAAACTTTTTAATACATTATGGATCTTTACGTTGAACTGCATTCAGTTTACTCAGACATGTTTGTATAGAATATAGATAAAATCATATACAGTTCCACGCAAAGAATCGGATACATGGTCGCCTACGGATGATAATTTCAGGAAATGTGATTTCAACAGTTTTAAGAATGTTTTAGTATGAATTAAACTTTAGATAAATATTGTCGCGTAATAAAGGTTCTAGGTAAACTACAGGGCTGAAAAAACAGTATTCAAATACGTTTTTATTTATTAGTATAAATTGTTAAAAGAGAAATTTCTACCTGTTAGGCGTTTTCTGAATAAACTAAATTTCACCATTTATAGTATATATAGCAACCGACAAATCAAGTACAGGTATATGTTCAAAGTATTTGGAATGTATATTTAGCTGTAGACAGTAAGGTCTTATTTCTCTAATTAACGAAGTTTTGTTAAGGATTTCAGAAAGTGTTAAAAAGTGTTTCATTACACTGGTTAACAAAATTTAAACTTCCTCATGCCACACGAATTTTTTTTTTGTGTTTTTTTTTTTTTTTTTTTTTTTTTTTTTAATATAGGGTGTTGTGAATAAAAATAATCAAATCATTTTTTTTAATCACCCATGAATTTTATTTATTTTAGCTATCATCGATCATAAAGAAAAAAATAAGTAGTTCTGAAGAAAAAAAAATAATAATGAAACAAAAGTTACTACGATTTTTTGTCATATTTGGCTTCCGGTTGGTCTCTTTTAATTGTCCAGCAGTAGCCGGCCAACATCCTTGACTCTACTTCGATAACGCTTTTAACATGGTTGAAATGTCCTGATGGAACCTTTCTCCATGGTCATAACTTACAGTCCCTAAATTCTAATCGCGTACTAGGTCATTTAGGTCTCCTCGAGTTAACAAAGGAGGCTTATCTTGAGCTTCTTCAAAGTCAGAATCAGAATCATCATCGTCATCAGCATTAAATTTGCTTGAAGTGGAGGGTTGTGGATCATCGATATTAAACGATGTAGATGGCACTGATATTGGCAAACTGAAGTCATGTGGGACAGGTCTTATTCCTGAAGGCAAATTCGGGTATTGAACTGTGTGTTTTGCTTTTAGGTTTATGCCTTTTATTGTAGAACACAGAAATAGCAATCCGAAACATGATCTCCAGGCTCAGTCTATATCTTATACTATAATGCGAGCAAAAATTGTGTGTGTGTGTGTGTGTGTGTGTGTGTCTGTGTGGGTAAATTTTATCTCAAAAACGGCTCTAACGATTTTCGCAAAAATTTGGATTTTACCATTTTCGCGCACGAGAAGAGCATTGGGCTAGGTCACATGTTCGAGAAAATTCGATTATTGGGTCATTTTGGGTCATAATGGGTCAAGATCAAGCTATTTATATCTAGAGAACGGCTGGATCGATTTTAAGGAAATTTTGTAACCTATCGTTTTTTGGCACGAGAAAACTATTGGGCTGGGTCACATGTTCGAAAAATTTCGATTAGTGGGTCATTTTTGGGTCATTATGGGTCAAGCCATTTTTATCTAAAAAACGGCTCTAACGATTTCGACCAAATTTTACATTTTATCGTTTTGGATTACAAGAAGACCATTGGGTTAGGTAACATGTTCGAGAAAATTCGGTTAGGGGGTCATTTTTGGGGTCATTGTGGGTCATGCTATTTTTATCTAGAGATTTTCTCACGCAATTTTGACTAAAAATTGCATTCTATGGTTTTCGGACACGAGAAAAACATTGGGCTAGGTTACATGCTCGAGAAAAAAAGTTTAATGGGTCATATTGGGTCATTAAGAGTCTGGGTCAAGCTATTTATATTTAAAGAATCGCAGAATCAATTTCATCGAAATTTTGCCTGTAATAGTTTTTTGACACGAGAAAGCTAATGGGCTAAGTCACACTATCGAGAGATTTCGATTATAAGAGTCATTTGTGGGTCATGATGGGTCATAATGGGTCATGGTCAAGCTATAGCTAAAGAACAGGTGGATCGATTTTAACGAAATTTTGTATACAACATTTTTTTGGCACGAGAAAACTATTGGGCTAGGTCTCAGTTCGAGAAATTTCGATTACTGGGCCATTTTGGGTCATAAAAGGTCTGGGTCAAGCTATTTATATGTAAACTACGACAGTATCAAATTTAATGAAAATTTGTATGTAAGTTTTTTGACACGAGAAAATTAATGGGCTATCTCACATGTTTGAAAGATTTCGATTATAAGAGGTTATGGGCCATTATATTATGGGTCATGATGGGTCATAACGGGTCATGTCAAGCTATATCTAAAGAACACGTGGATCAGTTTTAACGAAATTTTGTATACAACATTTTTTGGCACGAGAAAATCATTGGGCTAGGTCACATGATCGAGAAATTTCGATTAATGGGTCATAAAGGGTCATAAAGGGTCTGGGTCAAGTTATTTATATTTAAAGAACGGCAGGATCGAGTTTAACGAAATTTTGAGTGTAACAATATTTATACACGAGAAAACTAATGGGCTAAGTCACATGTTCGAGAGATTTCGATTATAAGGGTCATTTGTGGGTCATGATGAGTCATGGTCAAGCTATATCTAAAGAACGGGTGAATCGATTTTAACGAAATTTTGTGTACAGCATATTTTTGGCACGAGAAAATCATTGGGCTATGTCACATGTTCGAGAAATTTCGATCAATGGGTCACTTTTGGCTTATTCTAATTTTATCTAGACAATGTCTCGCGCAAATTTGACTAAATTTTATATTCTATCGTTTTCGGACACAAGAAAATCATTGGGTTAGGTCAGATGTTTCAGAAAACTCAATTAATGAGTCATTTTGGGTCATAATGGGTCAAAGTCAAACTATTTATACCTAAAAATTGGCTCAATCGATTTTATCTAAATTTTGTATTTAATGTTTTTCGGCACGCAAAAATTAATGAACTAAGTCACATTTTCGAGAGATTTCGATATAAGGGTCATTTGTGGGTCATGCTAATTTTATCTAGAAAATTGTTCTCACCATTTTGAGTATATTTTCTATTATCTCGTTTTCGGGCAAAAGAAAACCATTGAGATAGGACACATGCACGTAACAATTCAGTTAGTGGGTCGTTTTAGGTCTTAATCGGTTCGGGTCATTCTAATTATATATAACAACGACTCAGTCAATTTTACCTAAATTTTGCAATGGAACGTCTTTTGTCACGAGAAGACTATTGAGCTGAGTTGCATATTAAACAAAATTATATTATTGGGTCATATCGCTTCATTGCTGAATGCTGTCAAGCTAATTTTACTTAAGAAATGGCTTAAACGATTTTGATTCATTTTATACTCTACTGTTTTTGATTACCTGAAGACCATTGAGCTCGGTCACATGTTTGATCATATGTGATTAGTGGATTATTTGGGTAAAAAAGGATCAGGATCACGAGACTATGGCAAAATCCAATAAGTTGGCGATATTTGACAAAATACTGGCGAAATTTGGCCGAAAAATCGACTATTAAGGTTACGAAACCAAAACACATATTTGGCGCCAAATGAAAGAATGTGTCCAAATTTGGTTATATTTGGCAAAAAAATATTGTCTTTCAGAATGTGAAGAAATTTCTTATACATTCTTAATAGTCTTCGAGATGCATAATCAGAGTCGAGCTATAAAAGTGATTTGGATTGATGTCCTTTCGTTGTAAATTTTAAAATAAAGTAAAATTTATGAACATGTGCATACAAACATAGTTGATTGTTTTTGTAAATAATACTATTATTAATAACATCTTTTACAGTAATAATACTATATCGAGTTGAACACAAAGTTAATTTTGACCGAGCTGAGCTCGGTCACCCCTGCTAGTCATGGTAATATGACGTAATCCTTTCATCCAATCTATTAAATTTTTTTACACATGTTATACAAAAAATGTGTGGGACACAAGCTTTGTCTTGATGAGCAACCGAAAAAGAAAAATGATCGTGATAACACTGCAATATAAGATCTGTAAAATTACGTCTTTGTGTTTTGAAAGTCAGTTCACCACAAACATAACAAAAAGAGTTAGGATCGTTACTACACTTTCTTGACATATTCACACAAGCACAGAAAAAAAAAGAAAGAAAGAAAGTGATTGAAACGAAATAAATGCATTTTCGTAATGAGGGTACACTATCAAAAAAATTTCCGTCTTTTTACAGAAAATGTACTGGCAGCACTGCTGCCAGAAATTGTCTGTATATTGACGACTTTCCGTTTATTTTTTTCTCCGTCAAAAGAGGAAAAATATCCGTCACTTGAAAAAAGTTTGGAAAAATGAATGCGGAAGAGGTGGGGATCGAACCAAGGAACCCAGGATTACAAGGCCAATACGCATCCACGGCGCCAGGATTGCTTGTGAAGATTTTGCTTTAAATAGAAGTGTTCATTTCATATGGGTGTGGTTTGGTGTGATTCGTTAAAAAGCTTTTAATTTTGCAGTTAATCTCGGAAAGACTTCATCTTTAATGAAACTGTGGCTGGTTTTTTTTTTACGTTTAGTATTAATATAGTATAAAAATGTGAATTTTAAATATATTACGTAGATTGTTAGAGAAAAAACATGGATGTTTTATTTTTATTCGATAAGATTTTTTTTAATAATATCAATTTTTTTTGCATTTTATTTTTTAATTAAAATATTTTTAACACTTAAAGTATATTTTATATGCGAATATTTATCATAGAAATAACTTAGTATATGGAACTTTATTCAACTTATCCAACTTTGAATAACAGATTGTGAGAATTTTTGAACGAATAAAGGAAGTAATTGTTATTTATTTTTAAATTCGAAAACATTTTTGTCTTTTAAAACTAAATTAGACATTTTAATCGATAGAATATTTTTGTTTTTCATTTTAAAAATAAATTCGAATTTATTACTAACAGACCCAATGCGCATGCGTGCTAGATATAAACGGAAACGTTTCCTCATTTTTCGACTTTCGGAATGAACTCACAGAACAAATACGTCTTTTGGGAAAACAGAAGTTATTTGTGAAAAAATAACGATAACTTAGTGTATATTGACGAATTTTTCTGACAGTGTAGGTAGTTAAATAAGATTACCTACCAGAGTTCGTGTGGCATGACCACTGTTGACCAGTGTTATTTATGTTTGGAGCATATATTTTCTTCCTTTTTTTTTACTGTTGTTTCTAAATTCTTACAGTACTGTAAAAGAATCAAATACAAAAACAGTTTTAGAATGTTAGGATTCGGATCTCTGATTTTTAGGCGAGTTTTTAATTATATAAATACGTAGCATCTATAGTCGTCATCTGGTCAGTCCGTCTGTCCGCATATAACAGCGCAAAAACTACCTAACCGAATAGTGTGGAATTTAATGCATAAATCATTGCAGTATTTTGTCGAGTCATTTCAAATTTTATGGAACTCGAATCAAAACTTAAAAGATATTAATAAACATTTTCTTGATTCTGTTAAATCCTATAATACGTAATTAATTCAATGATATCCCATGATAGGTACTGATTTTAGGTTGCTAAGGTGATGATGAACGATGGTGTCTTATTACTTCCATATTACTGAATTTAATATGTAGAATCGTAGTAAATTTCGTATTCAAGCTTTTTTGAATAATATTTCAAAAGCTATTGCACCAAGATCTGAATATTTAATTCAAACGCCCGTCATTTACTATGCTTAATATACAATTTCCGATATGTTCATTATTATTATTGTTATTAATTTTTTTTTATCAAACTATGCCAAAAGCATTCAAATTAGTGTATAATTTGTATTCGTAAGCCCCCCCCCCCAAAAAAAAAGTCAAATTTTTTTTATCTGTTTTGAAAGGCTATTTCTGTTAATATATTTTGATAGCTTTATATTAAGTGCGCAGGTGATAAATTGCAAAATGTTGTTCTCACATCATACTCATATTGCGCCCGGCTAACATAATTTTTTATTTTTTATTTTACCGAAATTTAGTCAACAAATTTAATGTTAAGTTTTTAGAGTTTTTAAAAAACTTAATTTGGTTTTCATATGTAAAAATGGAATTTTGTAACCGGTCCTCCCCCCCCCCTCCCCATTCCTTGATGTACTAGAATTATACTAAATTATGGACAGAGATATGTTTCCGATGGTAGTACACCATTTTTTTAAAACTTAAATGCAAACTAGTAAATCGATTTTAAGGAATATTTCTGTTAGCTGTGCGCAGATAAAAAAAATAATAAAAT
This sequence comes from Maratus speculifer, assembly GCA_964019185.1. NCBI lineage: Eukaryota > Metazoa > Arthropoda > Arachnida > Araneae > Salticidae > Maratus > Maratus speculifer. The sequence goes on along the minus strand of OZ025297.1, from coordinate 298,205,689 downwards.
AAAATCAAAACTTTTCTGTATCATTACATATAAAGGTCCTTCTCAGATTAAAAAAATTTTTATTTTTTATTTTTTATTTTTTTTTTGTAATAATGGAATGTTTGTATGTCTGACATTATGCGAAAAATATCAGCAGAAATCATTAGCCTTATTTATGGCCTTAATTTATAGAAACCCAAATTAATAATGAGAAGATCAAACTAATTATTTTATAATTCGAATTCATTAAATATAAGTACATTAAAAATTAAGAAATTTATATTCAATCATTGATCCACTTGTTTTTATCATTCATGAAATAAACATTAATAATGCAAAAGAAAAATCACTTTTGCTTACGAAGATAAATGGAAATGATTGTTTTGTAAAATCGGATTTAATAAATTTTTAAACAATATGTCAGTAAGTTTAAATCTTTATAGTAACTAAAATTTATGTTATTGATGATATTTTTGTGAAATAACATTAGAAAATACAAAAAGTCTTGAAATTTCTCATTTCCATTGCCTGTTGGCCATTACCCATGTTTGCAATAAGACATGGTAATGACTACCTTGCTAATGACATTTTTAATGTTTAAACTCATTTTAGGCTAAATTATGGCAATTAAAGGCTTACAGTACAGTTGCTTTCAAAATAGTTCTACAGATCTATATAATTCAGCATAGAGGTCTCTACGGGCCGGGCTTGGGCCGATTTCCATTAACGGCATTCGGGTCGGGCCGGGCTCGGGTCTTGCTTCTGAAGACTCGGTTCGGGCCAGACGGGCCTAGTCACTAATCTTTTCGGGCCAGACGGGCCTAGTCACTAATCTTTTCGGGCCGGGCCGGGCTCGGGCCTTAATTTTTTTCCTGGAGTATCGGGCCGGGCCGAATCTAACTTATTTTTTCCACACGAAGCCGAGACTAATTTCGTTCTTCCTAGTCTTCACGGAGCTAAATAATCAATTCCTGTTCAATAGGGTGGAGCGAAAAAAATTATTTTTTAAAAATCAAAAACGGGTAGGTGCCAAAAGTTGCCTTTATACTAGTACATCAATTGCGTGAAATTTTACCGCTGAAAAAAAAAAATGGTTTGAGTCTGCGCTTTTGCTCCAAAAATCGAAATTTTGGGTAAATTTTGTCATTTTTTGAATTTTTTTCAAAAAAATTAAAAAATTCTTTCAGAGCTAATTATTATTTAAAAGTGTTGCTCAAGCCTTTATATTTATCTGCTTAATATATTAAAACTATAAAACAATAACTTTATTCCGTACACCTGCAGCAAAACAGACAACTTTTGGTAAGAAAACGGCATTACCACTCTATTGGGACATACAATGAATTGTTGATTTTAATACAGCTCTTGTTTTCAAAAGTACATTGGATATATGTCGTGGAGGTGGCTATATTTCATATATCACCCGTCCCATCTATTCGATCATCTTACAAGGAAGGTCTCCATTGGGGGCATACTCAGAATTTTTTGAAAAAAATACGAATTAAACTACTCATGTAGGTAATAAAGGATCAGTGAAAATTAGCGGCGGAATTACATTATTAGATATGTAAAAAAATAAAATAGTTTGGAATAATTGCGGCGTGAAAAGCTGAAAGCGACGCGGGATTTGGCGTACAGTGCATTTCCTCGCCAAAAGCAGACGATTTTAACGAATCTGAAAATTGATTTCAATTGACTTCACTGTTAAAAATCTGCAGCATGTACTGCAACGTCACTCCTCTACTTTTAAAGAATATCTCTCTTCTGACCAATGAGAATGCTCCATAGCACCGTGAATTGGCCGTGTCATACACTGTTAAAAATCTGCTGCATTTTGTTGCAACGCACTCCTCCGCTTGTATATAATATCTCTATTCCAACCAATGAGAAAGCTCCATTTCACGGCCAAGTAACCGTTTTCTATACAAGCAAGGGAGTGCGTTGCAACAAAATGCAGCAGATTTTTAACAGTGTATTTTTCAATTTGGAACAATTTTAATCAATTTAAATTGTGTTTTAAATGATAAAATATATTAATTTCATTTTGTTTAAGTACGTATAAACGTATGTGACAAAATTACACTTAAAGTAAAGTAAAAATGCAAAACTAAAATTACTTAAACTAAACTTATTTAAATAAATTGAACATAGAAAGTTTTTTCTTTAAAAAGTATTCGAAGCGTAAAAGCGTATTTTTCAAAATTTCGTTTTTTCGCCAACCGGAGATAAATCGCCAAATAAACGAAATTTTTATTATTTTTTTACGGACGTTATAAGGAGATTCCGCCGAAATGTTTTTTATAAACATGTATAACTATATGAGAAGAACATTCTGTAATTTTTTCAGATTTTTCTGAGTATGCCCGTATGGAGACCTTCCTTGTTAGTACAGTGTTTTATTTATATATTGATTTGTGATTTTCTTTATCAAAATTTGGCATGTTTTCGATGCATCCACCTAGTTTATCTGTTTTTTGCATCCGCATGCTGCTTAATGTATATTTTTACATTTATTAATATCTTAATGTATATTTTTACAGCTTATACAAAAAATGACAAGCAGAGTAATGCACGGGAATATTATTAAAGGGATCTGTTCCGCCATCTATTATCTTTATAAAACTTACATTCAGTTGATAAAAGTCCTATTACCACAACGTTTTTTCAATCAATTATATTTTTTACGTAATGATCTGCTTCAAAGATGATTTCAGGTATTTCAACTATAAGTATGCCATCATTTATTCTACTTTTGCATTTTTTATATTTGAGAAGCGAGCTATTTAAGGTGATGGTGATCGTCAGAGAGAATTGCAATGAGAATTTATTCTGCATGTGCAGAGCAAACATTGTTGTAAATAACTTTTTTTGCATTAGTTTTATGCCGTTTTCTAAGTGTTTTCGTAACCATGTAATTTCCCATTAACTTTTAGATCCCTTTTTATAAGTGTACAACATTTTTGATGATGAACTGTCCTGGGCATAAACTTATAATGCGTAGTACTTTTTGAGGAAATATACAGACTCTAATTGACTATAAGTACTCATTTAAAATTAGGAGAATTCTATTTATTGCTGTGAACCATTTTGTATGGGATAGGCTTATATTTGTGTATAATAATGGGTCATATGCTACTTCAACTTCAGTGAATTTCCTCTGCATCAATTATTAGAGAAATCGATAAAAAAAGTTCTAATCTACATGGATTCACTGGATCAATAGGAAAATCTTTGTCTACGTACTATTCACTTCCTATTGAATTTTTTTATAAAATAGAAATTTTGAAAAATTATTTTCTCAAATTGAGAAAAAGATACTTAGAACAGACTAGAAATTTCTATCGGATATTGCAAAGCTAATTCATAAGGAAAGCAATTTCTCAGAAGAAATGGGAAATAGGAATTTAGAAAACATCTTACACAAAAGACAAATCATAAAGCGAATAAAATTTTCCGATTTATATAAACACAGATTGGCAATCAGAGGCTATAGGTTCACTCACAAAATATAAAATTTTAGTTTATACCGCAGGATGTTTTATACCAAAGTAATACACACCTAGAGATAAAGGTCTGACAACTTATTAGAAATTATTCGACTACGAAACAACACAGAAAACTACATAAAACAAATACTAAAACTTCTTTAGAAATATTGTTGCTTTACACGCAAATTTTGTTTGCAATCCTCTGTGACGATCGTTATAATATTAAACAGCTAGCTTCTCAAAATATATTCAATAGGGTAATAGGTGCAGTAAATGATGACATACCAGAAATTAAATTCAGAAAATCAATTTTTAGGCAAATAATTATATATAAAATGTAATTAATTGAAAAAATGCTGTGGTAACAGAACTTCCAATCATAATGTATTAATTGCATGAAATTTTAATTAAGATACTAGACTGCTGAATAGGTTAAACTAACAGCATACCCAATACATTTCTCAGCTTCTCGTCTGTTATACAAGTTATAAAAAAAATATCTGCACCAGGTCACATCAGCAGCATCCAAAGTGAGTGAATACAACGAAGAGGTAAACTACTTTGATACATAGAAAACTTATGCCCGTCTTCGGGGGAAAAAATAACGATTCAATACATAAATAAAACACTGGACCTAGATGGTTGGGTGGTTGAGACGGGTGGGATATGAAATGCAGACAGCTCTACAAGTTATATACAGAGTAGTTTTGAAAGCAGCTAGGTAAGAAATGCATTCAAAACAGCATTTCGTTGTATGCTCCAATAGAGAGGTAATGCTGATTTTTTTTACCAAAAGTTGTCAGATTTGCTCCAATTATATAGACTACAGATATTGTTTTATAGTTTAAATATGTTAAGCAGATAAACATAAAAGGATAATTAACACTTTTAAATAATAATTAGCTCTGTAGGAATTTTTTACTTTTTTTGAAAAAATGTCAAAAAATGACAAATTTTACCCAAAATTTCGATTTTTGGAGCAAAAGCTCAGACTCAAGCCATTTTTTTTCAGCGGTAAAATTTCACGCAGTTGATGTACTAGTATAAAGGAAACTTTTGGTACCTACCCGTTTTTGATTTTGAAAAAATAATTTTTTTCGCTCCACCCTACTGTTCAATCTTCCCGTATGAAAATCCTTTTCTCGACGTGGAAAAGTCTGTTCATAAATCAGTAAAGTTTGGCTTGATCCAAATTTTTTTGCAAAATAGACATATACTTTTAAGTTTAAGTCGTTATTATTCTACAATTAAACATTAAAATTTATTCTTTTTAAAGAATCGTAGATCACTAGGCGTCTTAAAATAGAAATAAACACATTAAAAAAAATTATTATGACGGAATTTTTGTTTAAACTGAAAATTGCAAATTTCTTTTAAACTTCTTTTATTCATGCAAAATGAATACAACAATACGCGAAAAAAAAAAAAAATATATTAAACATTTACATCTGCTAAGAAGGAAACGTATTTTTTTTTCCAATGTCTTAGAAGATTTTACTTTTACCATATACCATTTTTTTGGACTTTTTTTAATGTATTAATAATACTAATGATAACTGAAACATTTACATACAACAAACAAAGGTTCATTAACCCCTTGAAGGGCGGTGGTATAAAATATATACCACTTAATTTTTATTGCGAAACGCCACATTGACACCAGAAATTGAAAAGAACATTTTAATTTTATCAAGTACGTACAGAAAAGTTTTTATCTATTTTGAAAAAAAAAAATCATTTTTAAATTCTGGTGTCGATCAGTCATTTCAGCATTTTAAGAATAGAAGTGCTTTGCCCCTCAAACGGTTAAAAGCGTAAATATCGCAGCCTATGGCACTTCTACATAAATAGAGATTATAAACATGTAATGAAAAAAAAAAGACTAAGATAAGTTTTTTTGGTCTGAACTCTTCCGTTAGATCAATGTTCTGTAGAAATTCACCAGAGCCGGGCCGAGTTCGGGCCGAAATTTTAACTCTCGGGCCGGGCCGGGTCGGACCGATATTTTTTTCGTTCGGGCCGGGCCGAGCTCGGGCCGAAATTTTAACTTTCGGGTCGGGCTCGGGTTTGGAAATTTCGGCCCGTGCACACCTTTAATTCAGCAATTAATACAGTTAATAATTTGTATTATATTTGAGTAAAATGAAATATGGTAATGACACATAAAAAACACACTGTTCTCAGTTTTCGAAAAGAAGTATAAAAATGAAACAGTATATATCTATTTCAAAAAAGTTAGATGCCACTGCTTGTAAGAACATGACCCACCCCACACTGCAGTGCCTAAAAGTATATTCAGGGCCGTGCCAGCAGTATTCGGCGCCTGTGTGCAGAACTGCATTTGGCGCCCTAAACCCCCCTATCCCCTCGCCTGTAAACATAAAACTTTATAAAAAAAAAAAAAAAAAAAAAAAAAAACTATGAATATCTATAAATGTATAGTTGCCATTCTTTTGGAGTTTTTTTACCAGATCAAATAAAGTTTTTTGAACCAGAAAATTTATTTAATAAAATGTGTCGTGTTTCTTTGCAGTTCGTACTTTATTTCATTAAATAAATAAATTTCTGTTTCCAAACATGCTTAAATTATTTGAAAATAAAGAAAGATGGCAGCTATGTAAATAAAGGGTACACGACATTTCGGTCCCGCCATTTCGGTCCCGCCGTTTCGGTCCCGAGACATTTCGGTCCCGAGACATTTCGGTCCCTGGCTATTTCGGTCCCGAGACATTTCGGTCCCTTGCCATTTCGGTCCCTGGCCATTTCGGTCCCTAGTCATTTCGGTCCCTTGCCATCTCGGTCCCTTGCTCTTTCTTTACCGGCCACCTTATAACTTGGTTTCTGATTGATGAAGGCCTACTAAACGCTGTAAGCTCAACATTGTTCGGGATTTTTAAAATATTTTTATTCTCCTGCCCCCCTTCCCTCAAATTTTATACAAAGCTGAATATAATAGTCCAATAAGTTTAATCTATTGTAACTCGTGATAATAAAATCACAGCGAGTTGAAAATTTGATTAAATAATGTTATATAATTTTATACTGTCTTTATTATTATTATTTAACAGAATGAATATTTTAAGTTTTATCATATATTCTTTGTATTAGGTATTTTATCTATACAAAAAACTAAAATACATATTTGATTGATTGTTTTAGCACACTTTCTTAGAATCTTTAAATTAGTGATTTCGTAACTAGGCGTGATACGAAAATTTTTTGTTTAAAAAATAAAAATGCTCCAACGACCTTTTTTAGGTGCGTTCGTAATTATGTAAATACGTAGCACCTATTGTTGTCGCTCAGTCCGTCCGTCTGTCTGTCCGTCTGTCTGTCCGTCTGTCTGTCTGTCTGTCTGTCCGTCTGTCTGTCCGCATATAACAACGCAAAAACTACCCAACCGAATCGTTTGAAATTTAAAATACATAATTATAACATAATTTTGTCGAGTTATTTCAAATTTTATGAAAATCGGATGGATAGATCAGTTACAGGGACAATCAAAAAGATTCCGTTACATTCTGGTCAATGGGAAAAATGTTGCAATAGCATTTTAATCGTTTGAAATTTAAAACATATAATTATTACGTAATTTTGTCGAGTCATTTCAAATGTTATGAAAATCGAATGCATAGATCAATTACAGGGACAATCAAAAGGATTCCGTTACATTACGGTCAATGGGGAAAAAAGTTTCAAATGCATTTCGTTGTGCAAATGCAATCGTTTGAAATTTAAAACATATAATTATTATGTAATTTTTTCGAGTCATTTCAAATGTTATGAAAGTCGGATGCATAGATCATATACAGGGACAATCAAAAGTTTCCATTATATTACGGTCAATGGCGAAAAAGTTTCGAATGCATTTTAATGATGTTACTCTCATTCGAACATAATAGAATTGGCATGAATCTATGAAATATATACTAAAATATGGATTCCATACAATCTGTGATGCAGAGAATATTTATTATTAAATTACAGGGCCACACACATGTATTCCACTAAATAATGTTATACGGGGAAACATTGTTTGAGGCGTGTTTTAATTATATTAACCTACTTCACATTTTATGAATAAGATATACGTTAATGAAGTATAATAAAAATTACTCCCTGCATATTTACAGGAACACAAAGATTTCGAGCACTATACTGTATCCAAAGTACGCTCTACTATATCAGCAAGATCTGAATATTTTAAAACTTATAGTACGAACGCACCTCATTTGCTACGCTTCACGTGCAATTTCCAACTTGTTTATGTAATAATTATTGGTTGCATTTTTTTTTTCTATTCATGAAGACAATTTTGGTGAATTAATTTTATTGAAAGTGGGCCTATTTCTTTGTAATAAAATGATTATTTTTTAATTTTATATAATAATGTAACTATCATTTTAAATAATTTTATTTTCAATTTTTAACTGACAAAACTAAGCTTTTTTAATTTATCATTTATTTATTTATTTATTTGCATTACCTTTTCGCTCCCACTTTCGCATAAAAAAATTACAATTCTTATTTTAATTTTATTATTAATTGGATTAATAGTTTTAAATTTCAGTAACTTTAAATATAAAATAAATAAACAGGTAAACAATAAGTTTCAGTTTATAACTACTACAAAACATAATGATAAATTGAATATAAAACAGATTATTTATTGAGTTTATTTAAAGTAAAATTCAAAATGCGTATTAATAATTTTATCAATTTAATTAAATAAAGAGTCATTAAATTAAAAATACATATATTTAATAAAATATTAATTTGATTTTAATTTTAAAATCACTAACTGTTTTGAGATTTAATTTATAGCAATTATTCATCACCATAAGTTTTTATTCAAAAATTATTATTTATTTCAAAAAAAGAAATTATTATTATTATTATTATTATTATTATTATTATTATTATTATTATTATTATTATTTTGAAAAATCAGTTAGTAACGTAACGTAATAATTAATTAAACATAAGAATGCAACACTGTAACAATGCGTAAAAATATTTCTTAACAGTGTTGGGTAACATTATTATCCAGATGCAGATTTAAATTTTCTGAAACAAAGTTATAGTTTACAGTTCGCAAAAAGCAATCATATATTAATTAATTATTTTTAAAGAGTAAGAAAAATATCATAAACTAACCAATAAATGAATAAATAACATATTTATTTTCAGAATCTTTATAATTTTTATACATCCTAATGAACTTAAGGGGGTTCAGGGGTTGAAAACTTTTCAAAAAATCGATTTTTTAATGATCTAATTTGATTATTTATTTAATTCTTAACTCAATGCAAAAAACCGCATAAAAATATTTGCATTTTTAACGGAGTTATAAGCATTTATGTATCAACACTTTCATAGCAACATCGATATAATTTCAACTTTAAGTCGCGTTTTCTCAAAACTTGATTTATGATGACTAACATCAAGATTTAAAAAAAAAAAAAAAAAAAAAAAAAAAACTATTTGATGGAATGGCTTTTTTTTTTTTTTTTTTATTGCATGCATATAACATCATTACCTAGATTATGAATTAATATATTTTAGATAGTTTAATATTTTGAGTATTTTTAATGGAAAAAAAGTTGTATTTTTTAGGGTTTTTTTAAATTTTCAACTTAGAGAGATTTTTTAATACTGTTTTTATTAAGTGACTAGCGAGCTACGCCCGCTAGGTGGGCCACTTTTTCCAAACGAACCTCGATATTAAGCAGTATATAATAAGCAAAAAAATTCATTTAATAAGCAAGTCTTGGTGTTCGAATCCTCAAGCATAAAAAAAAGTAAATTAAAGAGCTATGGTTGTTATGCGCCCATTATCCCGTTAAAAATATGTGATTTCGCACAGTTCGCGCTACGTGCCCACCGTGCAAAGGCGGCCCACCGGCCTACCACCCACCGGCGCTACGCGCCATGGTCGCCATCGTCCCGTTAAAAATATTTGGTTTTGCACGGTTGGCGCTGCACGCCCATAAGACATTTTCTCGTGTTTTTTGGTTCATCAGAAGCAGACTTTTACGCAGATTTTGAATATGTAATCAGTTTTTTTCTACTTTAAAAACTGTCTGCATGATGGTTTAAGAAAAAACGCGCAAAAAAAAGTTTTCGGTATTAAAAACTGCAAAAGACTACTATTAAAAAGAAATAAGTAATTTCATTAATATCACAAACAACATAACTAACAAATAATTTTGGCAGCTCGTTTTCCGTTTGTACTAACAGAAATTAGTATTAATCGCGTAAATCTTAGGTTACACAATATTCGTGTATGCTACCAAAAAGAAAAAGTATGAAAATAAACCGTGTTTAAAATTTTTTACCAATTAATTAGTTCTTTTTCAAAGAACCGAAACGAAAGAAAAAGTCGTTTTCCCGGGAGAAAAAAGAGGTTTTCGGCTGCTTCTTCTTTTAGCCAAAGGGGAAAAGTTGAGGTTCTTCACCGCAAGGTGGCGCAGTGTTCTGTCTCAGAGCTCCATTTGAGCTCTGTTTGGGAAATTAGACGTTTTCCGTTCCGATTCCCGACTGGTTTTTAATTCATAACTTTTTTAATTTTGGTCCCACGGTCTTGAAAATGCCCGAAATGACTTTCCCGGAATTTTTCGAATCGAAAGACACCTCTCGCGACTTCCAACTCGCCCGCGTTGCGAACTGTAATCGGCTTCAAGCAGACAGACAGACAGAGGCGGACGGATTTTATTAGTATAGACTAGCGAGCTACGCCCGCTAGCTGGGCCACTTTTTCCAAACGAACCTCGATATTAAGCAGTATATAATAAGCAAAAAAATTCATTTAATAAGCAAGTCTTGGAGTTCGAATCCTCAAGCACAAAAAAAAGTAAATTAAAGAGCTATGGTTGTTATGCGCCCATTATCCCGTTAAAAATATGTGATTTCGCACAGTTCGCGCTACGTGCCCACCGTGCAAAGGCGGCCCACAGGCCTACCACCCACCGGCGCTACGCGCCATGGTCGCCATCGTCTCGTTAAAAATATTTGGTTTTGCACGGTTGGTGCTGCGCGCCCATAAGACATTTTCTCGTATTTTTTGGTTCATCAGAAGCAGACTTTTACGCAGATTCTGAATATGTAATCAGTTTTATCTACTTTAAAAACTGTCTGTATGATGGTTTAACAAAAAACGCGCAAAAAAAGTTTCGGTATTAAAAACTGCAAAAGACTGCTATTAAAAAAAATAAGTAATTTCATTAATATCACAAACAACATAACTAACAAATAATTTTGGCAGCTCGTTTTCCGTTTGTACTAACAAAAATTAGTATTAATCGCGTAAATCTTAGGTTACACAATATTCGTGTATGCTACCAAAAAGAAAAAGTATGAAAATAAACCGTGTTTAACATTTTTACCGATTAGTTCTTTTCCAAAGAACCGAAACGAAAGAAAAAGTCGTTTTCCCGAGAGAAAAAAGAGGTTTTCGGCTGCTTCTTCCTTTAGCCAAAGGGGAAAAGTTCAGGTCGTTCCCCGCAAGGTGGCGCAGTGTTCTGCCTCAGAGCTCCGTTTGGGCTCCGTTTGGGAAATTAGACGTTTTCCGTTCCAATTCCCGACCGGTTTTTAATTCATAACTTTTTTAATTTTGGTCCCACGGTCTCGAAAATGCCCGAAATGACTATCCCGGAATTTTTCGAATCGAAAGACACCTCTCGCGACTTCCAACTCGCCCTCGTTGCGAACTGTAATCGGCTTCAAGCAGACAGACAGACAGAGGCGCACGGATTTTATTAGTATAGATAGTTATATCCTTAATTCATAATCTAGATTATGATGTTATATGCATGCAAAAAAAAAAAAATAAATAAATAAAAAATAAAAATAAAAATTAAGCCATTCCATCAAATAGTTTTTTTTTTTAAATCTTGGTGGTAGTCGTCAAAAATCAAGTTTTGAGAAAACATGACTTAAAGTTGAAATTATATGGATGTGGCTATGTAAGTATTGATACATAAATGCTTATAACTCCGTTAAAAATGCTAATATTTTTATGCGTTTTTTTGCATTGAGTTAAGAATTAACTAAATAATCAAACTAGATCATAAAAAAATTGATTTTTTGAAAAGTTTTCAACCCCTGAGCCCCCTTAATAACATTATAGTAGCTGAAATTTAAAAAATACGTTTTTTCATTTTTGCCATAATCAATAGAGTCCTGGGGAGATTACACTTTTTTACCACTGAAAACATAAAATCTCAAAATTTCCGGGGGGGGGGGCATTTTATAGCTCCGGGGGGATTGACCCGCCCCTGAATTCAACACTTTAAAATGTTCCCTATAAAATTATGTCAGGTATTTCCCGTGCACAAAATTTCAGTTTTCTGGAGAAGGGACCGAAATGTCTGAGGACCGAAAAGTCCAGGGACCGAAATGGCCATGGACCGAAATGTCTCGGGACCGAAATGGCCAGGGCCGAAATGTCTTGGGACCGAAACGTCTCGGGACCGAAATGTCTTGGGACCGAAACGGCGGGACCGAAATGGCGGGACCGAAACGTCCTGCTTCCGTAAATAAAATCTGTAATGCAGTAAAATCTGTGTAAATGAAAGCACTCTCTATCAGAATCCTGCGTTATGGTAAAATTTCACTATCCCGGAGAAAATAATTTAATGCAATAACAATAGATTGCATCTAAAAGAAAGAAGTTTGTTTTTACTTTGCATGTATTGGCTATGGCTAACAAAATCTACCGCACATAGAGATCTGAAAATTTGCATAAGATTCGATAATGATATATGCACCGTGCACTTGACACAACTTTTTGTTGTTGTTGTTAATTACCCGAAATATTAATTAAAAACCCTTAATAATCATCGCAAAATGGCGATCTTTCATTGCTCAACGAGATCATGCTTGCGTGTTTCCCCAAACTAAGCAGTCCTTTTCACTGACCAAAAGCGTAACGTTTGATTTTTTCTGCATTTTCAAATCGAGATATAATCAGATCCCGGTAGAATTACAAATAAATAAATGCATAAATAAATAATAAAAAGGAAAGAAATAAAAACGATTTCAATGGTATTTTTAATTACTATTTCAAAAACCTATTTATTTGGCCGCGATTCGCATCGGTTTTCAAGTTTTCAATTTCTCTGAAGTTTCAAACTTAAAAAAAAAGGCTATTGATACATTTTCGGTATTTTTCAGGTTCTAATAATATATCAAGTGTGTAAATATTAATATTTATTATTTAAAAAAAAAATTTTTTTTGAAGTCATTTCAAGGATTCGCCAAACATATTTTTTCTCTCTGTACAAATTATCTCAAGATATCACTCCCCAATTTAAAAATATGTGATTTGAATATCATTTCGCGTTAATAAATATATATATATATATATGAAGGATTGTGCGCATTTTCATTATTTGTTTTATCAGGATTTTTTTGTCAAAATTGAAAGTTTTATATCTAGATGTCAGAAAATAAATACAAGTCGACGGTTAGCTTGAAAAATCAGACCGGAACATGAATAGCACCCCCGGTATACTCTACTGAAGGCAGTGAGAAATCAACTCGAGCTTCGATTGAATGGATTTTCATTTAAAAATGAAAAATCATACATATTCAAGATTATACATTGCTAACAATGTTAGGTTCGTTCGAAAGTATTTTTATTTAAAATTATAAAGTCAAATTAACATGCTGCTGAAGACATTGTCCTCCCCACATCCCATCTGTACCGGCGACTGTCTGGAAAAAATAACATTCAATATTTGACTTTAGAATATTTAAGGTTATTTTAATTGGCCTAGGCGATCCAAGGCGGTTGGTTAGTAGGACATAAAGTGTACAAGATTTTAAAACACTCTTTTCATAAATTTATATTTTTCCATTCATATTAACATCCAACATTTTAGTTTCTAATTTATTTATGTCTAAATTGAACTTTCTTTTTTTGCCATTTTAGTCTCTGTATCGTTTACGGTTATGTGTAATGTTAATAAGTGCTCATATTTCAAACATTCAATTTTATGTTCTGAAATGAAATGTACAAATCTTACAATCATTACAATAATTTATGCAGTATTTAAATAGACACGAGCGTATGCAGGGAGCGCGGAGAAAGGCTCCCCCTTCAATCTTCGAAAAAATAAGAAAATTTAGACATCTATAGCCAAATTTAGTCTATCTTCATCAACTCTCCCCCTTTTTCACTATCATGGTAATTCCAAAGCACAAGATAGGTAAAATGTAGATAAAAGCTTATTTATTTCAATAAAAAATCTATGGTGCCAAAAAAAAAAAAAAAAAAAAAAAAAAAAAAAAAAAAAAATGTTCAATACATAATAGTTTTTACAGAAATGATCATTAGTAGAAGTGCTGAACAAAATTATTGCTTTGGCCGCTTAAAGTAAACTTTACTCTTTAAGTGTGAACGGCACGGAATGTCAACAACTTCACAAAAGGCTGATGCTTCATTTTGCCAGTTAAAATTTGTACGCCAGTATCTCCAATCAAAGATCTGTATACTGAACAGAACAGAGAACACTAACATACAAAAGGCTATAAAAATGTAATGAATGTTATCAACTTTTTGACAATTTTTGGACCCTCGCTACCCCTTACGATATCATATGTTATCATTCCTCAATAACATTATCCTTTCTTTACTGGTAAACACAAGTATTATTTTAAACATACTTTACACCTGTTTTCGTAAACGCAGATTATATATATGCATACTCATAAGACAGAAGAATAGGAATTCCAAACATTGAGATATTCAATATTTTGAAAATAAATATTCAAATTTGAATATTCAAAAAACTTACTTTTCCATTTATATCCGTTACGTTGATGACTGTTTTGCGTTGCTGAACTCTGATAGACTTGATCTTACTAATATTCTTACAGTTATGAACGCAATAGATGACCATATTCAATTTACCTACGAATTTGAAAATAACAATCAATTACCTTTCCTGGATGTTTTGGTTTCCCGCGAAAATAACTTTTTTCACACAACTGTCTATCGTAAACCATTCGCTGTATCTTTGTCGCCCCATCGCCTTTCATTTCACCTCTCTAAGCAGAAATTAGCTGCCTTTAACACTTATGTACACCGGGCCTTAAATATTTGCTCCTCCGATAGTTCACTTAAAGCAGAATTAAACCATATCAAATCCATTGCCATTGATCGAGGTTTCCCGATCGAAATCGTTGATTCCATTCATAACAAATTAAGAAAACGTACTCCTTCGAACTTCAACTCAGACCGCAATGTTAATTTAATTATTCTTCCATATTTTCCAAAAATCAGTCATCAAATTTCTAAAATTTTGTCAAAATTTTACTTTAAAAAAACCTTTACTTTTTTCAATAAAATACAATTCTCAAATCTCAAAGATCCAATAGATGATTTATCATATTGGGGCATTTATAAGATTTCTTGCGAATGCGATAAAATGTACATCGGTCAGACGAAGCGTGCCTTGAAAAAACGTGTGGGAGAACACAGTGCTAAACGTTAAAAATTGTGAAATGAAACGTTCCGCTATCGCCAACCATTGCTGGTCCAATAGTCACAATTTTAAATTTTCCGAAGCCACAATAATACAATATTGTTCATCTATTTATGATTTAGACTTTTGGGAAGCTTTTCATATATGGAAAAACTCTAGTAATTTGGTTAATGACATGTCCAGTACTCCAAGATTTTCTGGTGTCTGGTTTCCATCCCTGTAATATCATTCCCCCTCCCCACTCTTCTCCTTGATTCTCGTCTCCTTGGACTCGTCTAGTGGGAAGAGACATATGATTGGTCTCCTTCTGAGTGCGCGCGCCAGTTTATTTTTACTGTTGCTTTGCGACGTTTCATGGTCAGTTCGCCTTAGCGGCGAGCTCAGATGCGCGGTTTTATTTTATTTTATTTAACGATGTGACTTTCTTTTACGTTTTACACTTTTTTAGCACTGATGATGGGACTTTAGAAGTCCCGAAACAGCTGTATGCTTTTAACATCTTTTATTTTATAATATTTGTGCTCTTTAACGTTGTTTATTTATTTAATTATATATAAGCACAATGTATAATCCTCCCCCCTTCTCATATATAAGTCTACCTCTATTCATGGACTGATATTGTAAGGGAAACTTTTACCAGTATTTCCGAATAGTAATTTTCTTCTTATTTATGATAAACTCTAAATTAAAGTGACAATTGCTACTCTTAAAAAAAAAAAAAAAAAAAAAAAAAAAAAAAAAAAAAAAAACAGGTGAAATTTAGCTCCTATGGTAATAAAACTGTATATTATGCTTTTCCACCGCAGTGAGATAATTGTGTTGCATATTTTCAGCTGTGTGAATTATGGCGCCTTTCATTATTTATAATTAAATGAGGTGCGCCTCTGTTTATAAAGGTTGTACAGGTCTTGTCTAAATGATTTATTAGAGGACTCATAAGTAGAATAAGATAAAATTTTAAAGAAAGAAATGAATATTTATAAATAAGTTTGTATAAAATAAATCTACTAATGATAATTCAGATACCTAGAAAATATAATACATTTTAGTATGATTAAATCAAGGATTTTTTCAAATATATGCTCCTCAACTGAAATGTTTTGGTGCCTTTATTACTTCGGCGCCTGTGTGTACCGCACACTTTGCACACTGGGTCGGAACGCCCCTGAGTATATTCCAGCGCCCTCTAGTGATGAGCTATGAACGAAAACACTTTGCACCATGGTAATGACCATTAACTCCAGGGACAATGTTTAATTAACAAAAATTAAGGGGAAAAATGTTTTGAAGCTAAAATATAAATTATATTATATGGAGAGAGGTGAAAATTTATAATACTATTGTTGTTTTTGCTCAAAGGCTTTTCCAACACTTCAAAATATAATTTTGAATTATTAAATTTGAAGTTAGGGATATGCCATGGTAATGACATTTGTAACTTTTTTTTTTTTAATATTCAAATTATTATTTTTCCCATGTTTAAATTGTTGCACAATGTAGTTCTTTATCTATTTATTAAAAAAAAAAAAAAAAAAAAAAAAAAAAAAACATTCATGTTAGATTCATTAAAATTTCTTTTTTTAGTCATAAAATGTCCTTTTATCTGAGAATGACCCATAACTGTATATCGGTTAAAAATCAATAAATTTAAATATGTGCCAAACTACCCTCAATTTATGCATGCCAATTTTCTGTGAAACTACAGCAATAAAATATTTAGAAAATAAAATAGAAATAATACGTGTTAAAAATTATTCTTTTATCAATTAATACTTTAATATTAAATTATTATATATTGAGAAACAATTTTGAATAAAACGATGTTCCTTTTTCTAATTTTCTAAAATCATATCTTTGAAAAAAAAAAAAAAGTTATGAGTATTTTTAAAAAGTAGATAATTCACACTGTTTACCAAGCATAAATCAAAGCGGTGAATTTTCCGTAATCGGGGTCCATGACGAATAAACATATTGATTTTTGAAGATAAACAATAAATGCTTATAAAAGAGTGTTTTAATTTTTTACTTTTTTCTTTCATAGTATGTAGGGTTGCATCAGTTCTATTTAGCGCACGATGGGAAACATTTTATTTGTTTTTTACATATCTGTATTACTTTGGCGATAGCAATAGAAGACACTTAAAAAGCATAAAAGGTGCTTTATAGCTTCCGTATACGGCGGTATGGGACTCCCATCTCTGAGGTGGATCATTCTCGTGATGACCCTGCAACATCTCTCAGCAGTGAATATTTCAGCTCACGACTGCCTTTCACGGCAGTTGTTAGCATCTAGAATCAGGGTCGAGATCAGGGTCGATACTTTCTTCTGAAAAGACCTGAACTGAATATCCGTTGCGATGGTATCGGACTACATCATTACAGCTCCGTCCCATCTACTTCGGCTTGGCTCGTGGATGGATCTACTATCGTGTCTGGCTCTGACTACATTTCTGCAGTACATGATCTTTATAAATGTCTATTCAATAAATATCGAGCAGCCTGAGATCGCTCAGCTCATAAGTTGTGCTTCCGTGGGTGCCGAATTCCAGTAACATTACTCATATCTCCCAACAGTGCTTCTCAACCCACGGGTTGAATATTCATTGACATTCGTGTGGCAATTAAGCAAAGAAATTATGAAACAGTTTCTGTTGAATTTTAGTAGAGAAAATACCTCAGATCAATTTGCTTTTTAACAGAAATAATTTCCATGGCTCTCATTTATTTAATATACTATTAAATGCATGTAATGAGCGAAATTATAAATATTAATAACAATAATAATATTTTTTACATATTGCCTATAATTATAGAAAATACTTTTTTAAATATATATATATATATATATATATATATATATATATATATTTTATATAAAATACAAATTTTGGAAATTGGGAAACAATTGAACGCAAAAAATACAAAATCCATGCAAGAAAATCCCTCTTGCCTTGTGTCCGCCACTCTGTAAAATGTGTTTTGCCGCAATACTTGGGGATGAGTACTTCAATCAGAATCCCTCGATTCCATTTTACATTAGCACTAAAGGATTTTTCTTTCTTCCCATAAGAGAACTCTTTGAATTAAGCTACCCGCAAAGTCAGTCATCACAATACATAGGTTTCTGTTAATGATTTCAAAATCAACGAAAAACCTGTTCTCGTGGTCAATAAAGGTTTCGAACATCTACCTTAAGGCTGATTCTAATCTACTCGCTTTCTTATCCGACTTCACATCTTTACGGAACACCGACAACCTGTAAAGGTCTAAAAAACAATAGCGGTATCACAACAAATCGTTCGTGTAAAATCTCTATCTTGTTACTCCTTTAAATAATCGAATACTCGTTTGATATCTGATAACGGAACCCTGGACGACAAATGGACACCGTAATACAATGGGTTCTGATCAAACAAGTGAGTTTAGGATGTCAGTCAGGTTCACATATCAATTGCTAAATCGGGATTGATTTTTAAGAACAAGTGATTCTAACCGTGTGTCTGTAATTTCATCGAGATCTATGCAATTACATGTACGTCATTGAACTCTCGTTGCTTTTACTTGGAAGAAAAATATGTATCTGTGAGTCAGCTAAGGGTAATAATAGTTTTTTTTAATGATATAAGATATTTCATTTGTCACGGCTTTATCTGAAAAGAAAAGAGGCTTTACAACACAAAGTCTAAAGTCCGGACTCTTTGACACTTTACCAAGTCCGAACTTGGGATCTTTCTGAACTTTAGGTCATCGGAAATATTACTTTTCCAATAACAGGAATATAAATTTCAATACTTAAAAAAGGCAAAATATGACATTCATACACAAAAAAAATTGCATGTAGCATACCAGGGTTCATATAGAATTTTCAGATCAGGAAATTCTTCGGTACCAAGTTTACGACGATTGGACGTGGTAATACAATGGGTTGTGATCAAACAAGTAAGTTTAGGATGTCAGTCAGGTTTGTATATCAATTGCTAAAGATTGGCGGGATTTACTTTTAAGAACAAGTGATTCGAACCGTGTGTCTGTAGTTTCATCGAGATCTGTGCAATTACATGTACGTCATTAAAATCTCGAAATCTCGTTACTTTTATTTGGAAGAAAAATATGTATCTGTGAGTCAGCTTAAGGTAATAATATGTTTTTAATATATATATGTGTGTGTTTGTGTGTAAGATATATTTCATTTCTCACGGCAATTTCTGAATAGAAAAGAGTTTTTACAATACAAAGTTTAAAATCCGGAATCCTTGGGACTTTATACCAAGTCCGAACTCCGGATTTTTCTAAACTTTAGGTCATCGAAAATATTTTTCCATTAACATAAATATAAATTTCATTACTTAAAAATGCAAAATATGATATGCTTACATAAAAAAATTGCATATAACAGCTTTTGATTTGAACTGTGTGTCTGTAATTTCATCGAGATCTATGCAATTACATGTACGTCATTGAACTCTCGTTGCTTTTACTTGGAAGAAAAATATGTATCTGTGAGTCGCTTAGGGTGATAATAGTTTTTTTTTTTTATGATATAAGATATTTCATTTGTAACGGCAATATCTGAAAAGAAAAGAGGTTTTACAGTACAAAGTCTAAAGTCCGGAATGTTTGGGACTTTGCCAAATCCGAACTTTATGTCATCGAAAATATTGCTTTTCCAATAACAGAAATATAAATTTCACTACTTAAAAAGGCAAAATATGACATTCATACATAAAAAATTGCATATATCAACTATTAATATCAGGATTCGTACATGTCTTAGAATTTACAGAGTAAGAAATACTTCTGTACCAGGTTTTTCCCTATAGAAATCTCTTCTTAAATAAGGCAAAATTTCACACGTTTTAACTCAATATTTTTTTCTATATTAAACAAAAAAAAAAAAAAAAAAACTGATATTTTACCTAGAAAATAACGGTATCCGTACGAACCCTGAATCTTAAATTAAACAATCATTTCATTAAAAATAAATAATTAAATAAATAAAAAGTAAAACAAAAAGTTTTTTTATGAGAGCATATAATTAAAGAACAAATTTTAATTTAATTATTGAATATTTCATTTAATGCTCGCTTAAGAAATTTTTCTTTTATTCTGTACATAGACACAAGTTAAGATTTAGTAACAAAACTACTTTATTCTGGAACTTTTTTGTTTCAAAAATTTTGTTTCTCTCCTTTCTTGCATACAGACACTGAAAAGTTCAAACTTTGGAGTCCGAACTTTAGACTTTGTACGGTACTATTAAATTCAGGGAAACTAAACGGCCGCAGAATTCATTAAATTTAAATCTAGTATTTTTTTCGTTGTTATTATTAGGGACAAAGTATCGTATTTACTCACGTAATTTAGAGCCTTCCAGCAAGCGTGGCCTTTTTCTGCCAGCATTGATAAATTTTATGCATTTTTAAATCAAAAATACAGTCGAACCTCTATATAACGAAACTCCATACATCGAATTTCTCCATATAAAGAATTTTTAGTGAGAACGGTCCCCTTTTCGCATGATTACATTAAAAACAGACTCTATATAGCGAAATATCTATCTCCATATAACGAATTTTTTCATAAATTGATCTTAATTTATTCAGTTTTAAAAAAGCTTCGAAATCATATGGAATCAATTTTCCATCACTTATTTTTGATTTATCGTTCAGTGGAGAGGTTTTTCTTTTTTATAAATATTACTTCTCTCCTTATTCTTTAAATCTAACAAGTTCATCCCACCTCCCACACACCTTTCAACATCCTTCTCAAAACACAGTCAATTGAATTGTTACACATATAAGAAAGGAATCAATGAGAGCACATAAGAGAGACCTTCAAATGGAGGAAAATATCAACTACAATTTTTCATTCCTTGCTAAAATTTGAGAATTTTTTTTTGAGAGCGTGACAATTGTAATTTTAAAATCAAAACAACAAAAAATTACAGATTTCTTCCTCTGAAATTTATGTAAGTCTTCCTTATTTGATTTTCATTAAGCTTTCAAATAAATGTATTTTCTCTTTTTTGAAACTGCTTAAATAAGTAAGAAATAAAATGTTAGGTTAATATATACTTTTAAACATTTCAAATTCTTAATTAAAAAGATCAAAAATAATATTTGTTCAAAATTTACACATTAAATACTATTTTTAACATCATACTCTATACATCGAATTTCTCTATATAACGAATTTTTTACTGGAACGATGGATTTCGTTATATAGAGGCTCGACTGTATTTAAATCAAAAATTTTAAAATTTAGTCTTTTTTTTTTAATAAAAAGCTAAAATTTTAGTTATTTTTAAACAAAACTGTTTTTTTTTCTAATGAGGTGGGTACAGAAGCATGTTTCTACAGATGGATTTACATTCAATCAAACACCGCTAAGTACCAAAGTTGCACTGGATACAGGTCCTAAAGTTTCTTGCTCCTGGAAATGCTTACAGAAGAGGAATGCACCAATGATTTTGCAGAATGTAGTGGGATCTTAACTTTAGAAAACGAAATTGTTGAAAACTTAAGAAAGAAAATAATCAAAAACTATACATAGATATGAAAAATCAATTAATTAAAATAAGTAAGTTCATAATATTGCTCACAAAGTGAAGAAACATAATTTACAATATTAAAACACATACTTTTTTTTCTTTTAACGATAATTCATTTTTAGTTTTGACCTTTTTCTTATTTTTCCGATACATATCCTACAGAGAAAACTTATCCAGGATATCCCTGAGTTCATGATCCAAACTCTAAAGATTGGTACAGGTAACAATCAGTTAACCCTTTCCGGTACACTGTGTCCACTCCGGGATACCTAATTTTAATTCCAAACTTGAAAATGACATCAATAATATTTTAATAAAATTTTGCTTTTAGAATGACAGCTTAAATTAGGGGATTCTGAATTTATAAAAAAGTCGTTTGCAAATTCCGGTGAAAGTCAATAATTTCTCATTTTGCTAACAGAATTTGCTCATGTCGAAAAGTGTTAATGGATAGCAACACATGGACGCAAGTGACGTGTTGAGGTATAAACACAGGCAAAAAAAGTCACGAAAGGGATGAATGTTTTTTGACAGCATCACTGACAAGTGCTATGTTTCTAATAATTGTTTAAAATTGCGTCAATCAACAGTGGTACATGTTTGGCAGTGTTGATGGGGCGATTAGCGTGCAAATTCAAAGATGACAATTATTTCGCACACAAATGCAGCAGCAGCGAAAATTAAAACAACGAGATCCCCTAAAGAATAAATCGGAGTCACATAAACAAGATTCTTCAGATGTCCCCATGGAAATTAATCGAGGATCGATTAATCGGAAGATAGGAGTGGCCAAGGGACTTGCCCAGCACGCCAAGGCTTTCACTTATCGCAATTTTTTGGAAAAGGTTTAACAGGTCGTCATTTCGTAAGCAGCTGTTGTTTCAGAATAAGGAAAGGCCATGTTTACAAACAAACACTGCCATTAACCAATCTACCATTACATTTTTGTCGTTACGATCATTGTAGGATTCATCTTGGTGACATAGCCCAATCGTATCATACGCCTGTCGAACACAGACCGATCAAATTGATCTAATTCATGTGTCTTTAGAAGTACTTTAAAAGTCGTAAAGAATGAACCGGCGTTTCTTACCTATCCACAGTTATTTGACCCACAGTGACGTCAGTTGCTCTTTCCTTATGATGAAGTGCCAATCCATTTCAGCACTCTTGTGCCCAATTACTGCATGCCATTTTCAGTGCGCAATGGATACGTGCACGTTTATGAAATCCTAGGCGGATCTCATTGGTCGAATATCCAGTGCTGTTGCACATGTGCATCCTGGCATCTTTGAATTTGTACGCCAATCACTCCAACAGCGTTTTCAGGTATGTAATACTGGTGGTTGACCTGTCCTGTGTTTGTGCCTCAACATGTCATTTGCGTCCATACATTCCTGTACAATAAATGATTAATACAATGTCCTCTATCAACCTTTACAGCTAGGTCCATGAGTTCAGGGGGCACATATATGATTTTAAAAGTATATACAAATATTCTACTTATATACATACAGTACTGATAATAAACCCAACTGGAGTGAAAAATTAGCCAGACCTAGGAATCGAATCCATCACCAAAGCGAACTAAGCTGTTGCTCCATCACTGAGCCACTCCAGGATTCTCGCTGTCCCTCGCCATTGCGCCAAATCACGACAAAATATTGGAATGAATTTATTGAGAGAGTAAATTAACAATCAGACTCGCCAAAATGCGAGTGTTCAATTTATGTTCTTTTTTGTGTGGTTACAGATGAAATTTTTTATCCACTTGACTGTGCGATTCATGTCGCTTTTCATCTTCAATTGCACCGTGCATTTTACATTGTCATTTATAGAAATATTGACTCAACATCAATTCAGTTTAGCAAAAGCCAATGACACAGAAAGGATTATATGATAAATATTTCTCTGCTGTCAGTTTATCACTATATGTACGCCGGTAACAAAATTAATCGTATCAATCGACAAATCGACAAAAGTTTAGCTGAAATGCGGCGTTGAATTTTTTTCTCCATTTACCGTACTATTTATTAGTTGTCTCCAAAGTATTATTGGCCAAATAACCAATTTTTCCTATAGGTTATAGTCGAAATCTCATAGCAGTTTACTGTTAAAACAATGTTTGAAACATTTGCACATTTAGGAGACATTTAGAATGTACTTATTTTTAATAGTTTCTGTAGTGTATAGTAGAATTTCTATTTTTTAAGCAATGGCAAAAAATTATATATTTTAGAACACATTGGAAAATAAGGAACAATAACGGGTTAAAGATAGATTTTTGAGTGTGTCACGCCGAATCTATATTGCTATTTTTTTTTTTTTTTTTTTTTTTTTTTTTTTTCATTTGGCTGCTGTTTTTAATTTATTAAATTCGCCAAGTCGCTAATGTTGGACAAAAGCCAGCGAGAATCTTGTCTGGGTCTGCAATATTTCATTAAAAAATTGAGTTGCAGAAAGTCATCAGCCACTATCCTCACCTTGGTTTATTAGTGAAAAATTGCAGATCCAGGTGTCAGTCGGCGTGGCTCAGTGGTAAAGCAACAGCCTAGTTTGCTGGTTCGATTCTTGGCTCTAGCTAATTTTTCACTCCAGTTGAGTTTATTGTATGCATATTTGTAGAATATTTGTAAATATCTTTAATAGCTGAATGCAGGTGTGATTTCGTATAAGTTTGTTTGTTTACACCTCACATTATCTAAATTTACTTTTAATAATAAATTAAACCATGTAACATAAAGTTATTCTGCCTTTTATTACACTAATTTTATTTCCCATGACAAATATTTCAATACAAAAAAAAGTGGGTCAAGCCTCCCATAGAATGGGTCAAGACCCTCATAGCATGCATGTTCACAGTGACGTCACAATGACGTCACTGTGAGTCACTTTGGTCACATCACATCTGTGACGAAAATGCCACCACTCAGTGACGTCACAATGTGACTAAGATGTGACTTTCTAAAAAAATTTTCACAGTTCGTCACAATGTTAATTTCAAAGTAGTCACAAATGACACACTTTTCACAAATTGGTCACATTGTGACGTCGCAAAGTGGTCACAATGTGACGTCACAAAAAAGCTCTAAAACGGCCATAACGACTTCACATTTTAGTCACTGTGACTTCACATCGACGTCACGTGACGTCACATCGACAATCGATGGTCACAAAGTCACAATGTGACTTCACAACAACGTTGCAGTGACGTCACAATGTCTTACGGGGACTGACATATGTGGGGGTTCTTGACTCATTATTTTCTCATGATAAAAATCAATCATTTTTTAAGTTCCTTACATTTTCGTAACTGATTCTATAACGAATAAAATTATACATGAAACATTATTCTAGATTCAATAACTAAAATATAAAAAATAACTTTGTCAAAAATGAGTCAATTTTCTCCATCCCCTTCTCTATATTTTTAAGGCACAAAAAATATATATTTTTTGCGACATTTTGCGACAGGAAGGGATTCCTAACGTCAGGGTCAAAGCTCCATTTCAAGCTATTCCAGTAAAAAACTAGTCAGATGTGACAATCCCAAAATTTTCTCCTATCTTACGCATGTTAATACTTCCTGAAAAATGCAGCCTAGCAGCGCCACCTGTTAGGCGGTTTACAGCAAAATCTAGTCAGCAACAACTTATGTCAATTTATCACTGAATCTGAAATTTGATGAAGATCCGTGCATTAGTTTTTGTGATAGAACTATTGCAAAATCTTTAAAAAAAAATATGCATAACAGTGCCACATGTTGCGATGCACACCAAAAGTTAATCAGGATCAATTTTTTATCAGGTACCTGCTGAATTTGACATTTTTTGAAAATCCAAGCATTAATTCTTGATATACAGCTATTTCGAAATCATGAAAAATGCAGCATAGCAGCACCATTTGTAGAGCTATTTACATCAAAAACTAAACAATCCTAATCTATTTCAGGAGCTAACTGAATCTGAAGTTTTAGAAATATTTCTGCTTTAGTTCTTGAGATAGAGCTATTTCGATAATACCGAATAATGCACCATGGAATGGTGCCCTCTGTTGGGCGATTTGCAGCAAAACGTAATCAATATCATGTTATATCAAGTACTAATTAAATATAAAGTTTTATAAATATCCATGCATTAGTTCTTGAAATATGGTTGTTGTAGAAAGTGTAAATATTGCAGAATAGCAGCGCCACCTGCTGAGCGATATACACCAAAAACTAATCAGATCTAATTCATAAGAAGGTCTAACAGAATCTAAACTTTTGTGAAATTCTGTGCATTAGCTCTTAATTTAAAGCGCCCACAGAATTTTTGCCACATACAGACAGATAGACATTTTGTAAAAACTTTTCGGGTTCTCTGACTCCTAAAACGTGTAAATCCGTCGAAAACCTGATTTCGAAAAATTTTGTGAATCCATCTTCTTGCAATAATAGAAAAAAAACTAAAAACTAGAAAAAAAATAATAAGATATTTTTGTTCTCGTAATAACAGCTCGGTAAACAAATGGGCTTCTTAAACGTTTTTGGATTTCAACTCTTAATTTTATTTATTTATTTCTTTTGATTTTAAAGAAACTTTGCGTTTAATTAAAAACATTTAAATCTGTTTTTTTTTTTTTTTTGTATCTTTTCTGCTTTAGAATTTACTTATATTCCTGCTACTTTCCAAAAATGACGTTTTTTTTTTTCAGATAAAAACTCGATTCTTGTGCTATACAGCACATCAACATTGTGATGAAACGAGTTTCTGCCTAATTAGCTGTTTTACATCAAAATTACCCGCTGAGCGAAATGCGAAATAATTAGCTTTAATAAAGTAGCTAATTTCAAAATGCATCATACCGCAAAAAAATATACATGCGTTTTATTTGCTTCATTAAAATGATATTGCAATGTTGCATGCAGAAAACATACAGGATCAACGAAATGGAAAAAAAAAATAAATAAAGTAAAATATAAATAAAAATTACTTCATCAGCAGATTTTATATACGGTCAAAAATGGTATGTCTGTCTGTCAAAACTTTTTTTTTTCTCTCAGGAAGGCTAAGTTGATATTCACATCAAGTTGAAATTCATATTAAATTATAAGGTCAGTGACCTTGTTTTGTAAAAAAATCGAGCTTTTTACTCAATAAAGTAAAAAGGTGCGGTCTCGTCT
The DNA here is from genome assembly GCA_964019185.1 of Maratus speculifer. Taxonomy (NCBI): domain Eukaryota; kingdom Metazoa; phylum Arthropoda; class Arachnida; order Araneae; family Salticidae; genus Maratus; species Maratus speculifer. The sequence goes on along the minus strand of OZ025297.1, from coordinate 298,179,019 downwards.
CAAAACAACGTTTTTCAATATGTCACCTATCCATAATTGTTAAGCATGACGTATGAATGTTTTGTAGACGTAATTCGTTTATATTTTTTTCTGATAGGCATACGATAGATAATAAGTGAATGTACTACTAGCAGCAATGCTGTAAAATTCAATGTTTTTCAGGGTTTCGTTCATCTAATGAAATCCTATTCGTCTGTATCCTCTGTCTGTCCGTCCGTCACAGAGTCCGTGCACAAAATGTATAAGTCAGCGACTTCAAATTTTGTGTACTTACAGCTGAATACCCAGTGTCAAACTATAAATCATAAAAATTTTAAAAAGTGTATAAATTTAAATAAACCATTGTTATTAATGTCATCCGTAGGTTTTTGCTATTAAAATTGTAAAAGAGAACCTTAATTTCATTTTTTTTCCTTTAGACATCATGAAGCAAAGCGTTTCGCTGGTAAACTATAGGTTCTGAGATCGAGCACCCGGTGCTGAAACTTGAAATTTTCATACCAAATTGGATTTAATTAAAAGAAATTTCGCATTTTTTGCCGATTTAAGGGTTTATTATTTTTTTTTATCACTGACATTCATAAAATCTTTTGGAATTTAATATTCTTCCTATTTTAAAAACTATTACGATTTATTAATGATTTAGCATTCTAAATTTCGTTTAAACATTCTTTTTTTTTATTTTTAGAAATTTTAAATTTTATTTAAATTTTTTTTAGTTATAGATTTCTAAAAAAATTTAAATTTTGGACTTCATTTAAATATTTTGATTTGAATATTTTTAATTTGATTAAAATAAATAATTTCATTTTATAATATATTTTAATATTAAATTTATTAGTGCTACCATCGAAGTAAGAATTTAATAATTATAAATTAACAGTTTGGATTTATTAATTAAAGGATAAGTTGTTTTGAAGGAAATATGAAACGAAACCCTCTTTGCGATCTGCGATCACACTTACCCACTTGTCTTTTTTGCCAACTTTGAAACACAGCCTGTCAAAAACCATTATTTCTTCATTTACCGCAAACAAACCTGATTAGGACATTGTTTTGGACCCTAAAGTAATTATGAAGAACACTCACATTTAGATCCATGTCTGACCCGAAGATTGGAACCCGGGTGACCGCCGTGGCAACAGCTGTCACTACCGACCACGCCACTAGACGGCGTGGTCGGACTAACACAACAAATCTCGTTAGGATTTAAAATAAATAGTTAAGTAAATTGCAGCTTTTTGATTCAACAATTGCAAGAAACATCTAAGTATAAGTAGGCAGTTCTCATTTTTGTATTTTTGCAATGCAATGGAGTATTTACTAATCTTGTAATGGAACAGCAACTATCTTATAAAGGGTCTTTAGTATTTTGAGTGTGAGCGTGGCGTCAAACATTTAACCAGTGTGGCCTAACAGAGATCTCTTTTTTCTGTTTTACTCTAATTTTTCAAGGTAGTATTTTTAAATGTTTTGGAGTCTACGGCTGCTTATTTTCGCTGTTATTTTATGCAAATTAGTCTCGTCGCTCCGAGTTACACGTATAAGGCGAAGAAAAAATATCTTCAGATTTGGATCAAGTCTTGCCTCTGAATGTGTTCTAGCGCTGCCATCGAAACCTTCAAGGCCTGAGGACAGAAACCTTGACGTCATCATTAATGGACTGAATTCTCACAAGTATTGGAAAATTTTAAATAGTGATTTTCCTTTTTTTTTTTTTTTTTTTTTTTTTTTTGGAATATCTACCATCTTATAAAACCATAATAACTGTTTAAACTTACTGGTGAAAATTTAAAATTCCCCATTAGAAAAAAAAAAAAAAAATCAGCTTGATGTATTAATATTGCGGCATTTCGCATCTGTCTGAACTTTCCATTTAGGGGATCCGAATTCTTTCTAGTAAATTTAAATAATTGTTACTGTTGCTAAGATGATAGATATTCCACAAATAAAATAAAAGGAAATTGCTATTCAAAATTTTCCCGTGTGTTTTCCAACATTAGTGAGATCTCGGACAATTAGTGACGACATCACGCTTCCTGTTCTCAGGCCTTGATGCTTTCGATGGCCGCGGCTTTAGGCTTTAGGCCTGCATGAAAGATTTAAGAAGCAATTATACGCCATGTGGAGTAAAGTTTGGAAATGTGATTGAAGTATCAACGTTCAAAAGTGTTTTGATAATTGTGATAGTTACTCTTTCGGTTCCGATTCTTTCTTTTTTTCTTTTTTTTTCTTTCTTTCTTTCTTTTTTTTTTTTTTTTTTAGAAAAAAATACTTTTACGTTAATAATATTAATACTAGCTATCCAAATAGATTAATTAGAGTTTAATGAATATTTCATTGTCTGAACGAATGTTGTTGTTTTTGCGCACTATTCAATTCATACTCATATGACTATAGACTAAAGAAAAGGTTTTGGAGATGTTTAGAAACAAGATTACAACATTACAACAAGATTTAAATGATATTACAACTTTCTAATATTTTTTGCGCTTTATTATGCATGATTTTTTCGCGAAAATAGTCTTTATTTTAAATTTAAAGATTGAAATATATGTTTAAAATAAAAGAATCGTCATCGGTGCAAAGAAAATGAAACAAATATCTATTATTACCCTTGTTACTAGATGCCTAAACAGTAATTGCATCGACACATACTAACATTACTACATATAAAAAGTAACAAAAGTAGTTGTTAAAACAAAATAATACTCAATTAAAAGACATGTACTATTAATAGTACACCAGACCCGAAAAGGTTAATAGCTTGAATAAATAAGTTCTGTTTGTCAACCTCGGGTTGTCATCTAGATGTTATAATGGTGAAAATTTAAATTATATTTAAGTTGCATTTCAAGATATTATTTCAGTTTGTTTCTATCAAATGAACGATCAAAGAAGCTTAAGCGAGTTAAATCTTTCGTATTTCTTACTGTAAAAAAAAAATAAATATGTGAAGCCTCTAGTAGATTTTGGTAGCGAAAAGCGGTGAGGCTACTTCCGAGGCTTATGATCATGAATTACTCTGCTTTGTAATTTAATTGTAATTTATTTACATATCAAGTACATCGGTAAACAGAATATTCAATCAGAGTATTTTAATCACATGCTTAAAGTTCATTAGTCCAGTTTGGGAATTAATCAAGAGGTGGCAGCCAGCTTAACCTGATGCATACAGTCTGAGCATTCTCCGCAGACTTTCGAAGTCTCGCATCCTCCGAGCACCACTCAATCCTGTGCTCTACGCTCTCTCCAAGGCAACAAAAAGTCAAGTCCCTCTCTGTCACCCTTCTCCCTCTTTTATCCTCTTCTTGAGAGCACCTGTGCATTCCACTCTTTTGCGCACTGCACCCCTCTTTCTCCTTTCGTGGGAAAATCTTACCTCCTTCGGTACTTGAAAGCTGTGCCCCGGGTGGTCGACCTATAGTTACATTTGACACTCCGTTATCCCAAAGGGATGCGCTAATTGATACATCTATTTCGATGTGTGGTCGAGCTATCATCACATTTGACACGCCGTTGTATCAAAGGGATGCGCTAATTGCTATATATTTCGATTGCCACTTAGTAGTGACAGTGCCACCTACGGTGATGCTTTCAGCTCTCTCTGTGTGAGGCGGGAAGTCTTACAACTACCCCCCCCCCCTTCCTCAAGTGAATATTTTGGCTGCAAGACGAAATATTCATGATGATAAGGTAGCTCACAATCTAATGAATGGCTCACACACGAAAAAAACCAAAAAGAAAATCATTATTCTGGTATAAGACATCCATTTATTTCGCTACCCTCTAACAAAACATATTACTAGTAAAATAAAGAAAAATATATACATTTTAATACCTTTTTTTTTTTTTTTTCAAGGCGTTATTTCGCCCTACACCTAACATTTGCCTGCTTTATATCTTTTCCAGGTTTAGTAGTAATAGCATTCTGGTAAGGCTGCACAGTTAATGTTTATCTTCGCAACCTACCTCAACCACCTTTTATTTTTAAACCTTTTATTTTTATTATTATTATCATATCATTTTGTACCTACCATTCTAGGCACATTAAGAATTTACACTTTATAAAAATAAACCACATACTAAATCTAGTATTTTAATATTTACACATAAAAAAACAAAATAGGAATTAATATATTACATCTAGCTTATTCTAGAGTTTAACTTGTTCACTTTTTACAACAGTTTAACTTTGACAAGTGTCCTATTGACAATACCTGGATTACCACATTTGTGATTATGGGAACTTTCGGTTCTCCCCGCTAGTTTTTTCGAGTCATTTGTCACAGTACTTATGGCATTAACTCTTTTCTGCATCGTATTATTCGCCTCTTGGTCGTATGACTTATCTTCCTTTAAACCTAACCCTTTGTCCCCCGTCGATGCATCCCTTTTGTTAACGTATCTGTTAAATCCCATGTTTCTGTCGCTTTTAGCCTGATCACTTTTTGCTGGCATCTCTCCAAATTTCCCCCGTCCACTCGCTTTGTGGTCGGTGTTTTCCAATTCCCGCTGTTTATTTTTCGGCTTTTGCCTGACTTTACCGTTTGAGTCGCCCGAATTATGATTTTTAAAACGTTCTTTAAACCATTGTCTGGTCTGTTCTGCTTTTTTTTCTTTTCTTTCCTTCCGGAACAAAGATTTTTCTAATCCGAAATTCACGTATTTATTTTCTTGCGTCCTTTTTACACCCCTTCCCTTCGAATTCACATCTGACATCTTTCCTGTCATATTTGACTGGGAGCTATTTTCTTTTTCTCCTCTTCTCTCAGCAAAAGAGCATTTTAGTTCTGGTTTTGTTTTGAATCTATTATTGGAGGTGTTTCTTTTAATTTTATCTATTTCTTTTTGAGTGTCGTTACCCAAAATATAATATGACAAGTCTGTGCTTTTATCCGCCACTATAGCTTTCGTCTTTAAGCTTCCTAACCCTTTAATATTTAATGTAATGTCCGCCGTAGGTAACCTTCTTACATCGTTTATTAGCGGTTGTTTTACGTAAATTTCCCTACCATCTAATTGATTGGGTTTAATTAATCTTTCGGGAATCACGTCATACTGGCTTCCTGTATCACGTAGCGTCGTGCATTTTTTTCCATTTATATGCGCCTGACCTAGATAAGGTTTAAAATTCTCTTTGAAATTTGTCCCTTCCTGAATGTGATGAACATTCGCAATGTTTGTTATATTTCTCTTATTTTCTGGGCAATTTCGCTTCCAGTGGCTCGGATCTCCGCAAATGAAACAAGTGTTTTTCGTCGTTTTTTCGAAAGTTCTCTGCCTGTCCTCTTTATCATTTTTTTCTCGCCAATTTGTTTTTATTTCTTGATTTTTTTCCGGTTCTTTTTCCTCATCTCTCGACCATTCGAACTTTTTTTTCGCCGAATACTTATCTTTCCATGTCCGTTTTTGCACGCTTTTTATTTCTTCGTAGCCGTCCAGATCTTTCACTAGAGTTTCCGGATTTTTATACGACGCCCACGAATCAATGAAGTGTTCCCTTATTTCCGCCGGCACACGCCTTTTAATCTGTTCCGTTATTAATAAATCCTTTAGCTCTTCAAATTTTGTGATACCTATACCATTTAACCATCCGTTTTGATAGCTATTTAATTCGAAAATTAGATCTTTCCACGGGCCGTTTGGATTTTTCGCATGTTTGTTTAGTTTTTGACGATACGCTTCTGGGCTAAGTCTGTATCTTGCCAATAAAACTGACTTTACATGCTTGAAGTTGTCCACAAGTTCTTTTTGTTCGCGTAATATTAACTCTGCGATTTCTATGGGCAGTAATGCCAACAAGTGTGTCACAAGATCGTCGCTTTCTATCCCGGATCTCTCGGCTTGTCTTTCAAATAAGTTAAGAAATAAAGTGATATCGGACTTTTCTGGATCAAATTTTTGCATAATTCCCTTTAATGAAATTTTAGGCGCTCTTTCTGATCTATTACTCGAAATGGAGCTTCTTCTGTCCGCGTTTTGCGTTAACCTAATTTGTTCTAACTGAAACTCTCTTTCTTTTTGTTTTTCTTCTCTTTCCATTTCTAATCTTTCCCTCTCTTTTTCTTGCGCCAGCTGCTCTTCCCTGTCTTTTATTATGAACCCGACTTGCGTAAGCGCAAATTGCTCATCATAACTATCCGAACTTTGTATTTTCTCGATAATTATCGCTATTTTGTCATGTTCTGCAATTTTTACGTCTAGCACGTCTGCTAAATGTACCAGATCAATTCTTCTGCAGTACTTCAGTGAAGTAACCTTTGCCATATTTACTTATTTTAACACCTCCCCAAATAATTTAAATAATACACAAAAACTAATCTTTTTGTCAGCTGATATCTAATTTTAGATTTTACTTCGTTTCCTAAAATATTTTAATTTTAAAGTACTTCAATATGCAACTTCTGGAACACTATCCAATTAAATAAGGTTACATATAAAATAAATAAATCTTAGGTACATACATAAATTAACAATAACATATAGACACTCTTTTTTTTTTTTTTTTCAAGAAAAAAAAATTTTCTTTTATACTAATTCTAAGTATTTTTCAATACCAAATATCTTGCAGGTATTACACACTTCGCCCAGTATCAACTGCTGACTGTATCTTTTTGTTTAAAAAGAACAAAGAACAAAAACACAAAAAAAACGCTATACAATTATGCAAATATTTCAGGTATAGTCCCTGTACACAAAGCCAATACTGTATGTAATATATTTTTTTCACGATTATACATATACATCGGCATACCTTTCTGTATGTCTCAATTTTGGGCCTTTTTTTTTTTCTCGCAAGCCTTATCCAGTGCTGCAATTACTTAAACCATAACCTTTCAGAGGATATATAGATGTTTATTTATCTAATCTTTAGGTTAATTTCAATCTTTTAGGTTAAAACATTTATCTTTTAGAATTAACCTCCTTATAATATGACAGAAAAGAACGAAAAGATTCTTTTTTCTATTTGACCCAAAGACTGCAATTTTCTTTGCAAAGCCTTCTATCCTTAATTTTTTTTAAAGCAATTTTTTCCGCTTTATTTACATATATTCTCCTCAAATATACCCCAGATTTTAATCTGATCACACATTTATGCTTCCGAAAAAAAAATTCCTTTTTAATCCTACTCGGCGTGATGCCTTTATGTTTATCTTTATTTTCTACTTAGAATAACACTCGGGAACACTAAATTTTTAGATCTTAGTTTAACAATAAAATTTTCTACTGAGAGCCATTCATTAAAAAATTAATGAGCTTACCTTTTGTTTTTGTGGTGTCTCATCGCGTAGAACTCGACGGTGATCTGCTGTCACTAGGCCTGTCAGCTGCTCCCTTTGAAGCCTTGTCGGGGAATTCTCCTCTGACGCTGTGCTCTTTCGCTCCCGGTGTTTTCCGGAACAGTTTCTGCGGAGTGGTCTATTCCTCTCTGGCGAGTTCTTTGTTGGGGGAACTGTCGTCCAAAGATCTACTCATCTGTTTCCGCAGGCTGGTCTGTCACTCTCCGGCGAGGTCTGTCTTGAAGGAACTGCCGTCCGAAGATCTGCTCCTCTGTTTCCGCAGGCTGGTCTGTCACTCTCCAGCGAGGTCTGTCTTGAAGGAACTGCCGTCCGGCCCTCTGCTGCTCGGTCCTCGGCTTATTTTCTACCGTCCTTCCTTCGCCTGTTGTCTCACTGCTGTTGACTCTTTTCCCACTGGGTTCGTTTCTTGCGCTGCCACCAGTTGTGAAGCCTCTAGTAGATTTTGGTAGCGAAAAGCGGTGAGGCTACTTCCGAGGCTTATGATCATGAATTACTCTGCTTTGTAATTTAATTGTAATTTATTTACATATCAAGTACATCGGTAAACAGAATATTCAATCAGAGTATTTTAATCACATGCTTAAAGTTCATTAGTCCAGTTTGGGAATTAATCAAGAGGTGGCAGCCAGCTTAACCTGATGCATACAGTCTGAGCATTCTCCGCAGACTTTCGAAGTCTCGCATCCTCCGAGCACCACTCAATCCTGTGCTCTACGCTCTCTCCAAGGCAACAAAAAGTCAAGTCCCTCTCTGTCACCCTTCTCCCTCTTTTATCCTCTTCTTGAGAGCACCTGTGCATTCCACTCTTTTGCGCACTGCACCCCTCTTTCTCCTTTCGTGGGAAAATCTTACCTCCTTCGGTACTTGAAAGCTGTGCCCCGGGTGGTCGACCTATAGTTACATTTGACACTCCGTTATCCCAAAGGGATGCGCTAATTGATACATCTATTTCGATGTGTGGTCGAGCTATCATCACATTTGACACGCCGTTGTATCAAAGGGATGCGCTAATTGCTATATATTTCGATTGCCACTTAGTAGTGACAGTGCCACCTACGGTGATGCTTTCAGCTCTCTCTGTGTGAGGCGGGAAGTCTTACAAATAAATAAATAAATAAAAAATGTAAATTTATTAAAAGTTTTCTAGGAAACTAGGATTTCTAGAACATTTCATGTAAACGCAATAGCAAAAATTCATGTAACAGATACATATTTGCCCTATAATTAAAAAAAAAACTGTAAGATTACTAAGAATTTTTTAGTGAACTTTGATGTCTAGAATTTTTTACTCCTATTACAGTATAACCCCTATTACAGATAAAATTTTCGTAAGATTATTGTAATTTTGGTACATTCTTTTGTAACAGATTTCTGTGGGTTTACAAAACTAGTTTTGAATAGATAATTTTTCTTTCTTTTTTTGTACAGTATGCAGTTAAAATTTTAGTAAGCATACAGATTTCCATAAATTTACATCTATAGAGTTACAGATTTTTTTTTCAGTGTAATAAATTCGATAATGTTTTCACATTTTCGCGGAATATCTAAGGCTAAATTTGAGAAAATCACTTTCCTGCACGATTTGTTTTTAAAAAAAAGTGTTTTTAAACTTTATATTGGAACATGAATCAATCATTTACGAATAGGAGTTCTGATAAAAGTGATCTATGTGATTTCATAATACTATAAAGATTAAATTATTAAATTAAAATAAAATTTTAATTAAGTTAAAAAGTTTACATCAGATGTTTAACACAAAGCTACAAGTGTGTTCCTAAAAAGAATAAAAAAAGAGATATAAATCAGAAGGCGGGGAAAGAACGAAAGAAAAACAAGTCAGAAAATTTACGCCAAACATAACAAATGAAGGGAGTTCGCACTGAAACTAATTTTATAAACATTTTCATCTGGATGCAAAGTAATAACTAGCCCGGTTGTAGATCGTCCTCAGCTATTCTCTGCAAAATAATCATGTAAAAATCTTAAAATTTGGGCGAGATATTTGAAAAGAAAGCTCTCATAGACTTTACATTATCATCCGGGTCTTTTTCTGTGCCTAGTGTGGGGCCTTAACATGATTTCTGCCTATATTTAGAGATATATTGTGTCGTTCCACCAGCTCTTGTATGCCCCCCTCATAGAAAATTTCCACCTGCTGTTCCAGCCTTTTCACTGTCCCCGTTTTGAGGTCGATCATCGTAAACTGCGACATGCAAAAAACAACAACAATAATAATAAAGTTGGAAATTGTACGTCAAACGTGGCAAATATGGTACGTTCGTACTATAACTAGTTTTATAAATATTCAAACTTCGATTCAATAGCTGATAATTTCTTATGCAAAAATGCATGAATACACAAAATTTAAAACGATTATACATCTTAAATTCAGCAATACGAAAATAATAGGACTCCATCTTAAATAGGACGTAACCATGACGACAAACCTAGAATCATTATCTATCATGGAATAAAATTGAACTAATTACGTATGATAGGATTTGGTAGAATAAAGAGTGTATTTTTAAGTTCTGATTCTATTTTCATAAAATTTGAAATGGGTCGACAAAATTCTCCAATGATTACATAAATTAAATTTCAAATTATTCGGTTGGATAGTTTTGGGGCAATTATATACGAACAGACAGATGGACGGACTAGACAACGGCTATAGATTAGATACATAAGGTTGGCATAACAAAAGCTGATCGAACAATATAATATGTCTCTTAATATAGGCGGAAATCATGTTGAAAACTATATTGAGATGCTGGATTTCACATAAAAACTTACTTGTCAAAAAAATGTCCTTCTATTTATTTATTTTTACTTTTTTCTATCTTTATAGGACAAAAGTATTAGATTCTCGAAAATTTTCGAATTCCGGTTTTTGAAGGATTTACACGCTTTAGGGGTCAGAGATTCATAAAAAGATGTTTTTATAAAATTTCTGTCTGTGAGGGTGTCAGTCTCTCTGTCTGTAAAAACATGTGACATAAATTTTTTGGGCACTCTATCTTAAGAACTAATGCACGGAATTTTACAAAGCTTTCGATTCAGTTAGACTTTGATATAAAGTGAATTTGATTATTTTTTGGAATATATCACCCAACAGGTGGCGCTGCTATACTGTTTTTCACGATTTCCACAACAGTATAACTATGAACGGATTTTCATAAAACTTCAGATTCCGTTAGTCCTTGATATAGTATGATTTTGATTACGTTTTGGTGTAAATCATACATCAGGTGACGCTTCTATGTGGTATTATTCATGATTATTGCAATAGCTCTCTCATAGGAAGTAATGCGCAAAATTTCAACAAACTTCAGATTCAGTTAATCCCTGATATAAATGAGCATTCTTTAAATCTTAGAGGAAATATCTCAACAGGTGGCGCTTTTATTTTGTTTTTGTTTTTTTCGATTTCTGTTATAATTCTATCTTATATATACACGGATTTTGATCAAATTTCAGGTTCAGTTAGAACTTAAAACAAGTTGTTGCAGATTAGATTTTGGTGTAAATTACCTATCCGATGATGCTGCTATGATTCATTTTTCTAGATGTATGAATGTGTATGAAATAGAAGAAAGTTTTGGGATTGCCACAACCGACTAATTTTCATTAGATTATCTAAATAATTCTGACTTATAAACACGCCCCGTATTTAATTTTCGAAAAACACGCTCGCCATCTTGTTGCTTTTCTCTTGTTATCCTCCTTGGCGTAGAATGTACCTTATCTGATGAAGTCTTGACAGCGGGATTTCAAATGGATGCATCAAAATAGAGAAACATTTGAGAAACTTAATCACATTCCTTTCTCGAGACGAAAAGAAACTCTTTATTTCTTAAGATAAAGAGTCGGTAACTTAGCTCTGTTGACGACTGACACCTCCTTTAACCGAAAATGAGATAATTATATCAAGGGCAAGGAACAAAGTAAAAATGTGCTGACATTTATTATAAACTGCGAGGCCTTCAAAAACAAATGTTTACTCACCTAGCAACATGTCAATCCCGAGATGTTTCTTTTTCTTTCTTTTTCTCCCTTCCTGGTTTGTGTTCTTTTCTTAGATGCGATCACAATTATATAAATAAGTATATCTATAGTCGTTGCCTTGTCCGTCTATCTGTCTGCCCGTATTTAACTGTCCCAAAACTATCCAACCGAATAATTTGAAATTTAATTTATATAATCGTTGGAGAATTTTGTCGACCCATTTCTAATTTTATGAAAATCGAATCAAAACTTAAAAAGACATTCTTCATTCTTCCAAATCCTATCATACTTAATTAATTCAATGGTATCCCATGACAGATAATGATTCTAGGTTTTATCATGTTGATTGCGTCCTGTTTAAGATGGAGTCTTATTAGTTTCCACCTGCTGCTTTAGACTTTCCATTATCACCGTTTTGATGTCACCATCATCACAAACTGCGACATACAACAAAAACAATAACAAAAACACAAATAATAATATAGGTCGCGGGATTCTCTATAGAGAGTTAAATTTGTTGCATGACAATGCTAGTCCACACATAGCTCAGTGAATCTAGTACCCCATAGTTTCATCTGATTCGGAGCAACTTAGCACCTCCCATACACACATCACCAAATGCCAAAATTGAGTACCACTAGTTTCTGCAATGAATAGAGTACCTTGGCGGCCAGCTCTACAACGACGATAATGACACCAAAACGATGGTGATGCAGTTGACAGCATAACAGGTGGCAGATTATTATGAGGATGTTACACGAAAGTTGGTCATAGCCACGATAAGTGCCTAAGCTGCTATCAGGTTCACAAAATTTTTAAAACAATTTTAACCCAACTTTTCCCGTTCAAACAGAGAAAAAGGTTACAATTGTCTTGGCTAAAGTCGGAGGAAAATGAGGAAAACCAGTACTACTAGTACCAGCCATTAATATTTAGTCTCCATTCCTATCAATCGCCTATCTTTGATTAGTTGAAATGTTGAAAGATGGTGAAAAAAGACGCGATTAGCGGAGGCTTTTTTAGAACTGCAGAAAAAATTTGGGGAGCTTCTTTGTTGTTTGCTATCACACTATAGGTGTTGAGACGATATTTTGTAAAAAATTGGAGGAAATTAATTGTTGACTCAAAAATTGCTCGAAATGTTGGTGAATCTGATAACAGCTTTAAGGATGTTAGTCACTGAACTGCCGGATTCCTTTCGATAATATTAAGTCTATGCGCGTTTGATGCATTCTTATATTCGAAATATCTCCTCGGGAAATTAATATTTTCAACTTGTTCTTTCAGTGTTCTCTTTAGAATGTCTCTTTTTTCTTAGTTTTAAAAATATTTCTAAAATCTATGCATAATTTTATATGAAATATTAATATTTTACTTCCAGCTCGTCAGTTTTAACATAAAATATTAAATTGAGCACAAATTTTAGAAATGTTTTACAACTAAGAAAAAAAGTGACATCTTTTAAGAAGAAAACACTGAAAAAAGGAATTAATAAAAATATTAATTTTCTGAGGCTATTTTGAAAGCAAGAATGCATCAAATATCATTACCGAGGTGAAATCAGCCGCTTATTGACTAGTACCCTTAATATGGATAGAAATTATGTATAAAAATAAAATAAGGTACTGGCTTTCGTGTAAAAAAAAAATTGTTAAAAAAAAAGTCCTTTATGTCTTTTTAATATCAAAACAATGCCTACTTCAGGTTAAATTCTACTTCTCAATTCTCTTGCTATTTAAGATTTTTTTTTTTCTTTCGTTTACAAGGAAGAGAGATACCATTTTCAGACTTTTTGCATTATACACTAGATTCTCGATTTTACGAACCTGGAAGGACTAATATATTGTATTCGTAAAATCGAAAGTTCGTAAATGGGAATAACATTAGTTCAATGTGATGCTGGTCGGGAGCAGTACATCAGCTTGTAAAAATGAAGAATATTCGTAAAAAAGAGGTCTGTAAAATCGAACATCTACTATTTATTACTGCTACAACTGTTATCTACTATTTATATCTATCATTTATTACACATGGAACTTTAAATTTTTGTAGGCGAAAAAGAAGGGGAAAAAAATTAAAACACGCCTTGTATGACCTGCAGATGCTCACCGAGAACTTACAAATGAACCTGTTACAAATGAACCGTTTTATTGCAGTCTTCAAAATTTGGAAAATGTTGTGGCCAAATTATGAAATAACATTGAATTTCCTATAGCTTATACTAACATTTAATTGAAAATTTTGATTTGGCAGTCAAAAACGAAAGGTCATTTTTTGACCTTTTACTGAAACGAAAAAATAACTAAAAGAATATTGCTAATAAAGTTAAAAAAATCGATTTTTTTTTTTTTTTTTTTTTTTTTTTTTTTTTTTTTTTACAAAATTAAAGATTTTTTATAAATATTATCAGGATTATTCAGATAAAATTATTAAAATCCGTGCATTAGTTCTTGAGATAGAGCGCTCATAAAAATTTTGTCGCGACCGACAGACATTTTCTGAAAACCATCAAATCGTACTCAAGATTTTCTAAACAGCATAAAACTATCAAAACAAAGTCAAAATTTGACACGAATCCAATTTTTTCTTCTTGTAAAGATAAGAAAAAAGTAAAAAAGCACCAAGAACTTAGGCAGATTATTTTAGTGATTAAAAACGTAGCAAATTAAGTTGTGAATAAAAAGCAAAGTTAATCAGTTTATTATAGCATCATATATAGCATCATTAATTAGCATCATATCAAGGACTAACGGCTTCTGAAATTTTATAAAAATACATTCATTAGTTTTTGAGATATAACTTTTGTGGAAACCGTGAGAAAGGAGTATAGCAGCGCTACTTTTCAGTCGCTATACAACAAAAACTAATTAGCTCTAGTTTATATCAAGGTCCAACTGAATATAAAGTTTTTGGAAATTCTGTCCATCAGTTCCTAAAATAGAGCCCCACAAAATTTTTGTATATACAGAGTGACAGACAGATTCAGTGAAAGACATTTTATGAAAACATGTTTTTGGGAGGGTTCTCTGACCCCTAAAACGTGTAAGTCCGTCGAAAGTCGGAATTCGAAAATTTTTACGAATCCAAAACTTTCTTCATGTAAAGATAGAGAAAAGTAAAAAACAGCGAATTTTCCATAACCGAATTCAGAACCAAATTAATGTATTGTAATGTAACTGAAATGTTTGGTGAAAAACACGAATTCCAGTTAAACAACGGTTGCTTGATTTACAAGCTGAAGAATAAAGCGTTATGAAAGTGTTTTTTCAAAAATATATACATAATAATGATAATAATAATAATAAAATGGATTCGAATTGGTTAAGCCTTCACTGCACGGTGGGCCATACATGGCACATACCTAAAAACACTATAATTCTCATTATGGGCCAAGAATTTGGTCAATATGACCGTTGAAACTCATCAAGAATAATCGGAAGAATGCAGTAATACATATTTTATTCATGTTAGATAGCTGTATTTGACAAAAAATTAGCATTTTTTCTTCGGAATAATAAAAAAATTTCGGTCAAGCTATTAAGGCAAAATATACTTTTATTATTTTTACTGGATATTTAAAAATATTAATATGAATAAAGTTACAGAGTATTGAGCAGATTAAATTAATTATTCTAAGCCCATTTAATTGCAAAATATAACAATGGAATATTTAAAAACCCTAATTGTGTATAAGGGGTACACGCCATAAAATAACAAATTTTAGCTTTTTTTTTCTTTTTTTTTCCATTTAGATCAACATATAGATTTAAAATAATTATTTTCATAAAAATAGAAAAAAAATCGTGAAAATGAAGGGTTAAGAAGGCAGACTTTGTTAAAATGTGTATTACTTTTTACACTACAACCACATGAAACTGTGTGTTATTAATGTTTTCTTTTTCTTTCAGAATCTAGTTTTTTAGTATTCGTGGAATTCAAGGTATGCTTGGGAAGGAATTTTTTGAATAATTGATGTTCCATTCGCAATGAATATTTGATAGCTTGAAAAAGCGGTTTCCTACAACATTACTCTTGTTCAAAGATTGGTTGTAAATAATTCAAAAAAATATTCTTATATATATCGTAGAGATATAATTTATTTTCTCCAAAAATGTTATATTGCAATATTTTTCTTTCTTTTTTCTTTTACAATTAAGTAAAATATACATACGTATAACACATTTTACTAACCTAAAAATAATGTAACTATTTTACCTTGATCAAGCAAGAAATAAATAAAAATGCTTTACAAGGAAGGTCTCCATAGACGCATGCTCGAAAAAAATTAAAATTATGAGTATATATATATGTGTGTTTTTAAAAAAAATCGGCGAAATCTCGATATAAAATACATTTAAAAAATTGGCTCACATGACAAGTTATCTTCGATTGACGATGAAATAAAATTTTACGTTGTTATGTCAAATATCCTTTGAGAGAATTTTTTTTTTATTGTTGAACTTGTTTAAGTAAGTTTAACTTAAATGGCTTTAGTTTTGCCAATTTTCGTTTGTTTTAACTATAGTTTGCCAGTTTTAGTTTATTTTAACAATAGTTTTTTTAGATATATATTTATAAATAAGTGTGTTATCGCGTAATCATAGCGTATTCTTTCAAAGGGGGAAAACTTGAATTTCATCAAAGAATCGCAAAAAACGCAATCCCCGTCTTGGAAATAAAAAAAAAAGAAAAAAAAATGAAATTCTTAAAAAGGCACACATATATACAAACACACATTTTTATTAATAAAGATATAAATTAAAATAATGTACTGAACTAACTTTTTAAGATTCCGGTTAAGCCGAACCCAACAAGCGGGAATTTATACTCAGCCTGAAATCCTAGTCATCTGATCAAGGTTCTAAATTACGAGATTGACTTGGGTAGCCATTTGCAATACAAACAACAGGATGTAATGCTAAGCAACCGACAAAACAAAGTATGCTCAAATGGACAGAAAGTACCGCAGATATGATGACGTGAGAAGAGAAATTATCAGGTTTATTGCTGTTAAGGGGCGATTAGGCGGTCCCGCTCCGATACCAGGTATCTAACCCGTTAAGCTGAGGAAACTCGGCAGGTAGGGGCTTGATCATCGGTTAGAAAGAAAGAAAGCAAGAATGAAACCCAGGCCAAGCTTAAGCCTGCAGAAAAAAGTAAAGGCTAGTCTGACTCTCTCCTGAAAAGAAAGATTGAAGATTGGACAGGATCCGAGTCTAGTAAATAAAAATTGGCCTGACTCGAGCTGTTGGTCGGGAGGGCTTGTGTTCGAGTTTCCAGTAAGGACCCTTCCCGTGCTGCTATTATTAGTTTTCAGACCCTTTTATTAGGCCAAAGGGAGGGTAGCGATTCCTTCATTAAGTCCTCTTTCTTTAAGTCCGTTATACTGACTCAGTTAACACGTTGAGTATCATGTCAGTACCGGTGACTGACAGTGAACTTTCCGTTAGGCTGCGTCCGTCGGTGGTGACTGGTAGTCTAAAACAGACGTAAAACTAAAATATCATATAGCTTTAAATAATTACTCAAAATGTATTTAAAATTTATTTAAATTTTACTTATTACAGGATTATATTTTCTTAATAATTACTTAAAACAATATAATTTTTTTAGTTTTAGATAATACTTTACACTATCAGTCACCGATGACTAACGCGGCTTAAGTTGAAAATTCAGTGTCAGTCACCGTGGCACTTAACGTGTTAATAGAGCGTTAATGAAATATCTTGTGTTTGAATCCCAGTCTAAATATTTTTCCCAAAGGACAGAAGTTTTAAAGTTGTTTAATAGTTTAATGACCTGTCTGAGATTTTCAAGCCCTTGGATGAAGTATTAATTAACCTTTAACTGATGTGACAGAAACTGTAACGTAACTATAGTGTGAAGCGGTCTGTGAGACCGCAAGATCGAAAGATGAATAAAATGCGTGAATAACTCATAGGATGATATTTTTGTACTAAACTTTTTGCACAAGACTATTGTAATTAACAATCACCTAAAAAGTTTCTGGTGATAGTATTACAATTCCGAATGAAACAAAATTTCTGTAGTGTCTGTAGTTAACCTGAAAATTACAAGTTAAGCTATAAAAATTTAAAAAAGCAGTGGTCTGTAAAATTACAAGTTAAGCTATAAAAATTTAAAAAAGCAGTAGTCTATGAGACCGGTAACATAAGTAGAAAAAAAAATATCCAGCAAGGAAAAATATATACAGGTAATGCCTTTAATAAATGCTGTGGTAACCTGACAGTTAAAGACCTTACATTAAAATCCAAAGGAAGTTGAACATAATTCATTTTTTCACGAATGAATTACAGAAATATTCCAAAAATGTAAGGCCATAATTCAGGCGAAATTCCCCTGCAGACGATATGAATCATAGATGCGAAAAATGTTCAATATTCAATGAATATTTAATAAATCAAACAGCAAATTCTTCATTCATTATTTGTTTCCTGACGTTGGCAGCGGCAGGTACGAACCAATTCGTTCACCTGCAAGCCTAGCTGTTATTTTTGGAAGAAGAATTGAAATTCAGTATGAAAGTTTAGCTTGTTTGTTTTGGATTTTCTCTATTCAGAAATATTTCTTCGCTTTCTTAGTTGTTTTGTTCCTTCTAGTAATAAAAAAAAAGGGAAAAAGAGTAGCATGAATGAAACTGTTCTTTGTCCCCAGAGGCAACTGAAGTTCGTATCTTGAAAGGAGGAATTCAAAATATGATAGCTCATATTAGAGTATTTTAACCGAGTGTCCGATTTCGAAATTGCTTCTATTCAAAGAAACTAAAAGCTTCTATACAATAAATAAATGAACATATAAATAAAATGCATGTATGGAATTTTTTAAAGTTTGAATGTGCATAACTAACTGATGTATTCTGGATGATATTTCTACAGGTTAAAACTGATTCCCTTTCCGTCAGTAAAGTGCCGTTCTTTTTGCGATTTTTTTTTTTTTGGCTTTTTTCTTTTAAGTTAAAAATTTTATAAGTATTTTAAAAATATATTTTACTGGAAAAAGAAAGTACTTTTACAATCATTCTAATCGATGGATTTTTTCCATAAAAGCAACACATTTCTCTTTTTTAAGTAAGCATAAGCATGTTTTCGTTACAAATTCATTTTTTTAAGGGGGGGGGGGTATTTTAAAATTCTTTGATAGATTTAGTCATAAATAATTCAATCTAATTTCTGTAATCTAAATTTAATAAAACGCAGTGTAACAAATCCGGTACGAACTCGTCTGTTCAATCACGAGCATTTCCTTACACTTAAGGGGACTGGTCACTCAGCTTCGGAATTTTCCTCCGAAATGTTAAGGCTCTTGTCCCTGCAAACGAAGACGCTCGCGAGCCAATGGTATTCCTATGGCGAGGTTATTTTCTAATAATTCATTTATATTCAACATTTTTTCAGGGGTTTTTTTTGGGTTTTTTTTTAGTTGGATTTTTAAAGATATTTTACTTATGTTTAAGTTTATTATAAAGAAGGATGATCTGATGCAAGTGAATGAAATATCCCGTTTAGTCGAATAATTTATCTTCTCAATTGCGCTTATGCGATTGTAGAGGAGAAATATTTAAATCAGAAATTCTACCAAATAACTTGTCACTGCAAACAAAAGAATTGCTTATCTTATGTAACATCTGATGCGTCAAGAATACGCAATTCGAACTTCCTCAAAAATTTAGGAAAACTCAATAGAAAAAAAAAAAAACTTTATTTTAAATTATTGTCTATTACTGTCTAGGTATTGTTAAGGTTTGAATTTTCTGGGTCTGGAATTCTTAAAATCTGTCCACTGTATTTTAAAATATGCTAACGTCAATCTTGCAGATAGTAGTGCTATTGCTATTCTTTCACAGGATGGCGAAAAATAAACGCCCCAATTTGGAAATTAAATAATTCATTAACTATAATACATAATAATATGAAATGAGTGACCTTTTCATATGGTGGCTCTTACATTTCATGTATTGTAATTCTAAAAATAGCTCAGATTTTCGTCAATAGATGGCGTTGTACCGTCTCAAGCATTAGGAATGCTTCAATAAATTTTTTAAAAACAATTTTTTTTTCAGTCGATAAATAGTAAAAATAATGCCACTTGGGGCTTTTTATGAAGTTTTATCTGCAAGTTTGTGCATTACTGTAGTTTTAGATAATGCAGTGCCATCAACAGTCGAAATTTTTAACTAGTTTTAGATTTACAATGCATGAAATTCACGACGCATCAGATGTAAATGTTTAGGAAGTGTATATGTTATTTTCAGTATATAATATTTTCTGAAGTTGTAGGAAATGAAGTGCCATCAATTATGCCGAAAACTATTTTTAGATTTATAAAACATGAAATTTAAGACCCATCAAATGTAAATGTTTTGGAAATATATATGACATTTTCAGGATAGTATTTTCTGAAGTTCATAACATGAAAATCGGATTGAATGCATAATGCATAAAAGAGAACCATAAATAAATAAATAGACGAAGAACGAACTCAGTTATTTATTTATTTTTAAAACACTGAAAATCCTGAAAATTCAAGGAACAAAACATGAGAAATTTTTCATACAATAACAGACATTTTTTGTGAAAAAAGAAACAAATAAATGAAAAATAAATTATATATACATATATTTTAATTTGCCATTGCTAAATGTTTTAAAGGTGGTATTATAAGTAATATACGAGTCAGGACCCTAGCTAAGGGGTGCTATGAGTAGCTCAGTTCCCCCCCCCCCCCCACACCCGGTTCTAAAACATGTTGAGCCTCCCCTGGAAATGATTCCAAGGTCACTAAAAGAATTTATGTTCCGAAAATTCAAATGAAATTCTGTACAAAAATCTCATTTAGTTTTGAGGACCTTTCAGAGGTTTGCAAAAATACTAAATTGTAATTAAAATAAATGTTTCAACACTTGCTATTTGCACATACTATTTGCACATGTGAGGCTAACATGATGTTTAATGTTGCACTAGTTATACACTCGAATTTTTCATCATCATATTCTTTTCTTAGCATAAAATGAAGTTATTACAACAGTTTAATGAGAAATACAGTAACTACAGTGTGGATATGCACTAATTTATCTTTCTGCATCACACAGAGAGAGAGAGAGAGAAAGAATATATATGAGCTTCCCCCCCCCCCCCTATTCCTATTATTGCCTGATACCAGTACAGTAGAAAAAACAATTTCGCAAAGTTTAAAATATGCATAATGCACCTGGCATAAAGTACAGTTGGAATATGAAATGCAATTCGATTCTTCATAATTTTGATTTTGAATATTTGCGAATTTTAACTTAATATCTTATTATTTGAAGTAAAATGATTCATGGCAATATACAACTGAGAAGGCGAGCTTTAAACCCACAAACTATACGAGATAAAAACAGAAAATTTATATATTCCTAAAATACGGCTTCTTTTGTTTCGATATGTTTTATGTCTCTGAAATCTCCAATATGACAATTTATTTCAAAAATTAAATGAGTAGTTCTCCTTTACAATCCAGTTCTAAACTACTAGTCCGTTAATTAGGTAAGTAGATTTTCCCTCAGTTTAGATAATCCATTGTCAAACGTTTATATATGCACAATATTTGTATGCAAGAATATAGTATATGCATCTTTTAAAAGTTGCACAGTCTATGGAAATTTGGCGTTATTCACAAATTTCAATAAAGACAACGGGAGATATAACTTTTATCTAAGAATATACAGTGAAACCTCCCTGTGCGACCATCTCCATTAATCGACCACCTCATTAAACGACCACCCTAGTTGGACTCTCTCCATCAGCGACCAATTTCTTAGTAGAAAATTAAACAAATTTCGCTTTTTTCTGGTCGTTTGAAGAAGGTTTTATAAGAAAAGAATCCCGGAGAACGCATTACTCATCTAATTTCTAAATTAAATTTTGATTTTATTATTATTATTATTATTATTGTAACTTTTAAGTGTTTAACCCCCTTTGTGCCTTTTTAGGCAATGAATTTAATTCTGATGACGAATTAAGAATGACGGTCATAAACTCCCATGTCCTACGAATTGATTATTTTCAGCTGAGCGAAAAATTGCCCAGGCCGGGAATCGAACCCGGATACTTGGCTTACAAGGGTTATAAGGTTATCTGAGCGAAAAATCCCAGCCGGCTATCGCCCAGATAGCTTAACAGGTAAAGCATTGGCCTTGTAAGTATCCGGGTTCGATTCCCGGCCTGGGCAATTTCTCGCTCAGCTGGAAATAATCAATTCGTATGATAACTTTACCAATCAGTTTGATTGTGTTAAAAAAAAATAATAATAGTATCCCATGTCCCATTTTGTCACGACCACCTGTGTACTCTAAAAAAACAGATAAAGTAATAAAATCGTCGTTTTTTGTTCTCATCAAAGGAAAAAATGTATTTATTCACTGAACTTCGAAACTAATTGAGAATAAAGGCTATAAAAAATTGTAAAATCGAAACAAACGCCAGTGCATTAATTTTTTTTAACTCTACATTAATTAACCCGCGAGAACGCGCGCAGGGCCTAAAAGACCCGGAGTGTGTATGGTTTTTACAATTGTAACCACTAATTTTTTTAAAAGTTATCTTCAACTTATTTTATCGCAACATTTGTAAGAATTGTCTCCATCTAAATAAAATGACTGTTAAAATATGATTTTATTGGTGACAAAGTTAAACCATTCATACCCTGGGTAAGGGCGCCTTCTCCCGGGTTAACCCATGTATTTAACTTTTATTGTAATACTTAAATTTTGTTGTTTCTTTCCTAATGTGAAAAATAAATTTTAGTTACATTAATTGTTACCTTTTTTTTCAACAATTGAAATCTAGATTTAAACATCATCTCCATTAAGAGACCACCTCTCGAAGCGACCAATTTTTATTGGAACGGAACGTGGTCGCTTTAGGGAGGTTTTACTGTAATATATCTCTTTTTCTTTTGTAGTTATGTTTTTAATTTTTCATGCCTGACAATTTATGAGATATCTTCCTTTTCTATCTTTGAAAATGTAATATTCTACGAGATTTATAACTGACCAAAGACATATACATAACTTCTTGATTAAGATGATAGGTCTAAAAAGTAACTGTAATCTAAAATGCAATCTAGCTTCTCACAATAATATAGAATATTACAGATGTTTTAATCTATATCTATTGCGAATAAAGAACAGTAATATGCAACTTCTAACGTAACAAAGAAACACAACTCAAACTTTCTAACAAATTACATAATATAAAACTGAAAAAATCAGAATATTCCAAGAGTACAGTGTATTGTGTTTCCAGGTATAGATATAATTTAAATTAATGCCTCAGAAACAACTAATTTAGAAATGATTTTTTAATATTTTACTATCGCAAGTAAAAGATAATATACAACACATTTACACAACAAACATATACAACTCAAATTTTTTCACGACTTACATAATATAAAACAGGAAAAATATACTACTTATTCAAAGGATACAATGTATATTTCTTTTCCAGCTATATTAGGAATTTTGCGTGTCTGCGAAATTTTCAATATGAGTCAATTCAAAATTGAAAGAAATCCTTCTTCTTTAAGAACTGCATTTTCTCCCCTTATTGTCTTACAAACCAGATAAAATTTTGTTTTAATTTAGATAACCTATCGTCAAACATTTATGTTCATAATATTTGCGTGAAAGAATAATAGGTTGTTAATTCTGACCTGAGTAGTGGTATTTTTCGGAGAAAATCGTGGTTTGAGATATAAATCGATGTTTCCTTATACGTTTCTGGAAAGTAAACTTTCCCACGACTCTTTGCGACTGAAAATTTTCCTGAAATCCATTTTAAGCACATTGTTATTACATTCTTCTACCTTTACAAAAAGAAAATATATTGGATTCGTGAAATTTTTCGAATTCTGGTTTTCGACAGATTTACACTTTTAGGAGGTCAAAGATTCCAAAAAATATTTTTTTACAAAATATCTGTCTGTGATTCTGTCTGTCTGTACGTCTATATGCATGTGACATAAATTTTATGGGTGCTCTATTGCACAAAATTTAATAAAAATTTATATTCAGGTAGTTCTTGATATAAATTGATCCTGATTATTTTTTGGTGTTAATCGCTCAACAGGTGGCGCTGTATGTCGCATTTTTTTACGATTTAAGCAACAGTTGTATCTCAAAAACTAGAATGAATGAATGTCCTTAGAATGAATTGATGTTGTTTACATTTTGGTGTTAATTGCTCATTAGGTGGCGCTGCTATGCTGCACTTTTGACGATATCTACAATATTGTGTATTTCAAGAATTAATGCACGGATTTTCCTCAAACTTTGGATTAAGTTAACCGTTGATATGAACTGGTTATGCTTATGTTTTGGTGCCAATCGCCCGACAGGTGGAGCTGCTATGCTGAATTTTTCCAAATTCCCGCTATAGCCCTGTCTCTAGAACTGATGCACGAGTTTTTATCAAATTCAGATGTATCTTGATAAATATTATTGCTGAATATGTTTTTTGTGTAAATCACGCAATAAATGGCACTTTTATGTTGCATTTTTTGTCGAGATATCCGCAAAAGTCCTACTTCAAGAAATAATGCATGGAATTTCATACCTTTAGAATCTTCACGATGTGCAGAGATTATCATTTAACTTTAGCTGTGACAGCGAATTTTGAAATATTAACATGTGTGAGATAGAAGAAAGTTTTGGGGCTACCACATCCGA
The DNA here is from genome assembly GCA_964019185.1 of Maratus speculifer. Taxonomy (NCBI): domain Eukaryota; kingdom Metazoa; phylum Arthropoda; class Arachnida; order Araneae; family Salticidae; genus Maratus; species Maratus speculifer. The sequence goes on along the minus strand of OZ025297.1, from coordinate 298,154,980 downwards.
CTACTATTTTATTAAGTTTGTTTTGAAATTGCATTTTATTTTTGTGACAGAGCATTTTCTGAAATTTCGAACATGGAAATTCTTTTCTATGTACAAAAGCATGAATTCATACTCTAATAGAAATTAAAATATAAAACAAACTGGTGTGATTTTGAAGAGAAAAAAGCGTTTTAATAACACTATAAAAATTAGAAAAGGCGCAAAGCCTTTCGAAAGAAATTTGTTTCTCTTCTTCCGGCACAAAGAGCACGTGCTACCATTTTTAAAGCAGGAGCGAGTCTGAAAGGTAATGATAAAGAAAATGACAAGTAAAAGAAAACAGACCATAGGAAGCAAAAGGCATCAGCTAATCAAATGCAAGCAATTCCCAATCAAAAGAACACAGAGCAGAAGGAAGATTCTGAAGCAAATTTAATAAAAATCGAGTAATAAAAAAATACATATATAGGAATTCACAAGGCTATATAATATACATGCATATGTAAAACAAAATGAATAAATAAATGAAACAATGAAAAAATTACAGAATAAAAAAATAGATACAATAATAATAATAAAAGTACAAAATGAATGCAATTACAATGAAGATTAATCCCTCCGTGACGAGCATCTTTTGCAGAATTTTTAATCTTTTATCACCGGTTTTTCAAAACAGAACAATTTGTCTAGTTGAATCAGGAAAATGTATGGATTAAATAGAACAAAATTTATAATAACAATTTACTGGTGAGAATAATATGGATTCTGAGCACCTTATGCAGCACGTATACCGGTCGCTCGTCTCCAATGAGTTAACAGTAAATAATGAGTGCAAATTTTATTCTTATGAAAATCTACTCGGATGTAGCAATCCTAAAACATTCTTCTATCTCATCCATGTTCAATTTCGAAATTAGCTGTGCGAAAATTAAATGGCAATCTATGCTCATCATGAACATTCTAAAGATATAAAACTCCGTGCATTAGTTTTTGAGATATGACTATCACTAAAATCGTGTAAATCATACAAAATTCAGCATAACAGTAGCACTTGTAAGGCAATTGACACCAAAACGTTAAAAATGTGTACAAATATGATGTATCCTAAGGATTAACTGAATCTGAAGTTATATAGAAATCCGTGCATTAATTCTTGAGATAGAGCTATTCAGAAATCGTGAAAAATGCAGAATAGTAGTGCCACCTGTTGGACGATTTACACTAAAACAAAATCAGCACCAATATTTATCAAGCTATACCTGAATATGAAGTTTAATGAAAAATCGTGCATTATATCTTAAGATAGAGCTATTGCAGCAATCCTGAGAAGTGCAGCATAGCAGCTTCATCTGTTAGCCGATGTACACATAAACGTAAAAAGCACCAATTCCTGTAAAGAGTACCTGAATTTCAAGTTTAATGAAAATCCATGCATTAGTTCTGGAGATAGAACTATTGGGTAATTTCGAAAATTGCAACAGAGCACCGTCAGCTGTTGAGCGACTTGCACCAAAACTAATTCGAACCAATTTATATAAAGGACTAACTAAATATAAAATTTTATTAAATTTCGTGCATTAATTCTTACGATGGAATACCCACAAAATTTATGTCATGTACATACAGACAGACAGAATCACAGGCTCACGGAAAGAGATCTTGTAAAATCATCGGAATCGCTGACCCCTTAAAAACGAGCAAATCAGTCGAAATCCGCAAGTCGAAAATTTTCACGAGTCCAATATTTTCTTGTAAAGCCAGAAGAAAGTAATAGTATAGTCACGGACAGAAATATACTTCATTTTCCAAGTTACCAGTACAGCATAATTCACCTTTAAAAAAAATCAGAAACCTATATATTCTCAAAATTTAAAAGTTTCAAAGTCGAATTTTTTTTCTCATAATAAAAGTAAAATGTTATCATTTAAATGAAAGAAAATGTCAGAAACTGCACATCAAGCATAGCAAATGACGTACATTCGTACTATAATGAAGTTTTAAAAATATACAGATCTTGGTGTAATAGTATGCATGGTGTGCAAAATTTAAGGACGAAGGGATTTTCAAGCGATAATTTTCACGCGAATATTCAACAGGAAGTAATTCGAATAATTACTATCCCTGCATAACAGCTAGTCTATATAACATCTCATTCAGGTCACACATGGTCACAAGAGTCACAGTCACTACGGCGAAACAAAAAATAGGAAATTTCATGCGTCTCTTTTATGAGTCTCAAATGACTACTATATGTGACTCCACTGCCAGGTCACTGCAACTGCTGCTTTGTGACGAGTCACCAGGTGACTTTACAGTGTCGTTTTATTGAGAGTCTGATGTGACTGTCATTTGGAGGCTCAATTTCAAAGTCATTGTGAATGTTGCATTATTATAAATAACCAAATAATGACACATTAAAGTCACATGGTGACTTTCTGTCACAAGACTTTGTCAAATGGTAACAGAGACCCTACTGTGAAGTAACCACTCTGAAAAGTGGTGAAAACTCACCATGTGACTTTAATGGGACATTGTTTGGTGATTTATCATAATGCAACATTCACAATGACTTTGAAATTGAGCCTCCAAATGACAGTCACACGAGAGTCTCAATAAAACGACACTGTAAAGTTACCTGGTAACTCGTCACAAAGCAGCAATCGCAGTGACCTGACAGTGGAGTCACATATAGTAGTCATTTGAGACTCATAAAAGAGACGTATGCAATTTCCTATTTTTTTGTTTCACCGTAGTGACTGTGACTCTTGTGACCATGTGTGACCTGAATGAGAGGTTATATGGAGTAGCTGTTATGCAGGGATAGTAATTATTCAAATTATATTACTTCCTTTTGAATATTCACGTGAAAATTATCTCTAGAAAATCCCTTGAAAATTGGCATTTTGGGACTCCGTCCTTTAATTTTGCACATTAGTGTACTTCTGATACAGTAAAGCAGCTGAAATCTTTTGTGCGTTTCTGTAAGTACTATCTTCTTTATATTTTACAGAAAGTAACTTGTAGTAAATCTCAGCAACATATATCAATTTCATAAAAGGTGAAATAGTTCAATATAATTAAAACGCGCCTCAAACGATGTTTCCCCCTGTACCATTATGTAATGGGATATTTTTGTGCGGCCCTGCGAATTAATAACAAATATTTTTTGCAGCACAGATTGTACAGCATATATATTTTATTATGTACTTCATAGATGCATATCCGTTTTATTATGTTCGAAATAGTGTAACATCATTGAAATGCACTTGAAATTTTTTTCCCATGAGCCGTAATAAAATGGAATAACTTTGATTGTACCTGTAATTAATTATGTATTAAACTATACATACGAATTTCATAACATTTGAAATGACTCGACAAAATTATGCAACAATTACATATTTTAAATTTCAATCGATTAGGCTGGGTAGTTTTCGCTCTGTTATATGCGGACGGACGGATTGAACGACGACTGAATGCTACGTATTTACAAAACTACGAGCGCACCTAAAAACAGGAAACGATTTCAATTTATTTTAAGAATAAAGTTATTTCATTTACAGTTATATTTTACATGTCTCAGAATTCCCAATATGACTAATAATTTTAAAATGAAATAAGTAATTCTCTCTTACTAACCAGTTCTAAGTATTTGTCACATAAATCAAATGAGATATATTTCGTTTAAACTTAGCTAATTCATTATCAGACATTTCTATTAGCACAATATTTGTATGAAAGAATATCGCAGATAACAGTTTTGACAGGGCGGTGGTAATTTTCGTAGAAAACTGTCGTTTTAAAAAGAAATCGATTTCCCCTTACACTTATTCGATTCTCCTTGTGTAAATGTTGTTTTCATTTAACTATATTCGGCTAGAAATTTTGAATTTTTCAGAAATCCATTCTAAGTGCATTGTTATTTCGTATGACGCTCATTTCAGAAGTGTACTGTTATTTTCAGGGTGGGATATTTTATGAAATTCAAAACAGTAAAATTCATTTGATTGTGCAAAATTATATTCATTACAGGCAATGGGAAAATTGATTTTTGATGCCTTGTTAACAATTTGATGTTTAAACCTGAGAGTCTCTTGGGTAGCCGTTTACGGTGAAGCGAACTAACCACGGGAATTTCTCGGCGTCGACTTTTAACTCTTTGAGCTTTTAAAGTAACGACCGTATAAGTTCATGGTCTTTTCAAATATTATCTAGAAACAATCTTATCTAAATAGACATTATCTAAAATACTTTTATTAAAAAAATAAATAGTGGCAGCACTAAACAGTAAATATATGAAAATATCTAAAATCAAAGTTTTATTCGAATTGATTGTGAACTTTGTGGTGTTGGCCTTTGTGCTTTGAAATGTACCACACAAAATCTATCGATATATGATTTAATTGTTGACATTTGTAACGCGCGCTGGCCATATAACGGGCTTTCCACTAGTTTTAAGAATAAAATGTTTCATTTACAGCTGCATTATGCATGTCTCAAAATATGACTACTAATTTTCAGATGAAATAAATAATTCTCTCTTATTAACGAGTTCTGAACGTTTGTCACATAAATAAGGTAAGAGATATTTCGCTTAAACTTAGCTAATTCATTGTCAGACATTTCTATTTACACAATATTTGTATTAGGATATCGCGGATAACAGTTTTGACAGGGCAGTGGTAATATTCGCAGAAAGCTGTCGTTTTAAATGGAAATCGGTTTCCTGTTACACTTATTTGGTTCTCTTTCTGTAAATATTGTTTTAATACTACTCTGTTCAGCTGAAAATTTTAAACTTTCCAGAAACTCATTCTAACAAGGAAGGTCTCCATACGGGCATACTCAGAAAATGCTGAAAAAATTACAGAATGTTCTTCTCATGTGGATATATATGTTTGTAAAAAAAAATTTGGCGGAACCCCGATGGAACGTTCGTAAAAAAATAATAAACATTTCATTTATTTGGCGATTTATCATCTCTTGGCGACAAAATAAAACTAAAAAAAAATTTTTTTTTTTTTATGTCAAATTTTTTTAAAGGTAAAAATGTTTTGTGCTGAACTTGTTTAAAGAAATTTTATTTATATAACGTTAGTTTTCTCAGCTTAAGTTTGTTTTAACTATATTTTTGTCATATGTATTGAGGATGAAAATTAACTGTAAAATTTTATGAATTAAAACAAAGTTTAAATTAATTAAGATTGTTTCAATCTCAAAATTAACTCCAATCTAATTGAGCTCTATCGATTCAATTTTGTTGCTATGGAAACAAAAACTTCTCTGATATTGAAATGCATTACTGCAGCATTCTTTATCGGGCATTTATTTTGTCATACGCTTAAATTTAAAATTAAATAACTGCAGCAAAAGCAACAGAAATATGTGATACAAAATACATCTATGTATCAAAATCTCTCATTGTTCAAATTTAAATTCACTAAATGCTATTTACACGTATTCTAAAATTTAATTGACGAGAAATTTTCAGGTGCATTAAAATCGTTTGCTTTTAGCGAGGGAAAATGCTGCTCGCCAAATCGCGGGATGCTTTCGTCTTTTCGCACTAAATACTCCAAAGTATTTTATTTTTTTAGTGAGTTTCTTCTGTAATTTCGCCACTAAATTTGACTGATCCTTTATTACATACGTGAGTAGTTTAATCAGTATTTTTTTTTTCAAAAAATTCTGAGTATGCCCAGTAGGGAGACCTTCCTTGTAAGTACATTGTTATTTCGTATGACACTCATTTCAGAAGTGTATTATTATTTTCACAATAAGGTAATTTATGAAATCCAAAACAGGAAAATTCATTTGATTGTACAAAATTATGCACATGACAGGAAATGGGAAGATTGATTTTTGATGCCTTGTTAACACTTTGAGGTCCAAGCCCAAAAGTACTTTGGGTTGCCTTTTTCAGTGAAACGAACTAACCCAGGGAATCACTAGGTGTCAACTTTTAACACACTGAGCTATAAAAGTAACTATTATACTCCTATATGGCCAAAGGTGACCGGATACTTGCGATTTTCGACGTTTTGTTAAATATCTAGAAAACTTCGGGAAGAATTGTCCGAAACTCCAGGTGTGTAAACAGAATAGTAGAACGTGCAATACAGTGCTCAGCAAAAGTTTAGACAATAATCGATTACGCTTCTATATTCAGAAGTATTTACCGAATGTTTGTAATTCATCTGTCATACATTACTTCTGACTTATCCTTTATTCACAAACAATAAATTTTTAATTTTATCTTTTACATAAAATATAATGAGAAAAAAATAAAATTAACATTATGGTAAAAGTATAGACAATTTGTATATTTACAGAAAAATAACTACAAATTAAAATCGAGTTGCACCCACATTGTTTGCAGTTAGTGCAATAGTGTGACTTTTCATTGAATAAACTAAATGTTGCATCACTTGGGGATCTATTTTGTACCAAACATGTTCAACAACAGCTCGAAGCTCATTAAAAGAAAAGTATAGCAAAAATTTGCATAAACATTACGACATATGATGTTACAAAGGTTTTCGATTGGGTCCGGATCAGAATTACACGCCGGCCAGGTGAGATCAGTACTATTTTCAGAGTTAAACGAAGTTCTTCTTTTGTACGCAACATGAATAGACGCATTATCTTGCAAAAATCCATACTTTAGATCAGCTAAAACTTCCCCAAATGACAGAAAATTAATCTCCAACGTATGTACGTAGTCTTGTGTTGCTTGGCAACCAATGAATAACCCCACAAATACTCAAGAATTAAAGCAAAGTGAGGACCAAATCATTAAAAAGTCACCTTCTTGTTGTCGACTTAAGAAAGTCCCAGGCTCTTTACGCAAGTCGTGCCAAAAGTATGCCTAACCGTTTGGACCATTCAAATTTCACTTTTTTTTCGTTACTGAATATCATAGCGTACCATTTGGGTCCATATGACGTATGTTTGCAAGTTCATTGCATTCTCGTCAATTTGTAACGAGATTTTAAAGCTGATTGTTTTATCATTTTCATGTAAATTGATTTACCTGTTTCTTTAATTTATCTACGAATCATGTCCGTCGACACAAAAAATCCTGACTTACTTTTAATGCGATTAGCAATCATTATTTGTGTAAATGTCAGTTTCTGGATCCTTTTGTCATCTCATTTTCTCGTACCACAAGGTCTTCCAGATTATGTTTTGTTTTGAAGGAGTCATCCTTAGACTATACTTGATAGACAGACCACTTTGGACGATTCAATGCTGCTGAAATTTCTGCAACAGTCTTCTCTTTCCGTTTCAGCTTACCTACTTCTATTACATCATCAAATTGAATATTTTAGCTAGAGGCATCTTCACTAACTGATGCTATATCGAGGTATAATTAAATACTTCAGACATGTGACATCATAACTTGGAAATTTGCATTTTTCCATGAACAGTTGACTAAAAATCTAAAAAGTGTCTAAACTTTTGCAATATGCAAATTTCATTTTTTTCAGTTAAATTAAATATTAACTTATATTATAACCATTATTTTTATTCTACATTGTTTAAAATATAATTAAAAATAAGTATAGCCATTTGTAAAACTCATGTGTTGGTATTTTTTATTTAAAGGTTAAAAAACACCAGTGTCTAAACTTTTGCTGAGCATTGTATTGTGTATTCTATATGGACACTAATCAATGAATATACAGATACACACACCCTCATCATTTTGCTTCTTTTGGGGAACAACATATTTTTAAATTATTCTATCGATAATAATTTTTAGAATTTTCAAGCTATGTTTTTGAAACTTTCACAAAAGTTGCTCTTATACATTTATCTAACACATTATGCAAACTATATTTTGATTGCTTTAACGCATGCACAGTGAAAAATTATTTAGTAAACCTGCTCATTATTCAGACAATTTTTATTATTTTTTACTTCTGATTACAAGATATTGTGTATAATATTGTTTGTCATGTTTTCTGAAAAGAACATTAAGAATTCTGCAAATTATAAGCAAAAAACTTTGCAAAACTTGGGACTGTTTTTATAAAAAGCTTAATTTTTCTACCAGAATACATGCTATCCTCATAAAAATGGGCACACTTTATTATAACAAGCCACCTATTTATAATCTACAGTTTGAACGTTTTTGCTACATTATTTGTGATAGGGTTATCCAAAAGGTATTCAGAATTTTTTAATTTGTTGACGGTGCCTTATGGGGTTTCAGGGAAAAAATATTTGGGAAGTTACACCTGAAGTTTTAGGACAATTTCTCATGTATTTTTCTAGTTATTTAACAAAACGCCAAAAATCGCAAGTGTCCGGTCACGTTTGTCCATATAGTGCATATAAGTTGGCGTTTTTTTCAGATCTTATCTACAAGACTTTTATTAAAAAAAAAAAAAGTGACAACACTAAATAGAAGTAAGTACGTAAAAATGTTTAGAATCAGAGAAAATTCGAACATATTGTGAACCTTGTGGTGTTGATCTTTGTGATTTGAAATGGACTACACAAAAGCAAGTTTTGCTAAGTAATATTTATATACAAATAAAACTTTTTTTTCAGATATTTGTACAACATTTAGGTTTTTTTTTTTTTAAATTGAAATTTGTATAAAATTAGTTAAACGTTTATTTTGAAATATAAAACATACTTTTTTCAGTGATTTGTATTAAATATTATTTTTCAGCACAGATAAGTAGTTCTTTTAATATGAATAATAGTTTGGTGTTTACAGTATTTTTTTTAATTAAAATACGTATTTTCAAAGTATTTCTAAATAATCTTGGAAAGCTTATAAATTCCCTCAGTTCAGAGGGAGATATGCTGTTGAAATAACTCACACTTCAAAATGTTAGAAAAGTCTATAAAATTTCAATATTTTAAAACTCCTGCTACTTTTTAAAAAATTGACATTTTTGCCCCCTCCATTTTTTTTAAAGATTCTTAAATGTGAACTACATAAAACTAAGCACGAATTTTTAAATGCATCTAATATAAAATTTCATATAATTTTTTTACTGATATATATAGTGCAAAACGAAGAATTCTAACGTCTTAATTACGTCTTCATCTACTTTCATTAAAAGAAAATAACAAAAAAACCTGAAGGCTAATTCCATGTGCATATTTATCACGTATATAATAAAGAACATGTATAAACAAGTAGGTAAGTGTGATCGCAGATCACTCAGAGGATTTCCTTTAATATTTTTTAAAAAACAACTTATTCTATAACCTCTTCGGGACGAGCGCCTTTCACAGAATTTTTATTTTTTATCGTCGTTTTTTCAAAATAGAAAATTTTTCCTCATTGAATCGGGGAAATGCTCGGATTAAGTAAGGCAAAAATTACAATAAAATTTTACTGGTGAGAATAATCAAGGATTCTGGGGATTTTATGCGGCACGTAAACCGGTCGCTCGTCCCCAAGGGATTAAATAATAAATCCAAATTGTTAATTTATTATTATTAAATCCTTACATAGATAGTAGCACCAACAAATTTAATTTTAAAATAATTATAAAAGGAAATTATTTATTTTAATCAAATTTAAAACGTTCAAATCAAATTATTTAAATAAAATCCGAAATTGCATTCTTTTTTTTCTTTGAAAATCAGAAATTAAAAAAAAATTAGCAGACATATAAATAAAATTATAAATTTCTAAAAACGAAAAAAAATGTTTAAACGAAATTTAAAATGCTGAATTATTAATAAATCACAATACTTTTTAAAATAGAAAGAAAACTGAATTTCAAAAAATATTTTGAATGTCAGGTGAAAGAAGCCCTTATAATAGAAACCCTTAAATTAGTTTTTTAAAAAAAATCTTTTAATTAAAACCATCTTAATATGAAAATTTAAACTTCCAACACCGGGCCTCGAGCGTACTTCCAAGCTATGATGTCTACAGACAAAACGTCCAAATTAAAGTTCTCTTTAAAAATTATAATAACAAAAATGTTTGGATGACATTGAAAAAATTGATGTAATTAAAATAAAAGACTTTTTCAAATTTTTATGATTTGTCGTGTGACGCGGGGTATTCAGCTGTAAGTACACAAAATTTGAAATCTCTGACTTATACAGTTTTTGTGACGGACTCTGTGACAGTCGGACAGACAGAGAACAGAAACGAATAAGGCTTCATCAGATGAACGAAACTCTAAAAAGTTTAAATTTATGATAACTGATTTAAAATTTTCAATATGTCAGAGTACTCAGTATGACTACTATTTAATTTTAAAGATGAAATAAAATTTTCTCCTTTTTGAACCAGTACTAAATAAAACTAGAAAAATCAATTTATTCCAAGAATATAGTTTTATCTCGAGGTATAGTAATATGTTTTGAATTTGTATGTATGAGAAGGCGATTAAAAACTCATAATTTTACAAATAAAACAAATAATTGTTCCTGTAAAACTAAATCTTTAGCAATTGTCCCATAAAATAGATAAGCGAAATTTCGTTTTAATTTAGATAACCCACTGCCAGGCATTTATGTTTGCACAACATTTGCGTGCAAGAATATCGTAGATGATAGTTTTACCAGAGTACGAGTAATTTTCGGAGAAAAGCCTTGTTTAAAATGGAAATCGATTTCTCCTTATACGATTCTGTAAAGTGGATTTTCACACGACATCTTTTCGGACGAAAATTTGAAAATTTCCGGAAATTCATTTTCACGTTGTCATATTCTATCAAGCTTGTTTTGAAAGCCTGTTGTTATTTCCGGGAAAGCATAATTTATGAAATTCTGAATGTAGAAATTCATTTGATTATGCAATCACAGCAAAAAAAATCTTGACATTTGCGATTTCAGACTTCTGTTAAATATCTAGTAATATACATGAGGAATGACTCTGACACTCCAGATGTATAAACAAAATAGTACAGGTCATATATTTTCGAAAAGATTTTTTTTTTCCAAAATGTAACAAGGGGCTGTCAACAAATTAAAAAAGAACGAATATCTTTTGAATAACCCTGTCAAAACTAATGTAGCAAAAGTGTTTAAACTGCAGATTATGATTAAGAGGCTTATGGTAATAACCCGTGTTCATTTTTACGCGGATAGCATGCATACTCGTAGAAAAATTAAGGTTTTTATAAAAACTGTTACAATTTTGCCAAGTTTTTTTGCTTGTAATTTGCAGAGTTTTTAATAAAAACAATGTTCTTTTCAGAAAATATGAGAAACAACATTGTACATAATACCCTGTAATCAAAATTTAAAAATATTAATAATTGTATGAAAAAAGAGCAGGTTTACTAAATAAATTTTCACTGCGCATGCGTCAAATCTTAAAAAATTTCATTTGTATTTTGTCTTAGCTAAACAATATAGAGCAACTTTCGTTAAATTTTCAAAATCATAGCTTGAAAATTCAGAAAATTATCGTCGAAAGAATAATATCAAAATCCTAAATGAAACAAAAAAATGAGGGGCTGTATCCATATTCCATTGATTAGTGCCTACATAATACGTACGTACTATGTTTGGATACAGCTCCTCATCTTTTTGCTTCATTTTGGGAATAACGGATTTTGATCTTATACTATCGACAATAATTTTGAGAATTTAAGGTATGATTTTGAAACTTTAACAAAAGTTTATACATTTAGCTAACACAATATGCAAATGATATTTTTATAGAGTTGACGCCTGCGCAGTGAAAATTTATTTAGTAAACCTGCTCATTTTTCATACAATTATTAAATTTTGATTGCAGAGTATTATTTACAATGTCGTTTCTCATATTTTTTGAAAAGAACATTGTTTTTCATTAAGAACTCTACAAATTATAAGCAAAAAACTTGGCAAAATTTTGGACCGTTTTTATAAAAACCTTAATTTCTCTACGAGTATACATGCTATGCGCATAAAAATCAACACAGTTTATTACCATAAGCCACTTAATCATAATCTGCAGTTTAAACGCTTTTGCTACATTACTTTTGACAGGGATATTCAAAAGATATTCGTTATTTTTCAATTTGTTGACGGTCCCCTATTAGATTTTGGAAAAAAATCTTCTCGAAAATATTTATACATCTGGAGTTTCAGAGTCATTCCTCATGTATATTTCTAGATATTTAACAAAACGTCTGAAATCGCAAATTCAAGTTTTTTTTTTCTGTGACTATAGAGATATAAGAGCTCATAAATTTATAGAAATCTTATGAAAGAAAGAAAATCAATTTCTTTCAAGAATATAGTTTTATCTCAAAGTACAGCGATAGGTTTTGAATTTGTATGTATCAGAAAGCTAATGAAAACTCATAATTTTTTAAATAAAAAAAATAATTGTTCCTTTACGAACTAAGTTTTTATCACTTGTTCCATAAAATAGGTAAGTGAAATTTCGTTTCAATTTAGATAATCCATTGACAGAGATTTATGTTTGCACAACATTTACGTGCAAGTATTTCATACATGATAGTTTTGCCAGAGTATGGAAATTTTTGGAGAAAAGCATCGTTTAAAATGGAAATCGATTTCTGGTTATACGATTCTGTAAAGTGAATTTTCACACGACGAATTTTCGGGCGAAAATTTGAAAATTTACGGAAATTCATTTTCTGGTTGTTATATTCTATCAAGCTTGTTGCCATTTTTGGGATAGCATATTTTATGAAGTTCTGAACATAGAAATTCTTTTTATAGCAGAGGGATATGAATTAGAAATCTTAGGGGGCACAGTTTACCTTTTTAACAATTTGTTTATTTTTTCAAATATGGTTGAAATGGTAATCTTACTGCATTTAAGGGATCTTGTACCTTTTAAACGGGATGAAAATAAAAAAAAACATCCAAAGTTCGATTCAGTGTATCTTTAAAACTTTTATACATATTAACATGAAAATTTCACCGTTCAATAGAAAAGATTATGCTTTTTAATAAACTGTCATTAAACATTTAATAGTCTTTCATATAATATATGCATTACTGAAATTTAAAAACCTCTATTTTTTACTCCGTCGTGCCTTACGCGCATCCTAACGACCCTATAAATCAATATTTTTGCATATATATATATTATTTTTTTTTTGTAAAGAAGAATAATGTATTTTTAAAATGAACTACTTTTAAATAAAAATTATTTCATTAACCTTGTAAAAAAAATTTCTAAATAAAAAAAAAGTCAAAATTTTACATTTTTTAATAAATAAAATTATTCATAACTAAAAATTTTATCGCTATAAATACATAAAAGTAGTTCATTTTAAGCATACGTATGTGCTTATTAACTAAAAAAAAATTATAACAATTCATAGATATGTTCTCAAGATATCATGCGCGCAATGTCTAAAAATGCAGTTTTTCAAAAACCCGTTTCAAACCTTTTAATTTTTGTAGTTACCTTTGATGGGGATGCATCTTATTTTTGCTATAACTTCAGTTCTAATGGGAATTTTTGTACGCGGTTTGTTTTAAAATATTTATAATGAATTATTTTATAATAATTAATGAAAACTGAAAAATCGAATTTTTGAAGCCTTAAAAGGTACTAGACCCCTTAAATATTAAAAAAAAAAAAACGCTCATTTTAAAAATAAAAAATTTAAACTGCATATTTCATTATTATTATTAATAATAATATTATTATTTGAAAAATTTTAAAAATTCATTTTTTTAGATACGTATAATATTGCATTTAATGCATATATAGTCCTTTTAATTCATTTTTTATGTTATTTTGATACATATTATTGTTTTACAATCCATATTTATATATATATATAATCATTATCTAATTATATAAATGTTAAGACCAAAACTCGAAATTGGCCAATTCCCGAACTGACCAGTAACGTTTAAAAATGACTGGACAATTCGCGAACTGGCCAAATGCGATTGGCCAATTCACTAACTGGCCAGATGTGATTGGCCAGTTCACGAAATAGATATAGGCACTCGGTTTAATCTTTTCTAACATAGTTGAAAATGTCTATGAATTCAAACAGTGTAGTCGTGTGTCTGCCCATGCTCTAACTCGAGTAAAGGCTCAAGTTAATTTGTAATTGTTATCTTATTTGGTTTATCAATTAATTTCGGTATTGAAAAGGAACTGTGTATTACATTTGGTTAGTTTACTGGGATACACAAAAATATTTCGTTTCAATATAATCAATGGGAATCGTTTTTACTGCTCGTTTTAATCTTGTTATATTATCTTAGTTACAATAAAATTAGTACCTATGCATCATTAAGATGGTCAACAAACAATTATCTATTACAGTATATAAAATATAGCAAGTACTAATTCATAAGAGAAGTTTCATGACGGGTCCCGCATCTAAAGGGTAGCCTTATACCAAGTTCGTATGCTGGCCAGGCTTCCCGGCCAATTCGGGAATTGGCCGGCCAAAACCCGAAATTAGCTATTCATTTCACATTTCGTTTTTTGACCAAGAAGCTTGGTCAATTCGGATATTGGCTAGGTTCCGGGTTTTGGTCGTAATATATATAATACACGTGTGTAAAATGATGAAATCTAACACATTTTCATATACTTTTATTTACAAAATAGCAAAAAACCCGAAGGCTAATTACATGCTCAGATTTAACAGATATATAATAAAAGACATGTACAAAAAAATTTAAATTTATGATAATTGATGTATTTAAAAATTTTTAAAATGTGAGAATACTCAATGAGACTAACACTTAAACAACTCATTCAAACGGGACTCATGTGAAGGCAGATACAAATTGCCTTATAAAGCGAAAAGAAAAAAAAATTAACATTCATTTATGGAGATCTGATTTGTAGACATATAATGGCTAAGATGCAGTACAATAACAAAATTATTTCTTTCATCATGAGTTCTCATTTATAACAGAAAAGATAATAAGGAAAAACATGAAAAATATTGGAAAACAGTTTAGGAAAGAGGGGGATAATTTTATAGATGAGATAAAAGTTTCTCCTTTTTGAACCGGTACCAAATAAAACTAGAAAGATCAATTTATTCCAAGAATGTACTCTCATCTCAAGGTAGAGTGATATGTTTTAAATTTGAAACAAATAATTGTTCCTTTACAAAATAAATCTTTACCATTTGTCCTATAAAATAAATAAACAGAATTTGCTTTAATATATAGAATGTCCAGCAAATAACACCCTGATTTTAAAATTAAATTTCTCAAAAACAAAGATCGATAGAACTATGCGGTAAACGGTTTGTTTATTAGGTAAGCTGTAAAAATCTTATATAGAAGTTTTGAACGGTGAATCTTTGGAAAAGATTGTGTTCTGATTGCAAAGAATGCTTTGATTTGACATTTTTCTTGTTTTAGATTGTTTGCGGAGAATGAACTTTTCGGCTTAAATTGCCATAGTTTAAAGATTTTTGGAATTAAATTTTTAAAATTTCGAAATTCAAGAAATTTAGTTCGAAAAATCGTTAAACTATAGCACTATAAGCCGAAAAACTCTATCTCTGCAAGCAATCTAAAACAAGAAAAATGTCAAATCAAAGCATTCTTTGCAATCAGAACACAATCTTTTCAAAATATTCACCATTCGAAACTTCTGTATAAGATTTTTACAGCTTACCTAATAAACAAACCGTTTACCGCATAGTTCTGTCAATCTTTGTTTTTGAGAAATTTAATTTTAAAATCAGGGTGTTATTTTCTGGACACCCTGTAGATAATCCATTGTCTGACATTTATGTTTGCACAACATTTGCGTGCAAGAATATCGCAGATGATAGTTTTGCCGAAATACGAGTAATTTTCGGCGAAAAGCGTCATTTAAAATGGAAATTGATTTCTACTTACGATTCTATAAAGTGGATTTTCACGCCGACGCCTTTTCGAACGAAACTGAAAATTTCCGGAAAGCATTCTCCGCTTGTTAGATTGTAAAAGCTTGTTTCGAAAGCCTGTTGTTATTTTCAGGATAGAATATTTTATTAAATTCGTACCTTAGAAATTCTTTTAATTGTAGAGATATATGAGTTCATAATTTTATAGAAACCTTTAATAAAAATGGAAAAATCTCATAAAACTAGGAAAATTAATTTCTTCCAAGAATATAGTTTTATCGCAAGGTATAGCGATAGGTTTTGAATTTATATGTATGAGAAAGCCAATGAAAACTCATACTTTTTAAAATAAAACAATTAAGGGTTCTTTTATAAGCTCAATCCTTACCGCTTGTCCCATAAATTTATATGAACGAAATTTCGTTACAATTTAGATAACCCATTGCCAGGCATTTATCTTTGCACAGCATTTGCGTGCAAGAATATCGTAGATGATAGTTTTGCCAGAGTACGAATAATTGTAGGAGGGAAGCGTCGTTTAAATTGGAAATCGATTTCTCCTTATAGAATTCTGTAAAGTAGAATTTCACACAACGCCTTTTCGAACGAAAATTTGAAAATTTCTGGAAATTCATTCTCACGCTATTGTATTCTATCAACCTTGTTTCGAAAGCCTTTTGTTATTTTAGGGATAGCATATTTTATTAAGTTCTGAACGTAGAAATTCATTTGATTGTAGAGTGTTCATTATTTCACAGAAATCACAAAAAAATATTAAAATCCTATAAAACTGGGAAAATCAATTTCTTCTAAAAAATATATTTTTATCTCAAGATATAGCGATAGATTTTGAATTTGTACGTACTAGAAGGCCAATGAAAACTCTTAATTTTTAAAGTAATGTAAATAATTAATCCTTTACAAATTAAATCCTTACCGCTTGTCCCATAAATTTATATGAACGAAATTTTGTTGTAATTTAGATAACCCATTGTTAGATATTTATGTTTGCACTAGATTTCCGTGCAAGAATATCGTAGATGATAGTTTTGCCAGAGTACGAGTAATTTTACGAGGGAAGCGTCGTTTAAATTGGAAATCGATTTCTCCTAATAGAATTCTGTAAAGCGGATTTTCACACGACGCCTTTTTTGATGAAAATTCGAAAATTTCCGGAAATGCATTCTCACGTTGTTATATTCTATCAAGCTTGTTTCAAAAGCCTATTGTTATTTTCGGAATAACATATTTTATAGAATTTTGAACGTACAAATGCATTTGATTGTAGAGATATACATGAGTTTACAATTTTTTAGAAGCATAAAAAGCTAGAAAAAATTCCAAGAATAAAATTTCACCTCAAGATATAGCGATAGGTTTTGAATTTGTATGTATGAGAATGCCAATAAAAACTCATAATTTTTAAAATAAAACAAATAATTGTCTCTTTACAAACTAAATCTTTGCTGTTTGTTCCATGAAATGGATAAGCGAGATTTCGTTTTAATTTAGATAATCCATTGTGAGACGTTTATGTTTGCACAACATTTACGTGCAAGAATATTATAGATGATAGTTTTATCAGAGTACGAGTAATTTTCGGAGGAAAGCCTTGTTTAAAATGGAAATCGATCACTCCTTATACGATTCTGTAAAGTGGATTTTCACACAAAAGCCTTTTCGGGCGAAAATTTGAAAAATAACGGAAATTCATTTTCACGTTACTATTATCTATCAAGCTTATTTCGAAAACTCGTTGTTATTTTTGGGATAGCATAGTTTATGAAATTCTGAACGTAGAAATTCATTTTATGGTACAGATGTATGAGTTCATACTTTTAAGAAGCTAAAAAAAATTAGGAAAATCTTACAAAACATAAAAATTAATTTATTGCAAGATTATAGTTTTATCTCAAGATATAGTGATATGTTTTGAATTTCTATGTATGAGAAGAATAATAAAAAGTAGTAATTTTTAAAATAAAACAAATAATTGTTCCTTTACAAATGGAATCCTTACCACTTTTCCCGTAAAATAGATGTTTCGTAATAAATATTAGAATCTCTATTAATCTAAAAATCTCTTACCTCGGTGTAGGTTATTCGCTTTTAAATGGTTTATCTCGTCTGAATGATAAGCATATTCTTCAATAAAACATTCCTTTGGACGAAACTATAACATTTAATTTACAGGACGAACACATATTACATGAACAATATTACTTTTCTTTTGCATCTCAATTTATGATGCGTACAAATGTACGTCTCATTCTCGTTTGCTCAGAACAATCATAGAACAACTACAAAAACAAAACAAAAATAGAATACAAAGAAAGTCATTAGTTCACACAGCTTGCAAAATGTTTGTGAGCCATGGAGTTTCGAAGGTGAGAGTATGAAAACACAACATCCTCCGGCCCAGAAAGATAAGCTATTCATCTTTACAGGAAAGTTCCAATGGGTATAAGTGTTGGACTGCTCGCCGAATAAAATTACCTGTTGCTAGTCTTATGGTGCATGCACGAACCTTTCCGTCTCTACCAGGATGGATATCTGTAATAATGCCTAATTTCCACAAGAGCCTTGGTTGATTGTCTTCTTTGATCTGAACGACATCTCCTTTTATTACTTGTATGCCTTTGGAATGATCTGTATAATGGAGAGATTTTAAGTCCATTAGATAAAACTGTTCCCACTTCAACCAAAATTGTTGCACTAAATTTAACCTGTATCTATATCTGCGAGTTAATTCATTTTTTGTAGAAGGAGTGATTCTTGTCTTTTCCGGTGGCAACGCTGTGAGTCTTTTTCCCACAAGAAAATGTGCTGGACACAAGGGAGTTGGCTCATTGGCATCACTGGACACAAAGGTTAATGGGCGGGAATTCAAAATAGCTTCCACTTCCAGTAAAGTAGTTTCAAATTCTTTGTAGTCTAATGAAGATCTTCCAAGGATTTTCTTGAGGCACATCTTCGTCGAACGCACTAGTCGCTCGTAGAATCCTCCCCACCACGCTGCTCTTTCTACGATGAATTTCCACTTAATTCTTTTTTCACTAAAATAATTTTGCACCTCGGGATTCTTTATCAAATTCCACAGTTGCTGTAAATCCTTATCCGCTTTCTTGAAGGTCTTAGCATTGTCAGTGTAAATAATCTTGCAAATTCCACGCCGTGAGATGAATCTTCGAAAAGCCATTAAAAATTCGGTTGTTGTTAAATTCATAACAATCTCTAAATGTACCGCTCTTACTACTGCGCAAGTAAATAGAGCAACGTAAATCTTTGCACCATTTTTTAGATATAGGGGACCTAGAAAATCTGCTCCAGTGACTTCAAACGGTGATGCTTCTTTAATTTTATCTGGAGGAAGGGGAGCAATATCTTGGCAATAAGGCTTAGTGCTGAATTTTTTACAGATGATACATCTTCTTATTATACGTTTTACTTGTTGCCTACCCTTTATAATCCATAATCTTTCTCTTAATTGGACAAGTGTTTCGGAAACTCCAGCATGAGCTACTTCTTCATGAGCTTTTCTGATTTGAAGATCTGTAAAATGATTTTTGCTTGGAAGGATAATTGGATGGGCTTCTGAATAACTTAAATTTGAATTTTGGAGTCTTCCTTTTAATCGAATGATTCCATCTTCGTCTAAGAACGGATTTAAATTTAGAATTTTGGAATTTCTTGGGACTAATTTCTTCTTAAACAATGCTTCTTTTTCTTCTGGAAAGAACCTTTCTTGCGTCTGTTTTATCCAATATTGCTCTGCTTTCATAATTTCTGCAGCACTCAAAGGTCCCGAAAGTTTATTAGCATGTTTCTTTGTATTATTCGCAAATCTGAATATCCAACAGGTGATACGAAGTAGTCTAGTAATCGTACAGTAATTTTCAATTTTAAAAATTGTATTCTCTTCTTGAGTCACACAGCTAGTTTGGACAATTTTTGTTCTCTTTGATTTTCTTTTCTCTTCTTCAGCAACTTTGACATCAATTAGTTTTGTTTCTTGAGGCCAGAATGTTTCACTTTCTTGCAGCCACTTGGGTCCGTTAAACCATGCATTATTTTTTAAAAGTGATTCTGCTCTTTCACCTCTGGTTAACAGATCGGCTGGATTTTCTGAGCCAGGACAGTGTGACCATAAACTTGGATTTGCTTTTTGTTGTATTTCTCGAATTCTATTTTGAACAAATGGCTTCCATTCCTCGACATTACTTCTGATCCAATGCAGGACAATCATTGAATCGGTCCAAAAATGTAGACTAGTTTTCATTTCTTTGAAAAGATGTTCATTAACATAGGCTGTTAGTCTAGTCCCTACTATTGCACTCATTAATTCTAATCTTGGCAGAGATAATTTCTTGATTGGAGCAACTCTGACTTTGGAAATGACAAAACTAGTAAATATTTGTTCATTAGCACGATATCTTAAATATATAACAGATCCATAAGCTTTGGAACTAGCGTCGTTAAAACAGTGTAATTGTACATCTTGAATTGCATCTTTTGAGTGTTCACCAAAATAATGTCTGGAAATCTCTACAGCTTCAATAGAACTTAGTTTCTCGCACCACTTAATCCATTTATTGTGCATGTCTTCATTTAATTTATCTTCCCAATTCAAACCTTCTTTCCAAATTTCTTGCATAAGAATTCTTGCAGTAACTGTAAACGGGTTTAAAATTCCTATGGGATCATATATCTTTCCTATCATCATTAAAACTTCTCTTTTGGTTACACCGCTGGTCTTATTTTCATATTTCATGAGATTCTGCAATTCAACTTTTAAATTATCTTCTTGAGTATTCCATTTATAACCTAAAACTTTTGGACAAGCAAATTTTTGATGGACAGCTTCCTCTTTTGAATCAAATTGCGATTGAAGACTTCTGAAATTTGTAGTCCACTTGCGCATATTGAAATTAGCATCTTTCAAAATGCTCTTAACCTCAGCATATACCTTCAGACCTTGAGCTTCTTCATTCACACCAGTAAGTAAATCATCGACATATAGACATTTATTTAGTATATCAAATGCTTCTGGAAATGCGGATTTGTATTTATTAATATGATGTTTTATCTTTGCAGATAACAGAAATGAACTAGGTTTCGCTCCGAATAAAACTCTTGTCATTCTTAATGTTTTCAATTTAAAATCTGATTCAGTATTAGGGAAATTTCCAATCCATAAAAATCTAACAGCATCTCTATCTGTAGGATCTAAACTAATTTGCAAATATGCCTGTTCCATATCTCCAGTAATTGCGATCTTATGTAATCGAAACCGAAGTAAAACATCAAGTATATCTGGATTTAAATTTGGACCGGCATGTAAACAGTGATTCAAAGAAATAGATTCGGCAGAGTGAGAAGACGCATCGAAAACTACTCGAAGCTTGGTTGTTGTTTTGTCTTCACGTATAACTGCTTGATGAGGCATATAATAAGATACTGAGCTTGGCTGCGAATCGACAACTTCTGCCATTCCTTTCTCTAAATAATTATCTATAATATTAGCGTATTTTTCATAAAATTCTGGACGTTTCTCAAATTTCTTATTTAAACTGTATAGCCTTTTCTTCGCTAACTCATAATTATCTGTTAATTCTACAACTCTTTCATTCCAGGGCAACCGCACTTCATATACATTATTCTTAAATTTAACAGTCTTATTATAATTTTCTAATACGGCATTCTCTATATCAGATTGTTCCTTTTCTGGTTTTATTCCTATAGATTCTAACTCCCAGAAAGCTTTTAAAGTATAATTTACATCTGCATTTCTCTCCAACTGAACATGCTCCGAAACTGTTTTCATAACACTAATCGAAGTTTGTAAAATATTAGCATCTTTAGACGCAGTAGAACCATTGACAGTCCACCCTAAAATTGTTTCCGAAAGTACAAGATCATCCGAAAGTCTACGAATCTTCCCTGTTACCATTTTCCAATAATAATCACTTCCGATTAAAATTGATAGTTGAAAATATTTTGAATCGCCATATGTTCTATCAGCTAACTGCAATTTATTTCTGAATACAAAATCTCGAACTTTCTTCTCGGGTACGGTAAGTAAAGCTTCGCTAATTTCTGGTGTCTCTAACACTTCAATTGTAATACCTTTATTTTTCACTTCAGGATTTTTCAAAATAATTCTGTATCGCTTGCATTTCTGATTTATCGCGTCTTTGGAACCAAAAGCGTGAATCGTAACATCTTCCTCACCCACTTCTTGTAAGCCTAATTTTTCTGCGACGCTACTCAATATAAATGATCTCTGCGATCCTAAGTCATACAATAAGCGTAATTTCGACTTATGTTGTTTTCCGATAGCTAATGCAGTAGCGGTTTGCAAATAAATATCTCGTGTTAAATTCGCATTTTGAATTGATGAAACTAAAGTATCGGTTATTTCTCCTTTATTCTCCCTTTCTTCACAAATTACTGAATTATGTCTCCGAAAACAAAATTTACATCTATTTTTAGACTTGCAATATTTAACTAGGTGGAATTTTTTCAAACATAAGAAGCATCTTGCTTGACTTTTTATAATATTTTTCTTCTCCTCTATAGTTTTAGAACAAGTTTCTATATCATGGCATTCTGAATAGAATATGCATCTATTTTCAACATTTGCATTCAAAGTAGCTGTCATAGGCATTCTGTGCTTAAATGATTTACTATTAACAAAATCTGTATCTGAAATTTCCTTTTTTACGACTACTTTGTTTTCAAATATTTTGTTTTCATCTGATTCTGTCTTGCGAAACGAAAATGTACGTTCTCTTGTTTCTATTTCCGTTCTTAAATAATCTAACAGCTTTAAGACATTCCACGATTCTGTTTCACTTTTATTTTCTCTATTATAACTCAACATTAATTTACTCGGTAATAATTTTGTCATTATAGGAAATAATAAACTTCCATAACTTTCTAATTCGATTCCCAATGACTTTAAACTGCGAATATGTATTTCGCAAGTATCATACAAATTGCACAATTCTTTCAAATTAGGGACGAATTACGGACAGGTGGCAAATTTAATAACTTATTAATGTGAGATCTGATTAATATTTCCTTTTTTCCGTAGCGGTTCTCTAAAATATTAACAGCGATATCATAATTTTCTTCAGAAATCGATAATCCTTGAATAGCAGTTTGCGCCGATGATTTTAAAAGACTTTTTAAATATGTAAATTTATCTATTTTACTAATTTCATCGTTGTCATGAATAGCTGATTTAAACTGACTATAAAATTCTTGCCAATTTTCTAAATTACTGTAGCGCCTTGACCATAACTAACTTTTGCAACCGTTTTATAATTTTTATCACGTTACTCAGGAACCTCTCCACTCCACTCAAGCTCCGCGAGATTTACTGGAACAAGTTTTTTATCTAAGTTGTACTAACTGCTCATCTGTAAAAACTATTTTTTGAATGTTAAAATCTCAGCGATGTATTATATTATTTGTAATAATTGTTTTAGTAAAACAATATGTGCGTTTATGAGTGGACTAGTGCTTCAGTGGTGACCCGCACAAGCACGCAACTTTCAAACAACCAGTGCAAAATTAATTAAGTGATTGTACATCAAAGAGTTCGCTTTTGATTGAGGAGAGATTGGATATCAGGTCAGTTCTGTTTTCTGTAAATTCGAGAGAGATTTTTTTTTAAACTTTTTATCATGCTTAATTCATATTATTATTAAGGTTATTGCACATAAAACACATTGATATTATAACTGAGCATAGATAGCATAAATTTATAGATAGCTGGATATGCAAGGCAATGAAATTAATAGAATTGCACTTCGCGTGCCGCCGTTTTGGAAACAAAATATTCAATTATGGTTTTCACAAGTAGAAGCCGCGTTTCAGTTATCTGGAATTACAAACGATGACACCAAATATGCTAGTCTAATTTCATCAATCGACTCTGAAAGTTTAAATTATGTTAGTGACCTTATATACAGTCCCCCACAGCAGGATAAATATGACACATTAAAGCGCAGGCTTATTGCAGAGTTCGCGGACTCTGATGGAAAACGCTTAAAAAAACTTCTGAGTGAATTGCAGTTGGGAGACAGTAAACCGTCTACATTACTCCGCCAAATGCGCGATTTGGCTGCAGGCCAACTCAACGATAACTTTTTGCAGAGCTTATGGTTACAGAGATTACCACCAAATATTCAAACCATCTTATTGGTATCGAACGAAAATTTACCTGAACTTGCGGTTTTAGCCGACAAGATATACGAAACTACAGCAGATAACACGCAGGTATATTCTGTTGCAAAATCAGAACCAATTGCGGCAATAGGCCAGCCATCTATTTTAGACATGCAAAAACAAATTGAGAAGTTGACATTGCTTGTCGAGAAACTTTCCGAAGAAAAAAGTCAATATAATTCAAGGGGCCGAAGATTCACATTCCGAGGCCAATCTAGGAATGTAAGCCGAAATCCGGCTTATGAAAACAATCAAAATTATTGCTATTACCATAATCGGTTTGGTCGTTTTGCTAGGCAGTGTAGGCAGCCTTGCTCGTTCACCCAGTCGGGAAACGAGTAGACGCTACCACTCAAACAAGTGCCGTGGGTGGTAGCGATGTTTCGGTAGCTAAAACTAATAACCGCCTTTGCGTTTATGACAGTGCTACAAATCTGAAATATTTAATTGATACCGGTAGTGATGTTTCGTGCATACCAATAAAAAGAAACCAACACGGTTACCAACGCTCTCCTGACTCCTTTGAATTATACGCGCAAATCAGTCAAAAATAAAAACCTTCGGTACAAAATTATTACAATTGAATTTAGGTTTACGCCGGGTTTTTAAATGGAATTTTATAGTTGCTGAGGTCTCGACACCCATTATTGGAGCAGACTTTTTGAGACATTTTAATCTACTTGTCGATATTAGGAATAAAAGACTTATCGATGGAATGACAAATATAGGCACCTCGGGCAGTTTGGATAATGTGCAACAAGGGGCAGTTAAAGTCATTATAGAAAATTCCCGTTATCACGCCTTGTTAAGATCTTATCCAGATATTATAACCCCAGATCCCAAATTTGGGAAGGCCAAACATTCCACTGTGCATCATATTGTAACAGTTGGGCCGCCAATCCATAGTCGCCCTAGAAGATTAAATCCAAAAACCCTCGATGCCGTTAAAAAGGAATTTGAATTTATGATTGAGAAGGGTATTTGTCGACCATCCAAGAGCCCCTGGTCTTCACCCCTTCATGTTGTGACTAAATCCACAGGTGGTATACGTCCTGTTGGCGATTATAGGCGCTTAAACGCAAAAACAATTCCAGATCGTTATCCCATTCCTCACTTACAAGATTTCTCCTCTGCTCTCCATGGCAAAACTATTTTTTCAAAATTAGATTTTTTTCGGGCTTACCATGCGATTCCGGTAAATGAAGAGGATATCCCGAAAACTGCAATAATAACACCCTTCGGCCTGTTCGAATTCCCCTTTTTAAATTTTGGTCTCTGCAACGCTGCCCAAACTTTTCAGCGATTTATCAATGAAGTTTTAAGGGATTTGGCATTTTGCTTTGCATATTTGGATGACATTTTAGTTTTCTCTGATAATGAAGAGCAGCATGCAGAGCATTTACAGCAATTATTCCAAAGACTCAGCGACTACGGGATACAACTAAATACATCTAAATGTGTGTTCGGGGTCTCTGAACTTTCATTTTTAGGACATTTGATTTCAAAAGATGGGACCAAACCCTTGCCAGAAAAGGTTCAAGCGGTATTAGATTTTAAGGAACCGAAAACTGTAAGGGATTTACGCATGTTTTTAGGCTTAATCAATTTTTACCGTCGATTCTTGCCACATGCTGCGGACAAACAGGCCATCTTAAATGAGTATCTTAAAGGAAACAAAAAAGATAACAACCATATCGAGTTGACTGTGGAAGATAAACAAGCTTTCGATGACTGTAAACAACAACTTGCAAATGCAGCTTTACTTGCTCACCCTTCAGAAACGTCGGGTTTGGTTTTGTGTACTGATGCTTCAGATTTTGCTATCGGGGCTGCACTCAATCAAATTACAAATAACCAATTGCAACCTTTGGGTTTTTTCTCCCGGAAACTGTCTCCCACTGAAAAACGTTATAGCGCGTACGATAGAGAATTATTAGCAGCCTATTCGGCTATTCGACACTTCCAATACATGCTTGAAGGTAGAACATTTTGCATCTATACCGATCACAAACCTTTAACTTTCGCTTTTCATCAGAAATCAGATAAAGCATCCCCACGACAAAACAGACAACTAGATTATATATCACAATTCACAACAGATTTGCGTTATGTAAAAGGTTCAGATAATATCATAGCAGACACTCTCTCTCGAATTGCAGCCATAGAAATGCCTTCGCCAATTGATTATACAAATCTGGCCAATGCACAGGCGAATGATCCTGAATTACAAGACTTATTAAATGAAAGCACTTCTTTGAGACTGCGTAAAGTTGTTCTACCAGACGCAGAGAATTATTGCGACTATTCAACAACTACCATCAGGCCTTACGTTCCAAAAAGCCTACGTTTTGAAGTATTTAAATCTCTTCATAATCTGTCCCATCCAGGAATAAAGGCTACAACAAGACTCATTACCAGTAGATTTGTGTGGCCGGAAGTGAACAAAGATTGTAGAAACTGGTCCCGTGCTTGTATTGCATGCCAAAGATCTAAAGTGCAACGTCATGTCTCCAGTCCTCTGGGATACTTTAAGACCCCAAATGAAAGATTTGAACATGTCCACATGGACATAATTGGACCTTTGCCACCATCTCAAGGATATTGCTACGCCTTGACGATCATAGACCGATTCACGCGCTGGCCCGAAGTCATTCCCATAGCTGATATCACAGCAGAAACGGTTGCACGGACATTTCTTTCTGCCTGGATTTCTCGTTTCGGAGTGCCTACATACATAACAACCGATCAAGGTCGTCAGTTTGAATCAGAATTATTAAAGGCTCTAGCTCGACATTTCGGAATAACGAAGCTTCGAACGACTTCATTTAACCCGAAGGCTAATGGCATTGTAGAACGTTTGCATAGGCCATTGAAAACTGCCATCAAATGCCACATGGCAGAACGATGGGTTGATACATTGCCACTTGTTCTGCTCGGCCTTCGTTCTTCCCTGAAAGAAGACATTGGTGCAACAGTTTCAGAATTGGTTTATGGAACTACCTTGAGACTTCCAGGTGAATTCTTAGGGCTGCGACCAACTTCGGACCCTGATCCTAAACCTTTCGTGGATAACCTGAGAGAGGCAATGAGAAAATTGCAACCAGTACCTCCTGCAAACCATGGACGTCATACACCATTCATCTATCAGGAGTTGAAAAATTGTTCCCACGTTTTTATCAGACATGACGCAATCAGAAAACCACTCCAACCTACTTACGACGGACCATTTAAAGTCCTTTCCCGTACAGACAAATGGTTTACACTTGACGTTAAAGGTAAAAAGACAACAGTTTGTCTTGACCGACTAAAACCAGCATTTTTGCTCAGTGTGCCTGAAGAAGTTCCGCCAAAGGAACCCGTCAATAGCCAAAGAAAACCTTCAACAGCCAAAGAAACTCTTCAACAGCCAAACACGATAGACCAACAAAAGAATGAACCAGAGAAAATAACCAAGTCCGGTAGAAAAGTCCGTTTGCCAATCAGATTCCGTGTCTGAAGACACTGGGGGGGGGGAGTACTGTAGCGCCTTGACCATAACTAACTTTTGCAACCGTTTTATAATTTTTATCACGTTACTCAGGAACCTCTCCACTCCACTCAAGCTCCGCGAGATTTACTGGAACAAGTTTTTTATCTAAGTTGTACTAACTGCTCATCTGTAAAAACTATTTTTTGAATGTTAAAATCTCAGCGATGTATTATATTATTTGTAATAATTGTTTTAGTAAAACAATATGTGCGTTTATGAGTGGACTAGTGCTTCATTACCATCAAATTTCTCAATGTTCAGCTTAGGCAGGTTAACACGAATTCTATGTTCAGCCATCACAGGCAAATCATTGTTTATATTACTAGAGGCAGCAGCCGAATTTAAAGCGACATTATTTTCACTTTTTTGTAAATCTTTCATTTTGCGATTCAATTTAGTTTTCACGGAAATAAATTTTTCCCTATACTCTTGGCTTGATTCAAAATCTGACTCTAAACTTTTTAAATCCGTTATTTCTGCTTCAATACATTTACACAATTCAAGAAATTGATTTTCTTTATCATTAATTTGCGCAGACGATTCTTCTAACCAAAGCATATCAATCGCACTATCATGATTTTGTAAAACATCATTGATATTATTCATAAGCTTCGTTGCGCTAGTCTTAATACTTTTCCGTTTTAATTTTAAAGCATCTAAAGTTTCCATTTTAATATTCTCAAAAGAAATAAACACTTATCAAAGAATAATATTCAAACCAAGTAAAAGCGCGACGTATGGGCGCCAAAATGTTTCGTAATAAATACTAGAATCTCTATTAATCTAAAAATCTCTTACCTCGGTGTAGGTTATTCGCTTTTAAATGGTTTATCTCGTCTGAATGATAAGCATATTCTTCAATAAAACATTCCTTTGGACGAAACTATAACATTTAATTTACAGGACGAACACATATTACATGAACAATATTACTTTTCTTTTGCATCTCAATTTATGATGCGTACAAATGTACGTCTCATTCTCGTTTGCTCAGAACAATCATAGAACAACTACAAAAACAAAACAAAAATAGAATACAAAGAAAGGCATTAGTTCACACAGCTTGCAAAATGTTTGTGAGCCATGGAGTTTCGAAGGTGAGAGTATGAAAACACAACAATAGATAAGCGAAATTTCGTTTTAATTTAGATAACCGATTGTCAGACATTTATGTTTGCTCAACATTTGCAGGGGTCGCATCGTCCCTAAAATTTTCACACTTTCCTATCACAATTTTAAAACGACAATATTTATTGTGAAATTCCCTTGTAGATGTTAAAAGAATCTGGCACGAAGATTTTTTATTTAAAATAAAGGTAGAAAAGTGCGAAAATTTTAGGGACGCTGAGACCCCTGCATTTGCGAGCAAGAATATCGCACATGATAGCTTTACCAGAGTCCCAGTAATTTTCGAAGGCCTTGTTTAAAATGGAAATCAATTTTTATTTACAATTCTCTAAAGTGGATTTTCTCACGACGCCTTTTCGGATGAAAATTTGAAAATTTCCGGAAATTCATTTTCACGTTCTTATATTCTATCAAGCTTGTTTCGAAAGCCTGTCGTTATTTTCGGAATAGCATATTTTATGAAATTCTGAACATAGTAATTCATTTAGTTGTAGAGATACATGAATTCGTAATTTTATAGATATTTTAAGGGGATATATACTTTACAATTTGTTTATTTTTTTTAATTTAGCTAACTAGTTATCATATATTTTTATTTGTATAATATTTATGTGAAAACACGTTATGGATGGAGAAAAGGGTCGCGTCGTTTAAAATGAAAACCATTTTCACTTACCCATCATACGTAGTATAGGGTAAATCTTGCAATCATTTTGAAAATCGAAAAAAACATTTTTTTTTTTTTTTTTTTTTTTTTTTTTTGACGGTTTTGCACGTTTCAGATACTGAAGATTCCGAATTTTTTTTTTTTTTTTTTTTTTTTTTTTTTAAATTGGTCGTTCGTCTTCCTTTGTGTCTGTAAACGCTCTACCTCCCGAACAAATAGACTTAAAATTTTCTATGTACTTAGTATGTAAAAATGGGACGAAGCCTATTTAATATCAGTAGCCTCGATTATCAGGAAATATTTTTTTCGGACTCTCAAAAAATTTGTTCTGATGAAAGATACATAAAAATTTTCGATTTTTTTTTATTTTAAGGAATGAACATAAAAAGCAATAAAGCAACACAAATTTTTCATAAAGAACGAAGTCGATCGGATTATTAGTTGCCGCGATATTTATAATCCTGTTTTCCACATTCTGCGATTTTTCATGACCCTCTATTTCATTCAAATTTCAATTAAAAGACATATTTTAATTGGAAATAAGACGCTTAATCCGAAGCAGTTAACTGTTAGTTAATATGATTATTATTTTTAGAGCTAAAAGGATGTTTCTTTTACGCAATCCGGTACTACTTGTGTAGTTTGACATTTTACATAATTTGCCAAAATCGGTTCATCAACAAATCATTAATAAAGCATTACTATGTATATTAAAAATATTTAAATATACGTTTAAATTTTGTTTTGGAATTTTCGTGCATTTTATAAATAGTTTACACATGCTTTATTTTCATGTATTATATTATTCATATCCATGATGGGTAAATATGGGACCCCCCAACGATTAATTTTCTTACTAATCTCTTATGTGGATATTCACAACTCTTCCTGGCTGAAAATTTGAAAATTTCCTGAATTTCGTTTTAAATATGCTGTTATTTTATATTAACCCTTTATGTAATGGCGGAACTTGAAAGTACCACTAAAATAACTTGTTATAAAATTAATTTAAAATATCTATTAGTTAGTTAGTATGAGTTATTGATACTTTACTTTATCTTGTTACAAAATCATCTATCGGGTGCACAAAACAAAAATATTTTTTAAAAGGATGATTTCTTTTTCATTTGTATCTTTTCATCTTTCTTGACGTTGAAAGTTTGTGGGGAAAAGTTCCAGTTTCGAAATATTTCTATTGTAAGAACATTATATTGGCACATTTGTTAATTCTACAAAATGCTAAAAAATATATGTACATTAAAAGATTTTAGTGTGGAATCTATATAATAAAATGCTAAGTCATGTGACTCATCAACAGTTCCGGGCTGATCGCTTCACTTTTTATATGCAGACGATAATTTTAGTATTTTAATGTTAGCCAGGCGCAAGTGATAAATTGCCAAATATTGTTCATTCATTAGCATTTCATCTGTATTATAGCAATCCAAGTCATGTGACTGTCATAAACAATTACGTTCTGATCACTTCACTTTTCATATTCAATGCGGTCATTTTTAATAAAAATTACTTTTTTAAATAAAACTACATAAAAGTTGCCATGTTGACAAAACATTCTTTATGTTAGTCTAGTGCTAATCTCGCCAATAGCGTTTTTTAACTTTCCAGTTAGCATTT
This sequence comes from Maratus speculifer, assembly GCA_964019185.1. Taxonomy (NCBI): domain Eukaryota; kingdom Metazoa; phylum Arthropoda; class Arachnida; order Araneae; family Salticidae; genus Maratus; species Maratus speculifer. The sequence goes on along the minus strand of OZ025297.1, from coordinate 298,124,031 downwards.
TTTACCATTTGGAAAAAGTTTGTTTCTGTTGATCGAGAATAGAGATAACAGAAGCGTATCTGAAATCTTGTGATGTCTGGATTTTATTCGTTTCCAGATTTATACATTTTTAATGTTAAAAAATGGAATACTTGCCAGGATGAGAGAACTAGTCGTTGGGGATCACCATAATTCTTACCCATCATGAATATACAAATATAAAATATGAAATTAAAACATGTGTAAACTATTTATAAAATGCATCGCAACTTAATCCGAAATAAAATTTAAACGTATATTTAAATATTATTATTACATATAGTAATTCTCTATTAGTGAATTGTTGATGAACCAATTTCGACAAATTATATAAAACGCCAAACTACTCAAGTAAGTACCGAATTGCGTAAAAGAAACATTCTCATAATTCCAAAAGAAATATTCATATTAACTAATACTTTACTGCGTCAGATTGAGCGTCTTACATCCAATTAAAATATACCCTTGAATTGAAATTTGAAAGAAATACAGGGTCATGAAAAATCGAAGAGTGTGGATAATAGGATTACAAATATCTCGGCAACTTATTATTCGATTGACTTCGTTTTTCATGCAAAATTTGTGTTATTTTATTGTCTTTTAAATCCACTCCTTAAAATTAAAATAAAAAATAGAAAATTTTTATATACTTTTTATCAGTATGATATTTCGAGATTAAGAAAAAAAATAGTTCCGGATAATCGAAGTTACTGATATTCAATATGCTTCTTTCTACTATTACATACTAAGTGAACATCAGATTTCAAATCTCTATCTCAATTGTTTCGGGAGATAAGGTGTTTACAGACAGGCAGGCGGACGGACACACGGACACACAGATAGACGAACCGGAATTATTTTTTTCTAAAAACATGTTTTTCAGTATATCCAGTGTCTGAAACGTGTAAATCCGCCAAAATTTTTTTTCGATTTTCAAAACGATTGCAAAATTTATACTACGTATAATGGGTAAGTAAAAAGGATATTAAAAACACCAAAAAAATGAAATAAAATAACTCAAAAATAAATTTAGATAACAGCTTTCAGGCAAATTGCATTTAAACGTAAATTCCCCCCCCCCCCCCTATACAACGGTGTTAAAAATGAAAATGTGCGATGTTTAATAGTTTAAAAATTTGTAATACCGAAAATTATAAAACTGAAATTTCGTTTAAAATTTATTTTTGATTGGTTCAGGAATATTTCCATGGCGTACGTAATATATGATTCTGTTATTACGTAAGCCACGTTTTGATCATCATAAAAAATTATGTTTATTATTATTATTATTACAAAATTTATTTATAAATCTAAAATTTTAGTCTTTTAAAATATAATTTTCCAAATGGTCGTTGTAATCTGTTAAATTGTATTTTTATCTCTTTTTGTGCGTGTGTGTGTGATACATTAAAACAAAGCTCTGAAATTGAAATTAAATATCATGGTTTGCAGTATTATTTAATATTTTTTTCTTTACGTTAAAAAGAAAGAAAAAAAAGTAAAAGAAGAAAAGAAAGAAAGATGTGAACGCTGAGGACTTAAGATTTTTCTTTTTTAAATGAGAATATCGTATTTTTAAATGAAATGAGTGAAAGATTATATTTTTAATGAAATACAAACTAAAGTGATAAAAACAATGATTGACGATTTATCACCTGGGCCCCGCTAAAATAAAAATAAAGAGTTCTTAATTTATTTATCTTAATTTTCCAATTTGGAAGAGATTGAGCAAGTAGATTGAATTATGAAACAAGTAACATAATACATTGCTTAGCTTATGTTTAAGGGAGACCAAACTATGACTAGTTATAAGTATTGCACAAAATCATTATAAATTTGAATTTAATTAAGTAATTTTAACTGCTAAATCCTTGTAAAATTTATTAAATCTTGCGTAAATCTTCTTCCGAAAAATGCTTTACAATATAAAATTTTTGTAAATTCTTAATTTTGATATAAAGGCATAGCATCTTTAGACCCCCAGGACTTACTTACGTTCTTTATTTTAAATTTTAGTTATGAATTTATATTAACAAAATGATAACTAAACAAGATTAAACAACAACAATTTTTTTTTTTTTTTTTTTTTTTTTTTTTTTTTTTTTTTACAGTTTTTGTCAGGTTTTTGGGATTTTTATTTTACTTCTATTCACTGCAAAATATAAAAAAATATATATTTAATATTTTCTATTACTAACGAACTCTACAAATGGTATCTTAACCCTTTCCGGCACACTGTGCCCAGTGTGGGATACCTAATTTTTATTCCAAACTTTTAAACAGCACAAATAAAATTTTAACAAAATTTTGGTTTTACGATGAAAGCTTAAAATAAAGAACTCCTAATTTCTAAAAAAGTCGTTTGTAAATTCCGGTGTCAGTCGATATTTTCTCATTTAACTAACAAAATTTGCCCGTGCCGGAAAGGTTTAACGCACAGTAAAATTATTTACGTTTTCATTTTTGTACATTTCGTGCATTTCTGCTGCAAGCTTTTTTATATAACATGTAGGCAGAAAAAAGCACTATAAGAAACAAATTTCTATTTTGTTTAGCTCTGCTATATGTTCATTTCACAGCCTTTCTAACAAAGTTGAAAAGTGCTTATGCATTCGGTTTGTCTGGCCGTCTGTCCACGCTGTAACTCACGTAAATATATTCGGATTGCCATGAAATTTTAGAACGTTATTGACGTTTACCCTAGCACGAACCCTATCCAAAATGAAGTTTCTACCATGATTAGTTTATCTACAGAGAGAATCAAAAGTTTCCCATTACATTACGGCTTATGGGGAAAAATTTTAGCACTTTCCAACAAAGTTGAAAAGTGCTTATGCATTGGGTTTTTCTGTCTGCGCTCTAACTCAAGTAAATATACTCGGATTACCATGAAATTTTAGGACATTATTGACATTTACCCTAACACAAACCCTATTGAAAATGAAATTTCTACCATGATTAGTTTATCTACAGGTCGAATCAAAATTTCCCATTACATTACGGCTTATGGAAAAAAATCGTTTCAAAGGAATTTTAAAGATGTTATACCCTGTCAAACATATTAAAATTTATATGCTTTTACGAGGTGCATTAAAATATGCATTCTGTAAAATATAAGGTGAAAATGTAGTTATTATTCATTTACAGGGCCACACAAAAGAATTCCATTAGATAATGGTAAAAAGGGGAATTGTGAGTGACATATTTTAAATATATTAAACTATTTCATGTATAATAAATTGATGTATGTCAATGAGGCTTAGTATAAATTATACGATACTGCCTTCCCTAATATAAAGTACACAGTATTTACAGGGACACACAAAAGATTTCAAATAGTACATTCTTTCCGAAGTACTGTATATATATCACATGATAGCAGATGGATGGATGAAATGCATTTTAATTATGATATGCGCGTATAAGTTTCATTAAATTTATGCATATTATATGGTGTATATAAATGCTATAGTTAATATACATGGCTACCCTAAAGAGCTCGCCAACGTTACTGAATATGAGCATAAATTACTAAAAAGGTGATTCTTAAATAAATTATGCATTTTTACGCTGAACTGCATTAAATCTAGTAAGAAATGTTTTCAGAATATAGATAAATGATATACAGAGCCACGCAAAGAATTGGGTACATGGAGGATAATAAAGATACCAGGCAAACTGCAAGGCTGAACAAAGTATTCAAGTATGTTTCCATCTATTATTATAAATTGCTGAAAGAGAAATTTCAAGGTACTAAACTTTTTTTTTTGCTAAGCTAAATTTTCCCAGTATATAATATGTATATTAGCTAATAGATCAAATACAGGGCTTTTCAATAGTACTGGAATACATATTTGGCTATATTTGGCTTTATATCCTTATTTACTTAAATAACGAAGTTTTGTTAAAGATTTCATGAAGCGTTGGAAAGTGCTTCATAATCTATGCTTAACGCATGATTTTTCTTACTTGTTTATATCATTACTATTTATAAGCGTGAGTTGTAAAAGTTGTAAAGATGTGTATACTAAGGAAACATCAGATCTGAAGAGGTTAAATCAATTCCGAAGGTTTATTCACGATTCCGTGACGGCATAGTTTTTGAAATACTAAATGTAGAAATACAAAATTTTATAGAAATATTGAAATAGAACAATGTAAAACTCAAGTATTAAAGAACGGTAATTATTTTTTATCTAGAGTAATAAAAGATTCTTTACAAAAAATTTAAATAGTTAATTAAAACAAAGCCAAACATATTTTATAAGCAATTAATGTGTATCTTAAAAATCACTGTTGAAATTTATGGGCTTCCAAAACATTTGCATTACAATATTTATCTAGTTTTATGCTTAATTTAAATTACTGTCTAATTAACTTTATTTTCTGTATCTATTGTGTTTATCAGTAGATTATTGTCTACGTAATTGAGTTACGGGAACTTTTTTTTTTTTTTTTTATCTATGCTGCGAATAAAATGAGGGCAATGTATAGAAGGAAATACTTTAGGAAAAGCTTTAATCCATTTGTGGCTCACTTTTTGCTAACTCAAATTTGCTGATAAAATCTTTTTTAAATGTTGCAAAATTAACTGAAAAAATACTAAAACAAATTACGCTATGATTGGTTTTGTACTTTTCAATAAATGTAAGTGTATTATATAAGGAAATATGCATAATAAATGTAATATTATAATATGCATAATTATATATTTGTTTAGATTTATATAAAATAAACTTTTAGATTGTATGTTATATATTATGATTAGTATTTTAATAAACTGCTAAAAAATATACTTATTTATTTACCGAGATTAATAACATTATAATTAATAATAAACCAAAAACTGAGAGGATTTGACGCTTAAAACATTTTTTTTTTTTTCATGATCATCTTGAAAAAGACTTAACATAAATAACTGTCCCCTAAATAGGTAAAAAAATAATCACCTATTCGTGCCTAACGCCCTATATTCTATACGTTACAAGAATGCATAAAAATATAGGCATGAATATATAATTTCAGAATTTAAAAAAGAAATACGTATTTCAAAGACGCCTACAAATTAAGATTATAACTAATTTATTTTGATTTTTGGTAAAATAAAACACAAATAAACATACATTCTACATTTTACCATCTTGAAAAGGAAAAATCTATGAACTATAAAAAAAGCTTTCATTTAACCAAATAAATAACCATCTTGTGCTGTCACTTTTCCATAACAAGTGAAGAAATTTATATAGAAATACATTTCATACAATTTCCAAGTTATTAAAAACAAGAAAATTACAATAAATATATATATTTTTTAATTTAAATAATAAGTTGTCATGCATTTTTATTTGTAGAATGTTTGCGTGAAAGAATATTATAGATGCTAAGTTTAGCAGTTGTAATTTTCGGAGAAATGCGTCTAATATGAAAATAAATTTTTCTTCTTACGATTTTATGAAGTGGATTTTTAAGCAGCTCTTTTCGGCTGTAACTTTGACATTTTCCAGAAATCTATTCCAAACACTTTTTTATTTCCTATTAAACTAGTACCTGAGGTCTATTTGTCGTTCCGTGACGGTGACGGGTTCGTATCATAAATTCTGAATGTAGTAATTCAAAATTTTATAGAAATATTGAAATAAAATATAGTTCAACTCAACTAATAAAAAACGAAAAATTTATTTTACTTGAGTAATAAAAGTTTCCTTGCAAAATACTAAAATAGTTAATAAGAAATATACATATTATAAGCGTTTAATGTTTATCTTAAAAATCACAGCCTCAACTTATGATCTACCGAAACATATTCATTACTATATTAGTGAGGTTAATATATGCTTGATATAAATTACTGTCTCATTAATTTTATTTTCTGTATGTATTGCGTTTATCTGTAGATTATTGTCTATGTAATTCAGATATGGGTACTTTTTCTAATCTATGATATAAATAAAATGAGGACAATAATAACAGGAAAACAAATATAAAAGGAGATACTTAAAAAAAAATAAAAAAATAAAAATAAAAAGTAAAAAAGCTTTAACCCATTTGTGCCTCATTTTGTTTTCTCAAATTTTCTAGTAAAATAACTTTAAAATATTGTAAAAGGAACTGAAAAAACACTATAAAATATTCTCTAAAATTATTTTGCATCTGTATGATAAAATTCAAGCATACTAAATGTGGGAATATGCATTAGAACGCTACACATAATTATATGTTTTGCCTATATTTATAAAAATAACCTTATAAATTGTATGTTTTATATACTGTAATTATTACGAATACAAACTAAGATTATAACTTATTTATTTGGATACTTGGTAGAACAAAACACAAATAAACATACTTTTTATATTTCGCCATATTGAAAAACGAAAAATCTATAAACTCTCGAAAAAAACCTCATTTAAGAAAATAAATAAATATTTTGTGCTGTCATCTTTCTGTAACAAGTAAAGACATTTGTACAAAATCATTTCATACAATTTTCAAATTATAAAAAAGAATAAAAAAATTACAATAAATAATATTTCTTTTTAATTTAGAAAACTAGTTCTTATAAGTTTTTATTTTTATATTGTTTACGTGAAAGAATGTTATGGATGATAGGTTTGCCAGCATGTAATAGTAATTTTCGGAGAAAAGTGTCGTTTAAAATGAAAATCAATTTTTCTTCTTACGGTTCTATAAAGTGGATTTTCACGCGACACTTTATGGCTGAAAATTTGAAAATTTCCAGAATTCCATTGTAAACACTTTGTTATTTCCTATTCAGCTGATTCATGAGGTCTATTTATCATTCTGTAACGGGATCGTTTTTGTAAATTCTGAACGAAGAAATTCAAAATTGTATAAAATTTTGAAATAGAAAAGAGTAAAACACAACTAATAAAGGACGATAAGTTTTATTTTTCTAAAATAATAAAAGTTTCTCTGCAAAAAATTTAAACAGTTAATAAAAAATATGTATATTTTAAGCATTTAATGTTTATCTTAAAAATCGCAGCTACAACTCGTCATTTTCTAAAACATCTCCGTTACAATATTAGTGAGGTCAATGAGACTTATGCTTAATATAAATTGCTGTCTAAGTAATTTTATTTTTTGTGTGTATTGTGTTTATCAGTATATTATCGTCTACGTAATTGAGTTATTGGTACTTTTTCTTATATATAGTGCAAATAAAATGAGAACAATAACAACAAACAGGAGAACAAATATAGAAGGAAATGCTAAAAATAAAAAATAAATAAATAAATAAATAAGCTTTAATCCATTTGTACCACTTTTTCCCCCTTAAATTTTCAGGTAAGCTCTTTTCAAAATCTTGTAAATTCAACTGAAAAATAAGGTACCCTGGGGTAATAACGCCACGTTAAGATTCTACCAATTTTCAAGGCTACCAATTTTCAACTGTATAAGTCAGAGATTTCAAATTTTGTGTAAGGTATCCTGGGGTAATAATGCCACGTTAAGGTTCTACCAATTTTCACGGCTCAGTTTTAGATTGTATTTTTCAAACAAATATATGATTTGATACAGCAACTCATTGACTATATATATATATAAAATAATTTAACAGATATGTATTCATAAAACGTAATGGCGTGATTTCTTGACCAATGCTATTTGGCGTTATTACCCACCTATATGGGTAATAACGCCATGCAAACAAAACTATAAAATAAGATGGAATAATCCCATGTAGATTACCCAATCCTAAAAATACAAACTCTACAGCTCCAGAAATTGACAAATTGCATTCTAAGCTATTGAAAACGTTCAATTTTTTGTGAAAGTGTAAGAAAAAGAAAGGTGTGGTGGTGGTGGGGGAGAGGGACAGGCAAAAGAATATCAGATTCTAAGCTACTTTTTGCTTAAAAAGGACCGTTTAAATAGAATTATTAGAAAAATTGCACGGTTTTAACTGTGTTTATTTGAATTAGTATTTATATTCCCATGTATGCATTCTATGCGATAGAAAATGTTCAATTTTTTGTGAAAGTGAAAGAAAAAAGAGCGAGGGGGAGCTTAACCGAATATAACACACTGTGCCTCTCTTTGCTTAAAAAGTCCTGTATAAATATAATTATAAGAAACATTGTATGGTTTTAATCATTTATAATGTAATATTTTAATCATGTGAAATTTTATAATATCTAGAGTTATACGTAATAAATATTTTTGTTAATACTATTATAGTAGTCTTGTAAATAGCTTTTAACCCATAACTCCACACTAATGCGGATTCTCCAAACCTAAAGTTAAATTGTCGGCGTTATACAAAACATGATTTAATAAATTTTTAATTAATTAAAAATAATTTTTGATAAAAAATATTATGCCAATGAGACCTCTTATTAAATTTTATACATGATTCAAGTGGTTATATATCATTATCTCTATATTAACAACAAAATTAATCTTTAACTGCTGTTAGCAATCTCACTGAACGCTGCCCCCCCCCCCCCCCCCAAAAAAAAAAAAAAAAAAAAAATTAGAGTTTAACTTGTATTTTCCAGTTTAACTATAGATACAATTTAAATTCTCTTTCGTGTGGAGTCCTCGTACCATTGTTAGAAATATTTGAATAGATTAAAATTAATTAGAACTATATTCTGTACAAAAAGTTTAGGGCAGGAACAGTATTCTAAGATTTTTTATCATTGATCGCTTTTTAACCTTTATCTACTGTTACCGGTCTCACAGACCACTGTTTTTCTTTTAATTTTTATTGTTAAACTTGTAATTTTCAGTTTAATTACAAACACTACCGAAGTTTTGTTTCATTTGGAACTTTCGTACCATCACCAGAGACTTTTAAATAGGTGAATATTAAGTATAATAATCTTGTATAAAAATTTTAGCACAAAAACACAATCCTTTGAGTTATTTCCGTCTTTTATTCATCTTTCAAACTTGAGGTCTCACAAACCGCTTCACATTAGTTACGTTACAATTTCTGTCACATCGGTTAAAGGTTAAATTTTGAAAATTTTGAAAAACCGAACGCGGAGAAGTTAAAGCTAAAAGAGCAGTTAAAATTTAGAACTCAATTGAACAATCCAGTGGAAAGGGCATAGCCGGATAAGCATTGGAAACATGCCTTTCAACCAAATTTCTTGATATTTTTCCCACGTGTGTCTACCTATCTAACAATGTATTTCCCCAAGTATCACCTTATAAATATTGATATTTTATGAGATAAAAATGTTTTTTCAATTTTTTAAAAACCTCATTTTCTCAAAAACTACTGTACCGAATTGCGCGTCATTTATCGAGGGTATATAGACATAAAAGATGCATAACTGGGAATTTTTGTATAATTTTCGGATTATAAAAAGTGTGTCAAAAAGCGTTTAAAAAATTTACGAAAATAAAAATCATATCTTACAGTTCTCCGAAACTTACCATTTTCTTGTAAAAAATTCCTCACATGTGCCCACATATTATATATAAATACCGAAGTTTTCATTTGGGTACTACATATAAATATTTACAAAAATATGTAAAAATGTTATTAAAATTCATTTTAATAACATTTTATTTGGGGCGGAGCTAATCAACTTTCACATTTGAACAATTTTTGGAATATACACTTAAAGAATTCCTGTGTTTTAAATTTTAATGAAGACATAGACATCATTCTCAACGCTGAGGATACTGTTTCGATATCAAAATGTGTTGTTAGCTTCGCATTTTATTTGGGGCGGAGCTAATCAACTTTCACATTTGAACAATTTTTGGAATATACACTTAGAGAATTCCTGTGTTTTAAATTTTAATGAAGACATAGACATCATTCTCAACGCTGAGGATACTGTTTCGATATCAAAATGTGTTGTTAGCTTCGCATACAACATCAGGGAAGAATATTTTTGACATAGAATATAACTACATTCTTCGATATCGAAATGTAACGATAGTGATCACAATCAATTTAAATGAAAATGTTTTTCACCAGTTTTTATGAAAAGAAATTATAATTACTATTTTCAAGCTTTTTGTATAAAGTTTATACCTAAGTAAAAGTTACAAACTACTATTAATTGTACTAAGGAATAGTCACGTTTTATTATAGTTTATTGTAAAGATTTATTCTAGTTAATGATTTCTATTCGTTACGATGTCCTCAAAGAATGAGAATCCGAAATGTGATTGTTGTGGGAGTTTTTTGAAAAAAACTTGTGGCTACCGAAAAAAAATTAAAAACAGATCAAGAAACCGTGTTATTTTCCAAATCGACTGGAAAGAGTTTATCAGTCGGAAGTATCATATGTGCAAAGTGCAGAAAAACACAGTACTCCAAAAGAAACGATATCGAACGAGGTAAGCTTTCATTATATGTTTTAATTTTACCAAATATTTATTTCATTTTTATTTATTGTTTGCACTAGTTTATATTCGTGTTGTATTTTGAAAATCTCATAAGCGTAATGGTCATGAATTAATATTTCATAACTATTTTTTTACGAATGTGTTAAACATTTTCGGATTAATAAATAAGTACCTAAACCATCCATAAGAGTTTAATTTATTTTCATTTTTTAATTACATTTATAAATATTTATTTGCGTTTAATTTGCGTTTAATAAATATTCATTTGCGTTTAAAAGCACTTTTTTAATTATTTTGAACATATTATGAAGCTTTGCTTGCTTTTTTTTTATTTTATGATTCGATCATTTTCTTAAACAATGATCAATCTCATTAACGCACCCAAGGCGAGATTAGTATTAGGGACATAGGTTCCGCCATTGCTCTGTAATTACTCTACATATGTCGATTAGAATCAAATAAGTGTGGAGAGTGGGGATGAATGGGACAGGGGATGAATGAGGCAACGGATATTTATACACTGGTGGACAAAATTAAGAGATGGAAGGCATTTTTCCAAATATCTCGAGAAATACTGGATACAAATAAATGAAAATTGCTATGGATATAACTTATAGCATAACAATAATACATGCAAAGCAAAAATTAAAGTGCCATTCATTGACAAAAGCTATTGGCAACAGTCCAATGTGGACTGAAATTCATGATGAAAGATGGCAATGAAAGTGAGGCTTGTATGGTGTGTGGTCGCCTCTAGTATGGTGTGTGGTCGCCTCTAGTATGGTGTGTGGTCACCTCTGACAGATAGACAGCATGCACAACGAGTTTGCATGCTGTTAATGAGAGAGTTAAGGATTGCTTGAGGAAGACTCGCCCACTCTTCCACCAGTGCAGTTTTTAACTCCGGAATAGCTCTGGTTGCGGGTTGGCGCCTCACAATAGCCCTTCTAAGAGCATCCCAAGCATGTTCAATGGGGTTGAGGTCAGGAGATTTGGCTGGCCAATCCATTCGATAAATATCCTCGCTTTCCAGATACTCCTCAACCAGGCGAGCCCTATGTGGTCGGGCATTGTCGTCCATAAAAACGAATTCTGGGCCAACAGAACCCCTGAAAGACGCACGTAGGATTGTACGATCTCCTGCCTGTACCTCTGAGCATTCACGGAACCAGTGTCAAACACATGGAGCGGTGTGCGGGTATCTTGCATGATCCCTGCCCAAACCATCAGTCCTCCACAAGCATAATGTCCCTTTCCATGATGTTACTTTGATGGTATCGGGTCCCAGGTTCCCTCCATATGAATATTCGCCAAGAATCAAGTTGAAGACTGAATCTGGACTCATCTGTGAACAGAACATTAGACCATTGGAGCTGTGTCCAGTGTTGGTGCTGTCCGCACCATTGTGCACGCTCTCTTTTGTGGAAGGGAGTGAGTGGGATGCAAATGGCGGGCTTGCTGGCATACAACCCTCTTTCACCGAGCCTCCTGGCAACAGTCTTCCTTGAAACTAATGTTCCTGTGGCAGCAGCAAGGTCCCTAGACAGTTGTGTCGCTGTACATGTCCGTTGAGGAGTATCTGGAAAGCGAGGATATACACCGAATGGATTGCCCAGCCAAATCTCCTGACCTCAACCCCATTGAACATGCTTGGGGTGCTCTTGGAAGGGCTATTGCGAGACGCCAACCCCCACCCAGAATCATTCCGGAGTTAAAAACTGCTTTGGTGGAAGAGTGGGAGAGTCTTCTACAAGCAATCCTTAACTCTCTTATTAACAGCATGCATACTCGTTGTGCATGCTGTCTGTCTGTCAGAGGTGACCACACACCATACTAGAGGCGACCACACACCATACAAGCCTCACTTTCATTGCCATCTTTCATCATGAATTTCACTCCACATTGGACTGTTGCCAATAACTCTTGTCAATGAATGGCACTTTAATTTTTGCTTTGCATATATTATTGTCATACTATAAGTTATGTCCATACCAATTTTAATTTATTTTTATCCACTATTTCTCGAGATATTTGGGAAAATGCCTTCCATCTCTTAATTTTGTCCACCAGTGTATATGTTCCCCAAACATAAATAATTTGATAATTTACCTGACTGATGGGAGTACTGAGGTTATTCAACAGACATAGTTTCAAAGCAATATCCATAACAGAAGATTAGCTATTGTACAGAGTGTAGTTTTCAAGAACCAAAATTACTTTTTTTTATATCTTTTTATCTCCACCATGGGGATGAATGGGACAGAATGCATGCATGTTTAAAAAAAGTATTAAAAATTAAAAAAAACAATTGTTTATTCAAATTAGTATGTCAATAAGTTGTTAATTGCTAAAGTATTTTTTAAGTTATATTTTTTAAATTAACAATTGTATGTAGCTTAAGTTATTAGTAAAAATGTAAAAATTGTCCCATTCATCCCCACCTATGTTTCAATCTTCAAATGGTACGATAAGCTTTAAAATTACATTTACAGCCCTGTACAAGATATTTCGAAGTTATTACAATGTAAACATAAGATGTGATACTCGAATTTTATTTTTGTATTTTGAAGGCTTTTTTGTATCTATGAATGATGATTTTTCCGTTTCATTTTCAGACGAGGATGAAATGTCGACATCATTCGAAGACGATACTGATTATACGATACGTGATACGAGTTCTTCAATATCCGTCCCCGAAGAATTTTTAGAAATACCTATACAAAGAACCGTGTCAACACATGCTTACTGCTGTATTTGTGAAAAAAAGAAACAGTTAGTTGTTGTTCCTAATGAAGCGATACTGCAAACGTACATAAGACGCAATATATATATCTCTTATGAAAATCGATGTTGTAAAACACACTTGATTAAAAATCGTTTTTATAACAGTGAACTAGAATCAATCAGAATTGTTTCTAATACATCGAAACTGAGCAAAAAGGAATTAACTAAGCTATTACAGGGAACAACTGATGCATGTACGCTATCTCTAATTAAAAACCTCGAAGGAATTCCTAAACATCACATCGAGCTTTTTACGGGATTAAATATTGATCATATCAAAGATCTGCGAAATATGATGACTTCTATCCGAGATAGTAAAAATCGCACAGCATTAGAAGCCATTTTTATATTTTTAGTTAAACTTCGAACTGGCATATCTAATAAATTGATTTCTGCTATTTTTGATTTAGAAAGAGAACAAATGGTTTCTGATTATGCTGCAAACATAATTACTGCATTTGAGAAGGATATACTCAAGTTTGGTTTTGGAATCCATAATAACACTAGACAGGATTTAATTGAAAATCATACAACAGATCTTGCAAAAAAATTATACATTAATTTTGAAATGATAAATTAATTTTGATTTGCGATGGTACATACGCCAAACATCAAAAAAGCTCGAATAACGAATATCAAAGAAAATCTTATTCTTCCAGAAAATAGTCCCTTTATGCAAACCATTTACCATATGCACCACAGTTGGTTACATAGTTGATATGTTAGGTCTATACCTTGCAAATCAAAACGATGCAATAATAATGAAAGATATAATCAATTGTCCTGATGGTCTTAGTCAATTAATAAAACCAGGTGACATTTTTGTCCTTGATCGTGGATTTCGTGACGTTGCACCAGAGTTAGAAAAAAAAGGATATGAAGTATTCATGCCGGCTTTAAAAGGCCAAACAAAAGTAACTAACTGCAAAACAATCTAATAAATGAAGATTTGTGACAAAAACACGTTGGGTTGTCGAATCTATACATGGAATGCTAAAGGAAAAGTACCGACTTTTAGATAACAAAATGTTGCCAAAAGTTAAAAGCTATTTACAAATTGCTTCATTTTTGTTAAACAAATTCAGCAAAAGATTAATTTCCGATAAAAACTTTACAGATGAAGTAGTTGATCGCATGTTATGCAAAATAAACGATGAAAACACCTTAGTGACTGAAATAGAACAAAATAACTGGTTGGGTCGAAAACTCCCTTTTACCCAGTTATCATCATGTGACTTATTAGATTTCCCGGAAATGTCCGAACGAGAATTAAAAATATTTTTTACAGGTTCATACTAATACAACCAAGCAATATCTTACTTGGCGGAAATGATGAAGGAAGATTCTTCGATAAATATAAATTTTGTTAAAGATAAAACAAACATTTTAAAAATAGAAGTTCCATCACGACACATATCAAAGAAAACTTATCGCTGTTTTATACAATATAAACCGAATGCTACTGGCGTGTCTGCAATACTAAAACATTATTGCGAATGCCCAAATGGTATGAGAACAGTTGGTTGCTGCTCTCATTTGGCAGCGGTAATCTACTATTTGTCTTACGGGAGGTATTTGTCAAAAATTCTAAGACCGTCAGAAATACTATTCAATATATTCAGAAATGAATGCATAACTGTTGTGATTGAAGAAGACAGTGATAATGATTAATTTCTTTCTTCAAACTTTGTTTTTCTATATTTACTGTTTTTTATTGTTTAATTATTTTATACATAAAATAATGTAATACATTATGAAGTGTCAGCTGTTTTTTTTAATATAAAATTCAGTTTATGAAAGTGAGGACTAAAACACTGAAACTGACTATATCGTTGATGTATATGTGTTTGCATATAAGTTTATAATATATTCGCAAAAAGTTGCTGTCTTTACAATATTTTAATCTACTGGTAATTTCCCCATGTTTTTTGGACTAATATTTATTTATTTATTTTTTTTAAGTTTTTGTCTTATCAAACATTAAACGGTTCAAAAATATTAGAGATATATTTTTCCATACAAAATATCATGGAATGTTGTCAACTTTTTTTACTTTTCACTCAAATTATGTACCTTCTCTAATATTTATCTTCGAACTATACAGCAAGGGAATTTGCCATTTGAAAAATAAAAAATTGCGAGTAGTATGTATCTTGAATAAAATATTGTCTATTAACACCCAGTCCAGATCATATCTCAGTATTAAAACAAAATATTAGGTTCTAATTGTAGCTATATAATATTCTTACATATTTATCATATTTTATATTAACAATTAACAGAACTACTTACTCGTATTACCCTTTGTTAAAAGTGGTGAAAATGTTTGAATAAAAATCCTTATATTAAAACTCGTAACATTTCGATATCGAAGAATGTTGCTTTCCAAGCAAAACTATTTTTCTCTATTGTCTCCTATACAATAAATCTATTTTCGGTATCGAAATACTATCGACAATGTTGAAAATTATGGCCTATCTGCTTACTGAAATCCAAAATACAACATTCGACTCAGTGCCTGCTGACATTGTTCCAAAAACTCTTCGAATGTCGAAGTTCGTTAGCTCCACCCCAAATAACGCCTTTAAATGAATTTTAATAATTTTTATACATATTTCTGTAAATATTTATGTGTAGTACCGAACACAAAACTTTGATATTTATATATAATATGCGGGCACATATGAGGAATTTTTTACAAGAAAATGGTAATTTTCGGAGAACTGTAAGATATGATTTTTATTTTCGTAAATTTTTTAAACGCTTTTTGACACACTTTTTATAATCCGAAAATTATACAAAAATTCCCAGTTATGCATCTTTTATGTCTATATACCCTCGATAAATGACGCGCAATTCGGTACAGTAGTTTTTGAGAAAATGAGGTTTTTAAAAAATTGAAAAAACATTTTTTATCTCATAAAATATCAATATTTATAAGGTGATACTTTTGGAAATACATTGTTAGATAGGTAGACACACGTGGGAAAAATATCAAGAAATTTGGTTGAAAGGCATGTTTCCAATGCTTATCCGGCTATGCCCTTTAATAGAAACCTGATTTTGAAGATGTTCGAATTAGAGTATCAGAAACATTTTGATACAGATTTATTTATAAGAGTTTTTTTTTTTTCATTAGTATTAAAAAATTTTGAGAGATTAGTTTTGGGTATTGAACCCCCCCCCCCCCCTCCTCCTTAATCTTACCATTTAAACAATGATAATAGTGCTGTCCCATATTAATAAATAAACCCCCTTCGGATGTAGTTCGGCCACTGTTGGGAATCAACCGGGGTAATAACGCCAAGGACTGGCGTTATTACCCCTGTACACTTATTGAGCAGTACATTTTAAACTACAAATTATCTCGAGAAGATATCCAAAATCTTCTACAACATTTTGAAAGTACATGAAATGCACTACAAATTTATGTAATAAACAAAGTATTTCCGGATAAAAAATATAGTCTTCACATCACAAAACTTATCTCGCAAATTTTAGATCAAGCGTTAATTTAAATTGCTTGTAAAAGCAATAAAACCTACAAAAGGAACAAATTAACTTTAAACTGTTTTTTGTGATTTATATGACTCAAAACCCTTCTGCGCAGAGGACATGGGTATCATTTACCGGATTATTTCATAATTATGCATAATATTAGTACTTGGCGTTATTACCCCGCCTGGCGTTATTACACCAGAACACCTTACTTAAAATAAAATAAAATAAAAACCGCTAAAATTGTTTTATATTTATTTGATGAAATGTAAGCAAACTAAACATGGAAATATGGATAATATTTGTAATCATACAATATACATAATTATATGGTTTGTCTAAATTTATATAAAAGATAAGCTTGTAAATCGTATATTATATGCTACGATAGTATTTTTATGAACTACAAAAAAATATATTTATTTCTTCATATAGTAGCTAATAGCATTATAATTATTAGTAATTTTAAATTTAAAATAATCGTATTTGAGCCTTGAAATAATTTATTTCATAATCGTCTTGAAAAAGACTTTACATAAATACATGTTCGATTAATGGTTAATAAAAATATTTATTCATTCGTGTTTATCATTCTATATTTTCTACGTTACAAAAATGCATAAAAAAATAGGCTTGATCAGGGCCGTAACTATAAACTTGGGGGCCCCGGGGCAAAACCTCCGGGGGGGCCCCCAGGGAGGGCAAATTAAAACTTTGCTCCGGGCATAGTTTCTTTTCTCGCACACCGTTGTTTAAATGTACATACTATGTACATTGTAAGCCCAAAAATGACTAAAAATTGTAGAATTGGACAACTCTACTCGGCAGACACTTGGCCATTTTTTGCCGATCCCACTGAAGTTAGCATAGGGAAGAAAATACGGACTTCTAATTGGTTGAATACTTTAAAGAGCATTTTATTTAGGTTCATTTTTGAGTATATGTAACTTAATCATGCGTTTCTGTTTAAAAACCTTTTGAAAGATGGATTGGGATAAAAAAAAAATTTCGATTTTATGTATTTATTAATAGACTAGTTGACCCATCCAGCATTGCCCGGGACACGTTATGGTAACCTTAAGCAAACAATTAACACTTTAGATCTACAATTAGTCAAAATTAAGCGTAGGATATGAATTATTCGTTAAATAATATTTTAAAGAAATGCATAAAAAAATAAGTAAATGCTTTAAAAAAGGCCTTTGAACCTTAATAAAAACATCAGGGTGTAGGTCCTGAAATAAGAGTCCAAAATTCAACTTTAAATTTATGCATTGAGAAGGTTTGATAATAAGTGGGTGAAATATGCATGGAAAACAAAAATTTCAAGGTGCCTGAGCCGAGACCATAGGGAGTCTCAGGCTTTTAAATGGAATGTAAAAACATGGGAATAACTAAGTGAAAAAATAGTTCCAAAAATGAAGATTGGATTAAGAGAGGACAGTTTAATAGCAATTTATGGTACAAAATCTTCAATGGGCCAGGAACTTATTTCGCATGTAGTTGGGTATAAAATATTTTTTGCAGTTATTAAAGTAATGGAAGGGCGCTAAAGCAATGTGAAAGAAAATTGCAAGCAATCCGGACCATTTTTAAAGAAATTGCACCAACGGCCCCAAGAACGCGATTAATATTCAAAATTGGTGGTAGCTAGACTATGGCGGTTTCTTAGTAGCTGATGGATTTAAGAAGTTGTTTAAAAAAAGGAGTTAATTGAACCATTTTAAAGGGATTTATAATAAGGGCTCAAAAAGGACAACTGACAGTTAAAAAGAGGGCCCTAACAGGAAAACATGTTAAAATATCTTAGTTACTTAGCTCTTTAGATCTACAATTAGTCAAAATTAATCATAGGGTATGAATTATTCATTTTAATAATATTTTATCGAACTGCGCAAATTGATTCGGAAAATGTTTAAAAAAAAGTCCTAGCCGCGGATAAAAATATGAGAATCTTGTCCCTGAAAGAAGAGTCCAAGACTCAAATTTAAAATTTTTGCACTGAGAAGGGGATAAATTTAAAGAGTAAACTATGCTTGCCTCACAAAATGTTCAGGGGCCCTAGACTGAGCCCTATGATTCCACAGGAGGCCAAAGTATCTTATATGGAATATCAAAACATTAAAATATCTAAATGAATAAAGAATCCTAAAAATGAAGATCGGATTAAAAGGAAACAATTTATTAACAATTTATTATTACAAAAACTTCAACGGGCGGGCCAGGAATTTATTTTGAATGTAGTTGGGTATAAAGATATTTTTTGTAGTTATTAAAATGATGGAAAGACGCTATAACTATGTTAAATAAAATTGAAAGCAATTTGGTTCATGTTTAAAGAAGCTGCATCAAGGGCCTCAAGAAAGCAATTGACAAACAAAATTAATGGTAGCTGAAGTCTGAGAAATTCTTTTGTCGTTCATGTAATAGGTAGAGAGAGGACATAAAAAATTGATAGAAAAAAAAAGCTAGTGAATTGGACCATTTTTAAGGGAGCTGTAATATGGGGCTCTGTAGGGACCAACTGACAGTTAAAACCAGGACCCTGATATGAAACCATGTTAAAATATTTTAATACATAGCGCTTTATATCTTTAATTAGTCAAAATTAAGCATATAGTAGGAACTATTCTTTGGAATGCTATAATTTTTTAAATGTACCAATTGATTGGGCAAATGTTTAAAAAGGGGCCCTAGGGTCCGAATAAAAACATCAGGTTTTCTGGATTGGTCCTGAAAGAAGAGTCCCAGGTAACTTTATAATTTTGCACTAAGAAGATCAGAAATATAGGAAGTGAAATATGTTTATTTCACAAAACGTTGAGGGGCCCTGGGCTGGACCCTATGATTCCACAGGGGAACACAGTGTCTTGCATAGAATGTCAAAACATTAAAATATCTAAATGAATAAAGAATCCTAAAAATGAAGATCAGATTAAAAGGAAGCAATTTATTGACAATTTATTATTACAAAAACTTCAAGGGAGCCTGTACCGGGCCCCAAAGGGCCAGGAAATTATTTCGCATGTAGTTGGGTATAAAAATATTTGTGTAGTTATTAAAATAATGGGAAGACGCTAAAACTATGTTGAATAAAATTGAAAGCAATTTGGATCATTTTAAAAGAATCTGCACCAAGGGCTCCAAGAAAGCGATTAATATTCATAAATAGTGGTAGCTGAAGTCTAAAAAAATTTTTTTGTTGTTCATGTCGTAGTTGGAGGACCTAAAAAGATGTTAAAAAAGCTAGTGAATCCGACCATTTTTAAGGGAGCTATTATAGAGGGCCCCATAGGGCAAACTGACAAATACAATCAGGGCCCTAACATAAAAACATGTTGAAATGTTTTAGTACATAACGCTTTAGACCTTTAATTAGTCAAAATTAAGCATAGAGTATGAATTATTTGCAAGAATAATACTTTTTTTAAATGCACCAATTGTTTGGGTAAGAGTTAAAAAAAGGGCCCCAGGGCCCGAATAAAAATATCAGGGTGTTGGTCCTGACATAAGAGTCCAAGATTCAGCTTTAAAAATTTGCACTAAGAAGGTGAGAAATTTAGGGAGTGAAAAATGTTTAGCGCACAAAAAGATCAAGGGGCCCTGGGTCGGCCCTATGATTATCTAGGGGGCCCCAGTGTCTTATATGGAATATAAAAATTTGAAAATATCTAAATGGAACAGGTATCTCAAAAATGAAGATCGAAATTAATGGAAGCAATTTATTAACAATTTACTATCACAAAGACTAAAAGGGGCCCTAAAACGGCCCCCAAGAATCCAAGATCATAACTGAAGAGTAAAAGGGCGAAAATATCTAAAAGGAGAAAGGTACCTCAAAATGGAAAAGATTAGATAAAAAGGAGTCAAGCTATTAACAATTTGGCGCATAAAAATTGTAAGGGGACCAGGGCCCTGGCCCTTAAAATATTAAAAGTCTGATCCTCAGGTGCATCAGGACCTGTCTTGGACTATCTTCACCTAAAATTTCAGACTTCTATGTGCGGTTGATTTTGCTAACCATCGCAGTCACACACTCACATACACATACGCAGACATACACAAACAGAGCGTTTTCTTAACTTATTAGTATAGAAAAGAAGAAAGATTTTCTAGAATTTTTTAGATGCTTTTTAGCACTTTCCAACAAAGTTGAAAAGTGCTTATGCATTCGGTTTGTCTGGCCGTCTGGCCATCTGTCCGTCTGTCCGCGCTCTAACTCCCGTAAATATACTCGGATTGCTATGAAATTTTTATACGTTATTGATGTTTACCCTAGCACGAACCCTATTGAAAATGAAGTATCTACCATGATTAGTTTATCTACAGGGCGAATCAAAAGTTTCCCATTACATTACGGCCTATGGGGAAAAATCGTTAATATACTCGGATTGCCATGAAATTTTAGGACGTTATTGACGTTTACCCTAGCACAAACCCTATTGAAAATGAAGTTTCTACCATGATTAGTTTATCTACAGGGCGAATCAAAAGTTCCCCATTACATTACGGCCTATGGGGAAAAATCGTTTCAAAGGAATTTTAAAGATGTTATACCCTATCAAACATATTAAAATATGCATTCTATAAAATATAAGGTGAAAATGTAGCTATTATTCATTTACAGGGCCACACAAAAGAATTCCATTAGATAATGGTAAAAGGGGGAATTGTGTGTAACATATTTTAAATATATTAAGCTTTTTTTTTTAATTACTAACTTTTAGGTATGTGCTGGACATTTTATAGGAACTTAGACTAGAAACTAAAATCAATAGTTTTTTAACCATCAGTTTGGGGCCCCTCAGGCTTGGGGTCCCCGGGGCAGTGCCCCGGCTGCCCCGGCGGTAGTTACGGCCCTGGGCTTGATCTTATAATTTCAGAATTAAAAAAATACGTATTTTAAAGAAGTCTACAAGCTAAGATTACGACCTATTTATTTTGATCCTTGGAAGTAAACACACAAATAAACATACGGGGAGCGTCATAAATTCGTGCAAACTTTAAAAATCCATAATAAAAGAAGTAATGCTCGGAAAAAATCCGGTTTGCGCAAGTACGATCAGAAGTATTTTGGATTTTTTTCCCATTCATAATAAAAAATGTTTCCAAAAATAACCGATAGAGGGTGCTCACAGGCCATACTGGGACGTTTTATGCAAACCAGGCAAACACAAATAAACGATTAAACAAATCACAATAAAATGACATTGTGCATTTATTATAAGGTAATAAAAGATGCGCAACATGCGAAACTTTCGCGATGCAATATTTGTGGATTTACCATTCTTATAGAAAAAATTAACCACCGGCGCTCGGTCTGGGTACGATAATATGCTACTGATATCGAATGACGAATCCATCTCCAGCTAGGTGTTTTATTGCTAGCCTGATTTGCATAAGACGCCTCAGTATGACGTGTGAACATCCTCTATCGGTTACTTTTGAAATCATTTTTTATTATGCATGGAAAAAAAAATCCAAAATCCGTCTGATCATACTCGCGCAAACCGAAAATTTTTTGAGCATTACTTCTTTTATTATGGATTTTTTAAGTTTGCACGAATTTATGACGCACCCGGTACTTTTTACATTTAGTCATCTTGAAAAAGGAAAATTCAATAAATAAACTCTGAAAAATGGTCTTCATTTAAACAAATAAATAACCATCTTATGCAGTCACATTTCCATAGAAGATAAAGACATTTATAGAAAATTAATTCATACAATTTTCCAGTTATAAAAAAGAATAAAATTGTAATAAATAAAATTTATTTTTAATTTAGACAACTAGTTTTCATGCATTTTTATTTGTCTAGTGTATGCGTGAAAGAATGTTATGGATGATAGGTTTGCCAGCGTGTAGTCGTAATTTTCGGAGAAAAGAGTCGTTTAAAATGAAAATCAATTTTTCTTCTTATGATTCTGTAAAGTGGATTTTCACGTGACTCTTTTTTTGGCTGAAAATTTGAAATTTTCCAGAATTCTATTCCAAACACTTTATTATTTCCTATTAAGCTGGTTCCTGATGTCAATTTATCATTCTAAGACGGATTCGTATCTGAAATTCTGAATGTAGAAACTCAAAATTTTACACAAATATTGAACTAATAAAGAGTGATAAATTTTATTTTCCTAGAGTAATCGAAGTTTCTTTGCAAAAAAATTTAATAATTAATAAAAAAATTACATAGTTAATAAATACCATTATTATGTTATAAAGAAGAAGAAATTTGTAATAAATAAAATTTCTTCTTAGATAACTAGTTGTGACACATTTTTATTTGTGTAATATTTACGTGAAAGAATGTTATTGATGATAGTTTAACCCTTTCCGGCACGGGCAAAATTTGTACTAAAATGAGAAATTATCGACTGACACCGGAATTCACAAACGAATTTTTTAAATATTTTGAATACCTTAATTTAAGCTTTTATTATCAAAACAAAATATTACTAAAATATTACTGGTGCCGTCTGCAAGTTTGGAATTAAAATTAGGTATCCGACCGGGCACAGTGTGCCGGAAAGAGTTAACCAGTGTTAGTAGTAATTTTCGGCGAAAAAAAAAAATCGTTAAAAATGGAAATCTATTTTTTCTTTCGATTCTCTAAAGTATGTATTTTCACACGACTCTTTTGCTGAAAATTTGAAAATTTCCAGTTATTTAAGTTACATTGTTATTTCCTATTAAAGCTAGTCCCGGAGGTCTATTCATCATTCCGTGATAGAATCATTTCTGAAATTCTGAATGTCGAAATTTAACATTTAAATAGAAAAATTTGAAATAGAAAAAAGTAAAACTCAACTTATAAAAGACAGTAAATTTGTTTTTCTTTAAATAATAAAAGATTCTTTTCAAAAAAATTTAAATAGTTATTTAAAAAAATATTGAAACCATTTATTAGCGGCACTTTTGTTTTACTCAGCCATTATAAAAGATTCATTATAAAAAATAAATCAAGGTATGTACAGTACAATACCTAAAAAAATTTTTTAATTGATTAAAATTCGTATAATTAGGAAATCATTCTGTGCCAAAGATGAATTTGATCCAACCTAGATCACACGTAAAATGAATTACTAATTATGTATACCTTTGTATGTATCAATTACTTTTTTTAAAAAATTGAGCATTTTCACTTTCGTTTTCGGTCGAAAATAGAAATATCATAGAAATTTAGTTTGGGTTTCGGTCGGTCCATATTTCCAAACGAAGAGAAAAAAAAAAATAGAGACCTGATTATGGAAGACATTGCCTCGACCAATGGCGTTCTTACATAATCGGATTTCTGTCCTTTTACCTTTTCCAGGGAACATATTGAGATTCCAAAGCTGCCATCCATTGATGTTGTGATAGTTGCCAGAAGATTTCGGGATTGATTAATATCAATTACATATTTGAGGATCCAATAAACTAGATAAACAAAATTTCTTCCTTATTTAAATAAGTAGTGATCATACTCTTTAAAAAAAAAAAAAAAAAAAAAATATATATTTGCGTGAAAAAATGTTATGGACGATAGTTTAGCCAGTGTAGCAGAAATTTTCGGAGAAAAGCGTTGTTTAAAATGGAAATCTATTTCTCCTTTCGATTCTCTAATGTATGGATTTTCACATGATTCTTTTTTTGCTGAAATTTTGAAAATTTCCAGAATTCCATTCTAAGTTACATTGTTATTTCCTATTCCTAGCCCCGGAGGTCTATTCATCATTCCATGACGGAATCTTTTCTGAAATTCTGAATGTCGAAATTCAAAATTTAATAGGAATATGGAAATGGAAAAAAGTAAAACTCAACTAATAAAGGATGGTAAATTTATTTTTCTTTAATAATAAAGTTCGTTTAAAATTTTTTTAAATAGTTGTTAAAAAAAATATAGAAACCATTTATTAGCAGTAGCATTGTTTTATTTGCTATTAAAAAAGAGTTATTATAAAAATCATTATGAAAAATAATTCGTGGTACATTACATGGCCAAAGATGACCGTCCCTTGCTATTTTAGACATTTTGTTAAATATATAGAAAAATACATGAGGAATTATCTTGAAACTTTAAATGTGTAAACATAATAGTAAAAGTCATAAATTTCCGTGAAGATCTTTTCGCGAAACTCTAAAGGGGACCGTCAACAAATTGAAAAAGGATGAATATCTTTTAAACAACCCTGTCAAAACTAATGTAGCAAAAGCGTTCAAACTGCAGATTATTATTGAGTGGCTTATTGTAATAAACTGTGTTCATTTTTATGTCGATGGCATGTATACTTGTAGAGAAATTAAGGTTTTCATAAAAACAATCCCAAATTTTTCCAAGATTTTTGCTTATAATTTGCAGAGTTCTTAATATAAAATAATATTATTTTCCGAAAATATGACAAATAATATTGCACATAACACCCAGTTATCAGAATTCAAAAATAATAAAAATTGTATGAAAAATGAGTAGGTTTACTAAATAATTTTTCACTGCGCATGCGTCAACCATATCAAAATTTTATTTGTATATTATGTTAGCTAAATGTATAGAGCAACTTCTGTGAAAGTCTTAAAATCATAGCTTTAAAATTCTGAAAGTTATCGTCTATAGAATAGTACAAAATCCGTTGTTCACAAAATGAAGCAAAAAGTGAGGGGTATTGTCCAAATGTAATATTACGTCCCATATTGTGTATTCTATATTGACACTAATCAATGAATATATGGATACAACCCCTCTTGTTTTTGTTTCATTTTGGGAATAACGGATTTTCAACTTATTCTATAGACGATTTCTTTCAGAATTTTCAAATTATGATTTTGAGACTTTCAGAAAAGTTGCTCTATACATTTAGCTAACATAATATGCAAATGAAATTTTGATATCGTTGACGCATGCGCAGTGAAAAATTATTTAGTAAACCTACTCATTTTTCATACAATTTTTATTATTTTTTAATTCTGATTACAGGGTATTGTGTGCAATGTTGTTTGTCATATTTTCAGAAAAGAATATTTTTTATGTCAAGAATTTTGCAAATTATAAGCAAGGAACATAGAAAATTTTGGGACTTTTTTTATAAAAAAAAAACCCTTAATTTATCTACGAGTATACTTGCTATCGACATAAAAATGAACAAAGTTTATTACAATAGGCCATTTAACCATAATCTACAGTTTAAGCACTTTTACTACATTAGTTTTGACAGGGTTATCCAAAAGATATTCATTCTTTTTAAATTTGTTGACGGTCCCCTATAGAGTTTCGGGAAAAAATCTCTAAGGAAATGTATGAATAGTACTATTATATTCATACACTTAAAGTTTCAGTATAATTCCTCATGTATTTTTCTAGATATTTAACAAAATGTCTGAAATCGCAAGTAGACGGTCATCTTTGGCCATGTAGTATATGTACGATATTTAAAACGTTTTTTAATTAGATGAAATGTGTATAATTAGGAAATCATGCTGTATCGTAGATGAATTATAAACATTTTATTCTATATCAAAATAAAAAGGGTTGGCAACACAGTATTCCAACCTAGGTTACACGTACAATAAATTACTAATTCTGTATACCTATGTATGTATCAATTACTTTTTTAAGCACTTCAGGGGCAAGGTACTTGCATTCGTAAAATACGAAATGAATGACTGGCACCAGAAATTACAAGCAAATTTATTCCAAAATAAAAAAAAGCTTTTGTTCACGCATTATGCAAAAGGGAATTTTTCATTTTAATAAACCGGGACCAATGAAGCATTTAGAAATTAAAATTAGATAGTCCCCCCCCCCCCCCAAAAAAAAAAAAAAAAAAAAAAACACCGATTTTGAAAGGGTTAAAAAAATGAACAATTTCGCTTTCGTTTTCGGTTGCATATAGAAAGATTATTGAAATAAGTAATCGGTATTTGGTCAGTCCATACTTCCAATCAAAGAGAAAAAAACATTCCTTAAAATATGTAGTCAGGATTTCTAAATTCTTTAATCAACGTACAAGGATTATTTAATTAGTAATAAATTATTAAATGATTAAGCATACTTTTGAATAATTTTAATACATATTATTATTTTTATTTCTACTGTCTAGGGTTTGAAATATTAATTTGTTTCAATTTTATTTTCAGTTGATATTTTTTAGCAGATGTGGTTCGTGTATAGTAACTTCATTACTGCTATACAGTTGTAAATATAAATAATATTTGCCGATTTATAACTTGTGCCCGACTAATAAAAAAAGTTTTAAAATTAATTTATTAATTAATAATTAAATTCTAAAATTATTTAAATTATTTATTGTCATCGGAAACATACATATGTACATATTTTTATTTATTAATTAATTTATTTATTTAATTCAAAAACGCCAGGAAGTGAGGGAGAAATCCATTGCAAAACCCCATCTTTACATACATAAATCCTGTTAAGTTAATAAAAGAATTTTTTCATTATTTTATCAGGCTGCTCAACACCCCGTGCTCTCCTTTCCTCGTATAAAAAAAAAGAAAGAAAGAAGGAAAAATCTAAAAATTTTGAAGAAATACTGAAATGAGAAAATCAAAAATTAAAAAAGAAATTCATCTTTAGTGTATTAAACTATTTTTATTTTATTATTAAAAATAAAAAATAAATTTTACTTCTAAATTTCACTTACTTATAACTTACTTAACGAGACAGATTAAAACTTATCATATAACACAACAAATGCTCTTTTGTAGAGCTCATATGCAATATGCATCATCAACTTTAGAGCGCTAAGTCCACTCCTTAAGATGCAACACTAGTCACAGAAAATGACCCGGATGATAATGTTAAGTCTATGGGGGCGTTCTTTTCACATATCTCGCTCAAATTTTAATATTTTTACTTGTTTTTTTTTTTTTTTTTTTTTTGCACAAGATAGTTAAGGACGATGCACAACCGGGCTAGTTTTTACTTTTACAGTTTTGATTTCAATTTTTTTTTAAATACTTTATCTTTCGAAATCGGTTAGAACCTATTCTGAAATTAAAACTATCATAATATAAAAAAAATATATATCCAAAATCGAAAAAGTAAAAACTAGCCCGGTTGTAGATCGTCCTCAGCTACCCTATGCAAATAAATAAATAAATAATAAAAATAAAAATAAATAAATAATATATCAAAACTTGAGCGAGATATTTGGAAAGAATGTCCCCATATACTTAATATTATCATACGGGTCTTTTTCAGTGAGTAATGTGGACTCTTTGGCCAAGTCATCGGATCACGGCGAAACTAAAAAAAGGGCGAAGATCCTCCAGGCCTGAAAATTTCATCCAATTCTATACCGATTAGTTGTGAAAATCCAGAATCCCCGTTTTGTCACTTTTTTCAAGTTCAATGAAACAACATGAAAGGACAATTCATTACAACCGAAACGAGGAAACATTCAGTGACGCGTAATGGCTTGTTCGAAAGCTTTTAGTTTAGGTATGCGCCTTTCGGTGGTCGAATAAAAAAATATCCAATATTTAATGAAATGGCACCCATTTAAAATTTATATAGCGCTATACCTTCTATAATATAACATTATAGAGAACTCACCTTTTTTATTTCCTAATTAAATAATTTTTTTCGTGCTGCCCCCCCCCCCCCCCTCAAAAAAAAAAAGTACGCCATTTAAAAAAAGATATAACACGTGTATTTTGTTTTTATAAATATATAAAAATTCAGATACTTCTGATGTATTTTTGCATTGTTGAAATTGATGTCATTCAGAACAGAAAAGGCATATTTTTCATAAATATATCGATAAACTGTAACTAAATGTGTGTTAAAAAATCGTACCTTCATTTGAATGATTTGTAGTCAGAACAGCTGTTATAATTACAGCTATTATATTACAATGGAATAATGTAGGAAAAATATAATAAAAATAGCTTATTGTATGTGACGTCATATTCCATTGTCCCATTCAAATGATGTTTCATTCTGAATTTATCCCGTATTCACCAATAATTTGCAACGCTTTAATTTATTTATTCTTTTGTTTATATTTTTACCTTTCCAGGGGCAAGGTACTTGTATTCGTAAAATTGTGAAATAATTAAATGACACCAATATTTACGTGAAAATTTATTTGTAGACAAGAAACAAGTAAAAAGTATATTTTCGCATACCTAATAAAAGTGAAATTTTCATTAGAAGATTCGGATTCTAATGTGGCAATTAGGGATTAAAATTATGTAATACCATAGTGGCATCACCACCCTTCAAGTGGTTAAACATTTTTTTATGGGAAAACTAAAAAAACAAAAGTCAATTTTATCAACTTACTGTTGATTAAACACTTATCTCAAAAGGCTTTTCTTTAACTTAAACATTATAAATCTCTAACGTTTCTATTGTTTATTGCAAGGCAGAAAAATAAATCTGTATAGAAAAAGTCAACTACATTTTCACTATTCTATTACCTCCAGATCGCTACGTGCCCGAGCACACGTTTCAAAACTCATTACACACCTGAACTCATTACCCAACAAGACCAAAACCGCAAGAAATCGCCTACGTTCTGCCGGTATACCGGCTTGCTTGACCGACATCACGTTCGCCGGCTCGTTTGTTTCTTTGAATTATGCGTCTGGAACTATTTCTATAATGCGTTTATTTTTTTTGTAGACGTTATATAAAAAATAAAAATAAAAATAAACAAAGCACAATGAATTAGAGAAAGAGGAATTCTTTAAGGTGCGGTTATTGTTGATGATATTTTAAAAGGTGGTCGGAAAGATAAGGATATGAGATAATAGATATGAAAAGGAATTCTTAGCATGTAATTGATTACATACGAGTTAAGATGTTTTTGTTTGTTGTTGGTTTTTTAAAGAGTTAGCTTTAGTATTAATGAGTGTTTTATATAGATTAAAAGGAAAAAAAAATGTTTACCTATGAATGTTTTATTTGTCATGGGGGACAGGATGACATAGGGAATAGGAGGACAAGATAAGACGTTGCATAAAAAAATAATAATAAAAATAAATAAAAATAAACAACGCACAGTAAATTTGAGAAATACGAATGGTGCGAAAAAAAAGTACGGTTATTGTTGACGATTCTTTGCTAGGTGATTAGAAAGAGAAGGATATGAAATAATAGATATGAAAAAGAATTCTTTGAAGGTTATTGATGAGTGAAATTAGGGGGTTACGAGGGTTTTGTTTGCTTTTTAAAACAGAGTTAGCTTTAGTATTAATGAATGTTTTATTTAGATTTAAATGAAAAACATGTGTGCCTATGTGTGCTTTATTTGTCATGGGAGAAGGGACAGATTGATATAGGGGACAGGGAGGCAGGAGGACAGGATAAGGTGTTATATAAAAAAATTTAAAATAAAGAAAGCTCAATGGAATAGAGAAAGACAAATGCGTTAAGTGCTGTTATTGTAGATAATTATTTAAAAAGTTATTTGAAAGATAAGGATATGACATAAAAGATAGGGAAAGGAATTCTTTGGAGGATATTAATTACATACGTAAATAAATAAATAAATAAATACATATATATATATATATATATATATATATATATATATATATGTATATATATTAAGTATTAGTTTTAGTATTAATGAGTGTTTTATTTTATTATTTTATTTTTTTAGATTTAAAAGAAACAAATATGTACCTAGGAGTGTTTTATTTATCATAGAAAGGACAGGTTGGCATAGAGAGCAGGAGGATAGTATGGCACAGGAGAACAATGTGACACAGGGGGACAGGAAGACAAGATAAGACGTTATGTAAAAAAAAAAATAAATAAATAAATAAATAAAAATAAACAAAGCTCAATAAATTAGAGAACGACGAATGCTTCAAGGTGTGGTTATTGTTGATGATTTTTTAAAAAAGTTATTAGAAAGATAAGGATATGAGATAATAGATATGAAAAGGTATTCTTTGAAGATTATTGATTATATGTGTGAAATTAGTTAGGATGTTTTTGTTTGCTTTTTTAAACAGAGTTAACTTTAGTATTAATGAATGTTTCATTCAGATTTAAAAAGAAAAAAAATATGCGCCTATGTGAATTTTGTTTGTCGCGGGGAGGACAGTTTGACATAGGGGGAGAGGACAAGATGACATAGGATAGAAGACACAGGGAGACCGGAGGACAGGATGAGAGGAAAGAGGAGATGCTTTGAATTCCAAATTATAAAAGAATTTCGTGCAACTTTGGTAACGCCATTCAAATCTTTTATTTATTTATTTTTTATAGTAATTTGTAGAATTTGGAGATCTAGAAATATAATTTTCTTACTATTGAAATATAGAAATATTTCGTAACAGAACCCCCCCCCCCCCACACACACACACACATACACACACAAACACACAATCTTTCAACGTCAAGAAAGTTTTAAAAAATGCAAATGAAAAAATAAATCATCTTTTTAGAGATTGTTTTGTTTTGTTCAGCCAATATTGCTTTTAGAACAAGATAAAGTAAACTATCAATAAATTATTCAAAACGATATTTCTAGTAATCGATGCATTAAATTAATTTTAAACAAGTTATTTTAATGGTACTTTAAAGTACCGTCGAGGCATAAAATTTTAAGATACTGAGATTGTTGAGACCTTTAGAAAGGTGATTAAACTATAAGGGCATGAGATATTATTGATGGGAATAGAACTTCTTTGAAGTTATTGATTATTTAAGATTCTGAATATGAAATTAGTTAAGAATTTTTTATTTGCTTTTTAAAAGAGAGATAACTTTAGTATTAACGAAAGTTTTATTTCGATTTAAAAGAAGAAACAAAAATGTGTGTGATACAGATATGATTATCACTAATATGAGATAAGTAACATGAGGTAATAGACATAGAAAGGATATCTCTGGAGATTGTTGATTGCATAAGTATATTTGTGTGAAATTAGTTAGGGGCTCTGGAAATATAAAATTATCATTTTAGGAGGAAGAAAGAGGTTCTGGCATATGATATCATAAGATATTTCTAGGGGAAGAGGGGTTATCTTTTTATATCAATATCATTTTTGGATTCAATAAAGTTTTTCCCTTTTTATTCGTAACATGGTCTTTGGTACAAAATAGCATGTTATCTTTTTTAGCATGTTATCTATTTTTATGAAAATACAAAGTTATTATTAAAATCACTAAATTATTATAAAATTATTTAGTTCTAAAATATGGAATACCCCAACGTTTGATATTCATATTCTTCTTCGTATGTCTATACATATATAATTACGATTCGAGAAACCATGTGTAAAGTATGAAATAAAACTTATGTTTACTAATAAATAAAACAGAAAAAGAAAAAATGTTATCCACTTGTTTTGTTGATTAGGATTTCTATCTGCCTGTGATCCTTCCTCCGTTCGGGTAAAATTCAACAGGACTTTATTAGCGTTGAATACATTATGTAACAAAAAACTATTATAAAGTACTTTTTAATAGCATTTCTTTTAAGTGTTACTTGATAAAATGTTTTTCATATGCAAAGTGATATTTAATTGACTTTTCTTCATTTGAATCATAAAAGTATGGGAAAATAAAAAGGTAGCACTTCAAACTAAATAAATAATAAATAAATAAACCATTTTAATAATGATATCCTTACCGGGAGAGGGGGGAGGTTGAGGGATCATAACGTATGATATCTGAAGGAGGGGGAGTGTCCAAAATTAGCAAAAGTTGATAACGTTATACATGCACTAGCCCCTTAAGAAATTTTTGTTTGTTTCCGGTAAACTTTACTGCTGAAGAAAATTCTGCTTAAACTTCAAAGAAAAACAAATTACGTGCTCTTTATATATTTCATTATTATGACAGAGATTTTTTTTAATTATAAAAAAATACATGTGGCACTCGGGGACTGCCGCGGTAAAGCTATTGCATAGCATTTTTTATCAACTTATGCAATTATAATTATTTATTAATTTTTATTTATGCAGTTTTTTTTTTTTTTTTTTTTGTCTTTGATATTAATTCAAGTTACACTTTTTGAGCGTGATGACCGATAGCAAAAATTTTTTTTTTCTTTTATTGAATAAATGACAAGTTAATATCGTTTAAAATATTTTTATTATCTTACAATACATGTAGGTTAATCAGGAATTTTTATCATTGAAACTATACGTTTACGGTAGCTGAAATAAAAACATAAGTTTGAGACTTGATATTCTCAAAATATCTGAAAAATACCGCGTCAATATCTGCCGAAGTCTACCGAAGGATACCGTGCCGAAGTCTGCCAAACTGAAGCGACGAACACTCTCTCATAATAAATTACTAAACAAAATTTGGCCACGATACGAAAATTAGATTGCGAGTTATAAGCATTTTAAGATTTTCGACCCTCACCGTGGGGGTCTCCAGTCACCAAAAATTAAAACTGTCTCATAATAAATTACCAAACGAAATATGGCCGCGCTACGAAAGTTAGACCGCGAGTTATAAGCATTTTAAATTTTTCGACCCTCACCGTGGGGGGGGGTCTCCTGTCACCAAAAATTAACATTGTTTCATAATAAATCACCAAACAAAATTTGGCCGCGCTATGAAAATTAGAACGCGAGTTATAAGCATTTTAAATTTTTCGACCTTCACCGTGGGCGGGGGGGGGGGGGCGGTCTCCTGTCACCAAAAATTAACACTGTCTCATAATAAATTACCAAACAAAATGTAGCCGCGCTACGAAAATTAGATCGCGAGTTATAAGCATTTCAAATTTTTCGACCCTCAACGTGGGGGGGACACCTGTCACCAAAAGTAACACTGTCTCATAATAAATTACCAAACGAAATTTGGCCGCGCTACGAAAATTAGATAGCCAGTTATAAACATTTTAATTTTTCGACCCTCACCATGGGGGGGGGGGTCTCCTGTCACCAAAAATTCACACTGTCTCATAATAAATTACCAAACAAAATTTGGCCGCGCTACGAAAATTAGATCTCGAGTTATAAGCATTTTAAGTTTTTCGACCCTCACCATGGGGGATCTCCTGTCACCAAAAGTAACACTGTCTCGTAATAAATTACCAAACAAAATTTGTCCGCGCTACGAAAATTAGATCGCGAGTTATAAGCATTTTAAATTTTTCGACCCTCACCATGGGGGAGGTCTCCTGTCACCAAAAATTAACACTGCCTCATAATAAATTACCAAACAAAATTTGGCCGCGCTACGAAAATTAGATCGCGAGTTATAAGCATTTTAAGTTTTTCGACCCTCAACGTGGGGGATCTCCTGTCACCAAAAGTAACACTGTCTCGTAATAAATTAGCAAACAAAATTTGGCCGCGCTACGAAAATTAGATCGCGAGTTATAAGCATTTAAAATTTTTCGACCCTCACTGTGGGGGGTCTCCTGTCACCAAAAATTAACACTGTCTCATAACAAATTACCAAACAAAATTTGGTCGCGCTACGAAAATTGATCGCGAGTTATAAGCATTTTAAATTTTTCGACCCTCACCGTGGGGGGTCTCCTGTCACCAAAAATTAACACTGTCTCATAATAAATTACCAAACAAAATTTGGCCGCAATACGAAAAGTAGATCGCGAGTTATAAGCATTTTAAATTTTTTGACCCTCACCGTGGGGGGATCTCCTGTCACCAAAAATTAACACTGTCTCATAATAAATTACCAAACAAAATTTGGCCGCAATACGAAAAGTAGATCGCGAGTTATAAGCATTTTAAATTTTTCGACCCTCACCATGGGGGAGGTCTCCTGTCACCAAAAATTAACACTGTCTCATAATAAATTACCAAACACAATTTGGCCGCGCTACGAAAATTAGATCGCGAGTTATAAGCATTTTAAGTTTTTCGACCCTCAACGTGGGGGATCACCTGTCACCAAAAGTAACACTGTCTCATAATAAATTACCAAACAAAATTTGGCCGCGCTACGAAAATTAGATCGCGATTTATAAGCATTTTAATTTTTCGACCCTCAACGTGGGGGGGGGGTCTCCTGTCACCAAAAATTCACACTGTCTCATAACAAATTACCAAACAAAATTTGGCCACGATACGAAAATTAGATTGCGAGTTATAAGCATTTTAAGATTTTCGACCCTCACCGTGGGGGTCTCCAGTCACCAAAAATTAAAACTGTCTCATAATAAATTACCAAACGAAATATGGCCGCGCTACGAAAGTTAGACCGCGAGTTATAAGCATTTTAAATTTTTCGACCCTCACCGTGGGGGGGGGGGTCTCCTGTCACCAAAAATTAACATTGTTTCATAATAAATCACCAAACAAAATTTGGCCGCGCTATGAAAATTAGAACGCGAGTTATAAGCATTTTAAATTTTTCGACCTTCACCGTGGGCGGGGGGGGGCGGTCTCCTGTCACCAAAAATTAACACTGTCTCATAATAAATTACCAAACAAAATGTAGCCGCGCTACGAAAATTAGATCGCGAGTTATAAGCATTTCAAATTTTTCGACCCTCAACGTGGGGGGGACACCTGTCACCAAAAGTAACACTGTCTCATAATAAATTACCAAACGAAATTTGGCCGCGCTACGAAAATTAGATAGCCAGTTATAAACATTTTAATTTTTCGACCCTCACCATGGGGGGGGGGTCTCCTGTCACCAAAAATTCACACTGTCTCATAATAAATTACCAAACAAAATTTGGCCGCGCTACGAAAATTAGATCTCGAGTTATAAGCATTTTAAGTTTTTCGACCCTCACCATGGGGGATCTCCTGTCACCAAAAGTAACACTGTCTCGTAATAAATTACCAAACAAAATTTGTCCGCGCTACGAAAATTAGATCGCGAGTTATAAGCATTTTAAATTTTTCGACCCTCACCATGGGGGAGGTCTCCTGTCACCAAAAATTAACACTGCCTCATAATAAATTACCAAACAAAATTTGGCCGCGCTACGAAAATTAGATCGCGAGTTATAAGCATTTTAAGTTTTTCGACCCTCAACGTGGGGGATCTCCTGTCACCAAAAGTAACACTGTCTCGTAATAAATTAGCAAACAAAATTTGGCCGCGCTACGAAAATTAGATCGCGAGTTATAAGCATTTAAAATTTTTCGACCCTCACTGTGGGGGGTCTCCTGTCACCAAAAATTAACACTGTCTCATAACAAATTACCAAACAAAATTTGGTCGCGCTACGAAAATTGATCGCGAGTTATAAGCATTTTAAATTTTTCGACCCTCACCGTGGGGGGTCTCCTGTCACCAAAAATTAACACTGTCTCATAATAAATTACCAAACAAAATTTGGCCGCAATACGAAAAGTAGATCGCGAGTTATAAGCATTTTAAATTTTTTGACCCTCACCGTGGGGGGATCTCCTGTCACCAAAAATTAACACTGTCTCATAATAAATTACCAAACAAAATTTGGCCGCAATACGAAAAGTAGATCGCGAGTTATAAGCATTTTAAATTTTTCGACCCTCACCATGGGGGAGGTCTCCTGTCACCAAAAATTAACACTGTCTCATAATAAATTACTAAACACAATTTGGCCGCGCTACGAAAATTAGATCGCGAGTTATAAGCATTTTAAGTTTTTCGACCCTCAACGTGGGGGATCACCTGTCACCAAAAGTAACACTGTCTCATAATAAATTACCAAACAAAATTTGGCCGCGCTACGAAAATTAGATCGCGATTTATAAGCATTTTAATTTTTCGACCCTCAACGTGGGGGGGGGGGTCTCCTGTCACCAAAAATTCACACTGTCTCATAACAAATTACCAAACAAAATTTGGCCGCGCTACGAAAATTGATCGCGAGTTATAAGCATTTTAAATTTTTCGACCCTCACCGTGGGGGGGGGGGTCTCCTGTCCCCAAAAATTAACACTGTCTCATAATAAATTACCAAACAAAATTTGGCCGCAATACGAAAAGTAGATCGCGAGTTATAAGCATTTTAAATTTTTCGACCCTCACCGTGGGGGGATCTCCTGTCACCAAAAATTAACATTGTCTCATAACAAATCATCAAACAAAATTTGGCCGCGCTACGAAAATTAGAACGCGAGTTATAAGCATTTTAAATTTTTCGACCCTCACCGTGGGGGGGGGGTCTCCTGTCACCAAAAATTAACATTGTTTCATAATAAATCACCAAACAAAATTTGGCCGCGCTACGAAAATTAGATCGCGAGTTATAAGCATTTTAAATTTTTCGACCCTTTTCATGGGGGGGGGGGGGTCTCCTGTCGCCAAAAATTACACTGTCTCATAATAAATCACCAAACAAAATTTGGCCGCGCTACGAAAATTAGACCGCGAGTTATAAGCATTTTAATTTTTTCGACCCTCAACGTGGGGGTCTCCTGTCACTAAAAATTAACACTGTCTCATAATAAATTACTAAACAAAATTTGGCCGCGCTACGAAAATTAGATCGCGAGTTATAAGTATTTTAATTTTTTCGATCCTCACCATTGGACGGGTATCCAATCACCAAAAGCTACATTATCCTACCTTGTTTTACCTTAAGACGATTCTTTTCTATAAACATTCTATCAGGAATTTTTATTATTGAAACTATAGATTTATAGTATCTGAAATAAGAAATATATATGTTTGAGACTTGATATCCTCTAAATATCTGAAAAATACCGCGTCAATGTCTGCCGAAGTCTACCGAAGGATACCATGCCGAAGTCTGCCGAATTGAAACGACGTTAGCCGAGTGTTAGGTTTTTTCGTTACGGATGTGTTAGGTTTTTTCGCGTTACGGAATTTTTGGATTCGGTCGCCGCGCTCAAAGCCCGTGATAAAAGCTATGCAATAGCTTAAAAAATAATGAAAGCGCTTTCATATATAAGAAAGAGGAATGCTTTAAACTTTGGTCATTGTTGATAATATTTTACAAAGTCAGTTGGAAAAATAAGAATGAGAGGTAATATTTATTAATGAGCTGTTTTACGCTTCAAAGAATTTTTTTTTAATCTATGTGTTCTTTATGTAAATTATTATTGAAGCACAAAATGAATAAAACATTTAAAGTAAATTGATTGAAATAAAATGTTGAAAATAAAAACGTTTTGTGATGCAAATATTAAAAGCAGTTAGTGTTTATTGACTTTTTGTAAGGGGATTAGTATAAGATAAGGATTAGTAGATAAATGTTAGTAACATATCAGGTAATAAACATGAAGAGTATTGATTACATGCTCTTGAAGATTATTGATTACATAAGTTTTCGCCATGGAATTAGTTGATTAATTGTTAAAAGGTTTTTTGTTTGTTTGTTGTTTTGCTTGTTCCGAGTTAGATTTAGTGTTTATGAAAGCTTTATTTTAGCTTAAAAAATGTATGCATGTTTATATTTTTAATATATTAAGTCAGATAATTAGAAAAAAACAGAAGTAAAAGAAAAATAAACAAAATGTAGTAATTACGGAAAGATTATTCACTCGGAAATGTTTAAGGTGCTTGAATTGTTTAAAAATTTACCAAAAATACAAAAATATCTTTGAATTGAAGCAAAGTAGAGTATTCTAAAGTGAATAAATATTTCGTATGTTCATTGGCGCCAGCTTATATGGGCCCGTGGGCAAGGCCGTAGCTCAGGGGGCGCTATGGGCGGCTCAGCCCCCCCTAAAATATTTTGAGCCCCCCCCCCCCTGGAAAAAGTTTCAAGGTTTTCACTAAATGTTCTGAAAATTCAAATGAAATTCTGTTCAAAAATCTAACTTAGTTTTGAGACGCTTTCACAGTTTCGCAGAGTTAATAAACCGTATCTAAAATAAGTGTTTCAACACTCCCTCATTCGTACCAGTTATACACTCAAAATTTTCATCATCCTATTCTCTTCATAGCATAAAATGAATTTATTACAACAGTTTAATGAGAAACATTGTACCTAAAATGTGAATATGCACTAATTTATCTTTCTGCATTAGAGAGAGAGAAAAAAAATATGAGCCCCCCTACATTCTCTTAAGCCCCCCCCTATCGTTCACTTCTAGCTACGGCCCTGCCCGTGGGTCCCGAGCCCACCCAATGATTTTGAATCGTAGTGTGTCCAATTCTAATTGGTCTGTTTCGTTATTTATTTCATTATTATTTTATTATTCATTTTTCTTCCAAGGACAAAATTTATTCGGCCAAAGACCATGTGTTTTAATTCTCCAACTGACACCCAGAAATCTCAAATGGCTGAAATGTTTTTCTCCATGTTTAACTTTTTGCTATTTCAATTTGTAATCATATTCATGATATCATGATATTGCAATAAATATTGGTATCTTTAATAAGGAAAAACGTATAAGAATATTATTTAATAAAATTGCAACTTTAGAAAATATGATAGCTTGACTTAAAATTCGCATCTTTCACCATCTGTCCACCCTTCAAAGGAAAAGAAACTGATCGTACCATTTTACCAAAATATTTTTGAGCCCACCCAATATTTTTGGGGCAACCCAATATTTTTCAAAAGCTGACGCTACTGCGTATGTTGATAATTTTCTTTTTCTTTTTTTTTTCTTTTTCTTTCTTTTTAACTAGTTTTCACTACCGTGACTTCAAATAAATAAATTATATGCCATAGATTACTAAAAGCACTATACTACATGTTTTATGTACATTATTCACTGAAGGGATAAAACAAAAATTTAATAAAAAACATTGTGCTAGAAACTATATGAAAAAAATATTGCAAGTTTCGGACATTATTATTTAGAGCAGTTGTTGATAATAATTTGCACAAAATGATTAATGAGATAATATCTGTGCAGAAACACGTATCAGAAACAGTTTTACATAATTACTTAAGCTTAATTTCTTAATTTTTGATTACTTGAACTTAAATATGAAATTAGTTGAGAGCATTTTTTGTTTGTTTGTCTGCTTCAAATTAGTTTTGATCTCTGGCATAATTCAAATTTAGTAAACATTTAAAACTAGTTCGCCTTTTTTTTTCAGTGGAAGGCGATAAAACTTATATAACTGCCAGAAAAAACTTTTTTCGCTGTAATTAATATGCCCCTGTTGCAACAGTAGATTTACAGGAGAACGCATAATGATACGACAGCAATTTTGTTTATTGGTTTAGTGTTCTGAAATAGTTGGTCATGTAGCAATGTTTTTCTTCAAAAACAAATGGCTAAGGAAAAAAGATTTTCTTCAATGAAAGTGGATTAATGTAAGTAATTTCACTTGTGCTGACGCATCATTATGCGTTCCCCTGTAATACTACTTTTGCAGCAGAGAAATATTAATTACAGCAAAAATAAATAAATAAAAATAAAAATAAGTAAAAAATATGTCAGGTCTAAATTTTTCAGTAAAAAATAAAGGTAAAGCAATTTTCAATCATTTCTTTATCCAACTGTAGCTTGTTTTTATACTATATCACACATGAGAGGGCAATCGGAGAGTCGATGAAAACACAACTTATCAGTAAAAAAAAGATGGACTGGGAGCTCCAAATACAATATTATCATTCATATAA
Source organism: Maratus speculifer (assembly GCA_964019185.1). Taxonomy (NCBI): domain Eukaryota; kingdom Metazoa; phylum Arthropoda; class Arachnida; order Araneae; family Salticidae; genus Maratus; species Maratus speculifer. The sequence goes on along the minus strand of OZ025297.1, from coordinate 298,083,951 downwards.
AAAAAACATAAAATTTCATGCAAATTATAAAAGAAATAAAATACTATTACTTTTACAATAAATTATTTATTTTGGCATTTGGAATTACAAACAGTAATCCAATTTCTTTTACATTTGCTGCAACTCGAGTTGCATTTATCTTTACAATTTTAATACTGAAATCCTAAAACCCCTAATTTGGAATTTCTTGGTGTTGGAATCTTCAACTTTCGCGGCTAGTTCTGTTTTGAACGCTCTTAATTAAATAAATTTCGAACTCGCAACAAAAATAACAGTATATTGATAGTTCTTCGCATGTAAAACAAGGAAACAGACGAAAAATAAATATCAGTGAGCACCCCAAAAGTTGCAAACTCCTATATCAAAAATAAACTATCAACTGATATCGAAGAGTTTTTACCAACAAACTAAAACAAACTTGTGCTACCGCGATTGCTGTTATATCTTTACATGATAGTGAGGCGCTGACATGGAATACAGTAAAAATAGGACAAATTTACGGAAATTCTACGAGTAATCGGGACGCCAGTACAATTTACTGTTTTACGGAAAAATTTCCAAAAATTCTAGAATTTATTTATTTATTTATTTATTTGTTTTTGGCTTTTTTGGGAAGCTATTTCAACAATTTTTTCTAGAAATTTTGTTGTTAAAAATAGTGAATTGTACTGGCATCCCGATTACCTATAGAATTTTCGTAAAATCGTCCGCATTTTTTAACAGGGAATAAATAAATGCATTCATAACAGTGTCCGACTAGCAATTTTTTGTGCATAGGGCACTTTCAATTTTTCGTGCCCCCTTAAATTCGTTGCTTTCCTGATATTAGGTTTTTTTTTTACAAATTACACACTTATTCGGATTGTTTTAACAAATTTTCCTGAAAATCGAAAAACGGTTTTAAAATTTAAAAATATATATATTATTTATTGTAATGGACTTTTAATTTTATAATGAGATATGTTTTTGTCATTCCATCTTACCAATATCTCAAATACATCTATTTTTCACAATTATGACTTTTTAAATGGAAATTTAGAAGAAATTATGAAATCATTTGTACTCATCAGAAGTTTTGTTCCTTGGGCGCGGGCCTCGGTTGCCCGTGCGATAGTCAGAGCCTGATTTATAAATGAAATCTCCAGCTAAATGAACTGAAATTTATTAAACTGACCAAACATGATTAACAATTATCAATAATAACCGGTTAATTTGATAAATTCCTATAAATTAAACATATTACCGGCTTATTTGAACATTACTTAGTAATTATTAATAATAACTTGTTATTAATAATAATAACTGATTAATCAAACTAACCATACTATATATATTATTCCAGCGATAATACACTAACTTATCATTGTTTTTGCTATTATTAAATCCTTCTTATGCACCAGTTTCCTTGATTTTTTTAATATGACAAACTTTTTTCAGTCACTATGTGTATGATAAATTCTTTTGAACAGAAGTCAAAGTTTCATCGAGCTCATTCATTTAGAAACCGACTTAACCTAAATATTCAATGTTTTTCAAAGTGCAGTTTGTGTGTATCTCTCGTTGTTTATCAGAGTTCGTTCAACTGTGATTTATCAATAAATGTGTGAAAGAAAGAAAAGTCCACTAGGGTGCAGAAGATTGTCTTTTTGCGTGATATTTTGTGAATAAACTGGGGTACAAATAGCTTGAAAACAAAATTGAATAATCCCCTTTCCCCCTCCCCCCCCCCCAAAAAAAAGAAAATATTACATCCATGTAATACTTAAATTTAGCTAATGAAAACGGTATATTATGGTGTATTTCAAAAACCATAATAAATACATAAGACGCGTGAATGTTATATGAAGCTTAAAAAAAAAAAAAAAAAAACATTTTATTAAGGGTGTTCTTAAATTACATAGGTTTTAATTTATTTTTGTTCCGAAATGCATGAAACTAACAGTGGCGCCAGTTTTTGAAAAGTGTTGGGTGGGCTCAACCATTTTAAGGTTAAAACGACATTTTTTTTTTTTTTTTTTTTTTTTTTTGAAAATGAGATGGATGGGAAAGTTATGATAATAAAATTAGAATTTCTTAAAATATATTATAAAATTACGATCTTATTAAATTGTATTCTCACTCGAGATTTTCGTTTTATGCACTCTCATATTTACCATTATACTGTGAATATGACTACAAATTAAAACTCAGAGGACTAAATATGATACATGTCAAAAATCTGTTTAAAAGTCTTTGATAGTTTATTCTGAAAAATCATTCAATCTTATAAAAAATGAAAAACTATTTGATTTCATGGTTTCTGAACACCTGAGTTTTGAGTATATTAAGGATTTAAGATGAATTCGCAAATGTGTCACAAAATAGCCGATCCCTATTTAAGCCTATTATTACTTCTTTTGCATATATTATTTGCTAATTTACACTGTGTCTGTTACCAAAAAAAAATTACTTTTTTTTCAACTAATGAAAAATAAATAAGTAACAAAATCGAGTAATGAAAATCAAATGTGCTCAGAGCAAATTATTGGGTGGGCTCGGGCCCCATGGGCCCATATAAGTTGGCGCCACTGGGTGTTGTTGTTCAGAAACTATCTAATCGCACTCATTTTTCTGTTTTTTTTCCTTCCAAAATTAATAGAGTTTTTAGAACAAGCCATCAAAGTTGCCGTTTTGAACCGCATTTCCCGGCGAAAGATGAAAAACCAGTCCTAAAAAGAGGGGGGGAAACGTTTGATCACGTGATCAAAATCCCTTATAACTCGATAGTAAATTTAATTATCATAAAATGGAAAACAAAGTTCGATTCGAAATCGCTTCCATAGTCACACCTTCCAATTTTCCATTTTTCTGTTAAAAAATGAATTTGTAAATGTGCCAAAAAATTTTGCGCTTGTTGAGCTGTGCAGTTAAGAATAGGCTGAAAGTAATGTAAAAATGTTTCTCAATCTAAAAAAAAGAAAAAAGGTTATTCTAGAAAATTCTTATGAGATGTTTAAAATGAATATTAACAATCTAAACACAACAATCTCTACACAAATTTCCCACGAATTAATTGCTGTCAACGATTGTAACGTAATGATTTTATCGTTTGAATGAATTCTATGGAACAAACATATATTTACAAATCTAAGTGAAAGTATTTTTACGAGAAAAAAAAAAGTTTTACGAACATTTTTCTTTCGAAGAAGAGACAAGATTTGCTGCTTCAATGCTCACAAAAAAGTATGAAACAAACTGACCTAGTTAGAATCTGAAATGAAGCGAAGCGAGGTGAAAAAAAAAACGTTGTAAACAAACAGATGGATTGCAGAGAAACAATTGAAGCAACCTCGAGTAACAAAATTGAACATTGTCATAAAACAAGGTAGGATAAATAGTTTGCGATACAAATTTTTAAGTTTTATTTCCTTGGGAGTGTCAGAAGCCCGGACAGTATTTTATTCTTTTGTCTACAGTTTGTTAGAACCTAATTTGACAAAAAGCCAACTCGCAGTAAATCTTAATATTTGCCAGAATACTTGAAAAGTGTTTGTAATTGTTGCTTTACCGTCTATTCTAATTATAGTAGCGCTCAAAAGTATTTTGACAAAGATAATAATTGATTTAAATAAAAAGAATAATAAAATACAACAAAACAGAAAAAATCATGTTTCAAGCGTAGAATGTGAAGCACTTTCCAACACATTCAGAATAATGTAACAAAACTGCACCGTTTAAAAAATTTTAAATATTACGTCTCATTGCACCATATAGAAATGCATAGCGCATGTCAAAACCGAATTTCAGCTGTTCCCATCTACAATCAAAAAATTATATGATCTCAGCATATATCACATAAACTATCATCATATGTAGTTTGTTAGAACCTAATTAGTCAAAAAATCAACTCGTAGTAAATCTTAATATTTGCCAACGTACTCAACAAGTCCTTGTAATTCTTGCTTTTACCGTCTATTCTATTTACAGTAGCGCTCAAAAGTATTTTGAGAAAGTTGATAATTGACTTAAATAAAAACAATAATAAAATACATAAATCACTCATTGATTTTATTTAACCATAATCAGAGTTTTACAGAATTTCTGCAAATTAACTATGCTTTGCTAGAAAATATTGTGAAACCCAAGAAAAATATAAGAATATTAAACAAAATAAGAGTGAATAAAATGTTGTGAAAACACTTTTGAGCGCAACTGTATGTGCTAATCTGTTTCTTATTTTGTAAGAAAAAAAAAAAAAAAAAAAAAAAGGAGAGGAGGGGGGTTTGACATGAAATTTTCTCATGTTATTGATACAGATTGTGACATATCTCTTACTAAAAATAATCTTTATGGTACTTATTATTTAAATACAGTGCACAACAGATGAACACTCAAGAGAAAATATTCTTTGAATTTTTTCTTCAATATCAAAAACTTTTACTGAAAAAAAAGAAAAAAAAGGGGGGGGGGGAAAGAAAACCTTTGTCAATTTTTTAGCTTAAAGTTATAGACAAAATTCATGAACTGAGAAATTCAAATGTAGTGCATAAAAATTGTAAGATGAAATTCGTGTAAATAAATTTTAAAAAGTTTTTTTTTTTTTTTTTTTTTTTTCGCTGTTACTGATTTTTGAAAACGCTTTTGTAGTGCATTCATCCTATCATTCATACGGGCCTCATATGAGGACACATAAGTATATCCCTATAAAAAAACAACAGCAAAAAAGTAATAATAATAATAATTTATGGAGATCTAATTTGTGCAGAGATAATAGCTAGCATGCAGCACAGTAGTAAAATTGTTTTATAATGGGTTGTCATTTCTCACAAAAAAGATTTTTTAATTTTTTAAAAATAATAATGAAAAATAATTTATGTATGGAAGGGTTAATGATTTATCTCAAAAAGAAATATAATTCTTTAGGATATTATTTCAGTTGATTTAGAATGTCAGCTAAGCATTTTCATCTCCGTAATATAATCTATGCATGCAAGAGAAACAAACAACATTAATTTCCATGTTAATTCTAATGGTGTTAATGCAGCATCGTGTTTGCCTGTACAAAAGAAAAAAAATGCTTGCTGATTGGCGCCAACTTTAAAAAAAAACATTGGGTTGGCTCAAAAATATTGTGTGGGCTGAAAGATATTTTGGTAAAATGGTACAACCATAGTTTGTTTTTCTGTGAAATGTAGAAATCTGGTCAAAGATGAGACTTTTAAGTCAAGCTGTCATGTTTTAAGATAATTGCAACTTTAAAAAATATATATTTTATGCGTTTTTTCTTATAAAGACACTGACATTTATTGAAACATCATCATATCATGAACGTGACTACAAATTGAAACAGCAAAAGTTAAACAATTACATTTCAGTCATTTTGGATTTATGGATACCAGTCGGAGAATTAAAAAGCGCGGTCATTGACAAAATAAATTTTGCTCTAGGGAGAAAAATGACTAGAACAATGAAAATTTTGCATGCTAGAATTCAAAATTATTGGGTAGGCTCAGGTCCCACAGGCCCATATAAGTTGGCGCTACTGAAAATGTCTTCTTGAAAAGGGATGACATTCAAAGAGTCGATATTGTGGGCTGAGAAAGCTGATTAAAACATTATAAAAATAACTCGGAAACTTTTCTAACAAGTCGGAAATTGCACATCAAGCGTAGCAAATAAGGTGCGTTCGGACTATCACGAAAATTTAAAAATATTCATATTTTGACGTAATAGTACACAGTACTTCGGATTACAGTATAGTACCCGAAATCTTTTGTGCGTCCCTGTATATGCTATCAGATTTCTATTACACAGGAAGTAACTTCTAGTAAACCTGAGCAACTTATATTAATTTCATTAAATGTGAAATAGTTTATTATGGTTAGAACGCACCCAAAATAACAACGTTTCCTTCTACATCATTATGTGATGGAATACATTTGTGTGGCCCTATAAATTAATGACAAATATTCTTTACACCACTGATTATAGAGAATGTATAAATTTTAATAAATACTTCATAGATGCATATCACTTTTATTATATTCGAAAGAGTGTAACATTGTTAAACTGCACTTGTAACTATTTTTTCCATTGGCCGTCATGTAACGGACTTATGGGATACTGTTTAAGCAAATCTATAATAACAGTACAAATATGATTACAATTTAGAATGTTAAAAACCTTAAATGTGCGAAATTACCTATACTTATCCATCATTTATCTGTATATCTGTTTCAGTAAATATAACAAAATACTGAAATTGCAGCCCACACATTAAAATTTCTATTAAATGTTATATGATTAAATTTATTCTTTTACATTCTAATAAAAAAGTATTCTTAGTGGTATTTTCAAAAGACATTACATTTCTAGTAACGCATATGAAGCAATTAAAAGACTTAAAATTTAGATTGTCATTTTCCTGGCATGTCACATTGTGATGTGTGCAAAGTAAAGAGCCTTCTATTATAATGTATAAATACCTTTTTCCTGTTTTTTAAATTTCTAAATAATATTTACATCTTATAAAACACATATATGAGGAAGGTAAAGCATACTGTATTTTACAAATATTTTTTTCATAATTAAAATATGATTGTCTCTGAAAATAAATGTCATCTCCTGGTCTATTCATTTTAGTGTAGTTTCTTCTTGTAGTTTCATAGTGTTCTTCTTATTTTTGACATAATTCAAGTCAAAAGTAGATAACGGCATAACTAATAGCATGATCGTTTATATATATATATATATATATATATACGTTTTTAAAGTCTTTGTAAAAACTGAGTCGACTTTTATTACGTCATTTTCCTGGCGTCCATAAAATAACAAATAAAACCGAACATTACATTGAATTTGAGCTATGCTATAGAAAACATGTTCCTTTAAACAAAATTAATAAGTTAGACATTAAAAAAAAAAAAAAAAAAAAAAAAAAGTGAAAATGTGAAAAATGAAATTTGCACTATTTTGTCATACATATGCCAAGAAATGGCATAATTGCATAAAAATGAACTTATTGTTTAAGATCTTCAAAACTTAACAATTTTATATGGAAAATCCTTTATTCTCCAATTGAAAATAAATATACCTCTTGGAATTTTGAATTTTTTTCAGTGGATAATTTCAACATCTCAAAAAATCAAAATCTCAGATTTTGTGATATTCGGTCATTCCATGGTAACTTACGTTACATTTTGAACTATTTTCAGTAATATTAGTATTAAATTCAGTCTAATTTTAGTAATATAACGCACAAAAAAAAATTATTCAAAATGTAAATTTGACACGGTTTGCAAGTTAAACTTATTCAAAGCCCAATTTAGGTGAAAACTACCTAATTTTAAGGTTATTTCTTAAATTTATGTAGTTTTATTTAATATGATAACTGCCATTACTGAAAAAGGAATGTAAGTTATCATATAAAGTGCAATTTTCATTATTTTTTTTTGGTTATTTTCATTCAAATTGACCCTTAAATAGGTTTAATTGACAAATCATGTTAATTTTACATTTGAATATTTTTTAGTGTTATATTACTAAATTCATTGCAGTAAATTGTTCTAAATGTAACGTAAGTTGCCATGGAATAACCCTATTCACCCTTTCAGTATTTCCTCGCGACACCTCTAAAAAATTGTGACACAAAGCTCTGCATTCAAGGTTGTGACGGACAAAAAATAAAGAGATTAAGTGATGTTAAAGAAGAAGATAAATAATCTTAGTTAAACTGAAATTAGTTTTTAGAGATTGATAACTGACGATGCGTTAAGAGAAAACATATTTATTTGTTATAGAATCATCTATCTACTATACAATGTATATAAAAAGCAAATAAAAATTTTGAATTATTTTCAATGGATAATTTCAACAGGTTAGAGAAGCAAAATCTCAGATTTTGTGATATTCACTCTTTCTGCATTTCCTCTGGTCGCATCTAAAAAAGTGATACAATGTTCTGTGTTCAAGGTTGTGACGGACAAAAATAAAGAGATTAAGTGATATTAAAGAAAAAGATAAATAATCCGAGTTAAACTGGAATTAGTTTTTAGAGATTGACAGCCCACGATGCGTTAAGGCAAAACATATTTATTTGTCATAGGATCTACTATGTCACGGTATCTACTATACAATGCAGATATACAATGTATATAAAAAGCAAATAAAATTTTTGAATTGTTTTCAATAGATAATTTCAACATGTTAGAGAAGCAAAATCTTAGATTTTGAGATATTCACTCTTTCAGCATTTCTTCTGGTTACCTCGAACATAATGATACAGAGTTCTGTGTTCAAGGTTGTGCGGACAAAAATAAAGAGATTAAGTGATATTAAAGAAGAAAATAAATAATCTTAGTTAAACTGGAATTAGTTTTTAGAGATTGATAACCCACGATGCGTTATGACAAAACATATTTGTTTTTTATAGGATCATCTATCTACAATACAATGCATATACACAATGTATATAAAAAGCAGATAGAAATTTTGTCCTAAGTCTTATAAATTGAGTTCTTTTTAATAGACTTAGAAGTGATTTTCATCATTGGTTAGATATGACTTTGTGGAAGATTTTAGAATATAGTATAATCGTAGGGACAAAAAAAAAAGTAAACATATACTAACTTCTCAACAAATTATCGCAGAAGAAAATTACTGATATCGAACGATTGGAAATAAAGTTTTATATAAAATGTTGTATATAAAATTTGCTTAGGGGCCATCTACATAATAAAACAAACCCAAACTTAATTTTTTTTTTCAATGGCAATACCCAATTTTAACAAGATATTTCAAATTTTTGGTTCAAAATATGCCTGGATACCAAATTTGAAGTTATTTGAATGATAAGTGTTTGAATTATAAACATTCAAAATTTAGTGCTCATAATGTTAAATTACATTTTCATTTTTATTTTATTTTATTTTTTTTAATATCTCCTGGAATTTTACTCCTATGAAGGTTGGCTGATAAGGGCTATTTTTTCGCGCATCATATACCCGAAAAAAAAAGTTTCGAATCCCGATAATTGTACAGTAGCTTTGCATAGTTAAATATATGTATTTTTGTTTACAGTAAACTTTACATGATAAATAAAATAGTCAGTCATAGAAATTTTAGCCCGGAAATGGAGTGTTTTGGCTTTTTTCTACATTTTTGTCGTTTTTTGTGTCTTTGAGTTAATTTTTTTAAAAGAAGCGCTCGATGAATCCAATTAATTTTGACATGCAATGATACTACTCTTTATAAGCTTTTATATGAGCATTATTTTATTTGGGTTCAGTGTGCGCTTCTACCTATTAAAGAAAAAATGTGTTATGCGGGAGAACCAAATGCACTATTATCGAGCGCGTTCAGATTTGTTTTGCCGTACTTAAAATGTATTTACGTTGTTCAAAGGTCAATGTTGTTTTCTGAAACTCTTTTTGATAAATATTTATTAAAGAAATTTTTAATAAATAATGCTTGGATGTTAGTGCCATTGTTGTAAAGCCAGGCGGGAAACTGTTCGTATCTGTTCTAACAGAAAAGTAATATCAATACTTAAATGTTCGAAAAACTGCGATCTAAAGAGTTGTTCTAAGTTGTGCTGTAAATGCAGATAGTATGTATTTCGTGATCTTCAGTCTCGGAACACTTCTATTTCTTCTTTTGATGTAACTATAAGAGATTACGTATCAACTATCAACGATTACTGCAGACGGTACGGCAAATAAGAAACCTAATGTACATCTATCAATACTCATTGTCAGAACTCTAACACTATTGTATAATATGTAAAGGTAAGAACTGCGTCGTTATTGTAACAAAAGCAATTGAAACTCAAATTTTTATAGAAACTAGAATCTATATTACGTCGGGGAAACGATGCTGTAAAACTCATATAACTTGATCGGTATTCCGTAAATTGGCTATGCAAGATTTACAGCTTGTAAGTCAGAATACATCGATGTATGAAATATATATTGAAAGTATTTAACATAATATCAGAAATGCAACAAAGAAGAAGGTCTCGATTTTGACACACCTGGACACTTTTCCGAAATAGACACACAAGTGTTAGAAACGATATCTATAATATTTGGATGAAAACATAGCTAAGCAACATCACACAATAGTGCTGTCAATGAAAAATAGGCGCAAATATCGTAGAGTACTGGGTGCAAGTTGGTTTCTGGCTTACTTGTGCCATAAATCAGTCAAAATTAAAAACCAAGTATTGAATATGATCATATACTACAAGAAAACGCCACTGGATGGTCCAATAATGATTCTAGTAAAGCAACCAAAGAGGGAAATAATCTAAAACACATTGTCAAAAGTGTTTGAAATTGTACGGGTTTTCTAAGTTATTGATTATTTTCAATATATCATACATTGAAATAATAGCCTTAATAAGCTCCATTCATCTTATTTTGCATTTAGTGTTGTATTTACTATTGATTATTTGGACTAAAACTAATGACAATAGTGATTATGTTCATTAATATACATGGTATTTACTTAAATATATATTTTATTTTCCCATCAATTATTCAACTTTTATTCAAGATGCTATTATTTTCTTATTTGTTATGAAGTATACTAATGAAAAAAATGTATGTCACATCTAGGTGCTGATGGGCGAAAAATGGCCCTTATCAGCCCACTTCCTTTGCTCATAAAAACATACACTACTTCTACATAAAAAATTATACTCCTAATGGGCTGACGTTTTATGTAGCAATAATAATAAAATGCCCAATCATAAATATGTTGAATTTGCGGTTTTTATAATATTATGATATGAATTACGAAATTATTGTTCGAAAAAATTATAAATTACAACCTACAGTTTTTTTTTTTTTTTTTTTTTTTTTTTTTTTTTGACGTGACAACGTCTTGTAAATTGGTTTGCCGGGAGACACTTCAAGAAACTGCGTTACGTTACGTTACGCTCCGCTCACGATACGCGCTCACTTTTCTCTTAACTTTTTCCGGTCACTTGTGGGACCATTTTCTGAACGTGAATGTGAATTCGCTGCAAGGAAGGGGCGGTGCTTAATAGGAATTTTAGATAGTATCAAACTAAGACGAAATACGTTATGTATTAGTTATTAGTATAAAGTACAAAGAAAATAAGTGTAGTTTATTTCGTAATTCGGTGGTATATTATGGAAAACTAATGATATGTGATTAGTGAAAGCCATTTTACTTTAGTTATATTCTGCTCATTGAAAAATTCTTTAATATGCTGTTTACAAAATTCAACATTTGACATCAATAAACATGAAGTAAAATGTGTTTAACAAACACAGTGTATTGCAAGTTATTGTATGTATATTTGTATATAAATACGTATGTATGTGTAAAGGTAAAAATAAAATTTTGTTAATATGAAATTCAGTGCGAGATTCTTTGTATAAATTAATGTTTTAAATATAATTCTTTGTATAAATAAATGTTTTAAATTGTTACTATTATTTCATCCTTCTTCCTACTATACGAATGAATATTCACATTAAAATTATTTTACAACTCAAAGTCGTTGTCACGTAAAACTTTCGCCCGTATACCGACTTTACAGGCAACCAATTTTTTTTTTTTTTTTTTTTTTTTTTTTGATAGATTTAGATTAATAAGTCCTTCTTTGTGGAAATTCAAAATTTCAAATTTTTCTTCCAAGTAGTTTTCTAATTATGCTTAAAAGATGGCAAAATGATGGTTTAAGGGACCTTCTACGATAGAAGTTATTAGATATTTTGAAACTTCTTGTGATATCCTGTAATCTAGCATTCTTCAAGACTGCTTGAGTGGCACTTAAGATGCCTTGATCAGCAAGGGGGCTTTCTCCGTCAACAATGGAATACCGAACTTCAATATGGATACAGCCCCTAAAATATGATCGTTTTAAAATAATTATTTTTTCGGAAACTTATCGTACAAATTGTATGAAAATTAGTTTTTAGGCTAATTGAATAATATAGAGTTCATTTATGCTGTGAAGATTAAGTACTGCTATTGAAAAAAAAAGTTAGCATTCGCTTCAATCTGTAGATAGCCCCCAAAGCAAATTTTATGTAAATAATTTAAATGTAGACTTTATTTCCAATCATTTGGTATCAGTAATTTTCTTCTACGATATTTTTTCAGAGTTAGTGTTTACTTTTCGATTTGTTTACTATGCGTTTAGGTTATTACTAAGCTGAATTTAGTTTTATGAAATGCCAAATTAAGATTAAATATGTCTACCTTTCATTTTTAGTACCAAGATAAGTTCCTTATAAATAGATAAGAATAAGATTTAAAAAAATGAGTTATACAGAATACCAATATTTGATATCATTTAGGCTTCATATCTCATTGAACTTTTATGGTATGCGTATTTATACTTTTCGAGTATATACAGGTATAACGAACCTTACTTTGTACAGTTTTTTACAAAGTCTTATTATTATTTCAGCAACGATTTTTTTTAATAATACAGGTAACTCCTTCGCGATGAGTGTATGAACTCTAAATAAAAAGACGTGACTATGCACTCCGGAGAGGTAAATACTCACTTTATCGCAGACTCTTTAGAGTAACTATTCACTCTGAACAAAAGTGGGATCGTTGACTCTCTGAAAGAATGAATACTCACTCCTGTGAAATAAATATTCACTCTAAACAGGGGTCAATAATCACTCTTTCTGAGTAGTTACTATTCACTTTTGCTAAAGGAGTGCGTTTTTTTCATCCCTGGTAGGAGTGAATAGTCACTTTTTCATAGGATTGAATGTTTATTTTTTATGCAGTGAATTCTTTTCTTTTTTTTTTATTATTGCTATTGTGGGCATTTTAAAAGAACCGTATCTTTTAGAAGCATACTATGAAAATAAATACAAGCATGATAAAGACTGGAATAAAATACTTTATTGACAATATTTATTTAATTCATAGTATATAACATTAAATGAACTTTATAAGGGAAAACTTAATTAAAGTTACTATAAATTAAATTAGATTATTGACAGAAATAAACTATTTTATTCCAATCGTTCCCCTTGCGTTTGTTTTCATTGGTAGCCCCATAAATATAAGATAGTTTTAAAATGCCCATAAGTGCAAGTTATTAAGCAATTTTAAAATCTTAAACTATCAATCTAGACACACGGCAGTGTGTCAGCCAAGTTCACAAAGTAAAAGGTGACACACCAGCCGTGGGTTATATTACCTGAACCATTTCGAGCCACTTTTGACCCCTCAATAACTTAAATTCTATTTGACCTACACACTTGCAATTTTTTGTGTCGTGTAAAACCATCTTCTAATTTAAGAATCCTAAATTTTTTTTTTAAATCTTTTACCGTTCACGAGAAATTGACGCCTGAAAACCACTGTTTTTACCACTGACTCACTGACTCACTGACTCACTCATAGAAATGTTTGACTACTTCCAGGTGACTTAGGAAGTTGAAATTTGGTGTGGAGGTAGGTTATTGGATCTATAAATAGGAAAAAATCAGAAATCACCATTAATTAAACATTAATGGTTGGTTAGAGGATAAATTATTGGATTACAATGGAAGTTTATGAGAATTTCACAAAATACCAGAAATAGTGCCAAGTTGGCGTCACTTTTGGCGAGTATCAGAGCTAATCTCTGAAACTACCGAACCGATATCAAAAGTAATGGTACCAAAATGATGGTATTCGCCCCGGTTCAAACATAGACTATATCTTATGTCTGTGCCACTAACCAAAAGAGAGTTCAGAAGCGAAAAACATTCTAAAAATGTGATTTTTGTTTTACTGAAGGGCCTAGAAGCACAAAATTTGGCATGTTAATTATTTATAAGATATAAATGATCACTAATGACATTTGCTAAAAGATATCAAATTTAAATGGGTGAAAATCCGCGAAGAGCGTTCTAAAAAAGTTCGAAATACCAAATTTAAAACAATCTCAGCAAACAACAAACCGATCTTAAAAGTAATGATATCAAAATGATGATGACAGTCTTTGCTCCAACATAGGATATATCTTATGTCGTTACACTAACCCAAAGGAGGTAAAAGAGCATAAAAACATTCTAAAAATGCGATGTCTGTATATTAAGGGACTGGACTGGAAACATAAAGTTTGGCATTTTAGAGTTTATGGGAATTTCGCGAAATATCAGAAATAGTGTCAAGTTGGCGGCACTTTTAGCGAGTATCGGGGCTAATCTCTGAAACCACCGAACCTATTTCAAAATTAATGATACCAAAATGATGGTATTCGCCCCGGTTCAAACATAGGCTATATTTTATGCGTATGCCATTAACCAAAAAAGGGTGAAGAAGCAAAAAACATTCTAAAGATGCAACTTTTGTGTTACTGAAGGACCTAGAACTATAAGATTTGGCATATTAATTATTTATAAGATATAAATGATCTCTAAGGGCATTTGATAAAAAATACGGAATTCAAAAGGGGTGAAAATGTGTGAAAAGCGTTCTAAAAATGTTCTAAATTGGGATTTTAAAGCAATTTCAGCAAACAACAAACCGATCTTAAAAGTAATGATATCAAAATGATGGTGATAATCCTTGCTCCAATATAGGCTATATCTTATGTCGATCCCACTAATCTAAAGGGGGTAAAATAGCAAAAAGCGTTCTAAAAATGCGATGTCTGTATGTTAAGGGCCTGAAAACATAAAATTTGGCATGTTCATTAATTATAAGATATAAATGATCACTAAGAGTATTTGTTAACAAATACAAAATTTAAAAGGGTTAAAAATGCACGAAAAGCGTTCTAAAAACTTTCTAAATAGCAATATTTAAGCAATCTTGGGTAGTTAGCGAACCAATTTAAAGAGAAAAAGAAGATGCCAAAATGATGGCGACAGTCCTTGCTCTAATAAAATTATTGGATAAATTACCAGATTACAATGGCAGGAAAAAGCTGAAAAATTAATTAATATTAAATAAAACTAATTTAACCTATTTATTTCAAAAAGGAAACAAATACCTACTTATTTGACAAAAAATAATGATATCCTATCAAAAACATGAATGTGAAAAAATGCCAAGTTCGTTACAGGTTTCGCTCATAAAAGAAGTGATTTGACAAAAAATAATGATATCCTGTCAAAAACATGAATGTGAAAGAATGCCAAGTTCGTTAAAGGTTTCGCTAATAAAATAAGTGAGATCTAACTGCAAACCAAGTTCTTTCGGAGCTCCTTAAATCATAACTCCTGTCATGTATAATATTATTCAATTGCTTAAAATGATTTGTTATGTTACTTGTTATTCAATAGAGCGACTTGGCAAGTTTTCAGCTACCAACACTAATCTTTGAGTCGGAGTATAATTTAATATAGAATCTGATTGGCAAAGATCTAGTCAATCGAGTGTTCGAATAAGTATATTGAAGTTAGGGTACTGATAAGTTAAGGAAGGGATCAACTTTAATTTCTGATCAACTAAATAGAAAAAATTGAATAAGAGAAAACTTGCTAAATCGCTCAATTGAATAACAAGTAACATAACAAATCATTTTAAGCAATTGAATAATATTATGCATGACAGGAGTTATGATTGAAGGAGCTCCGAAAGAACTTGGTTTGCAGTTAGATCTCACTTATTTTATTAGCGAAACCTTTAACGAACTTGGCATTCTTTCACATTCATGTTTTTGACAGGATATTTTTTTTCCCGATACCCAGTAAGTTTTACATATCATTTTAATAATTCCGTGATGCACGTTATCTATGTTTTTATTATTATTTTTTTTTAATGTGTATAATTAAAATCTTTTTTGCTTGGGGTAAAGTGCCTTTTATGTAGATTTCGTATAAATTACTGCCTATTGCAGTCGTTACCATGGTACGACTATCGTAAAATTTCTTCATAACTTTTCATTATATAACCCCAGGAATCCAAAACCAACCCCATCTAAAATTCTTACCGGAATAATTACTTTTCTGTTGCAAAATTTTCACGTGACAAATTAAATAGTTTACGTAAATAAAATAAATAGTTAGATGAATTTAAATAAAATTGAGTATTTCATCATAACTTTTCTATAGCAAGATTTCCACGTGAGAACTGAAAATGCAATGAATAATTTAACATATTTTAAGAAATGTGAATATTACGTCATATAAGAAATATAATAGATGTCCCCAGGTGAATATATAACACCATATGAGTTTGAAAAAACGTATGAAACATGATAAAAATCCGAATGTGAAATTATTGGCATATTTTTACAATTTGAGATTTTCTGAATTTGTTTTCGCTATTTTTAAACCTATTCCATGTACATTCGTGTGTGTATGCATGTATATTAGAAATTTCACAAAATATAGGTCTCAAGTGCTCATTCTTTGGGAAGAAACTGGGTTTATCTCTAATCTTGAATTAGTTTTTATTGGTAAAATTAGTACTTAACTTCGAAATCTACCACCACCTGTCGGCCGAACCGGCAGGAATTTTTTTATTCAAAAACTTTAAGATATAAAAGTTCATACCCGTAAACAAACCGACATTACCCATACATTTCTTGTTTGCAAAAAAATGTTAAAAAAACTAATGAATGAATTTACTCATCTTTATTACTATTATACTTTTTCAATGTTCTCCTGTGTCGGCTTTATAAAATCGTGACATATAACATTACAAGAATTCTAGCGCAAACAAACCGACATTATTACTCACTTTTCAACTTTGTTGGAGTATGCTAAAAAGGGCAAAGGTATAAAGTTGTTGATCTTTATTCTTTTTCATAGCATTTTAGTACTCTCCTGAGTCGTCTTTGCAAAACCGAGACATGAAGATCACTTTTCAAGGCTGTAATTAATAAAAATAAGATAGTTTAAGCGATTATGTGACATCTAAAAAAGAAGATAAATCTTAATTAAGTGGAGTTAATCTTTAGGGATTGATAACCGGCGATGCGTTAAGACAAAACGTGCTTGTTTTCTTATAAACTCATTTGATTCCTAACAAATAAGAAATGTACAAAAAACTGTTTAAGAGATAATATACAATGTTTCAGATAGATTTGTGTATAATTAAATACTTCTGAGCTTTTTATGTCTTCACAAAACATTATAGTTTAGAATGAATTAACTTGCATTACAAAATGTATTTGTTAATCAGAAGTATCACATTAGTAACGTGAGATAATTTTGTTTATTTGTTTTTCTACGCATATTTTATTGATCGCACGACTTTTAATCATTTATACTCGTCTCCTATTTTCAGCATCAAAGTGGTTAACATTGCCGGTTTCTATTTTTTTTTTCTTTTTATTTATTTATTTATTTATTTATTTTTATGAATTATTTCCGAAAATTATAAGACACTCTGATTATTGAAGAGTTTTTAAAATTAAATGTAATTTTCTTAATTCAATCAATATTTTAGATAGAACCTAATACCAGAACAATAAATTAATACTTTCAATAAAATGTGTTTTTCCTTTTTAAAAAAAATTACATTTTTTTTCTTTTAATTGCGTCATAGTTATTCCTTATAATTTTTTATTTCAAAAGACATATTTTTCATATCACTACTTAAAAAAAAAAAAGCTTTAATTGGAGAATAAAAATATTATATCTATAGTTTGAATGTATATCAAACTCATTATGTTTGAAACATTCTAATATCTGTAATATGCATTGAAAGTAATGAATGAAATTACTCATCTGTATTATTTTATATCTTTTCAAAATTCTCCTGCGTCGGTTTCATAAAATCGTGACATGTAACATTATAAGAGTTGGAGTAAAGAATCGCAAGCAATCCGACATTACCCATAATTTTCAAGTTTGTTGGAAAATGCTAAAAAGATAAAGGTATAAAGTTGTTGATATTTATTCTTTTTCATAACATTTTAGTACTCTCCTCTGTCGCATTTGTAAAACCGTGACATAAAGATCACTTTTCAAGGCTGTAATTAATAAAAATAAGATAATCTAAGTGATTATGTGACGTCTAAAAAAAGAAGATAAATCTTAATTAAGTGGAGTTAATTTTTAGGTAGTATTGAAAAACGACGACGCGTTAAGATAAAGCGTGCTTGTTTTCTTTTAACCTCATTTGATTCCTAACAAACAACAAAGGTAGAAAAAACTGTTTAAGAGATAATATACAATGTTTCAGACAGATTTGTGTATAATGAAGTACTTTTGAGCTTTTTATGTCTTCACAAAACATTACAGTTTAGAATGAATTAACCAAAATGTAAAGGTTAGTCAGAAATATCACATTAGTTATGTGAGATGATTTTGTTTGTTTGTTTTTCTACGCATATTTTGTTGATCGTACGATTGATCATTTGTACTCGCCTCCTATTTTTAGCAACAAAATAACTTTTTTTTTTTTTTTTTTTTTTTTTTAGCATTAGCATTGTTACCGAAAATTATAAGACACTTTGATTATAGAATAATTCTTAAAATTAAATGATGTATATTTTATTAATATTTAAATCAAGATTTTAGATAGACTTAATACCCGAAGAATAAATTAATACTTTGAATAAAATTTATTTTTTGCTTAAAATTGATTACATTTCTTTTTTTTTTTTATTGCGTCATAATTATTCATTATATATATTTTATAATGATGTGTTTTGCATATCACTATCTAGAAAAAAAAATTACTTTAATCAGAGAATAAAAATATCATATCAATCGTTTAAATGCATATCAGTCTCATTGTGCTTGAAACATTCTAACATCAGTAACATGCACCGTAAGTAATGAATGAAATTACTCATCTTTATTCTTTTTATACCTTTTCAATAACCTCTTGTGTCAGCTTTATAAAATCGTGACACATAAAATTACGAAAATTAGAGTATAGATGGGCAAACAAACCGACATTACCAATACTTTTCAAGTTTGTTAGAAAATGCTGGTAAAGCTGTATAAACTTGTTGATATTTATTCTTTTTCATAACATTTTAATACTCTCCTGTGTCGCCTTTGTAAAACCGTGATATAAAGATCACTTTTCAAGGCTGTAATTAATAAAAATAAGATAACCTAAGCGATTATGTGACATCTAAAAAAGAAGATAAATCTTAATTAAGTTGAGTTAATTTTTAGGGATTGATAACCGACGATGCGTTAAGACCAAACGTGCTTGTTTTCTTATAAACTCATTTGATTCCTAACAAACAAGAAATGTACAAAAAACTGTTTAAGAGATAATATACAATGCTTCGAGTAGATTTGTGCATAATTAAATACTTTTGAGCTTTATATGTCTTCACAAAACATGAGTTAGGAAAGAATTATCTGGCATTACAAAATGTATTTGTTAATCAGATGTATCACATTAGTTTTGTGAGATAATTTTGTTTTTTGTTCGTGCGACTTTCGATTACTCGTCTCCTATTTTTAGTAACAAAATAACTAAAATTGTCGTTTTTTTATTTTTTAAAGCATTTTTACCTAAAATTATAAGACACTCTAAATATAGAAGAGTTTTTTTAATTAAATGTGTATTTTCTTAATAATCAAATCAAGATTTTAGGTAGAACATACTGTACGAACAATTAATTAAAATTTTGAATAATATGTGTTTTTTATTTTAAGGGGGTCCAGGCGCGAAGTCATATATTTTTTTTATTTATAGATATTTTCAAGTGAAATTCCTTGCTTGTTTTCCTATGCCTGTTTTATTGAACGCAAGACTTTGACATTTGGATCATTTTTATCTACGAAAGTAATTATTATTGCTTTTTTAGGTGCGTTCCTAATGTAAATACGTAGCACCTATAAATGAATTACACTGTTCCTTCCTAAAATTTCCTTCGTCGAAATTCGACGGGTTCCACCTCGTTTGTATAACTGATTTTTTTTTAAAATATGAAAATGAGGGTTGGGGTAAGCCTCCTCTATGTCTAACTCTCCCTAGTTATCCCTATATCCTTCCAAAGGTAACAAAACACGAAAAAAATTCATTCTGAGATAAATGAAATTAAACTTTACTTAACTCGCGCGCATAATGATTTCTTTTAAATTTTTATTTTAAAAGCTATATTTTGCATACAGGAAAGATATACAGGACGATATACAGCTTATATAAGAACAGGTCAAATACTTTGATGGCAGAGAGGAATGGAAAGAGGACAAAACAATTTATAAGCAATTTGTTGGTTGAAAATATTAAATAGATATTAACACTGCCATATTTCAACTATGCAGTAATGGAAAGTATACCTCTTTATATTGAAAATTAAAAAGTATTTATCAATCTTTGCCATTCTGACGGGAAAATAAATCTGGCAATAGCATGATTTTCTTTTTTTAAATAAAAATTATTGTATAATTTATAGTTCTTATTTCTTCCAAGAAAACGTCGACGAATTCTAATATACTGTAAAATTTGTTTAAGACAATATGGTTAAGATCATTTTAGGATTGTATTTTAATCCGATTACACTTGCCATTATACCGGGTGTCCTAAATAGACTAACTGATTTTAAAATTCAGTAACTTTCAAATGGTGACAGCTATTAAAATTCTTACAGGAGGATTATGTAAGAATCAGTGGCGTAGCTAGGATAGGTTACACCTGAGACGGATGTAAATGGTATCCCCTCCCCCCAATCCGACGTATTTTTTAGTCACAATTCTATGTATTTCTACAAATAAATTTTTAACATTTTTTTGGAGAACTTTTAAGAACTTTATGTTAACAAAATAATTATTTAATAATAAGAAGGAGAAAAGAAATATATATATATATATGTAATACCATTAAAAGTAGACAAGATTCACCAATGGATTTTATCAATAAAACAATAAACCAAAACGAAGAATTAGAATTGAATTGAATAATAATAAAAAAATAGTGAAACGAGGAAATCTAAATAAATAAATAAATAAATAAATAAAATGAATGCAAATGTAATTTGTAGAACCAAAGCAGAATCGTCAGGCCCCAAATGCTCTGGAACTACAAATGAAGTGTGCGGTTTCATCCACGTATTAGCCATGAAATAGCAAAATAATATGTATTTGGGGCTACCAGCACACAAAAACCAAATTATTAAACGATATACTACACTCCTTACTTTAGTCATTATGTTCCAGTTATTCTACAAATATTTTCAAGGGAGTGCTCCCTTAAAGTTTGCTTTTGTTACCCACTTGGAGAGGTAGGTTTTGCTCACTGATGCATATCTTATTTAGACCTTTAGATACCCCATACTGTATAAAATTCAGATTCTCCAAGAAAAGAAAATTAACTCATATCACAACTTTGTTGTGATATGAGTTTTTAAATATAGCTAAATTTTTGCATATTGCGTTGTATGCATAAATGCTGTAGATCATATACAGGTAATACAACTGAAACTGCACAGGTTGAAGAATATGGAAAAAAAAAATGCTTAGAGGTGGTTTTTAAATACGTTATGTATTTTTAAGCTGAACTGCATTTACTAAACCAATATATGTTTATAGAATGTAGAAAAATGATATACAGGACCACACGAACAGTTAGATTCATGGCTGTCTATGGCAGATAATCTTATTATATAACTTGAAATTACGACCTTCAGCTTCTCATCAATAAAGAGCAAAAATAAGAATAATATAATCTGTCCTACCAGGGTTGATTTACTTTCATAGGTATCAAAAATGCGTAATCCATACTTTAATGTGCGCATCCTTTATGTTTAAAAATGGCACCACACAAATAATTCACTATGTTGGAGAGCACTGATGAATAAAACCTTAATTTTGGTAACTATCTATAATGAAAAATTAAACAAGTATTAGTGAAAAAAATTAACATTTAAATTTGCAGTTAAATATTCAGCTTTTAAGCTTAGAGACAAAACTAGAAGACCGTCAAATAAATGTACTTTCACATTCACGTTACATCGATTGCATCATTAATATGAAATACATAATTACCGATAAAATAGTCATTATTACGGAAAGAAAAACCCGATTACATATTGAAAATGAAAATCTCTTGATTAATTAAAATAAGATTTATTATTATACTTTCAGAAAATCATTATATGTCTATCAAATCTCTGGAAGTGTTATTTCACTAGACTTAAGCATGTTTTAGTCTTAATTAAATTTTAACTAAATAGTGGCATATACGTATGTATAAAGAGAGTAGACAAAATACACGGTTGTACAAAAGAATTAATATATGCTACCGTCTATTGGGCATAAAGTTCTGAAAATCAAATTTCAACCTATTAGGCGTTTTACCACTTTACAACATAGTTGAAAATTGTAAAGAATTCGGTTTATGTGTTCTTACTCTAACTTGCGTTGATATAGTTGGTTTGCTATGTAATTGATATATAATCGTATCATATTTTGTATTCATGCATTTTTTCATAAGAATTTAATAGCTATAGCATAAATCTGTTTACAGTACAAACACACCTCATTTGCCACGTTTGATATACCCAAGATGTGTGAAATTGCTGATCTTTATCATTCATTGATCCTTTTTTAATTCTCTCATTTGCCGCCTCTATAAAACCGTGACATGGAACTTTCTCTTCAAGGCTGTGACCAATAAAAATAAGATCATATAAGCGATTGTGTGACATCCAAGAAAGATGATAAATCTTAATTAAGTGGAGTTAATTTTTGGAAGCTGATAACCGACGATGCGTTAAGACAATGTGTATTTTTTATCATATGACCTCATTCAGTAGTATTCAATTCCTAAAATCAACAACAAACAGATTGGAAATTGCACGTCAAACATAGCAAATGTGGTAGGTACGTTTTAAAAATATTCAGATATTGGTGTAATAGTATACAGTACTTCGGATACAGTATAGTATCCGAAATCTTTTGCGTGTCCCTGTAAATACTATCTGCTATCTATTATACATGAAACAACTTATAGTAAAGATCAGCAACGTCTATCAATTTCATAAAATGTGAAATACTTTAATATAATTAAAACGCGCCCCAAACAGTGTTTCCCTCTATACCATTATGTAATGGAATTATTTTGTGTGACCCTGTAAAGGAGTAATAAACATTTTTTGCACCGTGTATTGTACAAAATGTATATTTTAGTGTATACCTCATTGATTCATATTAATTTCATTTTGTTTCAAAGGCTGTAACACCATATGGGGCTGTGCATATGTAACGTTATCAACTTTTTGATAATTTTGGATCCCCTCCCCATCTGTAATGATATCGTTATCAATATCTTTTTTTAGCACTTTCCAACAAAGTTGAAAAGTGCTTATGCATTCGGTTGGTCTGGCCGTCTGGCCGTCTGTCCGCGCTCTAACTCACGTAAATATACTCGGATTGCCATGAAATTTTAGGACGTTATTGACGTTTACCCTAGCACGAACCCTATCGAAAATGAAGTTTTTACCATGGTTAGTTTATCTATAGGGATAATCAAAAGTTTCCCATTACATTACGGCCTATGGGGAAAAATCGTTTCAGAGGAATTTTAAAGATGTTATACCTTGTCAAACATATTAAAATTTATATGCTTTTACGAGGTGGATTAAAGTATGCATTCTATAAAATATGAGATGAAAATGTAGCTACTGTTCATTTACAAGGCCACACAAAAGAATTCCTTTAGATAACGGTAAAAGGGGGAATTGTGTGTGACATATTTTAAATATATTAAACTGTTTCATGTATAATAAAATTGATGAATGTCAATGAGGCTTAGTATAAATTATACGATACTGCCTTCCCGCCTTCCCTAATACAAAGTACATAGTACTTACAGGGACACACAAAAGATTTCAAGTAGTACATTCTATCCGAAGTACTGTATATGTATCCGATGATAGCTGATGGATGGATAAAATGCATTTTAATTATGATATGCGCATATAAGTTTCATTAAATTTATGCATATTATATGGTGTGTATAAATGCTATAGTTAATATACAGGGCTACCCAAAAGAGCTCGTCAATGTTACTGAATATGAGCATACATTACTAAAAGATGATTCTTAAATAAATTATGTATTTTTACGCTGAACTGCATTAAATTTACTAATAAATGCTTGCAGAATATAGATAAAATGATATACAGGGCCACGCAAAGAATTGGGCTCATGGAGCCTATGAATGATAATTTATGAGAAAGTGATTTCAATTGTTTTAAGAGTGTTTTAGTTTAAAATAAATTTTATCTTAACACTGATATGTAATAAAGGTTCCAGGCAAACTACAAGGCTGAATAAAGTATTCAAGTATGTTTCCATCTATTAGTATAAATTGCTGAAAGAGAAGACATTTTAAGCTACTAGGCATTTTTTGCTAAACTAAATTTTCCAATTATATAGTATGTATATTAGCTGACAGATCAAATACAGGTCTGTTTAATAGTACTGGAATACATATTTCGCTATATTTGGCTTTATATCCTTATTTGTCTAAATAACGAAGTTTTGTCAAAGATTTCATGAAGCGTTGGAAAGTGCTTAATAATCTATGCTTAACGCATGATTTTTCGCACTTGTTTAATTATTATTATTATTTTTTTTTTTTTTTTTTTTTTTTTTTTTTTAGAGTGATATATGAAAATTGTTACTTTTTTTTCGCATACATTATTGATTCAAATAAAGAGAAATAAATGAAATATCACTTTGTATATGAAATACTTTTATATCAAATAACATTTAAAAAGAAAAAGTTGTTATTTAAAAGAATTTATAATAGAATTTTGGGTACTACTAGGTTATCCCGTCGACCAAAAAATTATCGCCAAATTATAAGATTAAATGCCAATAATGGATGATCGTGAATGTCAATTCAATGACACTAAATACGATACACGTGTTTAAAACGTCATTAAGTGATTTTTATTTCGACTTTATATTTGTATTTTTATTAATATTCTACTAATTATTTTTTTATTATTATTTAAAATAAAAATTACGTGAATATGTATAATTTGGCTATTAGTTTGGCGATCTGTATAATGTGGCGAAATCGGTCGACGGGATAACAGAGAAGTACCGAATTTTGTTGCATTATATATTCAGCAGTAATAACGTTTTCTTGCAATTGCCCGCACGGAGGGGATGAGGCATATAGAAATTCTTATCAACAAAACACGTAATTCTTTCTCTTTTATTTATTATTAAACACAAGTTTCATTTCAAAAGTACTTCGTATATGATTTCTCAAACAGCGATTATGTATGCATACACACATGAAAAAGAATATAAATACTAAATAATGGGATTTCCATACTTTGGAATTTAATGATCTTAATAATAACTTTGTATTTTTATAAAAGTAAATAACAGACTAAAAAAAAGATAACAACCTATTTTGATGTAAAGATCATGTTACAAATAAAAAAAGATTTTTAGTTAGATCAAAAAGTGGTATCGATATCAAAAGATAACCCCCGTAACCCCCCCCCCCCCAGAGATATATTTCGATATCATTTTCCAGATCCCCCCCCTAAAATGATAACGTTATATATGCACAGCCCCTTAGAATACACTTGAAACATTTTTCCCCATTGGCCGTAATACTTTTGACTGTCCTTGTAATTGAATTATGAATCCGATTTTCATAAAATTTTAAAGGACTCGATAAAATCAGGTGACAATTATATATTTAAAATTTCAAAGTATTCGGTTGGGTAGTTTTTGTTCTGTTATGTGCGGGACTGACAACTGAACGACGACTATAGGTGCTACGTATTTATATAATTACAAACGCACCTAAAAATGTATAAGGGACAAAATACATTGTAATACTACGATTCGCCTATAAATAAATAACTTTTAGACAGACAGTATGAATTTTAAAAGTTCTCCATTTTTTAATAAGTTGACAAATAATAATAATATTTAAAGTTTCAATCATTCATTTTATTTAAACTTTTGAGTACTTTCGATCTGCATCCGCAGCATTCGTTAGGGAATATGTTCCTTAACTGCTACCCTGTTTATTCACATATGTCACTTCGTTATTTAAATATGCCACTACGTTAGAAATTGGAGAATCTATAATTTGTAAGGGTAGATGGATGTACTTGTACAAGTAGTAGTGCTTCGGGTTAAACGGAAAATATTTCGGGACAATATTTTCAGTAACTGCCCTTCCATTCATCTTAATACGTCATTTTGTTTACATAAGTCACTTCCTTTTAAATGAATTGCTGGAAAGTTGTAGAAATAGTGAGGTTTCTGAAAAACTTATATTATGATAAAAGTTACTGAATGTTTAAGTTTTCAAGATATTTTCCCATTTATTGGGATTATTGTATGATCGTGCGTCGTAAGATACTTGATTGCCTTTGCAAATTTATTCCACTCTCTCTATTAGTTCCCGACTCCAAACTTTTCGCCTGTATTTTCAAGGGTACTCCATGTGTTCTCCAGATCCCTGCGTTGGTTGACTGACAAGTCATCAAAGAAGATTACTTTTTGTTCATCAACTCTTGCTCCTGAACTACCTATCTCCTATCCAAATTCCAAAGTAGACAAATGCCCATCTCATGGTAATTTTTTGCGAAAATTATACTCATTTTAATCTCATAGATAAGAAAAGGTATCCATAACTTAAGTACGTAGTTAAGGATCTAGCGATAAATACCATACACAAAGAAAACAAAAATAGTTAGACATTAATTTACATGAAGTATACGTCTCTCCAATATCTGAGATCTGACAAAAGATTTACATAGTTTCTACATCCATGTGGTTTTTGAATAACATTATTTTCGAAAAGACATATTCGTAATATATAATTGCAAAATAATGGGTTTATGTACAAAATTTTCCTTTCTTTTTTTTTTTTTTTTTTAATGGTTGATATAGAAAAATTATTAAACCTGGCTTTTGGGACTGACATGTGAAACAAATTTATATTCTATCAATTATGATTTAATAGTTTCAGGAAAATGACATCATTTGGAGATTTAAGCAGATAACCGTGATGATGTTAGAAAAGCCATTATAGCTTCTTTCGCTTGACTTCTTCTTTCCTTAAGATTGTTTGGCTCGATTAAGGAACCATGACGGCAGAAAGATAAATAAACCTTTATAATTAGCGTTGGGCATACGCAACAGCAAACAACAACTTACGTGAGTATCGTTTTCGCAAAAAATAATCCTTGTAAATTAAACGTGGTAATAAAAAGGATTATGGTGAATTTCAGTGAAAAAGAATAAATGAAATCTATAGAAAAGTATCGTGATTTTAAGAAAGAAGACAAGGTTTTGTAAAAATATTCGCCTGTATAAGCTTTCTAAGACTCGCATAATCTTTCGCTAATATATTCGCTTGTATATTTCGCTAGCATATTCTTCCACTTTGGGTGATATAAAGGACTTTTATTTTCTTCTATCTTTATAAAAAGAAAGTATTGGATTTGTCAAAAATTTCGACTTTCGGCTTTCGATAGATTTATACGTTTTAGAAGGTCCTAAACACGGTTTGGTGGTTTTTAGAAAATGCTTCTCTGCCACTCTGTCAGTGGGTACATGACAAAAAATTTCTTGGCGATCTATCTCAAAAACGAATGCACGGAATTTCACAAATCTGTTAGCAGTTGATATAAATTAAATCTGATTACTCTTTGGTGTGTACCGCTCAACAGGTAGCGCTGTTATGCTGCATTATTCACAATTTCTACAATAGCTGCATTTCAAGAACTAATGACGTATTTCCTTAAAACTTCAAATTCAGTTAGTCTATGGAATAATTTGGTGCTGATTACTTTTTTGGTGCAAATCGCTTTAGAGGTGGCGCTGCTGTGTTGCATTATTCATGATTATCACAACAGCTCTATTTCAAGATATAATGCTCGAACTTTTATGAAACTTCAGATTCAATTAGTTCCTGATATGAATTAGTGTTTTCAGTTTTTGGTGTAAATCGCCCTATAGATGGTGTTACTATGTTGAATTTTCCACGATTTCGCATCCTTTATTACTTAACTAATGAGCACTGAAAACTAATCATAGAGACGACTTATAACTAAAATTGAATGAAACCTGATAATTCTGCATGATAAAAATTTTATCAAAATTAAGGGCGGTGGGGGTAGATTAGCCCTTCCCGATGGCCCCTAATACATATCCAATGACTAGAAATAGATTATAAGGAATAAAGCAAGGTTTAGTAAAAATATTCGCCAGTATAAGCTTTCTAAAACTCGCATAACATTCACTAATATATTCGCTTGTATATTTCTGTTGTATATTCTTTCACTTTGGGTGATTTAAATAATTTTTACTTTCTTCTATCTTTTTAAGAAGGAAGTATTCGACCTATGAAAAATTGCGGCTTTCAGCTTTCGATGGATTTATACATTTTAAAAGGTCCTGAAGACGATTTGATGCTTTTTAGAAAATGCCTGTCAGTCACTCAGTGAATGTGCATGGGACAAAAATTTTGTGGGCGTTCTGTCTCAAGAACTAATACACGGAATTTCACAAAACTTTAGATTCAATTAGATTTTGACATAAACTGGATCTGATTAGTTTTTGTTGTATATCGCCCAACAGGTGGCGCTACTATGCTGCCTTTTTCACTATTTCAACAATAGCTATACCTCAAAAACTAATGGAACGATTTTCGTAAAACTTTAAATTCCGTTAGTCCTTGATATAATATGGTTCTAATTATGGTTTGGTGTAAACCATACAACAGGTGACACTGCTATTCGGCATTATTCACGATTATCACAATAGCTCTTTCTCAGGATCTATTGTGCAAATTTTCATCAATCTTCAGATTCAGTTAGTCCCTGATATAAATGAGTATTCTCCAGTTTTTGGAGTAAAGCTCTGAATAGTTGGCGTTGCTTTGCGGTATTAGTCGCGATTATTGCAATAGCTCTACCTCAGGATCTAATGCACAGATTTTCATCAAATTTCAAATTCAGTTAATCCTTGATATAATAGTCCAAGAGCCGACCGCACAAAACCCTAAAGCATCGAGCACAAGAAAAGTCCTTTATTTTATGGAAGAGTAGTGACAGAGGAATCTAATGATCCATGCCTGCCGGAAGCGAAGTGGTGCATAAGTCAAAAATTGATACCACTAGTGGTTGACTCGTAGGATTAGCATTGTGTTTTCCTGCACCCAGTTATCCATGTTTTTATGCTTTTGATCGTACGGCAAACACAATGCTAAACCTACGAGTTAACCACGAGTGGTATCAATTTTTAGCTTATGCACCACGTCCCTTCCGGCAGACGTGGATCATTAGATTCCCCTATGACTACTCTTCTATAAAATAAAGGATTTTTTCTTGTACTCGATGACTTAGGGTTTTGTGCGATCGGCTCTTGGACAATAAATTAGTATTCTTTAGTTTTTAGAATAAATGGCTCAACCGGCGGCACTTCTATCCGGTTTTTTGCGATTTCTGCGATAATTCTATCCCAAATGCACGGATTTCACCAAATTTCAGAATCAGTTAGAACTTGAAATAAGTTGTTGCAGATTAGATTTTGGTATAAATTACCTAATCAGTGACGCTGCTGTGTTTCATTTTTCTGGAAGTTTTAATATGTATGAGATAGAAGAAAATTTTGGGAATCCTACATCTGACTAGTTTATTGTCGATTTACATAAAAATTCTTCAATTCAGTGATGACGAGGTTGTTAATGTCACCGACTACAGCTCTAAGAGTCGAAACCCGTATCAAGACCCCAATAGATGCAAGCGACCTATACCTGCGACTACGGCCATATAGACATGGAATATAAGCATGTTTACTAGGGTGGAGCGAAAAAAATTATTTTTTAAAAATCAAAAACGGGTAGGTGCCAAAAGTTGCCTTTATATTAGTACATTAACTGCGTGAAATTTTACCGCTGAAAAAAAAATGTCTTGAGTCTGCGCTTTTGCTCCAAAAATCGAAATTTTGAGTAAAATTTGTCATTTTGAGTAAAATTTGTCAGCAGAGCAACCGTTGTTGTAAATATCTTTTTTTTTTTTTTTTCATTAGTTTTATGTCGTTTTCTAAGTGTGTTCGTATCCAGGTAATTTTTTTTATAAACTTTTAGATCCCCTTTTTATTAGGTGACAACATTTGATGGTGAACTGTCCTGGACGTAAACTTATAATGCATAGTACTTTTTTCAAGGAATGTACAGACTCTAATCGACTATAAGTACTCATTTAAAATAAGGAGAATTCTACTTGTCGCTGTGAACTATTTCGCATGGGGTAAGCTTTGAATTGTGTATAATAATAGATCATATGCTACTTCAACTCCAATGAATTTCCTCTTCGTCATTTATTAGAGAAGTCGATATAAAACGTTCTAATCTACATGGATTCACTAGATAAAGAGGAAATCTTTCTCTTCGTACTATTCACTTCCTATTACATATTTTTACAAAATAGAGAATAATTTTGAAAAATTATTTTCTCAAATTGAGAAAAAGATACTCAAAACAGACTAGAAATTTCTGTTGGAGATTACAAAGCTAATTCATAAGGAAAGCCATTTCTCAGAAGAAATGGAGAATAGGAATTTAGAAAACATCTCACACAAAAGACAGCTCATAAAGCGAATAAAATTTTCCGCTTTATATAAGCAGAGATTGGCAATCAGAGTCTATAGGTTTACTCACAAAATATATAACCCAAGTTTATACCGCAGGTTCTTTTATACCAAATGTAATACACACCTGAAGAATAGGTCTAAAAACTTATTATAAATTACTCGACTACGAAACAATACAGGAAACGACATAAAACAAATACTAGAACTTCTTTAGAAATATTATTGCTTTACACGCAAATTTTGTTTGCAATCCTCTGTGACGGTCGTCATAATATTAAACAGCTAGCTTCTCAAAATATATTCAATGTAATAGGTACAGTAAATGATGACATACTAGAAATTGAATTCATACAACACAATTTTTAGACAAATCATTATATATAAAATATAACTGATTGAAAAAAAGGCTGTGGTAACAGAACTTACAATCACAATGTATTAATTGCATAAAATTTTAATGAAGATAATATACTGCTGAATAGGTCCAATTAATAACATACTCAATACATTACTCAGCTTTTCTTCTGTTATACAAGGTATAAAAATATATGTACAGCAGGTCACACCAGCAGCATCTAAAGTCAGTGAATACAAAGAAGAGGTAAACTACTTTGATACATAGAAAACTTATGCCCGTCTTCGGGGAATAAATAGCAATTCAATACATAGATAAAACACTGAACTTAGATGATTGGGTGGTTGAGACAGGTGGGATATGAAATGCAGCCCCCTCTACGAGTTATATACAGAGTAGTTTTGAAAGCAGCTAGGTAAGAAATGTATTCAAGACAACTTTTCGTTGTATGCTTCAATAGAGAGGTAACGCCAGGGGCGTAAATCCCGGGGGGGTTTGGGGGGGGTGCAGCACCCCCCCAGAAGAAATCAGTCGGAAAATTACCAGATCTCTCGGAAAAAGTATCTTTAGTCGGAAAAAAAAGAGTATTAACCTATAAAAACTTATAAACTGGAAAAACGGAAATATCATTCGGAAAAGGCATACCGTTTAATCGGAAAGTCGGAAATTACCCTATAAAAACTTATAAATTAGAAAAATGGAAAAATCAGTCGGAAAAACTCTTGTTCGATTGGAAAAAATGGCATTAACTTATAAAAACTTATAAATTGGAAAAACTAAAATATCATTCGGAAAATTTTTCGTTTTTCATCGGAAAAAAGCATGTTTAGTCGGAAAAAAACAGTATTACGTATTAATCTATAAAAATTTATAAATTGGAAAAACGGAAAAGTCAATCGGAAAAAATGGTGTTAACCTATAAAAACTTCTAAATTGGAAAAACGAAAATATCATTCGGAAAATTTCCCGTTCCATCGGAAAAGGCATGTTTAGTCGGAAAAAACAGTATTACGTATTAACCTCTAAAAGCTTATAAATTGGAAAAACGGAAAAATCAGTCGGAAAATTTCTTGTCCGATCGAAAAAAATGGTATTAACCTATAAAAACTTTTTAATTGAAAAAACAAAAATATCATTCGGAAATTTTTCCGTTCCATCAGAAAAGGCATGTTTAGTCGGAAAAAATAATATTACGTATTAACCCATAAAAATTTATAAATTGGAAAAACGGAAAAGTCAGTCGGAAAATTTCTTGTTCGATCGGAAAAAAAGTATGTTTAGCTGAAAAAAGAAGGTATTAATCTATAAATATTTATGAATTGGAGAAATATTTTTGTAGTTTTTAATTAAATAAGAAAAACAAGTTAGATCGAAGAAAACCTATAAAATTTTATTCTTAGTCGGATTTATTTCCCCTTGTAGTTTCTAATAAGAAAAAACAATTTATAACGAAGAAAACATAAACTTATTCTTAACCGGAACTAATTAATTTAACTAATTGGTACTTTATTAATTAGTTTAATTTACTAATTAATATAAATTATCAATATATAGGATTTTATTTATTTATTTATTTATTTATTTTGATAAAACTATTCAGAAAAATTTTGATTTGTCAAATATTGTGTACTCGGAAACCTCGATATGACGACAAAAAAAAAAATATTTATGTACATATTGTAGCAATGTCAATGTTATTTTGAGTATAACCTTAATATTCTGATTTTTTTTTCTTTCCTTTTGACTTCTAAATATCAAAATCTACCTGTATTTATTTACTATAGGAAAGTTTTTAGTTTAGTCTCGAAATTTTAAGCTATACTGATTGAAGTGAAGAAACTCCTATTTTTTTTTTTTTTTTTTTTTTTTTAATCTAAACTTTAAATTTAGTTAGAAATATGTATCACGGAATTTAAATGGTATCCGATGAAAATTCAAAACTGAAATACAAATATTTAATATTTTTCCATATCGAAATCTGGATGTTTTCCACTCTATACAAATTTTACCTTTAATTGAAAATAATTATGGTTTTATTTTTTCTTACTAATATTGTGTTTTCTTTTCATTTTATTAAAAAATATATAATTAAAAATGTGAAACTGTTTTTATTTACCTTTTTACGTAATTTTGGATTGATTTAAAAAAGTGCTTAAGAAATATATTGAGGAGCCCAGAAGCCAAGGAGTATAAGTGACAAAATTGAAAAAATTGAGTTAAGTGCACAGGCTATCTGGAAATATGTCTATTTATTTATAGGTAAAGAGTTAAGAGTGATTTTTTCATTATGTACTGAGTTATAGGGGTCAGTTACTTAACCTCTTTCTCAAAACTGTGAAACGTGTGGAGGCCAAGGGGTATAAGTACAGTTGTGTCCGTTGAGGTCTATATAGCAGAAGCGCGACCAACGACATACAAAGCAATTTGCTTTTTTATGCATTAAATAAATGCATTTAATAAAAGCATTAAATAAATGCATCAAGTAAGAAAAAACATGCGTTAAGCATGGATTATGAAACACTTCCCAACACTCCTTGAAATCTTTAAAAATTTTTGCTATTTAGGGTAATAAAGTATTATTATCCATTTCCAAATATGTATTCTGATACTTTTCAGCAGCCCTATGTTTTATTGGTCGGTTGATATATCTATATTATAAAGGCCAAACGTATCTGTGCGTAACGCATACGTCATTTTGCGAATGGCAACACTTGCATTTTTTCTTTTGCGAATTTTTTAACTACTAAATACCGCACATTTTCAATTTTTATACCATCGTATAGGGAAAAAAATTTACTTTTTAATGCAATTTGTTTGAAAGCTGCATCTTTATTTGTTTTTGAGTTATTAATTTTTTCGTTGTTTTTTTATACAGTTTTTGATTTGTGGCAACAGACATACTCCATTTCTATTAAAATAAAAATGAAAAACGCATAATATTATTATGCAATATTAAATTATGCATATTAAAGCATAAAATATTAGTGTATCTTTTTGTTGCCATTTTTTTAAAGTGAAAAAAAAAATCGTTTTAGTTCGTTTTTATTTATTACTTAAAGCATTTTTAGTTTATTAAAAACTTTCTTTAATTATTATGCATATTAAAGCATAAAATATTAGTGTATCTTTTTGTTGCCATTTTTTTAAAGTGAAAAAAAAATTCGTTTTAGTTCGTTTTTATTTATTACTTAAAGCATTTTTAGTTTATTAAAAACTTTCTTTAAACTCGATACAACATTTTCTTTTTACACTCTGACGTCACAGGAATATTGTTTGTCGTTTTTATTGCATGCATGTTATTTCAGAAATTTTCATTTACACTTAAAAGAATATAAATATATTAGTATCTATTTATAATTAATAGCAATCGATATTTCAAATATTGAATTAAAATAATTTTGAAATTATTGAAATTATCAATTTAAAATACCATTTTTTAAAACGTGAAAACGGATAAGATATGTGCATATGTAAATTTTGAAGTGGTAAAAATAATGTCGGATTTAGATTTCATGGGGCAAAAAATTCTATGATTGACTCAAAGTGGAGTACGTTTTGCCTTAATTGATAACCTAATAATAATAAAAGATCTTTATTATATTTTATTGTTTACATTTCGATTTAAGTTTAATTTTAATAATTTCTACAACTGAGTTTTATAGAAATAGTGTTTTGTTAAATTTAGGTTAAATATCATTATTTTAAGAGTTAGATTTACGAACATAAGGTGCATTTTTTTTTATTGTGACTAATTAAGTAGATTTATTATAAATCAATGAAACAGTTCCTTCTTAAACATTTTCTTTCGTCGAAATTCGACGGGTTCTCACTTGTACTGTATAACGGGAAAAATTAGTTTAGCAAGAAAACACATAATAGTTTGAAATTTCTCTTTCAGCAGTTTATACTAATAGATAGAAGCATACTTGTGTACTTTTGTTTATTCTGTAGTTTACCTTGAACCTTTATTATACGCCAGTATTTAGCTGAAATTTACTTCAAACTAAAACGCACTTAAGGGGTGTCAGGAGTTTTAAATTTAACGCACTTCATGAAAATGTGCTTCCGCTTCGAATTCGCATAACTTCATAAATATTCAAAGTATTTACTTAATTTTTTGTGGTATATTTGGGATAGGGTTTAGGTCTAATAATATCATAAAATAAAGACTCACAACAGACTAAAAAAAAATATAGCAAGAACATTTAAGTAATGAAATTAACTGTATTTTTCAAAACAATCCGTAAGATTAAGAAAAATCTATTTGAAGTATCATCTGGAAATTTCTCACATATGTTTATATTAACATTCCCTATAAAATGAATTAATTTTGTAAAGATAATTTAAAATTTAATTAATTTTTTAATGATTAATTAATTGTAATTTTAACGATTTTTCAAATTTTCAAATTCATATGCCATTTTAAATTAATTAATTTCAAGCAATGTTTATATCCTTAATTCATTCTATAAAATAGAGTTTAGAGATCATTTTAGTCTATGAATGAAGTTTATAGGTCTACTCAAAGTTTAGTTATCTTACGGATAGTGATAGCCTTTTTGAAAAAATACATGAAAATTTCATTACTTAAATGTTCTTGCTATATTTTTTTTAGTCTGTTGTGAGTCTTTATTTTATGATATTATTAGACCTAAACCCTATCCCAAATATACCACAAAAAATTAAGTAAATACTTTGAATATTTATGAAGTTATGCGAATTCGAAGCGGAAGCACATTTTCATGAAGTGCGTTAAATTTAAAACTCCTGACACCCCTTAAGACGTCTGAAATCACATTTTCAGAAATTATCATCCATCGATGACCATGTATAAAATTTTGTGTGTGATCTTATATATCATTTTTTCTATATTTTAGAAGCATTTCTTGGTAAACTGAATGCAGTTCAGCATAGAAATACATGACTTATTTAAAAGCAATCTTTAAGTAAAGTACTCTCATATTCTGTAACCTTTACGAGTATTTTTGTGTAACCCTGTATATGAACTAATAGCATTTATACATGTCGTATAACATGTATAAATTTAGTGAAACTTAAAAGTGCAATTCATAATTAAAATGGCATTTTGTCCATCCATCAATCATCATTGATAATATATACAGTACTTCGGATAGAATACACTATTTGAAATCTGTTTTGTGTCCCTGTAAATACTGTGTACTTCGTATTATGCGCAAAATAACTTATATTAAGCCTCAGCGATATATATGAACTTTATTATACATGAAAATTGTAATATAATGAAAATAAGTCGCAAACAATTCTCTCTTTATCATTAGGTAATGTAAATCTTTTGTATGGTCCTGTAAATAAATAATAGCTATTCTTTTCACCTCAGATTTTATAGAATGTTTCTTTTAGTGCAGTTCGTAAATGCATATAAATTTTAATATGTGACAAGATGTAACATCTTTCAAATTCATTTAAAACGATTTTTCCCATAAACTGTAATGTAATTGAAAACCTGTAAATAAACTAATCGTGTTAGAAACTTCATTTGCAATAGGTTTGTGTTGAGGTAAACATGAATAATTCCCAAAAATTTATGGGCAATCCGAATATGCTTACGAGAGTTAGGGCACGGACAGACGGACAGACAAATTGAAATCATATTCACTTTTCAACTTTGTTGGAAAGTGTTAAAAAATATAAAATTTCAATGTTTCAAAATTTTTAAACAGTTATTGAAATAAGAGTTCAAAGATCACTAAGAAGTAAGCAAAAGTTTCATAGCTCAATTCGTTGAATTACAATTGATGTTTAACTTTGAACTCAATTTACTCGAAATCTAAATTTTGTCACTTGTACCCCTTGGCTTCTGGGCTCCTCATATGATATAGGATGAAAATTGAAAATACCCAAATACTTTGAATTTTTATCTCGAAATAATATGAATATTTTACAGTATACGAGTATATTTCTCTCAGAAATAATGCGTTCGTTTTTTTATTTTTTTTCCTGAATCAATTGTATTCATTTTTTTAAATATTTTTATTAATACTATTGCATTTTGTTTAGCCCGAAAAATAAGGGGTAACATCAAGTTGTTACGCTGTTTTAAAGTTTGTCGTTAGAAAGAATTAAAAGTTATATTAAGAAATCCCGTATTTTTGACGAATTTTTGTCTCTAAAATATTCCTTAAGCGAACAAATTAAAAAAAAAAAAAAGCTAGAAATTTTAACTGACTTCTGAAAAATAGAAAGATAGAACATTTTTTTATCTTCAAAGTAAAGCTTGGGCACCTAGACAACTGGACGCTGAACTTCCTGTCCTATGTGTCAATTACAAAACAAACAGCACCTGCATTAACTCTTTGTTTAAACCGTTAGTATTCAAGCTCATAGTACGAAATCATTCAATTACAAAATGTTGATGCGAGAATATTTTGGTATTTGGTTAATAATTCAATATTTTTGCATCAGTTATGTCCTCACCTAAATGTAAGAGACAAAAAGTACAATCTGCGTTACGTAATTCCATTTTCGATAATGATTACAGGAACACACATAATAAACAAAAACATGCTGATAAAATTTCTGCCCATATTCATATACCGTTTTGCATTGCTGGAGTTCCAAAAAAACCTTTTGAAGTAAGTAAGCTACTTTATTACAGAATATTTTAAATATATAAAATGTGTAAATAACTATTGTTTTCATATTTAATAACAGATTTATTTATTTATTTATTTATTGAGGGGGCAGATAAATTATTTAATAACTTGTAAAAATGTACTGTTATTCGATATATATTAACTTTTTTTTTAACAGTTAGTATCGCATTTGCTAGTTTTGTTTCAAACTGGAGATGACAAGCTAGTTATTTTTTAAATTTCATGAAGTTATTATTATTTTTAACTAAATTTTTTCTTTCAATATATTTGCTTTCTTTTTTGCCAACCATTTTACAATTCGCAAGTCAATGTATTTAGTATTATGCATGAAGTTAAAACTGTACTATGGATCTTTTTATATTTTATCAATATTATTTTATTAATACTAAGAAAGTTAATTTATTTTTTGAAGTTCAAATGTCAGTATATGTAAAACATTCTATATTTTTAAAACTTTGTTATAGTACCAGATATAATAATTTTGTCTCACTGCATAACAATAATTTGATTATTATTTTGTACATAGATTTTTTTTTAATTTTTTTTTAATTTTTTTTTTTTTTTTTTTTTTTTTTTTTTTTTTTTGTATATGTGTGTGTGTGAGTGTGTGTATAGATAAGAAACAAAATTTAATCATTTGAAACTTGAAAATAATTTCGGCCTTGGGAAAAAATAAAATGTCGGAACTTTTGATTGTTTAAAGCTAATTGATGATGAAATCGATCTTTAAACCTCTTTTGCAATTTGAAATTTTTTACCGATACATTTTTTTTTTTTTTTTTTTTTTTTTTTTTTTTTTTTTTTTGTAGCCTTGTGTGTGTGTGTGTGTGTGTGTAAGGGAAGGGGGGTTGTAGAGAAACAAGAATTTTACTTTTGCCTTATGCATTTCGTTTTTTTGCTTTGTATTTTGTGCATGTTTTCATACGGCGACAGCAAAACTGTTGGCTCTATTTAATTGTCTTATTTATTTATTTATTTATTTATTACTTTTTTAAGAATAATTTGAGTATAATTTGAAAACACAATGAATTCGCACCTGAAAACTTACACACTTTGCTTTAATAATTTGTTATTTATCTATATAATGCATCTAATATATTTATATGATATATCTAGTATACATTTTATCTAATGGCTGGGCAACGGCGGGCGGGTCAGCTAGTAGAGATATCTATACATATATAAAATAGTTTGTTCTGACTGACTGATAATCAACGTTCGGCCCAAAATATTGAATGTAGAATCATGAAAATTGGAGAGAAAATACTTCTTATGATGTACGTGTCCACTAAGATGGAATTTTTGAAATTACCCCCCCCCCCCCTAAGAGGAACAAGCAGGAGGACGGGGTCAAAAATTTTGGAACAACTTACCATATCTCAGCAAACATTTAAGGTGAAATTCCAGAAAATAAATCTACTAAAAATATTATAAAACACATAATCCAACGATTTTCGAAATCCCCCCTCAGGGGGTTAAAAGGGGGAGGGGGTCGAAAAATTTAGGACATTTGGCACATCTTAGCAGTCTTTTTTAATAAAGGCATGAAACGGCAGAAAATAAAATTATTAAAAACAAATTAAATAAGTGTTTCAGCAATATTTATAAATTTCCACTCCCGAGGGTGTTAAAGTGGGGGTGGAAAAATTTCATACTTTTTGGACCATGTGGCGTATCATAAGAGAGCCCTCAGATCACTCTTTCATATTATAAACCTTTCTCCCCTCCCCCTGACCCCCTCCAATTTCCCTACCGTGGACAATTTTCGATCTTTTTTTAAACTGTAGCGTTTTATCATTTAATATCGGAATTTTTTACAGGGCCCTCCGATAAATATTATTTATGATATATGAAAAATTCACAACTAGAGGAAGAGTCTACTTTGGGAGGGGAAATATTTCCTAAATTTGGCCTACATCTCTCTTGTGATATATCGTTGGATACCCACTTAGACCTCAAAAGTCACCGCTTTTCTAAATTTAGCCGACACCTTTCGTGTGATATATCGTTGGAAAGCCCTGCGACTGCTTATTCATATTATGCACTACCCATGTCCCTCTCGGGTGGTACGATTATTCCATCAGGAGATCGTCTACTAATGGGGAAAATATATTGTTATATAAGACTAATAACAGCATAATATAAGATTGTTTGACTATCTCGATACACTAAGTCATAAATATCTTGAGAAATATAATATATATATATATCTATGAATATATATGTATATACATATATATATTAGTCCTCATGTTGGCCGTAGTACTCGGAAATTTTCCTTCTTGAAAGTCGGATATTTATGAGCCTACACCCCCCTACGCGACTAGAGTGGTTTACGCCCCTGGGTAACGCTGATTTTTTACCAAAAGTCGTCAGATTTGCTCCAATTATATAGACTACAGATATTGTTTTATAGTTTAAATATGTGAAGCAGATAAATATAAATGTTTAAGTAACACTTTTAAATAAAAACCAGCTCCGTAGAAATTTTTTAATTTTTTTGAAAAAATGACAAATTTTATCCAAAATTTCGATTTTTAGAGCAAAAGCGCAGACTCAAGCCATTTTTTCAAAATTTCACGCTGTTGATGTACTAGTATAAAGGCAACTTTCGGCACTTACCCGTTTTTGATTTTTAAAAAATAATTTTTTTCGCTCCACCCTAATGTTTACCTAGGATAAATCATAAATAAAACTAATCAGAATGAGATGGAAAAACCTTTTTAATAATCCTTTCATTTCAATACAGAATGACCGGTTGAAACCAGTTCACTTAGCAGTTTTCTGAGTCATCCCAAAGGGAATGTGGAAGTTTTTTTTTTTTTTCTTTTTTTACATTTCATTTGTTTTCTTCATTCGTTTAGAAAACATCTTGCCCATTATTAATTTGATGTGGATGAGATAACCGATCTCAGAAAGCGGAAGATCGTGGCATTGAAAAGGAATGAATCATAAACTTAAATAAAATGGCAGATGACAGAAGTTTATATAATCGTAAGCATACTGACAATGCGGTTTCAGAATCA
This sequence comes from Maratus speculifer, assembly GCA_964019185.1. Taxonomy (NCBI): domain Eukaryota; kingdom Metazoa; phylum Arthropoda; class Arachnida; order Araneae; family Salticidae; genus Maratus; species Maratus speculifer. The sequence goes on along the minus strand of OZ025297.1, from coordinate 298,043,462 downwards.
CTCTACCTTACACTAGCATGAATGGTTTTATAAATAAAATGTTAGTATTACTAAAAAAATAAAATAAAATCAATGGATAGTAGTTTAAATCTACGTTTGACAGGAAGGAAAATCACACGGCGTGGAGTATAGATTATGAAACATTTCCCAATACTTCCAGAACGCTTTAACCCTTTGAGCTCCGGAGGGTAGATTTCTTAAAAATTCCAAATATCACATTGACACTAGCATTTTGCAAAGAAAAAATTCGGTTTACGATATACACGAAAAAATGCATTAAATCTTTTTTAAATAAATTTGATCAAATATTTTGGTGCCATTGTGACCATTTCGGAATTAAAATTAAGTGGTAAAAAAATTCAGTCATCAGAGCTCAAAGGATTAACAAATCGTCATCATTTAATAAGGCAAACGATGATGTAAAAACTTCTAGTCATTCAGTTTCAGAATTTCTCTTGCTAATGCTAAATCTAGGAAAGTAAAATGCATTCACATATTTAAAATATCTCCTCTGGAAGTTCATATTTTAAATTCCTATGTTGTGTGTATTCTTCAAAGAATGTCTCTTTTTTTCGTAATTTAAAAAAATTCTGAAATTTGATATTTAATTTAACATTTTATATGTGCTTAATTTAATATTTTATGTGTTAAAAGCTGACGAATTGTGAATATGATTTTAACACTTCAAAAATTAAGCCTATATTTTAGAAATATTTTGACAACTAAGAACAAGTAAGAAAAATGATGTATATCACACCTGTATACCATTTTATCTACATTCTTTAGACATTTCTTAATAAACTGAAGCAGTTCAGCGTAAAAATGCATAACTTATTTAAAAACCACCTTTAAGTAATTTACGCTCATATTCAATAACGTTTGCAAGCCCTTTTGTGTAGCCCTGCATAGCAACTATCATTTATGCACACTATATAATATTCATAGATTTAGTGAAACTTAAAAGCACATGTCATAATTAAACTGCATTTCATCTATCCATCAGCCATTATCGGAGACATATACAGTACTTTGGAAAGAATGTACTATTTGAATTTTTTTGTGTATCCCTGTAAATGCTGTGTAATTCGTATTATGCATGATCATAATCGTATAACTTATATTAAGTCTCATCGACGTACATCAATTTTGTTATCGGTAAAATAGTTTAATATAATTAAAATATGGCGCACATAATTCCCCACTTTACCATTTTCTAATGGCATTATTTTGTGTGGCCCTGTAAATAAATACTAGCTATTTTTTCACCACATATTTCACAGAATGCATATTTTAGTGCATTTCGTTAATGCATATAAATTTTAATACGTTTGGGAGGGTGTAACATCTTTAAAATGCCTTTAAAACGAATTTTTCCCGCAGGCCTTAATGTAACGTAAACTTTTGGCCGTCTTTTTGTAAATAAACCAATCATGCTAAAAACTTCATTTGAAATAAAGATTCGTGCTAGGGTAAACATGAATAACGTCCAAAATTTTCAAGGCAATCCGAATATATTTACGGGAGTTAGATTAGAGCGCAGCCAGACGGACAGACAAACCGAAATCATAAACATTCTTCAACTTTGTGGGGTTAAAAAGAAATAAAAGTAAGAAAAATCACGCGTTAAGCATAGATTATGAAGCCCTTTCCAACGCTTCATGAAATCTTTAACAAAACTTCGTTATTTAGGTAAATAAGGATATAAAGCCAAATATAGCCAAATATGTATTCCAGTACTGTTGAACAGCCCTGTATTTGATCTGTCAGCTAATATACATACTATATAATGCGAAAATTTAGTTTAGCAAAAAATGCCTAGTAGCTTGAAATTTCTCTTCATACTTGAATACTTTGTTCAGCCTTCTAGTTTGCCTGATACCTTTATTAGACATCAGCGTTAAGATAAAATTTATTTTAAACTAAAACACTTTTAAAACAACTGAAATCACTTTCTTATAAATTATCATTCATAGACTCCATGTACCCAATTCTTTCCGTGGCCCTGTATATCATTTTATCTATATTCTGCACACATTTCTTAGTAAATTTAATGCAGTTCAGCTTAAAAATGCATAATTTATTTTAGAATCACCTTTTAATAATTTATGCTCATATTCAGTAACGTTGGCGAGCTCTTTTGGGTAGCCCTGTATATTAACTATAGCATTTATACACACCATATAATAGAGATGGGAAATATAGCTATTTTTGGTTAACAGGTTACATCGTTCCACACATTCACAGGTAACAGGTTTCAACAACCTGTTATTTTTGTAACGTAATAACTAATCAATGAGAATATGCTGTCAACAGACATTTTTATTAGAGGGACTTTAATTAAGATATCTTGAATAATTTTGATATGTAAGTGTAGACTCTGTTTTAGTTCAGATAAACATACACCTTTAAAATAAATTTGATGTTAAAAATTTAATTTTTGCAAGACAAAAACTTAGTTAGCTGTGATGCTTTGCATTTCACGCATTATTATCGTTTTCTTGCACTAAAAATGCTTTTTTTCTCGTTGAAATTTCATAAGTATCATAATTCACTAAGTTTTACCCGTAGAAGTTTTATGCTGTTTTACCTGTTAAAACGCATAGAAACTTTTTCTAAATAAAAGTATAAACTTACTTAACACTGTATAAAATATGTAATTTCTTAACAATTTAAAAAATAATTATTTTAATGTAAATTGATATTTATATGATGCAGAAGAAAGTTTAAAACATTTTTGCAATTGGTACAATGCCTCTAAAACTGGCGGTTTAGAAATTAACTTTTTATAAACGATCAGAAATATCTTCCATAAAAAATAACACCGGTTTAACAATACAATTTGTAAAAAAATAAAAATAAATAAAAAATAAAAATAAATAAAAAATAAAAATAAAATGATCTCTATTCGTTGGTACCTTGACTTGAAGTTCGAATTTTGACATCCCCGAATCATTATCTGTCAACACATATTCAAAGCTTATCCCACAAGAACACGAAACATTACTTATACATTTTTTAATCAAATGTCATTCATCCAACAAATTTCGTATGTGCATTAACCCCCCCCCCCCCCACACACCAAAAGTTGTGACAGGCCAAAAAATGACGTTGGTAGTATAAAATTGGCGCCCTATAAATTTCCGCGTCCGGGCCGACCGCCTCCTTGCCCCTCCCCCTTTTCGCATGGCGCTGCACTCACCATTCTTCTTTTTTTTCAGTAAAATAAAATTACGAAAATAATGTTTTCGAGTTCTTATTTTCTAATGACGCAATAATTACAAAATAATAATAATAATAAAAACCCAGTAATAAACACTTTATTAAAAAAAATCATAGCGCCAGAATACCCCCCCCCCCTTCCCCAAATCATATGAGTACAAAGTAAAATCCCTTTTAAATATTCAAAGTCAAAGATTGCCACCGTTTTACTCATCTAACTACACCAAAGATTTTCTCCCGTGCGATAAAACAGCTTTCTATCAACAATTAAATCCGTATATCTTTTAATTCCATTTTTCAAACGCATATTCCTTCCCATTAATATTTATACAGTTATAATATTTATGCAGTTTTTATTATTCCAATCATTTTTTTCAGTAAGTATAGTTTTCGATATTCTAGAAACATGTTTATTGCTTTAATCTTTGTAACTGTGAGCGTTATAAAAATATTCAAACGATAAAATAATTTTTGGGAAAAAACCGAAGACAGGTGTTTCTAAATATCCGTAGAATAATGAACAACCAATAGCTTTTGAGAGATTTTACCACGTGAACTTTGGAGATAGCAAATGGACAATTATTCATGTGATTGGCGCACTTGATTAGACCAAAAGGATTTTTAATGTCTTAGAGTCGTAGAAAGTGTTGCGTCAAAAGGAAAATCTGGGAGTTTTTCTTTGTGCGTAGGCATTTTTTTCTCTCTCTGTGTTTCAAAAGCGTTTTAACGCTATTGGGGATTTTATTTTTTGCAGTAATAGAAATTCTTTGTCTTAGAATTCAAATAGATTTATAAGCTAGGAAATATATTTTAAATAACTAAACTTTTATTAATGTATAAATATTCATTCCTAAAAAAATTTTTAGCCTTGCTGTTTGCTTCTTCTTTTAAAATGATTATCACACGAGGCGTTCCAAAATTAACAGGGACTTTTTGGTAATCTGCTACTGAATAATAAGTTTTTGGTTGATATTACGAATATTTATCCTGTTATGTTAAATAATGCCCATCTCTACCATATAATATGCATAAATTTAGTGAAATTTATACGCGCATATCATAATTGAAATGCATTTCATCCATCCATCATCTATCATCGGATCATATACAGTACTTCCGAAAGAATGTACTGTTTGAAATCTTTTGTGTGTCCCTATAAGTACTATGTACTTTGTATTAAAGAATGCAGTATCGTAAAATTTATACTAAGCCTCATTGACATACATCAATTTTATTATACATGAAACAGTTTAATATATTTAAAATGTATCACACACAATTCCCCCTTTCACCATTATCTAATGGAATTCTTTTGTGTGGCCCTGTAAATGAATAACAGCTACATTTTCACCTTATATTTTATAGAATGCATATTTTAATGCACCTCGTAAAAGCATATAAATTTTAATATGTTTGACAGGGTATAACATCTTTAAAATTCCTCTGAAACGATTTTCCCCCATAGGCCGTAATGTAATGGGAAACTTTTGATTCTCCCTGTAGATAAACTAATCATGGTAGAAACTTCATTTTCAATAGGGTTTGTGTTAGGGTAAATGTCAATAATGTCCTAAAATTTCATGGTAATCCGAGTATATTTACGTGAGTTAGAGCGCGGACATACGGACAGAAAAACCCAATGCATAAGCACTTTTCAACTTTGTTGGAAAGTGCTATAAGAGAGAGAGAGAGAGAGAGAGAGAGAGAGAAAGGTTAAGAAGACAGTTAAGAAGACCTTTAATTATACAGTGAGTGATCGGTTAGCTGACTTAATCCGTCCCTAAACAGTGTTCGGTAACCGAATTGCTCGTTAAGGGTGTTCTTAACTGCTCCGCCTGCTATGCTGCTTTATTCACAATTTCCACAATAACTATATCTCAAAAACTAGGGTATGGATTTTCATAAAACTTTAGGTTTAGTTAGTACTTGATATAACATGGAGCTGATTACGTTTTGGTCCAAATCGCTCAACTGGTAGCACTGCCATGGTGCATTATTCGTGGTTATTACAATAGCTCTATCTCAAGAACAAAAGCTCAGAATTTAACAAAACTTTAGATTCTGTGAGACCTTGATATAAACTAGATCTGATTAATTTTTGGTGTATATCGCCCAACAGGTGGCGCTGCTGTGCTGCATTATTTACAATTTGTACAATAGCCATATCTTAAGAACAAGTACATGGATTTTCATAAAAATGTATATTTAGTTTGCACTAGATACAACATGGTGCTGATTACAATTTGATGCAAATCGTTCAACAGGTGACGTTGCCATAGTGCATTATTCGTGATAATCGCAATAGCTCTACCTCAAGAACTAATGCACGAAATTTTCTAAATCTTCAGATTCAGTTAGTCCCTCATATAGATTAATGTTGTTTAGTTTTTAGTGTAAATTGCCCAACAGATGGCTCTGCTATGCAGCATTTTTCACGATTTCGTAATAAATGTATCTCAAGAACTAATGCATGGATTTTTTTCAAACTTCAGATTCAGTTAGTACCTGATAAAAAATTGATCCTGATTAGTTTTTGGCGTACATTTACCCAACATATGGCGCTGTTATGCAGATTGTTTTAAAGATTTTGCAATAGCTCTATCTCAAAAAACTAATGCACGGATATTCATCAAACTTCAGATTCAGTTATAAGTTGACATAAATTATTGCTGACTAAATTTTGGTTTAAACCAACTAACCGGTAGCGCTGCTATGCTGCATTTTTCAGGAAGTATTAACATGCATAAGATAGAAGAAAGTTTTGTGATTGCCACATCTGACTAGTTTGTTTTGTCTTTATCTTAAAAAAATAGCTGAAATATAGCAATTTAAATTTCAAATGTGAATGACATTTTTTAAAATCCATTTGCCCGCGACAGCACTCTTGTATATCAGCCGATTTCGATGTAAGTGTGCATGTGCATATGAATTAAGATCTCGACCAAGCTCATTGGTTAGTTTCGTCCATGATGTTATTTTAAAATGGCAGGCGCTGCATGACATCGCAAAATTTAGTAACTTTATAAATCGCTTTAAATAAAACCAGCTTGAATAAAAATGACTAATTTCTAAAAATTACCATTAATACTTAGTATTGTCAAAAACTAATATTGAATTTTATATACTCGGGTTCTACTAATTTCAGCTTCATATGTTTGAATAATATAACTTGAATTAAAAGAAATAAAGAAATAAATAAGAAATATGAAAACTACTTCTTACTCCCGGCCACTGGCCAGAAGGACGTTTTAATGGTACTTTTAAGACGACACATAGATGTTAAAGTGCATTTTTCTATACCTGTGTTAACGTCCTTATTATAAAGATCTACTCTCCTGCTTAAATATATAGATAATAAACACTATTTAGGCATTGGCGTTTTTGAAATGTGACTGTAAACGAATTTGACTTTAGCGGTACGAAAATTCTTAAAAATTTAATAAACTTTTCGCAGCAGAATGACCTACAGAAACCGGTTCATTTAACCGTTTTCTGAATCACCGCCAAAAGAATTTTGAGCTTTTTTTTTTTTTCTTTCCCTCATTTATTTTTTGTTTTTTCATTCGTTTAGACAACATCTTATGTCGCTTTGTTCGTTGTTAATTTGATGCTGATGATAATAAGTGACCTCCGTAAACAGAAGATCGTGACATTGAAGGAAAGGATGAGTCATGATCTCAAACACAATGACAAATGACAGGAGGGTTTTAATATTACTAGAAGAGTTACTTACTCTGCCTTAATACTAGCATGAATGACCGCTTGATTAATGGCATTTTGGTAATGACAATAACGTGCGGAATCATTTAAATCTGTGTTTAAAAAATGATTATTGTATCTTTGACAGAACATTTAAATCATTAAATTGCTCCACCAATAATTTACATGTTTTAGAAATTTTATACTGATTTTTCTCCCTGTTTATATTTTTATAACTTGCTTGTTCAATAAATTCAAAGGCTTTTTTACTAATTTAGATAGAGGCTTGAAAAAAAAATTATTCGTTTTTCATGGTACATATAGTTAATATTTTTGTGCATGGAATTAACATTCAATTTTATAGTTATTCAAAAAATATACAGTCGAGCCTCTATATAACGAAATCCATCGTTCCAGTAAAAAATTCGTTATATAGAGAAATTCGATGTATAGAGTATGATGTTAAAAATAGTATTTAATGTGTAAATTTTGAACAAATATTATTTTTGATCTTTTTAATTAAGAATTTGAAATGTTTAAAAGTATATATTAACCTAACATTTTATTTCTTACTTAATTAAGCAGTTTCAAAAAAGAGAAAAGACATTTATTTGAAAGCTTAATGAAAATCAAATAAAGAAGACTTACATAAATTTCAGAGGAAGAAATCTGTAATTTTTTGTTGTTTTGATTTTAAAATTACGATTGTTACGCTCTCAAAAAAAAAATTCTCAAATTTTAGCAATGAATGAAAAATTGTAGTTGATATTTTCCTCCATTTGAAGGTCTCTCTTATGTGCTCTCATTGATTCCTCTCTTATATGTGTAACAATTCAATTGACTGTGTTTTGAGAAGGATGTTGAAAGGTGTGTGGGAGGTAGGATGAACTTGTTAGATTTAAAGAATAAGGAGAGAAGTAATATTTATTTAAAAAAAACCTCTCCACTGAACGATAAATCAAAAATAAGTGATGGAAAATTGATTCCACATGATTTCGAAGCTTTTTTAAAACTGAATAAATTAAGATCAATTTATGAAAAAATTCGTATATGGAGATAGATATTTCGCTATATAGAGTCTGTTTTTAATGTAATCATGCGAAAAGGGGACCGTTCTTACTAAAAATTCGTTATATGGAGAAATTCGATGTATGGAGTTTCGTTATATAGAGGTTCGACTGTATTTATTTAAATGGAGAGATTGTTGAATTTCCTTCATTTTTTGACATGAACAAGAGAAAAAAAATCATATTAAATGTAAAATACCATACATCTAAAAATTTATGCATGATTTTTTGTAGCATACATTTATAAAAGTAGTATGGATTTTTAAAAAAGCTAAATTGTTTTTGAAGAATTTTAGTAAAATAATCTATTCTACAAGATTTTTTTTAAATTTTATTTAATTTTTAGTATTAAATATTGTGCCGCACCGCATGTTATTACAGTAGGCGAGGGTGGTGTTCCTCAGACCTATTTTGACTTTTTGATTTTTAACTAAAAAAAAAAAATACCAAAACTAAAAAAAGAAAAGATTTTACAAAACTTTATGATGTTATACACTACATATATTTGTCTTAAATTTTTATATAAATAATTTCCATGAAAAATTTTGAAATAAAAGTAAAATAAAAATAGCACCAAAGTACACCACTAGTTGTGTACCTTGGTCTTATTACTAAAAAATGGAAAATAACTTGTTTTTTATGAAAAAAAAATCAACATTTATTAATCAATTCATTATTTATTAGATTTTAAAAATAAGAAATTCTAAATAGACATTAAAACTTCAGAACATTTACTCTTGCTATAATCACAAAAGACATTAAAACTTATTTATATTAGTAATTATATTTATTTTTTAGCTAAGATTGCAATTAGATTAGTCAATTCCAAATGTTAACTTCTTGAGCTGCTTTCAGATCTATTAGACCACTTGACACAAGGTACACCACTTGGTACACCATTTGATCTATTAGACCAGATCTATTAGACTTGATCTAATAGATCTATTAGATCTATTAGACCACTTGACACAAGGTACACCACAAGGTACACCACTTGACACTTCAAAACAAAACTACCAATCATGATGTTAAGGTTAGGCCTAACTTTATTTAAAGCACATGGTTTTAGAAATATCTACGAAAATTTTACTTTTGAAGGATGAATTTACTTTTTTTTTTTAATTGTACGATTAGTTGAGCTTCTAAACAAATGCTAAGAACTTAAATGAGACCTCTGGTGGCAAATATTTATTGTACAAATATTCTTGTTTAATGATCTAAACAAGTAAAGCTAAAATTAGCATAGGTCCGAGGTACACATATGTCCAAGGTACACCACTCTCCCCTATTATTCAAATTGAAGAGATGGTATCAAAGAAAATGGTTACTGAAACTGGTTCAATTAACCGTTTTCTGAATCATCGCCGAAAGAATTTTGATCAGTTTTTTTTTTTTTTTTTTAATCCATCATTTTTTTTTAAATTATTATTATTCGTTTAGATAACATCTTATGTAGCTTTGTTCGTTGTTAATTTGATGCTGATGATGATAAGTGACCTCCGTAAACGACAGTGAAAGAAAGGATGAGTCATGATCTTAAACACAATGACAAATGACAGAAGAGTTAATAATACTAGAAGAGTGATGTCAGAATTACTTAACTCTGCCTTAAACACCAGCATGAATGACCGCTTGATTGATGACATTTTGGAAATAAAAACAACGTGCAGGATCATTTAAATCTGTGTTTAAAAATGATTACTGAGTTCTTGGCGGAACATTTAAATTAACAAATTGGTCCACCTCAATAATTCACATGTTTTAGAAATTTTATACTGATTTTAATACTTGATTTTCCTCAAATTTCAAATTTTTATAACTTGCTTGTTCGATAAATACTAAGTCTTTTTTGCTAATTTAGATATAGGTTTAAAGAATTTTTTTTCTTGTTCTTCATGGTGTATAATTAATATTTTTGTGCATGGATTTAATATTCAAATTTAGGGTTATTTTAAAAAAATTATTTAAATTCAAAATTTGATGAATTTCTGTCATTTTTTAATGTATACAAGACGAAAAAAAGTCATATTAAATATAAAATTTCATACATTGAAAAATTCATACACGTTTTTATGTAGTATGCGGGGAAGAATGCGGGGAAAAAATCGAAGCAAAAATATTCATAAAAAAATTATATATTATAAGTAGGGATTTTTAAAAAGTTAATTTAAAAAAAAAAAAAAAAGAAATTAAATTTTAGAAAAATAGGCTTGTCTACAAGATTTTTTCATTTATTTATTTAATTTTTAGAATTAAATATTGTGCCACCTCATATTATTACAGCATTATTCAAAATTGAAGAGATGGTTTCAAAAGTAGTTTGCCCCTTAAAATGTTATTTTAAGAGGGTTTGATTCTAGCGGTATGACAATTTTTCTTGAAAATTTAATAAATTTTTCGCAGCAGAATGACCTACTGAAACCGGTTCATTTAACCGTTTTTTGAATCCCGCCAAAAAGTATTTTAAGCAGTTTTTTTAATCCATCAATTTTTTTTTTTTTTTCATTCCTTTAGACAACTTCTTATGTAGCTTTGTTCGTTTGTTAATTTGATGCTGATGATAATAAGCGACCTCCGTAAACGGAAGATCGTGACATTGAAGGAAAGGATGAGTCATGATCTCAAACACGATGACAAATGACAGGCGAGTTTTAATAATACTAGAAGAGTGATGTCAGAATTACTCTGCCTTTAATACCAGCATGAATGACCGCTTGATTAATGACGTTTCGGTATTGAAAACAACGTGCGGGATCATTTAAATCTGTGTTAAAAAAAATGATTATTGTGTTTTTGATGGAACATTTAAATCATCAAATTGCTCCACCTCAATAATTTACATATTTAAAAAAATTTATATTATAAGAACATGAAATGTAGATAAGGTTTGTCAATAAAACTGATTTAATAAATCGGTAGTTATAACTTTTTTTTTTTTTTTTTTTTTTTTTTTTTTTTAGAATTTTTTCAAGGCGAAAGAACTACGAACCCGGTATAACATTGTAATCCCCCCCCCCCACCCCAGCTTTTGTCTCTCCTCAATTTTTTTTCGCTCAGTTTTACCAAAAGTCAAAATTCTAAAATACCCTTCTTTTATTTATTTATTCTTTAGTATAGGAGTCAAAATAAGATGAAATTATAATTCTTTTTTTCTGAATTGGCAGTATTCAAAACAAGGATAAAATAGTGAAATTTCATTTTCTATCACTTTTTGAATTTTGGATTTTTCAGGTTTGCAAAACCGGAAATAAAGCCGAAATTATAAAAATAATTTTAAAAAATTTATTTATTTTTATTTTTTCTTATGTATCTACAGAACCCGAATTATTTTCAAAATAATAAAATTTTCATCTTTATTTTCCTTTTTTACATAGAAATTTTTCGAATCTGAAGGACACAAAAAAGTGACAGTTAAATTGTGACGATTTCACTTTTTCTTTTCAGTTCGCAGATTAAAAACAGTAAATTTCCATTTTGTGTTCTTTAGATTTTTATAGTTGAAATTTTCGGGTTTGCGGGTGCAAAATTGTAAAATTAATAAAGCGGATAATATATATCTCTTTCATTTTACTTTCTTCTATCGTTACATGAAAAAAGTATTGGATTCGTGAAAATTTTTCGTTATCCGGTTTTCGATGGATTTACACGTTTTAGTGGTCAGAGATTCCAACAAACATTTTTTACAAAATGTCTGTATACGTCATAAATTGTGTGAAAGCTCTATCTCAAGAACTAATGCACGGAATTTAATAAAAATATATTCAAAGTAGTCCCTGATATAAATTGATGCTGATTAGTTTTTGGTGTAAATTGCTAATAGGTGGGCTTTTTCTACGATTTCAACAACAGCTCTATTTCAAGAACTTTTACGCGGATTTTTGCCAAACCTCAGATTCTTTTAGTCCTTAACATGAATGAATGCTGTTTATATTTTGATGCAAATAGCTAAAAGGTGGGCCTTTTTTACGATTTCAACAACAACTCTATATCAAGAACTACTACACGGATTTTTGACAAACGTCAGATTCTGTTAGTACTTAACATGAATGGGTGCTGTTTACATTTTGGTGTAAATCGCTCAACAGGAAACGTTAATATGCTGCCTTTTTCACGATATCTGCAACAGTTCTATCTCAAGAACTAACGCACGGATTTTCACCAAACTTCAGATTATGTTAGTCCTTGACGTGAAAAGTTGCCGTTTACAGTTTGATGTAAATTGCTCGGCAGATGCGCTGTTATGCTGCCTTTTTCACGATTTTCGCAACAGTTTTATCTCAAGAATCAATGCACAGATTTTCATTAAACTTCAGATTCTGTTAGTACTTAACATGAATGGGTGCTGTTTACATTTTGGTGTAAATCGCTCAACAGGAAGCGTTAATATGCTGCCTTTTTCACGATATCTGCAACAGTTCTATCTCAAGAACTAACGCACGGATTTTCACCAAACTTCAGATTCTGTTAGTCCTTGACGTGAAAAGTTGCACGGAATTGCATACCATTAGAATCCTCACGATGGACATAGATCGCCATTTATTTTTGACACTGTGCCAGCGAATTTTCAAATATTAATGCGTATGAGATGTAAGAAAGTTTTGCGATTACCACATGTGACTAGTTTTTTTCTGGAACCCTAAAAAGATAATCAATGCCAAAATTGTCAGATTTTAGCTTTATTTCTCTTATAGTCCATCATTATTTTAAATAACAGGGAACCCCAACCCGAGTGCTAGTGTTGCCATAGTCTACCTACAAGCCTAATTTTAGTGCCTGATTAGTAGATTTCCCATTGCATTTTCGTGAACCCAATAGAGCGATAAAAGTAAAAAAGCATGGAGAACTGGGTGCAGGAAAACACAATGGATTACCAATCAGCCACTAAAATTGAGTGTATAGGTAGTTTGTAACAAAATATGACCTGGCAAACCAATTCCGTTTTAATATTCTAATCGAGCTGTAAATAATTTTGGGATTTCAGACAACTCGATGAGGTGGTGTTTTGTGCAATCGCAGACCGGGCTATATATAAAGATTTAATTTTGTAATGAGTTTTTTTACTCAGCTCCGGAAAGGCTAGAAATATAACAAGTTGAAAATTGCACGTCAAACGTAGCAACTGAGGTGCGTTCGTACTATGACAAAGTTTAAAAAATATATTCAGATCTTGGTGTATTAGTATACAGTACATCAAATAAAGTATTTGACCAAAATATTTTGTGTGTCCCTATAAATACTATCTGCTTTTTATTATACAGGAAGTAACTTATAGAAACCTCAACAGCGTATATCAATTTCATAAAATGTGAAATACTTTAATAGTATTAAAACACGCTCCAAACAGTGTTTCTCTCTATATCATTATTTAATGGAACACTTTTGTGTGGCCCTGTAAATTAATAACAAATATTCTATATCAATTATATTATGCTCGAAAGAGTATAACCAGAGCCGTCCTTAGGGGTGTGCGACAGGAGCGGTCGCACAGGGCCTCGCGCCTAGAAAGGCCTCGCACTCGGGTAAAAAAGAAAAAAAAATCAGTTCAATTTTAAAAACATCTAAGCATTTTTAAAATTGCTGCAAGTTATTTATTTCACGGTTAAATTTAGATATTTAAAAGGGTTATTCATAAAATATAAAACTTTTATCAATAAAAAGTTAGGCACGGATATTCGACAGCAAAAAATGTTCCCCGTAGTTTAAAATATTCTCCATAGTTTATCTTTAGTTTTGTGAACTTGTTGCGACATTGTTGCAAAATATGTAAAATTAAAAAAAAAAAAAAAAAAAAAAAAAAACCTCGATTAGGTAGCAGTTTTTCTGCCAGCTTCATACCCCCTCCTCCTCATTGTAGACATTTTGACGTCAATTCAGTAGTCAGTGCTGATGCGACAATAAATGATTAATTGGATTTTAGCAGCGTTAGAATTCCTAAAAAAAAGTCACTGGTCATAAGGACCAGTAAGCATGAGAATTTACTGGTCCGCAGACTTCATCACTGGTCCGCTACATAAAATTCTATAAAATAATTTTAACACTTAGAGTGGCCTCTCCCCCCCCCTTCCTGGAAAATAAACCAATCTTACTTTGCATTTATCCAAAATTTTCAGCATAATAAAATGTAAGATTATAATTTGCTAAAAATTAAATAAACAGTACGTAAAGAAAACTATCAAATTATTAATTAGATATTTTATTTGCCATATTACTTATTTCAACTGACTAAAGTTTAATGCACATTTTTTTCCATTTTTCTCCAGATTTTAGCCAGAGTGGTGGAATTGTAGCTAGTGTCACTGATGCAGCTGGACTTGAAAAATTCTGGGTCCCTACTAATATTTTTCGACACAAAAATTGAACTTGTTCATTTCACAAGAAAAATAAAATGCAATAATTGTTTTAATAATAATAAATAATTAAAGCCAATATTAATTTAAGAGAAATTTTCTGTACTTTTTAAAGAATAAATGTCCAAGATACAAATTTAATTATAAAATAATGCTTATTTGAGTGTAGAAGATAACAAGTATCACTATTGTCTGCCCCATTTTAAAATGGGACAAGATAGGTTTACTGAAAAAGACATTTTTGCTGAAAAAAGGGATATTTTTGTTGAGTAAATGGTACATACACAAATGACGCTTAATGAAATGGTGCTTTCAGGAGTCGCATTCACTCAGAAAATTTTGGAGCCCCCCCCCCCCCCCCCAAAAAAAAAAATAATAATAATAATAATAATAATAATAAAAAGATTGGGAAGCAGGAAAATCAGTTTTTGGAGCAGCAACAACAATTTTGAAGCGGGAAAATTAGTTTTTAAAACAGAAAAATTCGCTCCCGGCTTCACTTATTTTTTTTTTTTTTCGTGCTTTTTTTTAATCGAAATTTCCGTTTTTCGCGTTATTTTCACGAAATCTTTTGTTTTTTCGGGATTTATTGACGAAATACACCGTTTTTCGTGATATTTTTTGACAAAATTTGCCGTTTTGTCGCGATTTTTGGACGAAATATGCCGTTTTTTCACGATTTTTTGAAGAAATCTGTCGCTTTTTAGGGTTTCAGGATGAAATTATCCATTTTTTCGCGAATTTTTTGACGATATTTGCCGGGAATCAGCCGTTATTAAGCGATTTTTTTAACAAAATTTGTCGTTTTTGCAATTTTTTGACAAATTTTGCCGTTTTACCGCGATTTTCGGACAAAATTTTTCATTTTTTCACGATTTTTTTGAAGAAATCTGTCTTTTTTTCTCAATTTTTTGAAAAAATCTGCCGTTTTTCATGATTTTTTGACACAATTTGCCATTTTATCGCTTTTTTGGGCGAAATTTGCCGTTTTTTGCGATCTTTTTAAGAAATCTGCCTTTTTTTCGGGTTTTGGAATGAAATTAGCCATTTTTTCGAGAATTGTTTGACAAAATTTGCCGGAAATTAGTCGTTATTTCGCGATTTTTTAACGAAATTACGCGTCTTGTGGGACGCGTAAGAGCTATTTTTTTGCGTCCTTATGGCCGATTTTTTGCGTAATTTACGCGTTATAGCGCGTCAGCGGCATCGCTGATTAATAAAAAAAAAATTTATGTACGATCGGTTGCGGCTCTCTCAGGACCTGAAAAAAGGCACTGGTCCTGCGGACCACTAAATTTTTCAAATTAGTGGTCCGATTGAATTATTGGTGGTCTCGGACCAGCGGACCACCAAGGATTTCGAACGCTGATTTTAGTAACATTTGAATTGAACGCACTCAATATTCTGGATTAGAAATGAGACGGGCTCAGCCCGAGCCTGGGACCGACTCGGGCTATTTTTATTCTAATCTTCGGGTTCCGGCTCATTTTTTTTAGCAAACGAAAAATTTTATTTTTTCATGTGTAGAAAAGATTGAAAAAACATTTTTTTCCATTTAAAATTGCATACTTATTCCTTTTCAAATCATTTTGATCAAAATGATGGGGAACCGAAGTAGTGTTTTATTTATTTTAGTATTTCATTGCTGTTTCGAATGAAAATTTATGATAATTACAGATTTCTGTCTACATAATTTCATACGACGAACTATTGAATGGCGCCAATAAAAATAAACACAGCTATGAATGATCTTTTAGTTGGCTTTTCGTTAGCAGATTTTTTTTTTTTTTAATAGAATCGTTTACTTATTATTTAGTTACATAACGCGCAGAAAATACTTTCTTCTGTTATTAATAGAAGAAAGTTAGCTGGAGATTTGCAAATTATTTAATTTTCTATTGTGCTTGAGTCATAGTCGTTTTGCATATGAAAATTAGTGATTGTTTTATCCATTTGTCAAAATGAATTCTGTTCATGCTGTGGACGGTATACATTTTCGAAGTCACTTTCCTCCGTAAGTAAACATAGTTACAACGTTATTCTGATAGAAAGCAACTGATCAGTGTTTCCTCTTTTCCTATAAAAGCATCGGACCTTTACGATAACAACATCATTTTATTTTTTTTAATTTACGTTGATTTTCAGGCGCCTATCAGTCACGTAAGATTGATATGACAAAGGAGTGGTTATAATTAAAAATGTACATTTTTTACAGAAAATTGAAAAACATTGTTCGATTCGCCAGATTACAAATAGTAGTTTCTGCAAATTTCAAGCATTTATTCATTAAGTCAGAAATATGTCCATGAAATTTACTTTTTTAATTAGGGAAAAATTTGAAATATATTTTAAGTGTCAAGTATATTTTTATTTGATGCGGATTTTGATAAGATTGAATTTAAATTTTCACTTAACAGTTTTATCTGTGTAAGAAATTTTTAATAACATAATAATAAATTTTTAATACAATAAATAAAAAAAATAAATTTAAATTGCTGAAAATGTTCAAGAATTTAGTGGATTTTAAAGCAAAATTACAAATTTTCTCAAAGTAAAACAATTTGTTAAACCGAAATTTAAAATTCCAAAATTTCAAAAATTTAACTCTTTTTACAAAAGCTTTTTGCTTAATCTTTTATCTTTTACCAGTGTTTTTTTAAAGAAAATTTTCTGTAATTGCGAAAATGCTTTAATTAAATAAGGTAAACTTTGCAATTAAAAATAACTGGTGGAAATAACGAAGGAATCTGAGCAGCTTAAGTGGAACGTATACACCGATCGTTCGTCCCCTTGGAATCAAACATTTAGCGAAAGTTTAATCGAAATTTGAATTTTCGCAATTTTTCAAAAAAAGAATTTTTGAATTAAAAAGAATGCAATATAGCACCAATTATTCGAACAAGTTGGGACAGACCCCAGTTCCAATAAACTAAAGTTTGGAAAAATAGACAGGCAATTTAAGACATGTTCCTGGCTACACTAAAAAGTAAAAGTTATACGTTAACTTAACTTAGTAGTTATCTTAACTTACGATAACACCAGCTACTTTTGGCGTGCTTAAAAATTGTTTTGTCTTTTTAATTTATATATTTATCATTAATTTTTTTCTCTCTCTTTTTATCAGTTTCTGAACTCCAGATATTATAATTTAAGTAAAGAAGCTTTTGATTGCTGCTTGCTTTAAAGAAGTTGTTATTTTTAATGCTGCCACATTTCTAATCCTTCTTAAATACGTTAATTGAATAGTATCAATGATCTTCTGCCGTTCGAGCTTCGAGCCATTCCATAGCTGTTTCCAAACGTTCGAAGACTTTGTTATGTGATACACCTGGATTGATTTCAGAGCATTTCTTTTCCTTTTCTTCAAATTCTTTTTCATCATAATTTTCATTCACAATTTCATCATCATTTAAAATCTAATATCTAGGGTCATGTATACTTCATTATTTAACCACTCGATAGTTTCCTTTTCTTCATAGCTTAGGATTCTTTCCATTTCTGTTATTGTTTTACATTCCTCATTTTCTGATTCATTATCACTATCAGTTTTTTTTTATTTTTTTTTTAAATTCTATTCCAAGTCAATGGATAATTTGGAGTTCGGTTCAAATTTTATTTTGTGAGAAATAGGCTGTTCGGAAAACTAAAAGTACGGTTAATTTTTTTTTTTTTTTTTTTTCTTGAGAGAAATAGGCTGTTAGGATAATTGGAATATTCCGATAATAGGCTCTGTACTATTAATTGCTACTAATTGCTAAAATGTTTTTCATCAAATTTCGAGTTTATAAAAATGACTATTAGAATAAATTAAGAATCTATTCTGGGAGAAAATTTTCAAACTTCCATGCCCAGCTTTGAACCAGGAACTTTTTGAATAGCAAGCAAATGTGCTACCACTGAGCCACCTAATCTGTTAGAAAAAAAAAAGAAGAAACTAAGGTTTTGTTTTAAAATCTAAGTCGCAGAAATGGCCGGATGGGATTAAATTAATCCATTTAATTAAGATTATGTAAGAGTTTTTGAAAATTTTATGATTTGCATGTAATAGGAGGTATTCAGCTATAAGTATGCAAAATGTCAAGTTTCTAATTTGCACAGTTCCCGATAAAGGATTCTGAGAGACAAACAGAGGAGTGATTCTAATAGAGTTTTCTCAGAAGAACGAAACCCTAAAAATTCATGTCAACCTGGTCCGATTCAATACAAGGATGTAGTCAGAAGTGCAAATAGGGGAGGGGGGTGTCAAGAAAATGTAAGGGGAGGGACTCGTATTTTTTCTCTCTCTCAATGCTCACACAAACACTTTTTAGGCTGTATGTTTCTTATTAAATGATTTGTAATAACTTCATTTTAAGCTAAAAAAAAGAATAGGATGCAGAATGAAAAATTCGAGTGTATAATTAGTGTAAAATTGTAAATCCTATTTGCTTCATATGTACAAATAGGATGTGCGAGTGTTGAAACACTTATTTGCACTTTTTGTAAAAATGCTAATATTTTGTACTTCTGCAAAACGTGGGCCTCAAAATTAAATTCGAACTTTTAACAGAATTTTATTTGTACTTATGGAACAGAAATTCCTTTAGTAACTTTGGAATCTTTTCCAAGGGAGGCTCAAAATGTTTTAGTGGGGCTGGACCCTTTTTTACTCCTGTCACCCCCCCCCCCCTAGTTATGGCCCTGATTCGATATGAAAAAAAAAAAAAAAAAAAAAAAAGGCCTCGCAAAAGTTCTCGCACCCGGCCTCGCCTTTGCTAGGGACGGCTCTGAGTATAACATCATTAAAATGCACTTGAAACTATTTTTTTCCCATTGATCGTCATGTAACGGAATGCTTTTGATTGTCCCTGTAAAAACTATACATCCAATTTTTATAAAATTTGAAATGACCCGACAAATTTATGCAAAAAATTATATATTTCAAATTTCAACTGATTCGGTTGGGAGATTTTTGCTCTGTTATATGTGGACAAAAGGACGGACTGAACGACTAGAAGTATTACGTATTTAGATAATCAGGAACGCACCTAAAAAGTACTTACTAAAGTATGTTTTATGGTGACAATGCAGCATTTTAATATTTGTAGAACTTAATTATAAATTAATAACTTTTTTTAAAGCTTTTTATTGGTAAAAGAAAGGAAACACTTCTCTATTAGACTAGCTTATCTTTCTACACTTCAGCAACAAAATTAACTAATTTCTGCTTGGGTTTTTTTTTTTTTTTTCTAATTTAACTTTTTTAAAATAAATTTATCGGCATTTACGTTGAACGGTTTTAAAAAAGCTTCCAAGAACAAACATTGTAACCGAAAAATTTAAATGATATCGCATGTTACAGCGATATTTGTAAAACTTAACTGAAAAGAGAAAAAAAAACTAAGTCAAATAATAACAGCAGCCAGATAGATAGTAGTTCTATAAGATAACTTTTGACATTCATTCGTTATTAAGACAATATCAGATTAAAATGACCCTGAAAAACTTCCTTTAAAATATGCTTCACTGATTATAACGATTTTTATTGTTAATCGGAAGACATGTTCTATGTCACGGGAAAATTTCATCAAAAATAAAATCTGAAAATATATCCTTATACGGTGAAAAACCAGATACGTTATGCAATAATGATTTCTATAACTGAATTCGTCCACTGATATAACATAAAAGCTGATTTCGAAAGGGGGGAATTTTATGATATACGTCTACTGGAACAACACTTTCCAGATGTCACCAAAAAAAGAATATTCATTAAGATATAACCTTTTCAACAATTTTGTTTATTTTTCAAAACATGATTGAAATGGTGAATTTCATTGAGTAAAGAGAAAAAATAGAGATGAAGTGTGGTGGCTGGGGATGATGCCAAAAATGTTACCGTAAAGTCTGTTACGGTCAGTCCAAACGAAATCACGTACATTCCCAAAGCAAGAAAGACAAATTATGCATTAAGCATAGATTATGAAGAACCTCTAGATATACATAGATAGATAGAGATACATAGATTATGAAAAAGATTTTCCAACTCATTCAGAATAACGTAACAAAGCTGCACCGTTTAAAAAAATTAAAATATTACGTCTCATTTCACTTTATGGAAATGTGTAATACAACGCATATCAAAACCAAATTTCAGCTGTTCACATCTGCAATCGGAAAATTATCCGAATTTTTTTAGCAGCCCTATATATGATATAGAGATATATATCGATTAACAATATGCATTCTAAAATTTAGTTCATTTAAGAGATACATATATTCCAATTGAAAATACCCCTTCAGCAATTTCCTCTAATAAGGAAAATTGTATGCAAATACTTTTATGGAGCCTTGTGTGAGGTATAGAACTTATATGTAAAAAGTAATATGCAAAAAACTAATTAAATTTAAAAGGAAATACCGAATTTTGAAACGCATTCTCCAACAATTACTATGCAAAGGTAGTACTTTAACCGATTTCTTTTTTGTGTCCCTGTAAATGAATAACAAATGCTATTAATGCTCTGTTTTAACGTGATCATAGTGAAATTCAATGATTTATATCAGTTTCAATACATTTGAAATAGTGTAATGTCATTAAAATATTCTCCAAGTGATTCTTTACCATATACCATAATGTAATCGAATTCTTTTGAGTGTCCCTGTAAATGAATCATTAATCCTTTATACTTCATATGCAATACCAAACATGCTTTGATAACCCTAAATAAGTTTTATCAATTGCATGAAAATCCGAGTATATTTATGGAAGTACAGAGTGAGCAAAAAGTCCGTAAAAACTTTAAAAATTCATAAAAACCGAAAAAATAACCGAAATGAAAAACGGTTTGCAGGGTTAGTATCTATAGGTCACGGGGATTTTTTTAAGACATGAAAAAAAATAATTCAAAAAACAGCCAATAGGTGGCGCTGACGTACCCAAATCAAAGAAAAGATACCCAAATAAAGAACAGAATGTTTCCTCAAACCGCCGAACATGCTTTATGAGGCCTGCCGCTGTTAAAGGCCCCTTTCCCGTCCTCAAATCCTTTTGAAATCGGAATTTACGCAAAGCAATAGTCGCTGATTCCTTGTTCATGTAAAATAACTTCACCAACAAAGCTTTGTCCTTCGCAGTGAGCATCCTTGATCAAGTTCACGGCTCACAACGGTGAACTAGTTGTGGATTAGGAGCGCAAGCTCTTATAACCGGTTCATTTGCATATTTCCGCGGAAATCGCAAGTACCAGCGCCATCTGTCGGCTGTTTTTTGAATTATTTTTTATTTCTGTCTTAAAAAAATCCCCGTGACCTATGGATGCTGCAAACCGTTTTTCATTTCGGTTATTTTTTCAGTTTTTATGAATTTTTAAAGTTTTTACGGACTTTTTGCTCTCCCTGTATTATGGACAGTATTATGGACATGTATTATGGACAGACAAACTGAATGCATAAACACTTTTCAAAACTTTGTTGGAAAGTGCCAAAAAGAAGATAACTTTTAAAAATACAGCTTTTAATTCGTAATACAATGAAATGCTACTTCAGAATGTTAAAATATAAACAGATCATTTTTGATTTGTTAGAGAAAAAAAAGTAAGGGTGATGTCAAAGAATTCGCTCTCTGTTCCATGTGTTTGTTTTGTTGGGGCCGAATGAGGGCAATTAAATCTGAGCGGTAACGCGTATCATATTGCAAACCCTTTGCACGATATACTGCATCTCCATCTATCTCTTTCCTCCGTTAATGAACTCACTGCATTTAAATGGTCAATTAACAGTGCATTTTGATTTTTTAAAAATAACAATAATAATAACTGCATCTTTAAGTTAAAAAATGTTGCATTTTTAAAAATCCTTACTATTTTTTAATTAACATTTTTGCCCAAAATTTTTTGAGATTTCAAAATGTGGATTACACAGTACTGTGCGATGCTTAGATGCATCGAATGTTACATTTAATATAATTTTTTTACTGATATGTACAGTGAAAAATGATGAAATTTAATCCATCTTCATATACATTCTCATATTTAATAAATCTAAAAAAAAAGAAAGAAAGAAAAATAAGAAAAATTATGCGTTAAGCGTAGATTATGATACATTTTCCAACACTTCCTGAAATCTATAACAAAACTTTGTTATTTAGGAAAATAAGGTAAATAAGATATCTAAGAAAACATTTTAGAAAAGATAAAATATTTGAAAATCTGATTGAAGCAGTCACCTTCAATAACCAAATATCTATTCCAATTCTTTTGAACAGTGCTTTATTTGATCTGTAGGTTGATATATATATATATATATATACTTAGAAAATTTTAGTTTAGCAAGAAAACGCATAACAGGTCGAAATTTCTCTTTCAACAATGTTTACTAACAGATAGAAACATACTTGAATGCTGTTATTTAGTTTTGTAATTTATCTAGTATCTTTATTACACTCTACTATTTGGTTAAAATTTAATTCAAGCTACAAGCACTGTTACAACTATTAAAATCACATTTCCAGAAATTAGCATCCATCGATGGCCTTGTATCCCATTCTTTGCGTGTCCCTGTATATCACTTTATTTATATTCTACAAATACTTCTTAGTAAACTGAATGCAGTTTAGTGTAAAAATGCATAACTCACTTAAAAATCAACTTTAAGCAATTTACTCTCATACTTAGTAACCTTTAAGAATTCTTTTGTATAGTCATTGTATATCGACTCTAGCATTTGTATACACCATGCTTGTAGTGAAATTGAAAAGCGCATATCATAATTACAAATGCATTTCCTGCCATCACTTCTTTTATACATTATTTCGGATAAAATATGCTTTTAAAAATCTTTTTTTTTTTTTTTTTTTTTTTTTTTTTAATCTTTTAAAAATCCCTGTAAATGCAACACATTTCGTACATGAAATAACTCATAAAAAGCCTCACCGACGTATAACAATTTCATTATATGTGAAATAGTTCAACATAATTAAAATAGGCCACAAACAATCTTCCTCTTACCATTATGTAATGGAATTATTTTCTGTGGCCCCATAAATGAATAGTAACTTACCCTTTGTACCGAATATTCTGCAGAATGCATATTTTGCAGTCAAATATCGTGAAAATTCAGAAAAATATCGTCGATAGAATGAGCGTATTTTTAGTTGCTCTCTAAAAACAGCTGAATCATAAGGAATTTTACACAAAGTGTCATTTTTTTTATTAACTGACTTTCAGGAAAAAGTTAGTATTTAAAGAATATTAATTGGTTGATTTAGAACAAATCCTTCGAGTTTGATCCTTATTATTTATTTATTTATTTATTTTAATCATTGAATAAGTTTGTTCTGGTGTTTCTAAGAAGAACTAAAGTTCAATAAAAATAAAATAAAATAAAAGAATAAATAAAATAAAAATTGACAATTTGGTGAAAATCCCTTATCATTCAGCTGCTTTTAGAGAGCAACTAAAAATTAGCTCACTCCCATCGCTGATACGTTTCTAAATTTTCACGATATTTGATTGTTTTTTTTTTTTTTCTTTTTCTTTTAAGAGTTGTTCCATAGAGTTTAAGTTATGTAAAAAAGCCTTTCTTATATTTCACTCATGTGCAGATAAAAATAATTACGTACAATTGTTCATATTTTATAAAACATTTCATATATTTCTGTACTAATGCACGATGTTATTTTTACTGCATTTTTCCTATTTTTTTAAACAGGTGTTAAATTGGTGGAAAACCCTGCATGATATAAACAAAAAACATGCAAGAATTTTTTTTAATTTTTTTTAAAAAATCGCTATATTTCCATGGATATTTGTGCTATTCTTATACAAATCAGCAAAAATTAAAAAAATATCCACAAATTGGTATTCTGCAGCAATATATCATTTCGTGCATTTTTTTTTTTTTTTTTTTTTTTTTTTGCCGACTGATCCCAAATATTATTACTTTTCTTTGATTTTTGTTAGTCCCCAAATTGCTTTTCTTATCAAATCGATGTTGATAAATATGAGGTCAAACATTGTCTTTATAATCCCGAAGTTCCAGAAGAATCCGACAAGGATTTTTTTTTTTTTAAATATTCGACAAAATGCCTAAAATTGAAAATGTGCGGTGATTAATGGCAATACAGTGTATGTTTATTTCTTTTAAGCGCTCTATTTTCCAAGATTTGTGGTAAATTGTTATTTTTAAAAATACGTTTACAATGGTATAATACAAAGAAAAAATTTTCATCTGCATTGATAAATTACAAATTAGAGCATTTCACCATCGCTAATATTACTAAAGGAAAAACAGAAGCTCTTCAGAAAGTATTAAGCACAGAACTTCTGCCAGAAATAATGAAAAAATCACTAATCGGAAATAGAGGTGGGAATTTAGCCCAATTACCAAAAAGTATTAATTGTGTTTCTAAGGCCAGGAATAATCACTTAATATGTATAAATTTGAATTGTTTTGAGAAGAACATTTTACTACTCTGAAGTCACGCAGATGTATATTCATGCCTGAGTCCATCTTTGATTTAAGACTCATCAAAATTTTCTAGCATCTTGGCCATTTTATAAAAGGAAAGAGCTAGAAACATTTAATTAACTGTTGATTTTAAATTTGCAGTTTTTTTAACCATCGAGAATGTCACAAAGCTGACAGTTTTTTATTGCCAATGATTATAAAATGTTCTTACTTTTAGCTTTAAAAGCATTACAAAGGTTTCACTTCTTTTTTTTAACCTAAATCAAACCATATATTGATATAAAATTTGATATCTTATTTTATAAAAAAAAACATGAAAATCCCCTGCGGCAACCGCGATGGGGGAAGCCAAAATGTTAATAACATTTGGTTAAAGTTGTGGGGAGCCATATGATTTCAGCGGGGTGTGACGTAACGCATCTGTTCAACTTTCAATCTCTACGGGAAATCTATGGAAAACCTTTCACACTGATGTGTATTGTATTACTTTTTCTAAAACATTTCTCACAAATATGAATGGTTTAATTTCTTGCACTTCCGTCGTACATTTGATGGTTGAATTTTTCCGTTACTAAACCGTTTCTTTCCGTAAGAATCTAAACCTTAAGCATCTCTTTATTTCAACATGTTCTTTTCATTTAAAATACACAGGCATAGTACAGCGTGTCCAGTGAATAAGACCCTGATTTCAAAATTAAATTTCTCAAAAATAAAGATCGATAGAATTATACGGTAAACGGTTTGTTTATTAGGTAAACTGTGAAAGTGTCATTTAGAAGTTTCGAACGTTGAATATTTTAAAAAGATTGTGTTCTGATTGCAAAGAATGCTTGACTTGGCATTTTTCTTATTTTGTAAAAAAAAAAATGCAGAGAAAGAGTTTTTCGACGTACAGTGCCATATTTTAACAATTTTTGGAACTAAATTTTTCGAAGAACACAACCTTTTCAAAATATTCATCGTTCGAAACTTCTGTATAAGATTTTTACAGCTTACCTAATAAACAAAACATTTACTGCATAATTCTATCGATCTTTTTCTTTGAGAAATTTAATTTTGAAATCAGAGTCTTATTCGCTAGACACCTTGTACTTCTAATTACCTTATTTATACAAGAAAAAAAATATTTTAGACACGTTAAAACAGTTAAAATACTCATAAAAATTACAAAATACAAATAGATGTTTCAAACTCAATTTCAGAACGCCTCATCAGAACACGCAATTAACCGACAGAAATTGTTACATAACTACACTGCTAAAAATTTGAAATTTTTGCTGCATCCTCACTCCACCGCTTTTATAGAAAATGATTATTTCGCTGTATTATGGAACATTCTCATTGGTCAAAATAGAGATATTCTATCATATCGGTGGAGTGACAATGCAGCATAAGTTTCAAATTTTTAACAGTGTACTGTGAAGCGGTTTGTGAGACCGCTTTGTTGGAAGATGAATAGAAAACTATATTAACACATAACCTACTGTTTCTGTGTTAAATTTTATGTTGAAGGTGTATTATAACTAGTGAAAAATGCTCCAAGGAGCAGTGCAAAAGCAGAATATGATTTTAATTGAGCATTATAAAGTAATGGACAAGTTTATTTTTTGGAAAAAGTACACAAACATTTAAAAGTAATGAACAAGTTTATTTTATTGAAAAAATGCCCAAGCATTTAAAAGTAATGGACAAGACTTGAAACTGAGTCGAGAACTAGTAAATAATTTCCTCAAGACTTGAAAATGGCTGATCATGCTCTTATGTGACAAGCATATTCAACGTCCTTTTTTTATCCCTGTCTATCTTAGTATAGGCATGTTGGCAGAATCTAACACTGTGCTTTAGAAAAACTCAGTTTTCACAACAAGTATTAGATACAGTATCTATATTAAACACATCCTGGCCCCTCTTTAACAAAGCCTTGATATTATTGCTTTGCACTGTATTTACTGTTATCACAACCATTTTTTGCACGCAATCTTATCACTAAAAAACAGTTTTTCTATCCAATCTTTTTTCTAAAAATTTTTAAGCGGATTTTTATTAGCAAAAGATAAAATAGTGCTAAATTTTTTATATTTTCATAAGTAATCGATAAGTTTATCAAAAGCACTGTATATTTCAAGCAAATTTTGATTTTAATAAAGTTAGAATACCTGATAAGCACGTAACATGTACAACCAAACAGCAACTGCTTTTCCATTTTTTTATGTACTTGGACATAATAAAATTGCCATAAGAGTTACTACTTCACAAGTAAATTGTTAAGGAGCAGCATGTGGTAAATTTAGCTACTTCATCAAAAACTTGCTCTGAAAGTTCAGCTTTTATAGAGTACAATGTTATATTCTGATAACGTGTCAATACTAAGATAGACAGAGATAAAAAAAAAAAGGACGTTGAATATGCTTGTCACATAAGAGCATGATCAGCCATTTTCAAGTCTTGAGGAAATTATTTACTAGTTCTCGACTCAGTTTCAAGTCTTGTCCATCACTTTTAAATGCTTGGGCATTTTTTCAATAAAATAAACTTGTTCATTACTTTTAAATGTTTGTGTACTTTTTCCAAAAAATAAACTTGTCCATTACTTTTTAATGCTCAATTAAAATCATATTCTGCTTTTGCACTGCTCCTTGGAGCATTTTTCACTAGTCCTTCTATTTTTCCATATTCCATAGGGATATTGCACAACTTGTTTTGTATTTTATATATAGAAAATAAAATCTTATTTGTATTGAAATTAAAAAATCCTTTAACCCTTTGCGCTCTGGTGTAAATTTCTTCAAAATTCCAAATGTGACATTCGCATCAGTAATTCTAAAAGAAAAAAACATGTTAAAGATATACACGAAAAAATGCATTAAACCTTTTTCAAATAAATCTGGTCGAATTTTCTGGTGCCGTTGTGACAATTCGGAATTAAAATTATGTAGTAGAAAATTCTACCATCAGAACTCAAAAGGTTAAATGTGCAACGATGGTACTGAAATCTAAAGTATCGATCGCAGCAACATCTGCGGGATTTCCTAATACATTGTTTAGATTAGCAAAAGTTGCGCAGTTTTAGAAAAAAACGCAGATGTCACTGTTATCTTTAGATTTCATCAGCATCGTTGCATATTTAAGGAATACAATATTTTAGCGCATTTTTTAAGTATTACTGAAGTACACCGTTAAAAATTGGACCCATTTGCTGCAGCGTCACTCCACAGCTTTTATAGAATACCTCTTTTATGACCAATGAGAATGCTCCATAACACAGCAAAATAACCGTTTTCTATAAAAGCGGTGGAGTGACGATGCAGCAAATGGGTCAAATTTTAAACAGTTGAAGCCAATTTCTACACTATACACTGTTTACAATTTGACCCATTTTCTGCAGCGTCACTCCACAGTTTTTATAGAAACCTCTTTTATGACCAATGAGAATGCTCCATAACACTGTAAAACAACCGTTTTCTATAAAAGCGGTGGAGTGACGATGCAGAAAATGGATAAAATTTTTAACAGAGTAGCTAATTTTTACACTATACACAGTTAAAAAAATTGACCGATTTGGTGCAGCGTCACTCCACCGCTTTCATAGGTGATGGGTGTAAAACCCCCACATCACTCAAACCAGACAATTCTGTAAAGAAAACTAACTATTGGAAATAAATTATAGAAAAAGAGAGGAACAGAGGACAGTCGATTTACAGCTCAGACAAGAAATTTATAGCGGCAATAAGACTGTGACGGACGCCCATAAATAAGATGACAAAACAGAGACACTTTCACTAAGAGTGTATTTACGACAGGGCAAAGGGGAAATCTCCGTGTGAGGTAATAATTATCAACCACATAGACACTCTGACGACTAGGCCTGTAAAAGTCCCTAGAAAATTAAAATTAGGGGGTGTTCAAGTTAATAGTCAATTTAAGGACAGCCAATAACAGTGGACTGCCTTAAAAGAAGCACAAATGAATTCACACGAAACTGGAAGGGGAAAAAAATATGTTAAAAAGAAAACTGTGAATGGTCGAAGGATATTCGACTACAGAATAATTAGTATACATTTTGCATCTTGAGTTTTTTTTTTTTTGAAATAATAAGAGTCAGTCAGTCAGTCAGTCTACCAAGTGTGCTCGAGTGAGATGTGCCAATATGGGTAACGAAAGTGTGCCGGATTTCTCCTCATCTGCCCGGATATACATTTGCCTATGGTGTCAGCGATTTTAAAAAAGGTATGCAATTTACCGACTTATTTCCCCTTAATTTTGCCCATAAACATAGAGTATGATAGAACAATCAAATAATAGGGAAACACTTGCACGCCAATGATCCCGAAGGTTAATTCCTTTTGGTGATGATTACTCATGAATTTATGAAATCAATTTCAATGTTGAATATATCGTGCTACAAAGCATAAAATGTAATTATGCAGCAATGTCAACATCTATAAAAAAATAGATTTTGATTTGATTATTTTGTATATTTTGTAATTTATTTATGTGCATGTATATATTTAGTGTATTATGTGTGTTCTGTGTTGTACAATAAAATATTTTTGGTTTTATAAATGGCAAAGCATGGTAATGATTTATGGAGTATGTGTCGAAATTACTATAGGTGCATGCTGATCAACGTTTCATAAGGATCTGATAGCATCAAAATAACACAACGCATAAATTAATCTAAATTTTTTGGATGAGAATATTTTTTTTTGTGAGAAATTTTAATTGAGAGTATTTTGTAAGGAATGTTATCATTTTTATTAGTATTATTATTATTATTCCTTATGCTGCAGAAAATATTCTTTTCCCTGATCAGATCCTAGAAACATAATACGATCACTAACAGATGTAATTATAATTATTATAAAATAAAAAAAAATGGTTGATCAAATTGATGCACAATTTTGGGGAGAGAAATCTCGGAGAAAAATCAAAGGTAATAAGGAAGTAATATAATTATTACAAATTATTTTTAGGTATGTAAAAATCTCTCCATCATCTCACCCCCAAAAAATTGGTTGCCGTGATACCAGTTCCTTAATTATTTATTTTTATGTATTTAATTTAAATGATTAAAAGAACGAACTTGGTTGATTTTAGTACTTTAATAATACGGTAGTATTGTAATTTCTTTTAATTTGAGTACTTTAAAGAACCAAATTATTTTTCAAGAAATTAATTAGCTTCAATTTAGATATTATTACTGCCATATTAGAAGTAAATATTTAATTAATATTGTGATTATTCGAATTTTTTTTAAGAAAAAAAAAATTAATTTTGTGATTACTTAAATTCCTTTTGTGGAGAAAAAAAAATTATAATGAAATAAATGAATGATTCTGACAAATATACATTTTAAAGGAGATAATTAGATTGAAGATAAGATAGATTCTCTCTTTATTACAAGAAAATAGCAGTTGTTGTTAAAATTGGTATATATATACGTAAAATAATAAAATAAATAAAAATTTGTTTTTTCACATAATAAATTTTATGAATATGATACTAAACCGAGACATTGGCATGCAAGTGTATTTTTGTTGGAGATAATTGGCACATTTTTCAAAAAAGAAACTGTATATATATGTATGTTTACACTATTGAAAAAAAAAAAAGAAAAAGAAAGGTTGTTATTTAATTTTATGTATTTATGTGTCTTATGATAGAAAGGATTTTATTCTAAAATTCATCAAATATTTTGATATTTTATATTTAGCACATGTGGATAAAACTGTATAAATTAAAAAAAAAAAATAATAATAAGATATGTGGATATATTTATATCAAGTTGGTTATTTTTTAATTAAATCATTGTAGTTTTATTATTTAAAAAATTAAGGATAATCGAGTATATGACTAAAGGAGGTACGAGGAAATCTCTCAGAAATAGCACGCGTTTAAGTGGTGTTAAAACAAGAAGGCAATTAAAAATATTATTAAATAAAAACGAAGAAATTTCGGGAGAGAACAAAAACGATAAACAAAGAAAAAAAACAAAGAATTCGGGATCAAAAATTTCTCGGACAGGAAATATGGCAACTCCTAACGCAGAGCATTTAGTAGGATTAATTTATCCGTTTGATGGTAAAAAAGAAACTAATATCAATTATTTCCTACTACAATTTGATAATTTAATTGACAAAACGAAATATAGCGATGAACACAAATTAACAATTTTAAAAGCCAAGATCATAGGATCGGCAAGGGAAACTCTCATGCAGGATGAATCATTATTTTTAGAAGCAGACATAGGAAAATTCAAGGAGAAGTTAAAAGAATTATTTTCCGTTAAATGTAATTTCGGGGGTGCTCAGAATTTATTTTTCAGTCTAAAGCAGAAACCCGATCAAACATTAGCTAATTTTATAAATGAATTTAATGCTACGGCAAATTTATGTATAAAAAAAAGTGGTCAAAAATTAGAAGTAACAGCAACGCAAAATTTTTAGACCAAATGAAATTGGCAAGATTCCTAGATGCAATCCGCGCAGATATTAGTTTAGAAGTGAGAAAAAATTATCCTAGAAACATAATACGATCACTAACAGATGTAATTATAATTATTATAAAATAAAAAAAAATGGTTGATCAAATTGATGCACAATTTTGGGGAGAGAAATCTCGGAGAAAAATCAAAGGTAATAAGGAAGTAATATAATTATTACAAATTATTTTTAGGTATGTAAAAATCTCTCCATCATCTCACCCCCAAAAAATTGGTTGCCGTGATACCAGTTCCTTAATTATTTATTTTTATGTATTTAATTTAAATGATTAAAAGAACGAACTTGGTTGATTTTAGTACTTTAATAATACGGTAGTATTGTAATTTCTTTTAATTTGAGTACTTTAAAGAACCAAATTATTTTTCAAGAAATTAATTAGCTTCAATTTAGATATTATTACTGCCATATTAGAAGTAAATATTTAATTAATATTGTGATTATTCGAATTTTTTTTAAGAAAAAAAAAATTAATTTTGTGATTACTTAAATTCCTTTTGTGGAGAAAAAAAAATGATAATGAAATAAATGAATGATTCTGACAAATATACATTTTAAAGGAGATAATTAGATTGAAGATAAGATAGATTCTCTCTTTATTACAAGAAAATAGCAGTTGTTGTTAAAATTGGTATATATATACGTAAAATAATAAAATAAATAAAAATTTGTTTTTTCACATAATAAATTTTATGAATATGATACTAAACCGAGACATTGGCATGCAAGTGTATTTTTGTTGGAGATAATTGGCACATTTTTCAAAAAAGAAACTGTATATATATGTATGTTTACACTATTGAAAAAAAAAAAAAGAAAAAGAAAGGTTGTTATTTAATTTTATGTATTTATGTGTCTTATGATAGAAAGGATTTTATTCTAAAATTCATCAAATATTTTGATATTTTATATTTAGCACATGTGGATAAAACTGTATAAATTAAAAAAAAAAATAATAATAAGATATGTGGATATATTTATATCAAGTTGGTTATTTTTTAATTAAATCATTGTAGTTTTATTATTTAAAAAATTAAGGATAATCGAGTATATGACTAAAGGAGGTACGAGGAAATCTCTCAGAAATAGCACGCGTTTAAGTGGTGTTAAAACAAGAAGGCAATTAAAAATATTATTAAATAAAAACGAAGAAATTTCGGGAGAGAACAAAAACGATAAACAAAGAAAAAAAACAAAGAATTCGGGATCAAAAATTTCTCGGACAGGAAATATGGCAACTCCTAACGCAGAGCATTTAGTAGGATTAATTTATCCGTTTGATGGTAAAAAAGAAACTAATATCAATTATTTCCTACTACAATTTGATAATTTAATTGACAAAACGAAATATAGCGATGAACACAAATTAACAATTTTAAAAGCCAAGATCATAGGATCGGCAAGGGAAACTCTCATGCAGGATGAATCATTATTTTTAGAAGCAGACATAGGAAAATTCAAGGAGAAGTTAAAAGAATTATTTTCCGTTAAATGTAATTTCGGGGGTGCTCAGAATTTATTTTTCAGTCTAAAGCAGAAACCCGATCAAACATTAGCTAATTTTATAAATGAATTTAATGCTACGGCAAATTTATGTATAAAAAAAAGTGGTCAAAAATTAGAAGTAACAGCAACGCAAAATTTTTAGACCAAATGAAATTGGCAAGATTCCTAGATGCAATCCGCGCAGATATTAGTTTAGAAGTGAGAAAAAATGCACCCGAAAATTTTGAGGCAGCATGCAAGTCCGCACTAAGATTGGAAGAGGCTTACAATCAAGCAAATATTCCCGAAATAAATAGCATTACCGTTACTAAAGAGAATGAAATATTGGGAAAATTAAATAAATTAAGTGCAGACAGTGCAGAGCAAATTCAGACACTCGTCACCGAAATAAACAACCTTAAATTGAAATTAAATAATAGATCGGAGAGAGAAAAAACATGCTGTGAGGTATGCGGGAAAGAAAACCATGAGACAAAAGATTGTTGGTTCAGACAAAAATATAGTAATGATAACGCGGCTACGAATATTAACAGATTTCAAATTAATAGAGGGTCGCAGGTCTCACGCACAAGAGGATACAGAAATAACTATAAACAGCAACAAGGATTCCAAAATATGGAGTATCAGGGACATAATGGTAACAATAATTTTGGCAATTGGAACTATGGCTATGTAGCACCTCACTTTTCTACCCCCCCTCCCCCCATATACAATTATATGTATCCACAGGAATATTACCATAATACAGGAGCACAGGGGTTCGCACAGCCTTCAAGAGGTCGTGGAAGAGGTGGCTATCATAACAATTTTAATAAATCCCAGACAGACGAGCAAGAGGACAATTATAATGAACAAAATAGCAAAAGGGAAAATAAACACAGAGGCCATTCCAAAAGAGGTTCATTCAATAACAAAAAACGACACGAAAAACAAAGGTCGGAAAACTAAATCAGAGGCTCGCTGAAAATAAACAACAGTATTTTAGCGACACAGGTGAGTCTCAGTTTAAAGGGTGTCGCAAAATAAACAGATTTATTGCCAGTGTTAGAAATGAAAGAGAAAATCAGTTACCCATCATTGACCTAGAGATAAATAACATCAAATTTAAAGCGTTATGTGATAGTGGGGCGGCGGTCTCATTGCTTTCGCCCATTATTTTTGATAAATTAAAGGAAAAAAATGTAAAATTTAAATATCTAGGAAATCAAATACAAATACAAACTTTAACGAATTCAAAAATTTATTTTAAACAGTGTATTAGACTGGTTTTCAGAGTAAAAGGCAGTTTTACAACAGGTACATTTTACATCACAAATAAAGATTTCGGTCGAGAATACCAAATGCTTTTGGGATACGATTATTTAAGGGATAATAATATGATTTTGAATTTCAAAGAAAAAACACTTATTTTCAAAAATATAAAAATTAAACTGAATATTCCAGAAAAGGAAACAGGGATACAAGTTAATAATCTAACTTCAGAAACAGAAGACAAGGATAGGCAAGAAAACAATCCATCAGGGTCTTACGTAAAAGAAAAGAATAATGATAACAAGAAAAAGACTCAGCCCATCACTAAGCAAAAAAATATGTATGCTAAGACCATAGCAACAATTTTTATAAATGCAAATTCAAAAAAAATAGTTAATTTACAGTGTCATGATGCCATAGCAGAACAAGAGGTAATATTATTAGAACCCTTGAGAGACGACTCGAAATTCACATTTCAAACTTCATTGCATGAAGTGCAACAAAATAGTAGAATTCATGTCATAGTAGCAAATAACACTGACAAAAGAATAAAGTTGAATAAAGGGATAAATGTAGGCAAAATAACAAAAGATATAGATTTTAAACAGGATACAAAATCCGATGACATTGAACAAGGAACAATTTACGAATTAAATAGCTTAAATATCGAAGAGATCAGAAAATTAAGAGAAGCAGAGTTAAGAGAGACAGACTTTGATTTAACACATTTACCCGAAGACCTAAGAGAAAAATTAAAAAACATACTCATGAGAAAAGCGCATGCATTTTCAAAGTCATATGATACTTTAGGTCAAACATCTTTAGTTATACCAAAATTTAATTTAAGTCATGACTACCCTATACAAACCAAACCTTATAAACTACCTCAAACAGTCAGACAATATGCGAAAACAGAGATACGGAACTTACTAAGAGCAAAGATTATTGAAAAATCAGACTCAAATTATGCGTTTCCAGTGATTTTTGTTAAAAAGAAACAAAGTAATAAAGAAAAGAAAAATGAAACCAAATATAGAATGGCTATAGATTATCGGTTATTAAATCAAATTCTACACACATACAACTTTCCCATACCGGATATTAAAGAAATTCTTTACTCGATCAGCGGAAAAAGGTACTACACGGTGTTAGATCTCCATAGTGCATTTTTTCAGATAAATTTAAGGCCACAGGATAGGCAAAAACTAGCATTTATTACTGAGGAAGGAAAATTTAACCCTTTAAGGCTCGCTTTTGGGACAAAGAACAGCAGCGCTTATTTCGCAGAATTAATTGATAAAGTGCTCGGACACTTCAACAAGTCCCAAGTGGCATACTTCATGGATGATGTGGTAATTGGTACCAATACAATCCAAGAAATGCTACAAATTTTAGAGCAAGTTCTACAGACTCTCATTGACCACAATCTGACCATAGAGCCTTCAAAAATGCAAATATGCAAAGAAGAAATAGATTTTCTGGGCTTCCAACTCAACCGATGGGGATATTCCCCAGCAAGAAAAAACATAGACAAAATTAAAAACCTAGTACGTCCAAAAACAAAAAAAGGAGTAAGATCACTTCTGGGTCTAGCAAACTACTTTAGATCTTTAATTAGAAATTATTCAGATATTGTACATCCCTTAGTAGAACTTACAAAAGAAAAAGTAAAATTCAAATGGGGTGAGGAGCATGAACAGGCGTTGAAAAACATACAAGAAGCAATAATACAAAACCCTACACTTAGACCCCCAGATTTTAACAAGGAATTATTTTTGATATGTGACGCCTCGAAGCTAGCCATATCCTCAATTCTGGCGCAGGAGTCTAATGGCATTTTATTGCCTATCGAGTTTTTTGGGAGAAAATTAAGAGGGGCAGAAAAAAGCTACCCTAGTATAAAATTCGAATTATTGGCAATTCATGAATCAGTCAATCATTTTAAACATATTTTATGGGGTAGACCATTCACGATTCTGACGGATTCGAAACCCATTACACAGCAAATGAATTTAGAAGCGCAATCTGACATAGTCAAAAGATGGATGACAGATTTGGCGGAATATAATTATGTTTTCGAGCATATCGAAGGTAAGGTCAACCCGGCTGATTTTGTGTCTCGTAATATTTGCAATTTAGAAACGGACTTACAATTACACAATACTCTATTTAAAGTCAACGAGGCTTTGTCTAATGACAACATTAAATCAGAACAATATGCAGACGAAAAGTTAAGAAAAATAATTGACAAAATAGAAAAGGGACAAAACAATCGAACAACAAAAAGATACATGTTAAATGATGATAAAATATTAATTCTGAGACCAGGTACAGAAAAAAAGGAACTACTCATTGCCCCTGACTCTTTGAAAATAGCCATTATGGAAGACGCGCATTCCCCCCATTTTGGATTCCAGAAAACTTATGACACCATTAAGGATAGGATATTTTGGCATGGAATGTACAGAGATATTAAAACATTCTGTGCAAATTGTACACCGTGTCAAACAGCTAAACACCACAAAACGATAAAAGTACCAGTGCAAAGGGTGGTTAAAGACCAGGAAGTAGGAAGTATACTACATATTGACGTATGTGGGCCTCTAACATTTTCTGTGCGAAAGAATAAATTTATTCTGACTATCACTGACGCAACTTCCAGATTTTTAGAAGCGGTTGCATTAAGAAATGTAGAAACACAGACAATTGTCAATGTGCTGAATAAGTACTTCAGTACTTTTGGAATTTGCAACAGCATATATCTGGACAATGCAAAATATTTTAGAAGTGATTTATTCAGGGAATATACAAAGGCGTTAAATATAGAATTACACTTTACGAGTGTATACAGAGCCAAGGCGAATGCAATTGCTGAAACGGTAAACCGAATTCTGAAGAGCTCCCTAATCGCAATGTCAAAAAGCACAACGGAATGGGACATTCGGCTAGATTTTTTTTAACTTCATTATAATAACACAATTCACAGGGCTTTAGGATTCGCCCCCGCACTCTTTTCTTTGCGAGAAAATTGAGAACTCCGTTTACATCGCATATTCCCACAGAAGAGGTCTCAACTAAAACTTATGTGGCACAGAGAATGAAAATTATGAGACAGAGAATGAACATTAAAGAAGTGAAACTACAGGCACTGGCCAATCAGTCACGCATGCAGGATGAGTATGCTAAAGAAGAGGACCTGCTACATACACCTACTCTGAATTTGGGACAAGTAGTATACTTAAAACGTATAAATCCGGGCGCTCTGGCGAACAAGTTTGACGGTCCTTTCAAAGTAATAAAAAATTACGCAACAATAATTATTTACTAAAAGACCTAACAGGTAATTATGCTCGGCCTATAAAAAGGAACATCGATTTACTATTCGCGCCTAAAGCAGCAACTCCTCATATAGACGTGAAAGACAGTACGGCAGAGGAGGATTCAGAGGGGGAAACATAACAAAAATTTAAAAAAAAAAAAAAAAAAAGAAACATAAGCCCTAACTATTATTTAAAATTTCTAGTGTATTTGTAATATATAGTGATTTGTATTATGTATTTAAGTAACAAATTTAATGTAGATAATTTTTTTCTTCTTCTCTTTTTGAAATTAGAAAGTTATAATAATGCGTTTTTAAGACATCATATAATAACTTGCCTTTTAAAATCAAGCAACATAGAGAGAAAAAAAAGAAAGGGATAGCAAGATGAGTGTACTATTTCCCTCTGAGTTACAATTGGGGAAATGTGCAGGCACACTCGAAAAAAATTATTACATACACTAAATATTAAATAGGTACTTCACAGAACTTCATGTTGCATATAAATATATATATATATATATATATATATATATATATATATATATATATATAAACAATAATGATAATTGTACATTGGATGACTAGGATAGAAGCAATTGCTCAGAATAAATTCGTCTAGTGCATAATCAATGATACAAAAAAAAAACTTTAATTATTTATTCTCCATATTTAAATAAAATGGAAACAACTTGAAGAGAAATAACTCTTACAAACAACGCATATGCAAAATTGATATTAAAGATATGTATATTGGTACAAAAAAAAAAAAAAAAAAAAAAAATATATACAGATTTTCATATTGAAATTTGATAAGAAGTTCGGCGAAGTACGCAATAATAAAATAACATATAACAATGGCAAGGCAAGTTATTGACAAAACAAAATAACGTGGAAACTCAGCACATAGGATTCACAAAAATAAAGAACTCAAAGAAAAAAAAATAAGGTTTTCTCACCAACAGAAGACTTTCCGCTTGACGAGATTGATGGATTGGCTGACAGGTCTCGGGAGTAAACAGTTACCACACCCCAGATCGAGAAGGGGGAGAGTTGGTCCCGAATCGGAAATCTTTCTCTAGGCAGGGCATGGCAGAAAGCTATAAAATTGAATATCAGATTTAGTCGCATGGCAGTTTTAAGATGGTTGGCTAGAAGGTAAAATGTTAAGGTTAGGATCTTACGAAAACGCGTGTGATATAAGCATTCCCAATAATATTTAATCGGCCGAGTAAGATATATATATATAAATAAATAAATAAATAAATAAAAAAATAAATAAGTAAAGGTTATATTTTTTTTGGAGGACATTTTACAGGAATTTTTTTTTCTTTTACCTTTGCCTGAAAATAAAAGGTATTACAAATTCTTTTGCTGCACGTTAGATATAAGTAGGATGACATTACTCACGCAACGTAGTTTCAAAAGAAGGTCTTATGGGATAGTATACAAAAGAAAGTTATAACAATTAGACTTCATCACAAGGTAATACTTAGTTACATTGGATAAGTAACAGACGCAAAATTATTTTAGAGTCTTATCAGGAATCTTATAAAAGCAAATAAATTAGGAAGTTTTTTTTAAAATGTGAAGATTAAACGACACTAATATATATTATTAGGTATATATATATATATTTTTTTACCGACATAGGCGTATGGAAACATAGCAATATTTTATAAAAAGTGTACAATTGCACATAAAAGAAAAAAAAAAAAAAAAAAAAAAACTAATTGTAAGTGGTACCGATTTCGCACTTTCACACACTTCATAATAATATTTATATAAGGCATTAAAATACAATAATAATAAAACAATATAAAGGTTCATGTATGGATATCACATATGGCAATATGAGTATATATATTTATGAATATAAGGGAATCTTTCTGCGGGCAGAAAGTATTTCTCAAACCTGGCCAGGTTATTCACTAAAATGTATATACTCGATTGTCAAGAATCCGTACAAATTAATATATATATAAATACAAATATTTAGGTATCAATAAAAAAAAAAAAAAATTCAATTTAACTCTAAACAACACAGTAAATTTTGGTAAAAAAAATAATAAAAAAAATAAAAAAAGATAAATTATTTTAATCAGTATGACATGCTGAATCATTTTAGTAATAAAATTAGATATAGAAGTCAATACATATTTCAAATGATTAAGTAATTTTGTTTTCAAAATGTATTTTTTTCCCTCCATGCTATAGTGTCTTTTAAAATTTTAAATACTCAAACTACAACAAGAAAAGGTAAATAAATGGATTGTATATAGATACACTCTATTAATATTACTTCATTTCACACTTTATAGCATATACCAACATTTATTAAAAGCATTTATACATAGAAATATTCTTTTAGACTCTTCTAATGCAGCATAAGAATTATAAACAAAAAAATATTTCAGGGATTTCACTCCCTTTTCTTCATGTTTTGCTAGATAACCCCCCCCCCCCCTCAAATTAAGCATTTAGGAAACATATCAGATTTTTCTTTCGCTATATTATTTTTTTTTTTTTTTGATAGATATGCACGGTAAAGATTTACTTGCAGAAAGTTTTTATCATCAATATCACAACCAGTACTGAAAAAGGAATTTTTTTTTTCTTTAAATTTTTTTTTTCTCTCTGGCGGCAAAATTTGACTTTAGTTTTTCAAGTTTAATTGCAATTATCAGCCAGTGAAATGAAAAGGCAC
This sequence comes from Maratus speculifer, assembly GCA_964019185.1. Taxonomy (NCBI): domain Eukaryota; kingdom Metazoa; phylum Arthropoda; class Arachnida; order Araneae; family Salticidae; genus Maratus; species Maratus speculifer. Next base: position 298,003,398 of record OZ025297.1, on the reverse strand, counting down.
ATTGATTTTCCCAAATTTTTTTTTCAAGTTGTGATATTATTCAACTTTAGCATTGTATATTAAAATCTTTCAGGCAATATTCAGAATCATAATACAATTTTAGGAACATTGTTAAACGATTGCATAATCGCTGTATTATTTCCTGAAAGGCAATCTCATTAGAATACTTCTCTAAGACTCCAATATATTCTGCGGGAAATACGAGATTTGGAACACTCAAGCGTCCTTCAGGAGATAACCAGTCTGTAAGAAGCCATTTTCCCTGAAAATACAAAATAAACAGTACACAGTACATGATTTTATAACGGATATATGTCAATTTTATAGAATAAAGGGGTGAAAATTTACACGGAAGGCATGCGTAGCAGGTTATAGGTTAATACGGGTTAGTTTCTAATAGTTTAACATAAGTTTCATGCAAAAGAAATATAATTTTTAAGACAAAAAAAACGAAAAAATGACATACCTGTGTGGCTTGCAAGGACCATAACATTCGCTATCCCCGTTACAAACAAGTTTTCCTCTATAGAGGGGTGGCTTATCGGAGTTGTTTTCCAGGAAAGCTTATCCATTACGTTTTTAGGGTGTGAGGTACTAAACACGTCATTAGCACCTGTCAATCAAAATGCGCGCTCCTCATCGGATGCGTGTTTTTTCGCGCTAGCTCGTTTTTTTTTCTCCTCTTTTCTCTCACTTAAGAAACCGTTCGCTTATTGCATCTAGAGCAATAAGGTATTCATAGAGCTCGCGGTTCTGTGCGATATTCTCAGTGCCTCTTACGCATGAATAATTAGGATTATGTACACAACATTACCCATTTTATCAACATTTAACATAATTCAAATTTCTAACATTCAGCTATGATTTATGTTAATAATCTTGTGGATAATGTAGACTATACAAAACATGGTATATTTGTTGTTTTTAGATATTTCATATGATGTACATAAAAAAGGTTTCTCAACATTGTATATACATTTTACTATTTCGATACTAATCCAGATATGTTACGCTAATAACATTGGTGTTGCTAGGAATTTGTGTTGTTTTTTTTTTGTTTTGTTTTTGGTTACTACATATTTTACTTTATGTGTTTAAAATATTATGCATTTAAAATAAACAAAAAAATGTGCCAATACATCTCAAATTCAGGTTTAGATTTTTCGGAGCTTTTACATGTTATTTTTTTTTCTTCCTTAGTGTAGAAAAAAATTATTCCAAATTTATACTTGGCTTTGATTGCATGATTTGGCATTTTAATGGATTAATTTAATTATTGTATCAAAATTTGGGCATGGGGAAATAATACACAGAAGTGAAGATAATCGGACCTTGGAAGTGTTCACCAGAACTGAATCAAAATTCCAATGACTATGGATACAACATTTGCGCCAGTGTGGTGTGCACAAAAATGATGTCTACAGACCTCATTTTTTTTTAGACCCAGGGGATAGATGATGGGTGTAAAACCCCCACATAACTCAAACCAGACAATTCTGTAAAGAAAACTAACTATTGGAAATAAATTATAGAAAAAGAGAGGAACAGAGGACAGTCGATTTACAGCTCAGACAAGAAATTTATAGCGGCAATAAGACTGTGACGGACGCCCATAAATAAGATGACAAAACAGAGACACTTTCACTAAGAGTGTATTTACGACAGGGCAAAGGGGAAATCTCCGTGTGAGGTAATAATTATCAACCACATAGACACTCTGACGACTAGGCCTGTAAAAGCCCCTAGAAAATTAAAATTAGGGGGTGTTCAAGTTAATAGTCAATTTAAGGACAGCCAATAACAGTGGACTGCCTTAAAAGAAGCACAAATGAATTCACACGAAACTGGAAGGGGAAAAAAATATGTTAAAAAGAAAACTGTGAATGGTCGAAGGATATTCGACTACAGAATAATTAGTATACATTTTGCATCTTGAGTTTTTTTTTGAAATAATAAGAGTCAGTCAGTCAGTCAGTCTACCAAGTGTGCTCGAGTGAGATGTGCCAATATGGGTAACGAAAGTGTGCCGGATTTCTCCTCATCTGCCCGGATATACATTTGCCTATGGTGTCAGCGATTTTAAAAAAGGTATGCAATTTACCGACTTATTTCCCCTTAATTTTGCCCATAAACATAGAGTATGATAGAACAATCAAATAATAGGGAAACACTTGCACGCCAATGATCCCGAAGGTTAATTCCTTTTGGTGATAATTACTCATGAATTTATGAAATCAATTTCCATGTTGAATATATCGTGCTACAAAGCATAAAATGTAATTATGCAGCAATGTCAACAGCTATAAAAAAAATAGATTTTGATTTGATTATTTTGTATATTTTGTAATTTATTTATGTGCATGTATATATTTAGTGTATTATGTGTGTTCTGTGTTGTACAATAAAATGTTTTTGGTTTTATAAATGGCAAAGCATGGTAATGATTTATGGAGTATGTGTCGAAATTACTATAGGTGCATGCTGATCAACGTTTCATAAGGATCTGATAGCATCAAAATAACACAACGCATAAATTAATCTAAATTTTTTGGATGAGAATATTTTTTTTGTGAGAAATTTTAATTGAGAGTATTTTGTAAGGAATGTTATCATTTTTATTAGTATTATTATTATTATTCCTTATGCTGCAGAAAATATTCTTTTCCCTGATCAGATCCTAGAAACATAATACGATCACTAACAGATGTAATTATAATTATTATAAAATAAAAAAAATTGGTTGATCAAATTGATGCACAATTTTGGGGAGAGAAATCTCTGAGAAAAATCAAAGGTAATAAGGAAGTAATATAATTATTACAAATTATTTTTAGGTATGTAAAAATCTCTCCATCAATAGGAAACGATTGCTTTACTGTGTTATGGAGCATTCTCATTGGCCATAAAGAGATATTCTATAAAAGCTGTGGAGTGACTCTGCAACAAATGGGTCAAATTTTTAACAGTGCACTGTTAAAAATCTGCTGCATTTTGCTGCAACACCCTCCACCACTTGTATATAATATCTCTATTCCAACCAATGAGAAAGCACCATTTCACGGCCAAGTAACCGTTTTCTATACAAGCAGGGGGAGTGCGTTGCAGCAAAATGCAGCAGATTTTTAACAGTGTGCATATCCTTGGCGCTATAGTTTACAGGAGTGGTACATTGTTCAAAATTTGAAACTTTTGCTGCATCGCCACTCCATCGCTTTGATAGAATATCTCTATTTTGATCGATGAGAATCCTCGATAATGCATTTAAGTAATCGTTTTCTACTTATCTACTGTATCGTTTCCGTATATTTATTTTTTCAATCAGCACCAAGGTGCGCACTTTATTAGAAGACGCGCTCTATTAGAGGGCGCATTCTATTAGAATAAATACGGTATATACTTATAGTAAATACACTTTGTTAAAGTACAGGGTCCCAATATTTGACAGGTATGCCAGGCATTTTTGCCATTGATGCCATTGTGCTAAAAACAAAATATAAATAAATGAAAAAAATGGATAAAATATAAATTTGGCATGGTGCAAAAAATTGCCTAATTGAAAATTAAAAATCAAATTTGACAGCCACCAGGGCTAGACACCGTGCATAATTATTCAGTAAATGATTCATTAAAAATGACAAAATTCAGCATGTCAAAAATTTCAAAAAAAATTCATAATTCGTTAAAAAATTAAGTTAAAAATAAGAGAAAAAAAAAAGCATTCTGTATTTTTTTATGCTTAATCGAATGGTGTAACTGGTTTTTCTCTCCGATGATCAGAAGTACCTTAGATTGATGACTGCTATTCTTTTATTTCATCTTGTAAAAAAACTGTTTAACGTAAAGCTATGAATTTTTGCAGGATTAATTAGCATCGCAAAATCTTTAAAATAAACTTTACCGCAACATTCTATCTGCAATAGAACGTTAGATATACCCATTTATGACCAAGTTTGGAAAATACGCAATTTCAGAAAAACCGCCCAGCGAAATAACGTTTTCTCGATGACTACCCCGGGATAAAAAGTTTGTCTTTTGTTTAAAAAAAAAATTAAGTTTTTATCTTTAGTAGTTTTCGAGAAAAGTGCTGTGACACAAAATTTTTGTCCGATTTTCAGAATACTCTACAGTACACCTACAGTATGCCATAAAAAAAAATAATTTTTGTGCTATGTTGTGCTTCTTGGTCAGACGAACATTTAAAAAAAAAATCATCAAAATTGGATAAGTATTTAGTTAGTTATTGCAAAAAGAAAAATTGAAAAATCCGTGTTTTTGCGGTTTCCTATGCTTAAGCATTATCGCTCAATCATATTATTGTTGCGCGCTGCCGCGCGCACAATGATTAAAATTCACATATTTAAAAATCTCTGGCGCTGGTGCTAGAGTTCCACACGAAATAAAATTTCAGTAAGGTTTGAAATTAAACTGAAAGTTACAATTTAAACTATGAAAGTTGATAAAAAAAAAAAAAAAAAATAGCGGTCTGTGAGATCACTAATATCGATTTAATGTAGACACGAAGAATGTGTTTACAGCACCTCTGGTATTTCTAATTCAATTTATACCGCATTTTAGATATAAGATCAGACCACATTTCGCTGATTTTATTTTATTTTATTTTATATTTATTTATTTATTTGCCTTTAAATGTACAATTTTTTTAATATATATATATATATATTGTAAAATAAAGGCGATTTAAAAATAATGCGTTTTCTACAAAAAATTTTAGACTGAGCAAATTTTACTTATTTTATGCATGGATTAGGTCAGTCAGAGACAAAGATTTTAATACGGGGTTGTGTCGAGACTGGGACTGAAAATTTCGTCCAGTGAAGACCTAGGAAGAAGAAAGCCTATCCTGGTACGGCATTGTTGTGAATTTCTCTCGAACTAAATGATTAGTCCGGTAGCGTTTCAGAAGAAATTTATCCATTTAATCAATCTAAATTATTAAAAAGTAATTTATTTACAATAAGGTCTTATTTAAAATGTACATTGAATAGTGAAGCATTTTTTAGCTATGGGTTCTGTATCTTACACGATTGCTCCATAAACGCAGAAAGTCTCTGAGAAAGTCAATTTATCGTGTTTGAAGGCCGATGACTTAGGAGATTTCACTTTGCTTACGAGCGTCGCCGTGGACCTCGATCTACTTCAGCTTTTCCAGTCCTCACTGTATAAGGAGATTCCATCTCCGGAACTCTAGCTGAGCTACCTGCTCAGACCCAATACTTTCATCAACTCTCCTACTTTACTTTCGTATCTTCCCTCGAAAACAAATCTAATAATGAGGTACCTTGTGGATCACCTATGAGAAAGCTCACATATGATGTCAGCCTTAAAGTCCTCTAAAATTGTTTTACTAAAATGAGGTCACACACAAACTACCAGTGGGAAAAACTTACACCTTTCTCTCTTTCAGCTAAAAGCTTTCAGCGGCCTCTTTTGCCAAATTGTAAGGAAGATATTTCCTGTCTAAACCAAAGTGTTCTCTCATCAATGAAAACCTCAACCTGGTGGCCAAAATACCTAGGAACTTGTACAATGCTGAGTTCTGACGTAGGCAATGAAATCAGTAAAGTATGAAAAAATACGTTAGGTCCGGCTTGGCCGAGTCTCCAGAAAGAAGTAACGTCCACAAAATACAGACTTTTTCTAACGGCTTCGTCGAGACGATAAAAAGCTTAAAGTTGTAAGAGCTAAGATTTAAAAAAAGCACTTAATTCGCATGTTTGAAAAAACATCGTTTTAAATAGCTGACGGACATTTAAATAGTACAGAAAGGAGGTGGAAATGGCAAAAGTTAAATTGAATCGGAAGTTTAAGCAACAGAAAGGAGTTACTTTTCGCTTGCAATTTTTGAAAAAGCATTTTAGCGTTGTATTAGGAGTCAATCTTTGTTTAAAACTTCAAATGAGTTTTTGTGCATAATTTTTTTTCACCATTTCTAGTCTTTATATTATTAAAAATCAGGAATCCTTAAAGAAAAAAAGGTGCAAAGTTGAAACAGGTCTTTTTTTAGGTGCGTTCGTAATTATGTAAATACGTAGCACCTATTGTTGTCGCTCAGTCCGTCTGTATGTCCGTCTGTCTGTCTGTCCGTCTGCCTGTCCGTCTGTCTGTCCATCCGCCTGTCCGTCTGTCTGTCCATCCGCATGTAACAACGCAAAAACTATCCAACCGAATCGTTTGAAATTTAAAATGTATAATTATTACATACTTTTGTCGAGTCATTTCAAAAGTTATGAAAATCGGATGCATAGATCAGTTACAGGGACAATCAAAAGGATTCCGTTACATTACGTAAATGGGGAAAAAAGTTTCAAATGCATTTTAATCGTTTGAAATTTAAAACGTTTAATTATTACAAAATTTTGTCGAGTCATTTCAAATGTTATGAAAATCGGATGCATAGATCAATTACAGGGACAATCAAAAGTATTTCATTACATTACGATCAATGGGAAAAAATGTTTCAAATGCATTTTAATGGTATTACACTCATTAGAATATAATATAATTGACATGAATCTATGATGTATGTACTAAAATCTACATTCTGTACAATCTGGGAGGCAGAGAATATTTATTATTAAATTACAGGGCCACACAAATGTATTCCACTAAATCATGTTATACGGGGAAACATTGTTTGGGGCGTATTTTAATTATATTAACCTACTTCACATTTTATGAATAAGATATACGTTAATGAAGTATAATAAAAATTACTCCCTGCATGTTTACAGGAACACAAAGATTTCGACCACTATACTGTATCCAAAGTACGCTCTATTATATCAGCGAGATCTGAATATTTTAAAACTTATAGTACGAACGCACCTCATTTGCTACGCTTCACGTGCAATTTCCAACTTGTTGTTATTTTGCATCAATTTTCTTTCGACAAATTTGAAAAAAATGTTTACTTAAAAAAAAAGCCTGAAACAAAACTAAAATTATATTTTTTCTTTAATCAAAAAAAAAAATGAAATCCGATGAATAATTTTTTTAGTTATTACAATTTTAAACCATCCCACTTAAAAAGAATACTAATAATCTGAAATTTTTATAAACTTTGTGAGAATTTTTAGGATGTGATTTTGTTTAATTCAATAATAAATAAGGAAAGTTTTCCTAATTGGAATTTTTACCCTAAGGGGCCGTATAAAAATTTAATTTTCGTATTTTTTCAAATAGTCTCCCGTGGAGTTGCAACTTATGTCATCATATTTTGCATTTTTTTAAATTTTATTTATTTATTTATTTTTTATGTAATTTTGCAATTAGAAGTAAATAAGTCTAGGGGTAATATTTAAGGAAATAGCTTATTGTTTCGATATTTATGAATCACCATATATAGCTTATTGTGTTCTTTGTAACTTTTTTTAATTTATTTTTAACTAGCTTTCCGCCCGCGGCTTCGCCCGCGTGGAATTCGGTTATATTGCGGTATAAAGCACAACTATAAGAAAACTTCTCATTTCCACGGAAAAATATAAGAAGCGCGATGTAACGCTGGATACGATTAGTTGTTAAACCAAAACTGAATGGTACACTATATTATATGTTTTCCCTTGTGGAGCAAAAACATGCAGATTTTGGGCACTGGAAACCCGGGAACACGCTACATAGAGCTGACCATGCTGACGCTGAGCCTGTTGCGATAAACGGACTTGAGTACGAATATCATTCTCAGAAGCCCTCAAAGAAGCTTGGCGAGCGGCTTGCTCCTCAAGTCTTTGCTGGCGCTGAGATGGTAACTCAGCAGCTCTCGAAGCAGCCTGACGCTCTGCTTGTTCGCGCCTTCTTAATTCAGCATGGAGAGACGATTCTTGAGATCGGGCAATTTTCATTGCCCGAGCTTTAGATGAGGTGCTCGACAAATTAGATTTACGTTTGCGAAGCATTGTGAAAATATGAGTAAACTATAAACCTAAACTAAACTAAAATCCCAAACTAAACTATAACAATCTAAACGACGAACAAAGCGACGTAATTACCTATCGAAAAAACAATAACTACTTTAGATATCTACCTAGAAAAAAAGCACTAAACTAACCTAACCTAACTATTATACAGCTACTGCACATCGTTACCACGTTTTAAAAACACCCAGCGCCATCTATCGCATACCTCAAGAACTAAATAACATAACTAATACTTATACCAATTAGTAATTCGTTGACTTATAGTTATTTCAGAATAAATAGATGTAAAAAAAACATTTTAGACGATAAAACAAATAGTACATCATCCCTCGGGAATTCCTCATTTTCGAGGATTCGTTATCGTATCATTTAGCTTCTAAATTTACATGTTCATATTCGTTTGCAATATATAAGTAGATGTAAAAAAACAGTTTAGACGATAAAACAAATTGTACGTCATCCCTCGGGAATTCCTCATTTTCGGGGATTCATTATCGTATCATTTAGCTTCTAAATTTACATGTTTATATTCGTTTGCAATATTTTATCTTGTTTTAAACGACACACAGCGCCATCTCCAATCCATCCATCAAGCAAACTATATTTTTGTTTTCCCTCGGGAATATCAATTTTTTCCGGGATAAAAAATACCCTATTATTTAATCCGGACTTCTAACTTTACGTCTGCAAAATTTCAAAGCAATCGGTTCAGTAGTTACGGCGTGAAAGTGGAACAAACAAACAAACAAACTCACTTTCCGATTTATAATATTAGTAAGGATTTTAGAATCTTGAATGCATTTTTTTAATTATTTCTGTACGGTTAAAAATAAGTTTGTCTAAGCTTTCCTCCTAAAAAATTAGTCATCAATAATTTTGAAATAGCGTTCTGGTTCGTGAATTTTTCCATTTCGAGCCCTGCTAATAATCTTTATACACCAAAACCTTATCAGCACCTGTATGTATCAAAACCTAACTAAATATGATGAAATTCCACGGGCTGGCACATGGTATCGCAATATTCTCTAGAGGAGGGGGGGGGGGTTGTCTTTGGATATCAATATCAATTTTGTTCCATACAATTAAAAAAAATTAACATGGTATTTGCTTCAAAATAGTATGTTATCTGTTTTTAGTCTGATATCTATTTTTATGAAAATACAAAGTTCTTATTAAAATCTCTAATTACTATAAAATTATTTAATTTTGAACTATGGAATACCCTAACCTTTGACATTCTTTTTTTTATGTCTTTTGTATGCATATATAATCACGATTCGAGGAACCATACATGAAGTATATTTGAAATGAAGCATGTGTTTACTAATAAGCTAAAGAGAAATAATGTTGTCCACTTGCTTTTGTTGGTAAGAATTTCTACGTTCTCCCCCTCCAACCCTCCTTCATTGCTGCTGAATGCATTATGTAATAAAAGCTATTATAAAATGTTTTTAAATAGTAACTATTTCTTTTAAGTGATATTTGATATAAAGTGTTATTTTATTGACTTTTCTTCATTTAAATCAATAAAGTATGCAAATAATAAATGTAATCAGTTTTGTATATCACTCCAAACAAACGAAATAAATTCTAAAATTAAAAAATATATATATATATTACACTTTGATATTGATAACATTACCGAAGGGGGAGGGATTCCAAAATTATCAAAAAGTTGATAACGGTATATTTTCACAGCCCCGTAGCAGTGAAAATGATATACAATCATACATCATACATGCTGCATGATATACAATCAAACCTAAAGTAGGACCTGCATTTCTGAAGGTCTAACAGAAGTTTTATGCAATTTCCGTGAATTATTCTTAAGATAGGGGACTAAGAATAGTTGTGTCATATACATAGAGATCGTTGGGCGGACGGTCAGACAGATTGAACACAATCTAGCATTTAAAAAAGAAATAGTCAAATTGTCTCCAGGACATTCCTCCAAAAGTTTAAATCCACCAAAAATAGGGAGGTCGAAAATTTTTATCTCTCTAAGACTTTCTCTTCATGTATGTAAATGGCACTAAAATGTAGAAAATCAAACACCGGCTTTCAAATATATACGTACCAAGAGACGCTTATGGAAACTACTAAAAATAACCCCTGCAATCATGTGAGATACGATATTCTACAGTATTAAAGTGACACGTGACGATGAAGACAATAACCCGATATACCGACAATTAAGCTTTAAGTTGCTAACAACGCAACGCTTCATAACTTAACCCTTTCATCTCTATAAATAACGCCTTTTTCTCGGAATTCATTGAGTCTCAGCTGTAGTCCTCTTAGCTTTTCAGACACAATAAGTATCATCATTAGAATCATCCGCCTACTTCTGAAGACCTATGACCCCCTTCGTTTTAGTTGAGAGCAGTTAAATAAAACAAATATCGTGGATCATGTTGTTTGTTTTTAGCGAGAAGAAAATGGAAAATCATATGCATTCAGTAGCGCCAACTTATATGGGCCCGAGCCCACACAATATTTTATTATCATAGCTTACCCAATTTTGATTATTCTAGTAATTTATTTCATTATTAATTTATTGTTCATTTTTCTCCTTAGAATAAAATTTGTTTTGCCAATGGCCATGTGTTTCAAATGACAGAAATATGTTGCTCCATGTTTAACTTTCTACTAATTTAATTTGTAGTCATGTTCATGATATCATGATACTACAATACATATAAGTGTCTTTATATGGAAAAACGCATGAGAATATAATTTAAGAAAATTGCGATTTTATTAAAACATGATAGCTTGACTTAAAATTCTCATTTTTTACCATCTGCTAATCCTTTAAAGCAGGCATGTCAAACTCGTTTACCACCGCGGGCCAAATTAAGTATCATATAGGAAGCCGCGTGCCACAATATAAAAAAGAACAAGCAGATTATTAATGTTATTACAATAGCATCAATTGCAACTTGTTATATAAAATACAACTTTATATTTAAAAAATAATTGCTAAATTTTAGCTATTAGATGGAAAAATTAAAAATACTCACCAGAAAAATTTCAAAAGATTATAAAGGCATCGTTTCTTATACTTTCAAATTTTTCTGATTTCATAAATATAAAAATGCCAAAGATTTCGAACATAAATGCACTGTCAAACAAAAGGAAAAATATGTTGTAATAAAAATATACTCAATTGCGTATTGCCATTTAGAAATTTAAATCGGAATCCAGCTTTCATTCTTTCTTCTTTCAATTATTATTTACACTTTTAATAGCCACTTCATACATTTTTGTAACACCCACTAAACACTACACATCATTTTGTAATGTCATGTAAATAAAAGCGAACAGTAAAATAACGCATTATTTTCTGCATGAATCAATTAGTTTTGACATGAAATAATAAACTATTAGAAGAACAAATGTTATAAAACATTTATAAATTTTCAGATTCAAGATTTACTTTTTTTTAGCTTTTCTACTGGTTATTTTTGCATCATTAATCTGTTGGTGTTGAAATTTTAAATGAGTTAGGTTAGACCATATTCGTATAATATATTGTTTGATGTTTGATTTTACTTTACTAAGCAGTGCTGTCAGATTACAGAATTTTCTCATCCGAAATAATTACGAATACTTTTTACAGGTAATTTTATCTTCACAGAATTTCTATTATTAAATATAGAAAAGATTAATATTCTGAAATAGTAGTAGATATTTTGAATACAAATGCTCTCAAACTTGCCAACACTGCAATGTTTGCAAATATGTTCGTGTAAAGTGTATTTTCTTCATCAAAAAATGAATAAATCAAATATAAAGAAAATGCCAAAGTGTTGGCGGGCCACAGATAACTGACTGGCGGGCCAAGTGTGGCCCGTGAGCCACGTGTTTGACATGCCTGCTTTAAAGTAAAACAAACTGATCGCACCATTTTACAAAAAAAATTTTGAACCCACCCAATATGTTTGAGCACACCCAATATATTTCAAAAGTTGGCGCCACTGTATGCATTAATACTGCCAGTAGCGCAAACTTCTCAAAAATGTTGGGTTGGCTCTTTTTTTTTTTTTCCTTGCAAGATAACACATTGTTTTTCTTTTAGTGTGCATGTGTGTGTGTGGAGAGAGAAGGGTGGGGGATGCGAAGGACTAAAGATGATATGTAATTCTAAATTAATTATGTTTTTTTAATCAAGTTTTTAAAATATTATAATTTTATAAATAAGTTTATTAAATTATACTGTCGCAAGTTCTTTCTTATAAATACATTAATATTTATTATAAACAACATAAAACTGCCAACTATTTAAAATACAAAAAAAAAAAAAAAAAAAAAAAAAAAAAAACCTTACATTTTAGCCATTTAAGTGTTTTATGAATTCAAAACAGCAAAATATGGAAGAAATTTGTTTTCGTAAGAAATTTAACAATACTTCCGTTGAAAGGGTTTTCAGAGCTCCTGTAATTCTAACTGATGTCCTTACTATTTTCCATTCAAAATAACTTTTGAGAACATTAATAAAGCCGAACTTCATTTCAACGATTAAATAAATAGAAAAATAAAGTAAATATTAAGCAAATTGAAATTGTCTGGGCGTACAGATCAAATTATTGGGAGGGCTCGAGCCCCTTGGTCCCATATAAGTTGGTGCCTTTGAATACTGGCTAAGTCAGAATCGAAGGTAGAAAGAATATTTCCGTTTATTATCTCCTTTTCAATGATATTGATAAATGTTTCCGTTAACAGCAAAATGTTTGTTATATGTGAGTTCAGTTTTGACGGGTTTTACTGTTAAATTTTTTATAATCTACGTGACGTTTGTCAGGCAAATTGAAAGGAATTGTTGTTTAATAAAAAAAAAAAAAAGCATCTCATAAATCAAAACTTACTTAAGGTGGCAGGTCATTTATTTTCCGAATTCCCCTCCGTAATGTTAGATCAATGAACGTTTGATGTGTTTTTATATTCAAAATATCTCCCCAGGAAATAAATATTTTAACTTCTTTTTTCAGTGTTCTCTTCTTTAATCCTGTCCTCTTTTCTTTTTTTTTTTTCTTTTTTTTAATACACCTAAAAGCTACGTTTAATTTTATATGAAGTGTTAAAATTTTACTTCCACTTTGTCAATTTTTAAATCATAAAATATTAAATTAAGCAAAGATTTTAGAAATATTTTGAGAACTAAGAAAAGAAAAAGGACATTCTTTAATTAGAGAATACTGAAAAAAGAAGTTAAAAATATTCATTTCCTGACGAGATATTTTGAATTTAAAAGTACATCAAACTTCCATAGATTTAACATTACGGAGGGCAATTCCGGAAATGAGTAACCAACAGCCCTAAGTATAACAAAAAAAAAAAAAAAGAATCCTTTTGTAGTCATATATCAATGCATATTTTTTAACTTATTTTTTAACCATTTTTTTTCTGTAACCGGGAAAACTCAGATTGAATCCTCTCGTACTATTAAATTGATTCGGGTGCCAGTATTATCAAGTTAGCGGATTTTTTTTAATCCAAAAATTTACCAGCATTTTTAAATAGTAATAATTGACTTACTTAATCAGTCCGCAAAAATTACTATTCGAAAATAGTGGTAGATTTGTTAATTCAAACAAATCCTATAATTTGATTAAGTTATAACTTGATTAAATAGTTAGCAATGCTTTAAAGATGAATGTATACGATATCCCTTTAATCCTTTACGGCTAAAACAAGACGCCTAATTTTAATTTTACTGGCACCAATAATATTTAATTAAGTATTTCCTTTGGCAACATACCTGAAAATAAGCAAGTTCGTATTTTTTCAATAAATTCGTTTATAACTTTCACCGGAATTTATAATGCAATATTTCAAAGAGATTTACTCCGCGCCAGAAAGGGTCCGGCTCGATGGGATGTATCCCTTGTAAACAAATCTAGTCATGCCGGCTGAAAGTAAAACTATTTGTTGATAAAAAATTATATTTTACTCTTTCTGCAAATCAGAACAATCATTCGATTCGGGGTTTTATTACATACGGCTGTTAGATATGACTCAGAAGCAAAAATTTAAATGAATGTCCTAATCCATACGATCGTGCGGACTGGGTCGTAGGATTATAAAGCATTGCCTTATTAGTAATCTTACTTATAGTCCAGGAGGCGGCAGCACAGACAGTCACCTCATTGAGTTCACGGATGAATATCCTGGATTAGTTAGACCTCGATTTGCATATTAAAACGCAATCGGTCTGCCAAGTCATATCTTTGTGAAAAACACGTAAAACCCCGATTTTAGTAGTTTACTCATAGATTTACCATTATATTTTCTTGCTCCCAGTCCTTCATGTTTTCTTACTTCTGGCTGCAGGAAAGCACAATGTTAAACCTGCGAGTCAAACGTAAAAATCTGGTTTATAGGCGTTTTCTACCAAGATAGGACTTGGCAGACCGATTGTGCTTTAATTTGCGAATCGATATTTAACTAATCCTGTATTTTCATCCGTGAACTGGGGCGTTTGTCTGTGGTGCCGCCTCCCGGTCTGTTACCAACTGAATCCTTTATCGATACAAATAATAAATTTTTCTCGGAATTTATGTCAGAATTCAGCCGCAGCTGGAACTCTCTTAACTTTCAAACACAATTAGCGGTGTCATTAAAATCCGCCTACTTCTAATAACCTATGACCACTTTCATATTTAATATCTTATTTCAATGAAGCTGGATGCTGTTCAAAAGAAAATAAACATTGCGTTGCGTGGGGGCACGCTGTTTGTTTTGATCGAGAAGGAAACGGAAAAGCATGTATAATGTTACTTCCGATCACTAAGCCCAAGCGCTTCCGCTTTCGCAGATACACATTTCTGTTATAACTGATTAACGAGAGTTTCATTAACTTAAAATACATACGGAAAATTTCAGAATGTTATAATATTAAGCATCCCACAACAGTAAATCAACGTTCATAAAATATATAAATACAGGGTGGTCATAAAAAAACTTTGCCGATATACGGAGCTCTAGCGGCCAGTCCGCTCAACCGATCGAAATGAAATTTCAGATATAGCTATTCAGAGGTATGAGCTCGAGATTCTGTGAACGACAACAAAATGGCGCTCTCGGTTACGATTATAGTTACAGAAACTCGAAAATTTCCAATGGCAACACCCATTTTTTTTCATCGCAAAATGCTCAGCGCATGCGAAAACCCTAAAGAGCGTTGGAAGCGTACGTGTATCGCAAGAAACGGACATATTATGCACGCACAAAAAACCGTTCTGCGAATCCTTCCCCCCATAAAAAAAAACTCGATTGGGGCGCAAGGAGGAAATTTGCATATGACACAGAGTCAGTACACTAATCTCTGATTACAATACAGATCGGAGAAACTAAAACTTTTATTTTGATTACACATTTTCCACATGGGTGTCATCACAGGCAATTAATGGTGATGGCACCCATGTGGAAAATGTGTAATAAAAATAAAAGTTTTAATTTCTCCGATCTGTATTGTAATCAGAGATTAGTGTACTGACTCTGTGTCATATGCAAATTTCTTCCTTGGGCCCCAATCGAGTTTTTTCTATCGGGGGGAGGATTCGCAGAACGGTTTTTTGTGCGTGCATAACATGTCCGTTTCTTGCGATACACGAACGGTTCCAACGCTCTTTAGGGTTTTCGCATGCGCTGAGCTTTTTGCGATGAAAAAAAATGGGTGTTGCCATTGGAAATTTTCGAGTTTCTGTAACTATAACCGTAACCGTGAGCGCCATTTTGTTGTTGTTCACAGAATCTCGAGCTCATACGTCTGAATAGCTATATCTGAAATTTCACCTCGATCGGTTGAGCGGACAGGCCGCTAGAGCTCCATATATCGGCAAAGTTTTTTTATGACCACCCTGTATATTGTTTGCAGCACACACACACACATCAAAAAGTAAGAAAAAAAAACTCAAGGTAAATTTCAATCAAAATCAGTCGGGGAATCTTTGATATTTTTTACTTAATCGCTTTCTACAAGCTCATTTTCCAATATGTAATTGATGTAATGTAATAAATTGTATGTAATCAATTACTAAAATAGCCTGCACAAGAAAACCTGCAACACTCAAAAGAAGGAAAACAAATACTGAAGGTAAAATGCAATTAAAATCAATCCAGAAGTCTTTAACATTTTTAACTTAATCATTTTCTACAAGCTCATTTTCAAATATATAATTGATGTAGCGTAATAAATTGTATGTAATCAATGATGTATGTAATCAATAACTAAAACAGCCGTCAGCTGCCACAACAACGATGGACGTAGCCAGGAATCTAGTGGATGGTATACGGTGTGCTATGTGTCATATATCTTCTGGCAATTTTAAGAGCTTCTGTATACTTTCTGTTTCTCACTTAAAGATATAACATATCTGACATACATATCCTATGCTATATCATATTCCCTTTGTTATTTTATGATTATAGCAAAGGTCACAACATCCCCCAGTCAAAGAAAATGAATGGTAATCCGATTACGGAAGATTGAAAAAAAATTACAGCTATCAATAGCAATCTTCCGTAATCGGATTGCTATTCATTTCCCTTTGATCGGGGATCTTTCTATTCCCGAGGCCATTTCCACCGCTGTCGCGACATCTAAGCCTGTTTTTGTAATTGGTTAAATAAAATCAATAACATATTTGAAGATCAGCATGCATAAAATGGTTAAGCAAACAAATGTCACTGACTCCCAGACATAATCATTGGCTGATAGTTCATATACGAAGACTTTCAAAATAATTCTATAACATTATGATCTACCGAAAAAATATTTTACAATGCATTTTAATTATACTAGACTATTTCACACGTAATGAAACTGATATGCATTTCTGAAGTGTAGTAAAATATGCTTTCTGCAGAATATGGTGAGGAAAACATTTACCATACATTTACAAGGTTACACAAATGTTTTTTTTTTTTTTTTTTTTTTTTTTTTTTTTTTTTTTACGCAGTGGTTTACAATGAAAAATCTTTTATACTGCATTTTAATTATATTAGACTATTTCACATATAATGAAATTGACATTCATTTCAGAAATGTAGTAAAGCATGCTTTCTATAGAATATGGTGAGGAAAATATTCATCATTTTTATACAGGGTTACACAAAAATGTTTTTTCATGTTTTCGTTATCAGTGAAAAATCCTTTACAGCACATTTTAATGATGTTACATTATTTCAAACATCACGAAATTTAGATACCTTACTGTGATGCATTACAATATCCCTACTTTAGAAAAGTGAATGCGTAGTATTCATCGTTCATTTACAATGGGTGTAAAACACATAAAAAAAGTGCATTTTCAACTTTTGATTGCATTTTTAACTTAAACTAAATTTTTGCATATTGCGTGACGTACACATACTATGGATCATATACAAGGCTACACAAATGAATTGGAAAGATTTACTGCCTAATGTTATGATTGCTTAACAGTGTTTTTAGGTGCGATCGTAATTATTATATAAATAAGTAGCACCTATAGTTGTCGTTCAGTCCGTTCGTCCGTCTGTTTGTCTGTCCGCATATAACAACACAAACCACCCAAACGAATCATTTAAAATTTAAATTACATAATTGTTGCATAATTCTGTCGTGTCATTTCAAGTTTTATGAAAATCGGATGTATAGTTAAATTACAGTTTCATTGCTGTACATCAGGACTATTTGAAAATGTTTCAAGATCTGTATTTGATGAACTGTAATTGATGAACTTTGATTTTAAAGTGCATTATTCGTTTCCTAAATTGTTTATTTAAAGTAGTCCTTTCATTTTACAACACGATGAAATTTCGTTGCTGCATTCCGGGACTGTTTGAAAGTGTCTCATAATCTATGCTTGATGAAATGCAATTGCTAAACTTGTATTTTTAGATAACATTATGCACTTTCTTAAATTGTTGACCTAAGGTATGTTTTTTCCGTTTATTAAACGGTGACGACGGTACTGCATTCTGGGAGAATTGAAAGTGTTTCATAATGTATGCTTGATGCTAGATTTTCTTTTGAAAGAAAATTAGGGCTCCGAAATTTTCTTTCTCAGGCTATCTTTTAAAGAGATGATTGACCTTAAACGTAACGCTTCATAACTTTAACTCTTCATCTCTTGATATTAAGCATATTTCTTAGAATTCCTCTAAGTAACAGCTGGAGTTCACTTTACTTGCAATTACAATTAGCTAGTGTCGCTACACATTTCCGCCTACTTCTAAAGACCTATGACCCCTTTCATATTTAATGCCTTGTTTACTGACAGTTAAAGGCTGTCTGAAACTAAACGATCATTCTAAAGAATATTGATTACACTGTTTGTTTTGTAGGAAATCGAAATTCATGTAGAATAACATTTCCGGCCTCTAAGCCAAGCGTTTTCTTTTTTGTATAGATACACATTTCTATTATTAATTAACCCTGGATTTCGTTATGGTAAAATACACATATATAACTCAACTGTTATTCCAACACTCAGTGGCGTAGCTAAGGGGGGGGGGGGGGGCAAGGGGGGCGTCCGCCCCAGGCGCCGAGGCCTAGGGACGCCAAATTGAGAGAAATTGTTATATATCTATATTGGGGTGGGGCGCAAAATTTCTTGCTGGCCCCAGGCGCCAAAAAACATAGCTACGCTACTGCCAACACTATTCGATATTGTATTCTATTGTATTCAGATACTTTTCTCCGAAATTGATTTCTGTAGTACAAGACGGGACACTGTAGAATTCCGGTAGAGGGGGAGGGGGTATTGCACATTTTAAACAATGAAAACATAAAATCTCAAATATTTCGGGGGGGGGGGGCATACTTTTTATTTCCCTTTCTTTTTCTTCCCTCGCAAAAAAGAATGTGTAACAAACGGGTAAGTGTGATCCCAGATCGCACAGAGGATTTCATTTAATATTTCTGTAAAAACAACTTATCTTTTAATTAATAAATCCAAAGTGATAATTTATAATTCTTAAATTCGTACATAGATGGTAGCACCAATAAATTTAATTTTAAAATAATTATAAAATAAAACTATTTATTTTAAGAAAATTAAAAATTTTCAAATCAAATTTTTTAAATAAAATATAAAATTCAAGATTTTTTGAAAATCCGAAATTAAATAAATTTAGCGGAGATATAAATAAAATTTTAAATTTCTAAAAACGAAGAAAATTGTTTAAACGAAATTTAAAATGCTGAATCATTATTAAATCGCGATACTTTTAAGAACAGAAAGAAAATTCAATTCCAAGATATATTATGAGTGTCGGATGAACGAAATCCTAAAATCCTGAAATTGGCAAAAAATACGAAATTCCTTTAAATTAAATCCATCTTAGAAACTTTCAACTTGCAGTACCAGGGACCGAACTAAGAACCTTTTATTTACTAGCAAGACATTCTACCTCCAAGTTATGATCTCTACACGCAAAACGTTCAAATTAGGGGTTTTTTTTTTTTTTTTTTTTTAATTTTAAACCGCAAAAAGAAATGGGTGACATTGAAAAAATTAATTTAATTTAAATAATAGATTTTTTTCAAAACTTTATGATTTGTCGTGTGACACGGGGTATTCGGTTGTAAGTACACAAAATTTGAAGTCTCTGATTTATACAGTGTTTGTATACGGGCAGGGGCGTGCGAAGAGAAAACTGCGCCCTTGGCAAAGTTTCAATTTGGCGTCCTTCCCTTCAACATTTTTTTTTTTTTTTTTTTGAGACAGGCCAAAAATGACGTTAGTGGTATAAATTTGATGCCCCCTAAACTTCTGCACCCGGGGCGACCGCCCCCCATTTCGCACGGCGCTGTGTACGGGTTCTGCGACAGACGGACAGACAGAGGATAGAGACGAATAGGATTTCGTCAGATAACCAAAACTCTAATAACTGCATATTAAAAACTAAAAATATATTTTAAATCACATGCCATATTTTATACATAATTTAGTAGAAAACTAGTGTGTCTAATGGTTACATTGTAAGCTGAACAACATGCAGCGGGAAGTTTAAACCTTTGAGGGGCAACGCATTTCTATTCTAAAAATACTAAAAATATTGATAGACACCAGAATTTAAAAACAAATTTATTTCAAAATAGATAAAAGCTTTTCTTCAAGTACTTTATAAAAATAAATTCTTCATTTCAAAATACTTTTGTCAATGTGTCATTTCGGAATTAAAATTAAGTGGGATATATTTTATTACACCGTCCTTCAAGGGGTTAAAGTGTGCCATATGGCTACACTAGCCTTCTAGAATTAAACGCAAAGCTTTGTAATTTAAATCCTTCTCTATAAGTGACATATTTTTTTTTAAATTCTCTGATCATATTTGCAGATGGAACTCTTTAGCTTTCAGACACAATTAGATGTACCATCAGGGCCATAGCTAGAAGTAAATAATAAGGGGGAGGGTATGTAAATGTAGGGGATTCATATTTTTTCTCTCTCTCTGTGACGCAGAAAAATAAATAAGTAGATATTCACACTATAGGTACTATGTTTCTTATTAAACTATTATAATAATTTTATTTTATACTAAGAAAAGAATATGATGATGAAAAATTTGAGTATATAACTAGTAGTATATTAAACATGTTGTTCAGTAGCGCCAACTTATATGGGCCCATGGGCGGGGGGGGGGGGGGGTGCAAGCCCACCCAATAATTTGATATCTCCATCCACCCTATTATTAATTGAGCCCACACAATAGTTTTGTATTTGTTAAAATTTTTTGAGACCACCCAATATTTCTCAAAAGTTGGCGCCACTGATCATGTTAGCTTCATATTTACAAATAGGATGAGCGAGTATTGAAACACTTATTTTAGTTACAATTTAGTATTTCTGCAAAACTGTAAAAGGATCTCAAAACTAAATTAGATCTTAGAACAGAATCTCATTTGGATTTTAGGAACATAAATTCACTTAGTGACCTTGGAATTTTTTCAATGGGAGCTGAGCCGTCCCTAGCACCCCTCCCCCCCCCCCTTAGTTACAGTCCTGGCTACTTTAGCATTATAGAACTAAAAACAAAGCTTTGTAATTTAAATCCTTCATCTCTATAAATGGCATATTTTTCTTGAAATTCCCTGATCATGTTTGCAGATGGAATTCTTCAGCTTTCAGAAACAATTATAGACGTGCCATTCCAATCCGCCTACTTCTGAAAACCCATATAACCTCTTTCAGTTTTAATTCATCGTTTGAGAACAGTAAAAAAAAGGTTATCTGAAAAGAAATAAATATTTGCAGAGTGTGGATCACATCGTTTGTTTTGATCGAGAAGGAGTTAGTAAGTCCATTTATAATGAATGATACTTCCGACTTTCAAGCCAAGGCTCTTCCGCTTTTGCCGGCATACACTTCTGTTATTATTCATTCAAGGGATTTCGCTATCTCAAAACAAATGCAGCAAATTTTAAAAAAATTATAAACAATATTCTATCTACCACCATATCTATCTAAATCATAAAGAACAAACGTGTCTATGAGTAACGCTGACGTCATTTTGCGAATGGCAACAACAGACGATCAAATTTCGCATTTTGTGCAAATTTTTAAAATTTTTCAAACTTTTTAGGATCGCATATTTTCAATTTTTCCCGCCATCGAACAAGGGGAAAATATACTTTCAATTGCAGTTTGTTTGAAAACTGTATTGCAATTTCTTTAAAGGTCAAAATCTGACTGCGCATAATGCTGATTCATTTCGCGAATGTCCACAACAAACGATCAAATTTGGTTTTTGATGCATTTTTTTTTTTTTTTTTTTTTTTTTTTTTTTTTTTTAACTCCTAAAGATCGCGCACTTTCAATTTTTACACAGTCTAATAAGGAAAGAAATGTACTTCCAACTGCAATTTGTTTGAAAACTGTATGGCAATTTGTTTGAAATAGCAAGCATGTCTGTGATGCATAAAGCTGGCGTCTTTATTATGGGGTGTCATTATTATTATTTTTTTATATCGGTGAGTTAAAACATTATAAATGCTTTGTCTGTTTCAATCAACAACAAATTTCATTGATAGAAATCAATAAATAAAAAGTTAAATGCAGAGTATGTAATATAAAAATTTATAATTAATACAGAACACATTTACCCTAAAATATGATGTAGTTACAATTTCTCGATTAATTTCAAATTCTCAGCAACGCTGCTATAGCTATTAGCCCCTTCGTGAAGAGCATTTTTTACAAAATTTCAAATGTTTTACTCCTTTTTTTTTCCATTTTTCAAAACAGAAACTTTTGCCTAATTTAAACAGGAAAATGCCCTAATTAAATAAGGCAAAATTTGCAATAAAAATAACTGATGAGAATAATCAAGGATTCTGAACACCTAATACCTCATGTATACATGACGCTCGTCCCCAATCGGTTAAATAGCAAAATTCTGTGATTGAATACAACGAAAAATTATATTCGAAAATAAGGATAGCCTGAATTATCCCCCACCCCTCCCTCGTGAGCAATGGCGATAACTTTTGAAAAATATTGGGTTGGCCCAAAAATATTGGGTGGGCTAAAAATATTTTTGTAAGATGGTGCGACCAATTTGTTTTTCTTTGAAAGGTTTGATTGAACAGATGGTGAAAGATGAGAATTTTAAATCAAGCTATCATGCTTTGATAATGTTGCAATTTTATTAAATTATATTCTCGTGTGTTTTTCCTTAAAAAAGAAACTGTTATTTATTGTAATGTCATGATATCATCGAGATGACTCCAAATTGAATTAGCAGAAAGTTAAACACGGGACAAAACATTTTAGCCATTTGGGATTTATGGGTGTCAGTCGGAGAATTAAAACACAATGGCAAAATAACTTTTATTCTGAAGAGAAAAATGAATATTAAAACAATAATGAAATAAATAACTAGAACAATGAAAATTGGGTACGATATGATTCAAAATTATTGGATGGGCTCGGGCCCCACTGGCCCATATAAGTTGGTGCCACTGTTCGTGGGCGTCACTGGAGGAGGCAAAATATATTTTTATGTTTTCTGATCACCTCCCTAAAGACGAAGCGTAGGGCTATAACCAGGGCCGTAGCTAAGGGGCTGCTATGGGGGGCTCAGATCCCCCTCCTCCCTAAAACATTTTGATTGTCCCCTGGAAAATATTACAAGTTCTATTCCAAAAATCTAAATGAAATTCTGTTCGGAAATCTAATTTAATTTTGAAGTCCTTTCACGGTTTTTCAGAAATAGTAAATTGTAATTAAAATAAGTGTTTCAATACTCGCTCATCCTATCTGCACATATGAAGCCAACATGATGTTTATTATTGCACTAGATAACACTCGAATTTTTCATCATCATATTCTTTTCTTAGCATAAAATGAAGTTGTTACAGCAGTTTTATAAGAATCATAGAATACCAGCGGTGTGAATATGCACTAATTTATGTTTCTGCGTCAGAGAGAGAGAGAAAAAAAAATATGAGCCCCCCCCCCCCTCCCCCAATTATTCATTTCTAGCTAGGACCCTGGTTATATAGCCCCAACAGCCTCTCCCTGAATAAGACAATAATAATGTTGTATTTTCCTGCCAAAACACAAGTTCAAAAACTGAAATGTCATTTGTCCCTGCTGACAGAGTGAATGCCCTTAAACTTTTTTCTTTTTTTATTTCTTCATCCTTCGCAGCGTGAAAGATAACGGCATAAAATGAAGATCTTACGAAATCCATTCGTATTTTACACAGTGACACCGATGAAAAAAAAACACAGGCGAGGTAAATAACCTATTTTTATAGCAGAGAGTAGTACTGAAATGGTGCAAGGATAGAAAACTGAATGAACAGCTGACCCGTTAAAATGGCGATAATGTAGTATGCTGCCACGAAAAAAAAAAAAAAAAAAAAAAAAAAGTTAAAAAAACAAACATTAATGAAAAGAGAAAAATGTTTGTTTTGTGGCTCTTGTAAGAAAAAAGTAAGTTGAAAATGGTTTGTGCATTAATAATCTTGGGCAGCTTGCAGCACCATTGAATTCATTCAGGGGACCCGGAACATTTGAGATTTTTATGCTTTTTAATGGACAAAAGTGCAAATTTCCTCTCGGAATGTTGAAATGTCCCCCTGGAGTCGCAGAAATCCCTCTTGGAGAAAAACATCTGAATTCAACACTGGTTTGCAGGATTTTGTATGCGGGAGAATAAGTAAATATACATTTTTTAAAAAATGGTATCGGCGTTTTATACCTATATGTTTTTCAAAATTTCACAGGAAGCTACACAATGCTTAATTTGTACAAGATCAGCTCCAGTGTTTCTTTTTTTTTTAGTGATTATTTAAATATTGGTCCGAATTCACAAAATCTCATAAATAATGCTCTCCGGAGAGATGCTGAACAGTGTTTTCAAAATAATGAAGCCTCTAAATGGCGACAAGGAGTGTCAGAGTTAACTAAAACCGTATTTGCTGTTTTTACTCGTGGTGGTGCTACGTTTACTCGCTGTTTTTTTTTTTTTTTTTTTTTTTTTATTATTATTATTATTATTATTATTATTATTATTATTCATGTTTGTAAAATATTTTTAGTGATTAACTTATAAGTTCCACGCGGTGCTTAATTTACACTGAAGCTCACGGAAACACCTCCAGTACTTTTTTATTTTTAGTGAATATTTAAATATTAGTAGGAAAGTCTCAAGTGTTGCATTTTTCTAATTGATACAAAAAAATTCTTGGATTACTTGGAATAAGATTTTCTTAAAATTTCTTTTGATTTTTATGTTTTGCCTATGTCCATTTATTATAATGAATATAGGTATAATCAAAATGCATCATTATTATTATTATTATTATTTTGCAAAAGGAGAAATTATTTTTAATTTTGTAAATTATGTATGAAATATAAAAATGCTAATACAGAGGACAATGATGGAGAAAAATTATTAAACTAAGGTTTTTATTATGGCAGAAAATTAAAGGTCCAATATATTTTTTTATAAATAAATCCATATGCAATACAAAGCCTTTATATTGCATATAGTCTGAATCTAATTTCTTTTTTCAATTTATTTAGGTGCAAACACAGAGACCTCTGTAATTCGGTGTGTATCTAAGCAAGTTAACGATCTGACCACTGTTGGGCCTTTGTTGACTAACGTTTATTGGCCAATAATATGACAGAGCAAACATTTCTTACTGTAGGCCAAACATATTTTGTGCTCCCTGGAAAGTTCCGTAGTATTCACAGAAAATAAAAAGCATTTCCGATGCAACCAGAAAAAATACATAGGAGGCGAAATTGTATGATGCGCACGGCAGACAAGCATTCTAATGGTGCTAAGGGTGTATTTCAATTCAATTTGCTTATTTTCTGATTTATTTTTTAATTCATTTTTGCTCTCAAACGCACCAAACTGGTAAATTCTCTTATTCAGAAAGTACGCCGTTTAGAAAGTACATAAGGTGCCGTGCTTGTCGATTTTTTGTTAAGTCCAGAAAATATTGCAAAAAAATGCTATTAAAAGTCAACGTTTTGAACCGAATTTTTCAAAGCGGAAGATCTGAGAACGAAAAAAAGGGGTCATATTCAGAAAATAATCGTTTATAAATCACATTCAGATTAGTTTAGCGAAAAGTGAAATCACGGGGCATCTTATACATATCTTCAAAAATCTCCTGAGCAGGTTTCATGTTTCTACTTTTAAAAATGAGTCTGAAATTGTATCAGAAAATTTCGAGCTGTTAAAGGGTGGAAAAACGATTTTTCGAATACAGCCTTAAGGAAGGAGGTGAGAAGTGCCTTTATTCAAACAACAGGCAGCTATCACAGATAGGTTAGTGATAGATCAGCCTGTGATATCTAGAGACAAATTTAGTATTATTGATAAAGTACTGTAAAAAGAAAAAAAAGCAAAAGAAAAAGAAAAAGAAAAACTTTTTATTATTTTTATTTTTTTATTCATTATTATTATTATTATTATTATTATTATTATTATTATTTTACAGAAAATAGCTGTCAGCCAAGACGCCATGTAATAAAAGACTGTTTACCTTACTGCAAAATCTGAATAGCAGAAAATTCATTATAAGTACACATTTTTCAAGTAAAAATCCTGTAAACTGTTCATCTTACAGGCAAAATCTGTTAAAGTAACAGATAATTCATAAAAAAGCTACTAATTTCTTTCGTAAAATAAATGTTTTTTTCCAAGCATCTCGACAGAAAGTTTTTTCTCCATAAAAGCAAGATTTTTTACAGTGCATTGAGAAATCGACTACTTTATTTTATTTACTTTCTTTTACACCTGTGAAAAGCAATAGCAGACGAACTGCAATGAAATTGATAAAGGGTTTGTTACTTACAGTAAATTCGTAAGTGCATTCCGATTTCATTCAGTTTAGAAGGCTGTAAAATCATCAAAATGCACTTGAAACATTTTTTTCCATTGGGCATGTAACGAAAAATGTTTGACTGTCCCTGCAATTAAACTATACATCCGATTTTTATGAAATTTGAAATGTCTTGAAAAAATTCTACAAAAATTACATATTTAAAATTTCAAAGCATTTGCTTGGGTAGTTTTTATTCTATTATATACGGACGGGCGGACGGATCAGACAACGACTATAAATGTTACCCATTTATATAATAACGAACGTACCTATAAAAACAAAATTCATTCATTTATCAGTTAAGTGTGAGATTTGTATATATCGCGTTTTTTTTTTTTTTTTTTTTTTTACTTCATTTATCCTTTTAACCTTTTAATTGCTGCATTATGAATTCATGAAAATTTTACATTCGAAAGCATTTTACGCAATTTTTTTAAACTAAATTAAAAAATTTGCATAATCATTTAATAAATATTTGAAGGATTTTAGAAGGATTGAAGGATTTAGAAGGATTAATTAAATTTGAATTTACAGGGATTTTGTGCAATTTTTATAATCCCATTCAAATTTTTTATTTTTAATTATTTTCTTATTACTTTGTAGAATTATAAAATGTACAAATGGAATGTTCTTACAATATAAATATAGAAATATTTCCGCATTGAAAAATCTCCCTCCCCCTCCCTCAGCGCCAAAAAAAACCGAAAAGATGCAAAGGCAAAAGAAATCATCCTTTTAAAAATATTTTTGTTTTGTGTAACCAGTAATGCTTTTGAAACAAGAAAAAGTAATGTATCTGTAACTCATTCTAAACAGTATTACAACTAACTGACGTATTAAAAGAATTTTTAATAATAAGTTATTTATAAGTATTGTCGGTAGATAAAGTGTTAAATTCATTCAGTGTAATTTGAACACGTTTTTACTTATCGAAAATAACAACTGCTGGATTTAGTCTTCAGAAAATGATTAGGCACGATAAACTAATGCATTGTTACAAACAAATAACTTTATATACATGTGCTTTCACATATAGCATCGGAAAAGATAAGATATTGATACACGTGATGCTACTTGTAGATCCATTTTTGATCTTTTATTAATTTAATCAAACGAGTGACGTTTATCTATCAACTGACTTACACGTACGTTTACAGTATCACATTCAGTCTTCTTTTTTTGCTCTTTTATTTTTAAGAACTACTTTTAAAAATAATTTCACTTACATTCTTTTCCTTTACACAAATTTGTTTTTGTAGCCAAATATTAACAATTAAGGATAAAATTTTAGTGCAATACTTGCGCTTACAACTTATTTAAAGATAAAGTTATCTACTACGACGCTATTTTAAGTGCATCTTTATTTTACATGAGAATGGCCGATTTATTAATTAATTTATTTATTTATTTATTAATACTGTAGAGTTTTGTCACAATAATTTTCAAAATGCTTGAAAAAAAAATATCGAAAATCTCGAAGAATTCTGATAATAGAATACCTTGCATATACTGCAATTCTTCTTGAGTACAAAAATCTTGGTTTAGAAATTGGGAAGCAAGGTGATGCCGCAGATGATAAATCGCCTAATGTTTTCTGAAACTCGTATAATTATATGGGAGTTGAAACAACTTATATGATGTGCCGAAACACGAGAGCCAAAATAAGCCAAATGTCTGTAAAACTGCCACAATGAAATATTTTAAAAGGTAGAAGATAAGTTTAGATGAAAACAAGTAAAAAAAAATATGCGCTAAGCATAGATTATGAAGCACTTTCCACCACTCCAGGAAGACTTTAACAAAACTTCGTTGATTTGGGAAATAAGGGATATATAGCCAAATGTGTATTCCAATACTTTTGAATAGAGCTGGAATTGATCTGTCAATTGATATACATACTATATAATATGAAAATTTAGTTTAGCAAGACAAAAGCTTAAAACTTCTTTTTCAGCAATTTGTGCTAATAAATGGAAAGATATTTGAAAACTTATGTTCAGCTCAGCCCTGTAGTTTACGTTGTACTTTTATTACAGGTCAGTAAGAAGCTAAAATTTATTTTAAACTCAAACACTCTTAAAACAACTGAAATCATATTGTTATAAATTGTCATTCATAGGCGTCCAAGTACCCTATTCTTTGCGTGGCCCGGTATATCATTTTATCTATATTCTGCAAACATTTCTTTGTAAATTGAATGCAGTTCAGCGTAAAAATGCATACCTTATATAAGAACCACCTTAAAGTAATTTACTCTCATACTTAGTAACGTTGGCGAACTCTTTTGGGTAGCCCTGTATATCAACTATAACATTTATACACACTATATATTGAACAAAGATTTGGTGAAACTTAAACGCGTATAACATAATTAAAATGCATTATACCCATCCATCAGCCATCATCGGACACACGTACAGTAAGAGTATAGTACATCGGAAAGAATGTACTATTTAAAATCTTTTGTGTGTCCTTGTAAATGCAGTGTACTTTATATTATGCAAGACAGTATCGTATAATTTATATTATGCCTCAGTGATATATATCACTTTTGTTATACATGAAACAGTTTAATATATTTAAAACATGTCGCACACTATTCCCCCCTTTACCATTATAAAATGGAATGCTTTTGTGTGGTCTTGTAAATGAATAATAGCAATATTTTCATCGCATATTTTATGGAATGAATATTTTAGAGCACCTCTTAAATGTATATAAATTTTAATACGTTTGACAGGGTGTAACATCTTTAAAATTCCTTTGAAACGATTTTTCCCCATAAGCCGTAATGTAATAGATAACTTTTGACAGCCCCTGTAAATAAATTAATCATGGTAGAAAGTTTATTTTCAATAGGGTGAGAGCTAGGGTAAACGTCAATAACATACACAAATTTCAGGGTAATTCGAATGTAATTACAGGAGTTAGAGCGCGGCCAAACGGTCAGATGGACAGACAAACCAAATGCATAAGCAGAATGCATAATTAGAATGCATTTTTAAAGAATGCATAAGAACTTTTTAAACTTTTGGAAAGGGTTAGCAACGTTAAAATTCATTTGAAACAATTTTTCTCCATAGACCGTAATGTAATGGAAAACTTTTGACAGCCCCTGTAAATAAACTAATCATGGTAGAAAGTTTATTTTCAATAGGGTGTGAGTTAGGGTAAACGTCAATAACATACACAAATTTCAGGGTAATTCGAGTGTAATTACAGGAGTTAGAACGCGGTAAAACGGTCAGATGGACAGACAAACCAAATGCATAAGCAGAATGCATAATTAGAATGCATTTTTAAAGAATGCATAAGAACTTTTTAAACTTTTGGAAAGGGTTAGCAACGTTAAAATTCATTTGAAACAATTTTTCGCCATAGACCGTAATGTAATGGAAAACTTTTGACAGCCGTTGTAAATAAACTAATCAGGTAGAAACTTCATTTTCAATAGGGTTCGTGCTGGGGTAAACTTAAACAACGTCCAAAAATTTCATGGCAATCCGAGTACATTTACGAGAGTTAGAGCGCGGACAGACGGCCAGACAAACCGAATGCATAAGCACTTTTCAAATTTGTTGGAAAGTGCTAAAAAATAATAACGAGTGTAATATTTCAACAAGTAAGAAAAATCATGCGTTAAGCATAGATTATGAAGCACTTTCCAACACTTAATGAAATCTTTAACAAAACTTTGTTATTTAGGGAAATAATAGTGTATAGCCAAATATACCCAAATATGTATTTCAGTACATTAGAACAGCCCCGTATTTCATATGTCAGTTCATATAATGGGAAAATTTAGCTTAGCAAGAAAATACCCAGTAGCTTGAAATTTCTTTTTCAGCAATTCATACTATTAGGTGGAAACATACTTGAATACTTTTGTTCAGCCCTGTAGTTTACATTGTACCTTTATTACACGTCAGCATTAGGCTAAAATTTATTGTAAACTAAAACACTTTTAAAACAACTGAAATCGCATTCTCATAAATCATCATTCATAGGCGTCCATGTACCGAATTTTTTGCGTTGCCCTGTATATCCCTTTATCTATATTCTGCTAACATTTCTCAGTAAATTGAATGCAGCTCAACGTAAAAATGCATAGCTTATTTAAAAACCACGTTTAAATAATTTACGCTCATATTCAGTAACGTTGGTAAGCTCTTTTGGGTAGCCCTGTATATCAACTATAACATTTATACACACCATATAATATGCATATAGTATTTAGCGAAATATAAACGCGAATATCATAAATAAAATGCATTTCATCCCTCCATCAGCCATCATCGGACACATATACGGTACTTCGGAAAGAATATACTATTTGAAATCTTTTGTATGGCTCTGTAAATGCTATATACTTCATATTATGCAAGACAATAACATATAATTTATATTAAGCTTCAGTGACATATATCAATTTTATTATACATGAAAAAGCTTAATATATTTAAAATATGAATAAATATATATTAAAATATCCCCCTTTTACCATTATCTAATGGAATTCTTTTGTGTGGCCCTGTAAATGAATAATAGCTACATTTTCACCTTATATTTTATAGAATGCATATTTTAATATGTTTGACAGGGTATAACATCTTTAAAATTCCTTTGAAACGATTTTCCCCATAGGCCGTAATGTAATAGGAAACTTTTGATTAGCCGTGTAGATAAACTAATCATGGTAGAAACTTCAGTTTCGATAGGACTTGTGTTAGGGTAAACGTCAATAACGTCCTAAAATTTCATGGCAATCCGAGTATATTAACGATTTTTCCCCATAGGCCGTAATGTAATGGAAAACTTTTGATTCGCCCTGTAGATAAACTAATCATGGTAGAAACTTCATTTTCAATAGGACTTGTGCTAGGGTAAACGTCAATAACGTCCTAAAATTTCATGGCAATCCGAGTATATTAACGATTTTTCCCCATAGGCCGTAATGTAATGGGAAACTTTTGATTCTCTCTGTAGATAAACTAATCATGGTAGATACTTCATTTTCAATAGGGTTCGTGCTAGGGTAAACCTCAATAATGTATAAAAATTTCATAGCAATCCGAGTACATTTACGGGAGTGAGAGCGCGGACAGACGGACAGACGGCCAGACAAACCGAATGCATAAGCACCTTTCAACTTTGTTGGAAAGTGCTAAAAATACGCTTTTTAACAGTCAATAGTTTAATGTGAATTAATTCACGATTATGCGTTGATAAATCCATTTAAAAATCTTTAAAATCTAGTTTAAAATATATATTTTTTTTTCTTTTCTATTATCCTATCTCAAAAAAGAAAAGGAGCAAACACTATATCTTTTTTTATATGCGTTTTCTACCAAACGTAAAAAAAGAGTGCATTTTCCATAAGTTCGGTATTCACACCAAATTAACCGCGTTGCACATCTCCAACATATTCAAAAATCATACAGCTGAGTTTAAAAAGTGATTTTATTTATTGCTGCTATATCTTCCAATACAGAAGATAATATAAATTCATAGAATTCGCAGCAGATGCCGATACCGAAATTACACAGGCCTGCGAAATTGAAGTTTTGGCGAAATACAAAATAACTTTTCGCTGATTTTTATGTTATTTCGTGTGTTAATTTCGAAAATTACCTCCATTTTTTCTATCATTTCAGGATTTTTTGTAAAATAGCTATCGATGCTTTTGCTACACTCCTATTTAAAAAGGAATTCCTTCGAATAATACGACTCCTGTGACAATAAAGATAGGTTTCTTTGGCCAATATATTTTTTTTTTTCTTTCAATCTGGATCCCGACAATTCAACTGCCGATTTCGAAAAGCCCAGAACTCTAGTCAAATCATTAAGCTTAATCTGAGAGAAGGGCTGAAGTGAATTGCCTTTCAGAAAGTTTTTATTTGGTATCAGAACCTAGATTTTCTGGATGTTCCGAGTCAGAAGATCATCAATATGCCCCATTCCCGGGACAGATTGATACACCTCATGGGACACTTTGATATGTCTGGGAAAATGGGGACAAAATAACATCAATGCATATTTTTCATAGAAAAATAGTTAGCAAACCATTTTATATATATATTTATAGGCATTAAAATCGTACACAATTTATTTGTAAGCGATATTAAAGCAATCAAAATGAAATGTACAATGACCTGATCTTCTGGCTGTTCCTTGTCTGATTGTTGGTTGTGGTAACTTTGTTATATCTGGCACTTCAACCCCAGCATTATCTTCTTTCTTAGGAAAGGTGAAAAAATTACCAGGTTTTCTGTTTATAAATCGGTTTATAAACAGAAAATAAAGGATAATTATGTTAAAAAATCTGTTTATAATATAATTATCCTCTGCTGTTCTGCAGCTTGTTTCTCTTACTTAACATTTCTCATGTCGAAAATACTTTTTCCTCTGGAGAATCGATATAAATTTGAGATTTTCCAGGCTGCCGTCCTTTTCTTTTGTTAATTCTACTAGCCTAGATCTTGGATAAGTTCGTACGTCTTCTGTTTGCAAAAATACTATAAAATGTTCTAATATAAAGAAATTAGAGCTATTTTACTCTAATAAAAACTAATATTAGAATTTTTTAGCGAAAAAGGGTTGGATTAAGGAGTGTATGATAAAAAAAATAATAAAAGATACTGAAAAAATGAACTAGAAAAGTATTTAAGTTGTATCAATGTGCCCCGAGATAGACTGCATCAATGTGCCCCATATAGCTATTTTGAATAAAATGAGTCTCAAATCCAGCACTTCATAATTTATCTAACAATAAAGAATGAGGAACTGATAAAGAGTAGCTTTACTTGCCAGGGAGAGTATTTTTTTCGGTTGAAAATACTGGAACAGTTGTATAATACCATTTCAATTGTACAACTCAAATTTACTTTTAACCTACAAAAACAATTAATCACCCGTCCCATTTCATCAAATTACTGAATCATTCCAAGACTTTCTGTATGTAGTTGAGTGCACTAGTATCACCTTTTGGAGCTGTTGTGAAACTTCCTGTAATGACTCTGTGAGCAGTACAGGGGGTGTATCAATGTGCCCCAGTTCCACCTGCCATTTTTTAGATTTTTATGTCTCCATTACATGGAATATGGATTAATAACACTAATGGTAATTGAAACATTAACATACAACAAACAAAGGCTCATTAAAAGCACAAATATCGCAGCCTACGGCACTTCTGCATAAATGGAGACTATAAACATAAAAAAAAGATTAAGATAAGCTTTTTTTGGTCAGAACTCTTCCGTAAGAATAGAATTCAATGTTCTGTAGAAATTCACTTGGGGTGTGCCGGGTTCGGGCCAACTTTTTTTCCTGGCCGGGTCAGGCCGCTGAATTTTCTTTATGGGCCGGGCTTGGACCGAAATTTTAACTTCAATAAAGAGCTAGCCGGGCCAATATTTTTTTTCGTTCGGGCCGGGACGATTTTTTTTTTTTTTTTTTTTTTTTTTTTTTTTTAATGGATTGGGCCAGGTTTGTGCCTGGAAATTTCGGCCCGTGCAGACCTCTACTCTGAATACATGACTATTTAATTCGAAGCAAATACACTGGTACTTCAGGTCCTAAACGAACGGGGCTTATGGTCGAAGGAATATAAAATTGAAATCCAAGTAATTTTTTTTTTCAAGAAAGCGTGACGTGATAGAAAATTTTCATTATTTCAGGATGGCTAGTGGTCAGGGAAAAAAGCAGTCAAAAGAAGTGTTAAATACCAGCATTTTTTTAAAGAGAAATTCGCCTTATTACAATCTCTTTAAAATATTCTAAGTACTTTCTACAAGAAAATACTGGTTATTTCCTCCTCTTTAGACTGTGTTTTTACCTGACCACTAGCCACCCTGTATTTGCTTTGGAATCAACACCAAAATAACAATAATAATAACAATAATTATTATTATTATTATAAATAAAAATGCAGAAAGTTCTGCTATCAATTCCCTTGTACTTTTTTTCATTGCAGACCTTTGTTATTTATCATTTAAGCAGATTCACGGGGTTCTTGTCAAAAAATTCGTAAATTCTGCAAAATTAAATAGGCTGGAGACGTTCAAAAATAGGTTTCTTACAAATTAAGCTTTACAAGTATGTATTAGAAAATTAACACTATTAGTCCGGGAGCCGACCGTCGATTTACCTATGTATCGAGTAAAAGGACCGGACATACATCAAAATGTAGGTCTCAATGTGCACATTAAGAATATAACTGGCTGCCAGGTCCTATCTTGCCGGAACCCGGTGGCAGACGCACTTTTATGACGTTAATTTTGAGTGTTTGCGTATGTATCGAGTACAAGGACCGGACATACATTGAAATGTAGGTTTCAATGTGCACATTAAGAATATCACTGGCTGCCACATACATCAAAATGTAGGTTTCAATGCGCATATTAATAATATCACTGTCTGCCAGGTACGATAGATAGGTAAACACTCAAAATTGACGAAAAAATGAGTCTGCCACCTGGTTCCGGCAGAATTAGACATGGCAGACCATGATATTATTAATGTGCACTTTTAAACCTTCATATTTATTTATATATGGTCCTTAAATTCGACACATAGGTATACATTCAAAATTGATGTCATAAAAGTGTTGCTGCCACCTGATTCCGGTAAAATTGGACAAAGTAGACCCTTATATTATTAATATGCATTTTCAAACCTACATTTTGATGTATGTTCGGACCTTGAATTCGATACATAGGTAGACACTCAAAATTGACGTCATAAAAGTGCGGCTGCCACCGGGTTCCGGCAGGATAGGACCTGGCAGCCAGTGATATTCTTAATGTGCACATTGAGACCTACATATTGATGTATGTCCGGTCCTTGTACTCGATATATAGGCAAACAATCAAAATTGACGTCATAAAAGAGCGGCTGCCACGGGGTTCCGGCAGGATAGGACCTGGCAGCGAGTGATATTCTTAATGTGCACATTGAAACCTACATTTTGATGCATGTGGCAGCCAGTTATATTCTTAATGTGCACATTGAGACCTACGTTTTGATGTATGCCTGGTCCTTGTACTCGATACATAGGTAAACACTCAAAATTCACGTTATAAATGTGCGGCTGCCACCGGGTTCCGGCAGGATAGGACCTGGCAGCCAGTGATATTCTTAATGTGCACATTGAGACCTACATTTTGATGCATGTCTTGGCCTTGTACTTGATACATAGGTAAGCACACAAAATTGACGTCATAAAAGTGCGGCTGCCACCGGGTTCCGGCAGAATAGGACCTGGCAGACAGTGATATTCTTAATGTGCACATTGAGACCTACATTTTGATGTATGTCCGGTCCTTGTACTCGATACATAGGCAAACACTCAAAGTTGACGTCATAAAAGTGCGGCTGCCTTGCGTTCCGGCAGGATAGGACCTGGCAGCCAGTGATATTCTTAATGTGCACATTGAAACCTACATTTTGATGTTTCTGGCAGCCAGTGATATTCTTAATGTGCACATTGAAACCTACATTTTGATGTATGTCTGGTCCTTTTACTCGATACATAGGTAAACACTCAAACTTGACGTCATAAAAGTGCGGCTGCCACCGGGTTCCGGCAGGATAGGACCTGGCAGCGAGTGATATTCTTAATGTGCACATTGAAACCTACATTTTGATGTATGTGGCAGCCAGTTATATTCTTAATGTGCACATTGAGACCTACGTTTTGATGTATGCCTGGTCCTTGTACTCGATACATAGGTAAACACTCAAAATTGACGTCATAAAAGTGCGGCTGCCTTGCTTTCCGGCAGGATAGAACCTGGCAGACAGTGATATTCTTAATGTGCACATTGAGACCTACATTTTGATGTATGTCCGGTCCTTTTACTCGATACATAGGTAAATCGACGGTCGGCTCCCGGACTATATATATTATGACAGTATTATAGCGTTATTTATTATATTTATTTTTAGTAGAGCGTGCAATAATGTACGTGCAGTAGTACGTAACATGTACTATATTTGGATACAGCCTCTCATCTTTTTTGCTTCCTTTTGGACACAACGGATTTCGAGTTTATTCTATCGATGGTCATTTTTATAATTTTCAAGCTATGTTTTTGAGACTTTCACAGAAGTTGCTATATACATTTAGATAATATATTTTGCACATTATTTTATGATTACATTCGCGCATGCGCAATGAAACATGAGCTCATGTTTAATAAAATATTTGTTATTTTTCAATTACGATTGCAGGATATTCTGTAAAATATCATTTTTCTTGTTTCCTAACAAGAACATTCTTTTACATTAGAATTCTAAAAGTTATAAAGGAAAAACTTGATTTGTTTTATAAAAACCTTAATTTCTCCTTGAGTATGCGTGCTATCCTCAAAAAAATAAACATGATTTATTACAAGAAGCCCCCCAATCATGTGCTACAGTTTCAATGCTTTTGCGACATCAATTTTTATACGATAATCCAAAAGTTAATCATTTTTCTTCAATTTTTTCCGGTCCCCTGTGGGGTTTCGGGAAAATATTTTGTATCTGAAATATGTGATATCTATCATGCTGTTTACATACCTGAACTTTTAGGACTATTCCTGTAGCATTTTTCAAAATATTTAATAAAATATCTAAAATAGCAAATTAACGATTATCATTCACCATATAGTGTATTTGTAAGAAAGATTCTACTATTTTATTGAAAGCTAACAACAATTTAAGTACTAAAATGTCAAAAAAAAATTGTTCAAAAGCCACCCGGAAGTCTCTGTATTATTCAAATTGCTACAGATATTGCTTTTGCCACATATAATGATGGTACAGAATGAGATGCAAAGGAGAACACCAACTGTTTGCGACATGTTAACAGTATTGATTTCAGAGAGAGGACCAGAAAACTCACCTGCATACCCCGGAGCAATGAAATATCCCTCCAGGAAATTTTGAGATTTTGTGTTTTCTGTGGTCAAAAACAGCAATTTCCCCTCACCCCTCCTCTGGAGACAGAGATATCCCTCCCGGAGAAAAGTGTCTGAATTCAACACTGTATGCTAGAATCAAAGTTGTGAAAAAGGCAAAAGAGGCTTGTACTGCTTTTATGTAATAAAAACATTTTAAATGAGCAGATCAAAATACAAAAGGGTCTACGGTATGGCGCATGAATAAAAAAAGTGATGTAAGTTGAAAAAAAAATCCTGTATGTATTTTTTTTCTTATAAAATTTTAGTGACCAATTTTTAACATTTTTTGATAAAATTTGGGCTTATTTACGTATAATTAAATAGCTAAAAAGAAAAAAAAAACACCGAATACACTGGCGATAATTTATAAGTAAAATAATAGACTTTGTAAAAATTCCTATAAAATAAACAAGTTGGAAATTGCACGCCAAGCGTAGCAAATAAAGTGCGTTCGCACTATAATAAAGTTTTAAAAATATTTATATCTTGATGTAATAGTATATAGTACTTCGGATACAGTATAGTAGCCAAAATAATTTGTGCATCCCTGTAAATACTATCTGCTTTCTATTGTACTATTTTCTAGTCATAGCTGGAAGTAACTTGTAGTAAACCGCAGCAACGTGTATCAATTTTATAAAATGCGAAGTAGTTTAATATTATTAAAAAGCGCCCAAACAATGCTTCACCATGTATCATGACGTAATGCAATACTTTTGTGTAGCCCTGTAAATTAATAACAAATATTTTTTGCACCAAATATTTTTTGTATATTTTAGTGTATACTTCATAGATGCATATCAATCTTGTTATGTTCGAAAGAGTGTAACATTATCAAAATGCAATTGAAACTATGTATATTTTCCTATTGACCGTCATGTAACAGAATACAGCGGAACCTGTCTAAAGTGACCACCTTTGGGACAGGCTAAAATGGTCACTATATGGAGGTGGTCACTTTATGGAATGCCTTTCAAAATGGCACATTAAAACTTTTGTGGTCTCAAAAAATAAAATATAAATAAGAAAAAATGCACTATATTAAGTAATGAACTGATTAATTATCAACTATAATAACTGAATTATTAATTTAAAATATACTACATAGAAGATAATTTGCTAAAAATTCATGCTATTTCTTTTAAATACAATTGAAATTCCGTAGTGGATGATTTAAATAACACATAACTACTAGGTACACGGTAATTTATACGCATTTTTATTTTCATTGTAATTGCATAATGATAACATTTCTATAACTGGCAGTATTAAACTTTTCATTAAAAATCACCCTAGACAAGTGCAATCATCATTACAATATAGAACAAAGTGGTCAATTTATACACTAAGCAAATAATCAGTATAGGAGATAAATTCCTGTACTATTTTAATGGATCAAAATTAAATTTCAGAAAATGACCATTTTATTTTTTAAATTTTCAGCATGTAGAAAAATGGATGGTCACATTTTACAGGTTCAAATAACATTGACATTGACAGGCTAACTGGTCAGTTTACACAAGTGGACACATTAGACAGATGGTCACATTATGGGACAATTCTCATGTTATTTTATATGAGCACAATTAAAATTTTTCAAAAGTGGTCGCTTTAGTCAGGTGGCCACTTTACCAAGGTGGTCACCTTACCAGTACCCTGTATTTAAACTATGCATCCGATTATCATAAAATTTGAAATGACTCGACGAAATTATCCAACAATTGGATATTTTAAACTTGAAATGACTCGACAAAGTTATCCAACAATTGCATATTTTAAATTTCAAATGATTCGATTGGGTAGTTTTTTCTCTGTTATGTGCAGATAGGCGGAAGGGCTGAACGACGGCTATAGGTGCTACGTATTTACATAATTACGAACGCACCTAAACACAAAGTTGGACGTATTTGTTTTTTATTTTATAGTGATTTTTAAAGTGTATCATTTGCATATAATTAAATGCTCCTAGGGCCATACAGTCACTTTTTGAAACTTTTATTTATTTTTTTATTTTTCCAATGAGTTTCAACATAAATTTAATTCGAATGTCAAAGGGTTCAAAAGTTCAGAGAACTTCTTGAAGAAATGAAACCTTGAATTGAAAACGTCTTATCAAAAGCTGCATTTATTAACTTAAATATCGATAGCCTTCATGTCTGAAATAATTCCCAGGATATCGATATCTCATGCATTATCATATTGAAAGTGTTATTACCTTTAAACAAAGTGATGATTTGAAATTGGCTATTAAAAACTGTATCACACATTTTATTTTTTTAGTATCGTCAGTGTTTATAGTAGACAACACTTTCAGCCTTATCAGAAGCTTTTTTTGCGCTTTCTAGAAGGAATGCTTTTCATTTAGCGATCTTTCAAACATACACAGTCCAAGCTGTGCTATAAAAGCCTGTATGATTTATGGGAAAGTTTTGAGCATTAATATAAAAATACGTGATCATGCCCTGATAGGCAATGTTTATATTTAATCTTTATAACAATCATATGATTGCCTTGTATATCAAATATGTAATAAGAAAAATGTAAATATTTTCATTCAAAAATAATTTAATTATTTACAGCTTTATTCGAATTTCATTTTGACTTTTTGCGTTAGTGGCTTGGCCGTTATTTTATATCGAGAGAAAGCGGTGGACTGAACAAGAATTACCTTAAGTGAAGCTATAGAAATAAGTATAAAATGCTCATAAATTTAAAAGTAGCACATGAATAAAAAAAAGTAATGTAAACTGAAAAAAAATAAGTAGTATAGTAGTGGGGGTTCCAGTCCACCGGGCGTCGGGCGTTGACCTCTAAGAGGGGTTGAAGGTCATCGGGTGTTCGAGCTGTAAGAGGGGGGTGGGGTGAAGGTCATCGGGCGTCACGCAAGGTTAAGATGACGTCATCTTAGAGGATGAGTGTGTTTTAGATAAGAAATTTTTTTTTTTAATTTTAAGCGGGAATTTTAGGGAGTTAGAATTTTTTAGTTGTCTTATAGTACGAGGGTGTTATTTAAATTTTAATGTGGGGACTTTAAAATTTTCGGTGCACTTTAGAGTTTTAGGATTTATTTTTTTGATTTTAAGCGGGAATTTTGGGGAGATTGATTTTTTTTAGTTATTTATTTATTTTATTTTTTTCACCGTGTTTTAAATAAGGGGTTAAGCGGATATTTTGGGGACACAGAATATTTTTTTCTGTACTATTGTACGAGTGGGTTTTAATTTTAATGTGGCAACTTAAAAATTTTAAGTTTAGTGTCATTTAAGAGTTTATTTTTAGATTTTAAGCAGAAATTTTGGGGAGTTTGATTTTTTTTTTTTTCCCCACTGTGCTCTTACATGATGAGTTAAGCGGGTATTTTGGGAGAAATTATTATTTTAGACTAATCATAGGCGAAGGATATATTTTTTTTTTTTTTCGGGGGTTGATATTTTAATAAACAACTAATAAAGAAGGGTTCATTCATGGTGAATTAATGAATTATTTTTTTTAGGAGTAATTTTGTTAAGATTGAATTATTTTTTCATTTTTTGGAGTTTTAAGCGGATATTAATGTTTAATAGGGGGACTTTAATTTTTTTGCAATGAAATTGACGTGCGCTCGTCGATCTAGCCGTTCGGAGTTTATAGTTTTCTTCAAATCATGTGTGGATATTGGTTTAGAATTTCTTAGAATGACTTCCACCACCTTTATCTCTATCCATTATCATTAATAACACATGCTGGTAATGGGAATTTGGGAATAACAATTTTGAATATTTATTTAATGAAGGAACTTTAAAATTATTTCGAGTGTTATTTTTAGTCAACTAGGTTATACACTTGATATTTCAGAATAGTTAAAAAATAACTTTAAAATTTGAATGAAAAAATATGTTTCAAAATGGGATTTTACGTGCTAGCATTGAATCGCACTCGTCGCCCTAACGGTTTGGAATGTGTGGTTTTCTTCGAACCTTGGTGAAAATTTAATTGAATTGATTATTATTATTATTATTTTGTGTGTTGTATGTATGTGTATGTATGTGTGTGTTGTATGCATGTAGGTGTGTGAATGTATGTTTGTGTGTCGTATGCATGTGTGTGTGTGTGAATGTATGTTTGTGTGTTGTATGCATGTGTGTGTCTATGTGTTGTATGTATGTGTATGTTGTATGTATGTGTGTGTGTGTATGTATGTATGTGTGTGTTGTATGTATATACATGTTGAATGTATGTGTGTGTAATTTTTTTGCCGATAGGTGTGATCTTTAGCTGAAAGTGACCTAGGGTCAAAACTTTTACCCAGGAATCGCCACGGGGAGGCAGATCACATGATTCCCGTATTGCACACATTCACATACATTATTTCGAGCGATATTTTTAGTGACCCATAATATGCAATTGAATTTGTAGAATAATTAAAAAAATAACTTTAAAATTTAAATGAAAGAATGTTTCAAAATGGAATTTTACGTACTAACATTTAATCGCGCTCGTCGGTTTTTACTGTTTGGAGTCTATCATTTTCCTTTAACCTTGGAAAACCTTGCGTTAATAAGGATATTTCAGAAAGACCCCCACTTTGGGTACTCTTTTAAAATAATATTTGTAATGAGATGTGTTCGCGCGCGTCGACCTAACTGTTTGGAGTATCAACATAAAATCAACAAATTAATACAAAATATTTCACACAATAAAAAACGAAATATTAAAATCGCCAACTCAAAATGAAATCTCATGCAATTAGAATAAAAACATTTAAAAAAATCGCCAAATTAAAAGATTATTCTTATCTCACAATAAATATTCTGAAAGACCTATTCAAAAATTCTAGATGAGATTAAAGTTTTTATTCAAAATTCAAATAAAACTTCTTAAGTTTTGACATGTCACTAAAAATTTAAAGCAAACATTTTTTCAAAGTATAATTATCAAAGATTAATTTTTCTAATAATTAACTCGTGTAAAGATAGTTCAAAGTGCAATGATTCACCATTTGCTTTTTAAATCTTAGAACATATTATCTGTGATATAAACATCACGTTATGTAAAAAATATAAATAAATATTACCCACATAGCATGCATGTTCACAGTGACGTCACAATGACGTCACTGTGAATCACTCTGGTCACATCACATCTGTGACCAAAATGCCACCACTCAGTGACGTCACATTGTGACTAAGATGTGACTTTCTAAAAAAAATTTCACAGTTCGTCACAATGTTAATGTCAAAGTAGTCACAAATGACACACTTTTCACAAATTGGTCACATTGTGACGTCACAAAGTGGTCACAATGTGACGTCACAAAAAAGCTCTAAAACGGCCATAACGACTTCACATTTTAGTCACTGTGACTTCACATCGACGTCACGTGACGTCACATCGACAATCGCTGGTCACAAATAGTCACAATGTGACTTCACAACGACGTTGCAGTGACGTCACCATGTCTTACGGGTAGTAGTTTTAAAATAATTTTTTTTCGAATGGGTAGTTTCATAAATTAATAACATTAAAATTTTTTGGATAAAAAAAAAATAATAATAACGATTGAGAAACTAACCATTTCAAAATATTTTCTTGGCATAAATGAATTTAAAAGTATTAAAACCCTTTTCAAAATATTTTTATAAAACCAACTTTCATGCAATTCAAAAAGTTTTTATATGAAAATTGAATATTTTTTTTTTAAGAGAAATATTTTACGTGAGTGAAAAAGTGAGAGTCAGTTAATTTATGAATCACTTTAAAATATTACCACGCAATAAATTGTTTTGAAACTATATTCTTAAACATATTAATATTTAAAAGTTAAGTCATTTTATACATTTTATATTCAAATTATACTTACCAACATATGAATTCGCCTTCATTCTGCACTCTCTTGAAGAATAATGTTTGATAAACTCTTATCAACACAGCATGTTGTTGTGAATCACTAGCAAGTTAAGACAGGTATGATATGAGTAATCGCTAGGGTTTCCCCAAAGAGGTGAAGTCATTCTTATCAAATCCTATTCTGAACGAGAAATATTTCAATTGCAATTAACTTCAGATTTTGTTATTTAATAATTATTTTTTTTTAATTTGACAATTTTAATTAATGTTTTAGTGAAATTACCTTTAAGATTTTGATTTTTTTTTTATTGCTTATACTATTTCAAACATGTACATTCCTATTTGTAAATAGAAAATCATAAAAAACATATTTGAATGATTTTATTATTATTATTGTTAGACATTATATTAGAAAATCATTTAAA
Source organism: Maratus speculifer (assembly GCA_964019185.1). Taxonomy (NCBI): domain Eukaryota; kingdom Metazoa; phylum Arthropoda; class Arachnida; order Araneae; family Salticidae; genus Maratus; species Maratus speculifer. The sequence continues at coordinate 297,959,928 of OZ025297.1, read as the reverse complement.
CTTTCAGCTTTTATTATTATTATTATTTAGATATTAAGAAGTGAGGAAGACTTGTTGAATTATTCTCATCTTTAAATTGATTAATATTCAAAGAAAAATTTATTCTGTTATCTTTTAATTTACCAAACATATATCTTAATATTCATTAACACACTTCTTATTTAATGAATAATATATTTGATGAATAATATATTTTATAATATATATGAGATTTTAATCTTTTAAAAAAAAAAAAAATTGGGTTATGTTATTTCATACACATACGTTCTTATTCGAAAATATAAAACCATAAAAAACATCGTTGGATGATTTTTTATTTTTAATTAGACATTGTATTGGAAAAGCATTAAAACCTTTCATTTTTATCCCATTTAGACTTCAAAAAGTGTCGAAAATCTAACTGCTTTGCAAAGACTTAAAACTAGTGATTTGATGAGTCATACTTTCTGTGGGTTGTTTACAATTTTGGAATTATCTTTATTAATTACCAAACTTCTCATTTTTTTTAAAACACCACACTAATCATTGCTCCCATTACTTAATCACGTAAATATAATTTATATCGTTTTTGATTATCAGTTTTATACTAACATTTGACACCTATACGTATGTGTTGTATTAATTCTGTTAGTTTAATTCCTGAAATATCAAATTTAAAAACTAACTCTTAAGAATATGACTCGATGCAATTCACTCATTTTATACAAGTTAACTTTACTACTTGACAGAAATATATTCAAACGCAAAGCGATTTAACTTTCACATTTTTAAACTTATTTATATAATGTACTAACATTTATTCATAATATGCATAATTTTATTAAAATTACTGAAGAAAATAAAATTTATACTATGTAAAAAATTAAAACACCATTTAAAAATATTAAACAACAACAACAACAAACTTATAATTAAGAGATGAATAAATATAAATATATGAATCACACAATAATAAAAAGAAATACTTAATCATTCATAAAAATTTTCATCTTCTTAAATTTTTTACAATGAAAGACTATCACAGTTGAATATTTAGCTTTCTCTTCATAACTTTATAGAGAAATATGTAATGTATACCACACGATTTCATTAAATGAATCACAATACAATTCAAACTTCTCATTTTCAATGTTTTATATATACTAGTGTTTATCAAATAGGTGTTTATTCTGAACAATCATTACTTAGTATATTGATGAAAAGTTTGTGTTGAACGGTTTTTAACTCGAATGGTGTGAGAGAAGAATATATTAGGACAGAAGTTATTAAATATAGAGTCTTTAAAGTTTATACCCCTGCAAGAATTGGCATTTCAAGAAACAAAGTTGTGTCATATTTGAAAGCATTCTTTATATTCGAAACGCACACGTGATCATGATCACATCACTGAAGAGTATAGAGAAGCTGTTTATGTTGTATATAATTTGAATTTTCATTAACACAATATTATAAGCGAAATTTTTCGACAGTTTGAAAAATTATGATGCACAACGTCTGCACACGTTAACACAGAATAAGATTAGCTTATGCCCTTTCGATGATAAGCGTTATTTGCAGGTAAGATGTATTAGCATAACAACATTTTCTTGGTAATTTTACTCGCAGGTTTCGAAACCACAAACATCTGATCATACTTCTCATTTTTAACACTCGACGCTAACCATTGGGCTATTAAAGCCCATAATTTAGTAACTAAAAAGTAAGAAAGATCATCGAAAGTGATTATTTCACACATGCAAAAATAATTTTTATTATGACTTATCAGTTAAAAATCACGAAGAAAAGAAAAAAATCACATATGTTTTGGATTACTTTGAGATTTTATGAGTCACTTCATCAGTTAAATAGACACATCCACTTCTTATGAATCACTACTTATGCTTAAATGTTCAAACACTTGCTTTTATGAAATGTATTATATTTTAGTTTATCAGTGATAGTGTGATTACTTGTTAATAATTTTAGTATCATTAAAAAATTAAAAAAAAATCAAACGTTAATAATTAATAAAAAAAAATACAAGTCAGTATTAAAGGTTTGAACAAATTATTAAAATAATTTTACAAAACTTTCAAATTACTTTAAAATGTTTCACTAATATTTAGTAATCGACAAATTTTAATGTTCATAATCATTTATGTGACTTAGGTTTTCTGTTTTAACTGTTAAGTTATTAGATTCCCCCTTCAAGTACATCTCATTGATATGTTTTAATCAACCAACCATTCGACTGTTTTCACAATCAACTAGTATGTGAGTTAGGTTTTCAGTTTTAATTGTAAGTTATTATATCTCCCCCTCCCTTTCATTTACATCTCATTGATAAGTTTTCAACAACCAACCACCCAACTTTTTTTTCGTAATCAACTATTTATTTACCCTAACAACCAACTATTTATTTATCCTAGCAACCAAAAAGCTTTTATCGTCACATGAACAAAATTTTTAAGATGAAAGACTTGTCATTTTTAATCGAAAAAACAATGACTTGTGTAATAAATTTTTTCCTTACTTAAATGAAACCTTCGCATGTGTATAGTAAAACTTGGAAAATTTCATTTAATGCACAAATTTAAAGTTAACAGGCAAGGTCTTCACACATCTTTTAGTATTTTACTAACACTTTACCAAATATCTTTAGAAAACAACAGAATTTTAAATAATTATTTTAATAAAAATTCTCTTTTGTAAGTGACATTACTAAACTTACTTGAAAAATTAACTTGGCAAAGCAGGTTTTCGCTGTTTCAACTTAGTAATATTCATAAGTTTTGTATCATAATCAACTTGTTTGGTTATGTCCCAGCATGGTTTTATAAAATGTATCGAAAAAGACCTTTAATATTAATGTTTAAAAATATGCAGTTAGTCTTTTAAAGATAAATATTTTCACTTCTTTTTTTAAAAACATTTTTAAATAAAATTATTACAGTTGCCAATTTTTCTCACTGTTATGAAATGTGCATGCAAAACTTTTTAATTATAACTTTCACATTTTAGTATTTCAAATTATTGTTTTCAAAGTGTACTAAAATTTGAAAAAATAAAAAAAAAATTAATTTTCATGCATAATTAAATTAAAATAGTTTAATAATAAAGACACATTTAACATTCTGTACTCACCTAATCCATCATCATCGCAAAAGCACGTCCAACACACTCCAGGGTTTAGGAAGAACTGAAAAAAAATTCAAAGTCCTTATCAGAAAATGTTATCAGATAATCTTATCTTAAGATATATGACGTCACAGAACATGTGTCAACTGATCACGTGATGTATACCACGTGACTAGCGCTTTGTATTCTAGATTGGTTCTTATAAAAATTCATTTATAAAGTAATTTAATCTTTCTTCTAATTATTAACTAATTAATTAAACTAATTAATAAGATTAATTAATTAAATTAATAAGATTAATTAATTAATAAGAAGAAGAATGATTAATTAATTAAATTAATAAGATTAGTTAATGATTAATTAATCTTTCTTATTATTATTAATTAATTAATCTTATTAATTTAATTAATTAATCTTATTAATTAGTTTAATTAATTAGTTAATAATAATAAGAAAGATTAATTAATCATTAATTAATTATATATTATTATTACTAATTAAGTAATTAATTAATAATATTATATATAATACTTTTAATTAATTAATCTTATTAATTTAATTAATTAATCTTATTAATTAGTTTAATTAATTAGTTAATAATAATAAGAAAGATTAATTAATCATTAATTAATCTTATTAATTTAATTAATTAATCATTCTTATTATTATTAATTAATTAATCTTATTAATTTAATTAATTAATCTTATTAATTAGTTTAATTAATTAGTTAATAATAATAAGAAAGATTAAATTACTTCATAAATGAATTTTTATAAGAACCAATCTAGAATACAAAGCGCTAGTCACGTGGTATACATCACGTGATCAGTTGACACATGTTCTGTGATGTCACATATCTTAAGATAAGATTATCTGATAACATTTTCTGATAAGGACTTTGAATTTTTTTTTCAATTCTTCCTAAACCCTGGAGTGTGTTGGACGTGCTTTTGCGATGATGATGGATTAGGTCAGTACAGAATGTTAAATGTGTCTTTATTATTAAACTATTTTAATTTAATTATGCATGAAAATTAATTTTTTTTTATTTTTTCAAATTTTAGTACACCTTGAAAACAATAATTTGAAATACTAAAATGTGTCAGTTATAATTAAAAAGTTTTGCATGCACATTTCATAACAGTGAGAAAAATTGGCAACTGTAATAATTTTATTTAAAAATGTTTTTAAAAAAAGAAGTGAAACTATTTATCTTTAAAAGACTAACTGCATATTTTTAAACATTAATATTAAAGGTCTTTTTCGATACATTTTATAAAACCATGCTGGGACATAACCAAACAAGTTGATTATGATACAAAACTTATGAATATTACTAAGTTGAAACAGTGAAAACCTGCTTTGCCAAGTTAATTTTTCAAGCAAGTTTAGTAATGTCACTTACAAAAGAGAATTTTTATTAAAATAATTATTTAAAATTCTGTTGTTTTCTAAAGATATTTGGTAAAGTGTTAGTAAAATACTAAAAGATGTGTGAAGACCTTGCCTGTTAACTTTAAATTTGTGCATTAAATGAAATTTTCCAAGTTTTACTATACACATGCGAAGGTTTCATTTAAGTAAGGAAAAAATTTATTACACAAGTCATTGTTTTTTCGATTAAAAATGACAAGTCTTTCATCTTAAAAATTTTGTTCATGTGACGATAAAAGCTTTTTGGTTGCTAGGATAAATAAATGGTTGTTAGGGTAAATAAATAGTTGATTACGAAAAAAAAAGTTGGGTGGTTGGTTGTTGAAAACTTATCAATGAGATGTAAATGAAAGGGAGGGGGAGATATAATAACTTAACAATTAAAACTGAAAACCTAACTCACATACTAGTTGATTGTGAAAACAGTCGAATGGTTGGTTGATTAAAACATATCAATGAGATGTACTTGAAGGGGGAATCTAATAACTTAACAGTTAAAACAGAAAACCTAAGTCACATAAATGATTATGAACATTATAATTTGTCGATTACTAAATATTAGTGAAACATTTTAAAGTAATTTGAAAAGTTTTGTAAAATTATTTTAATAATTTGTTCAAAGCTTTAATACTGACTTGTATTTTTTTTAATTAATTATTAACGTTTGATTTTTTTTTTAATTTTTTAATGATACTAAAATTATTAACAAGTAATCACACTATCACTGATAAACTAAAATATAATACATTTCATAAAAGCAAGTGTTTGAACATTTAAGCATAAGTAGTGATTCATAAGAAGTGGATGTGTCTATTTAACTGATGAAGTGACTCATAAAATCTCAAAGTAATCCAAAACATATGTGATTTTTTTCTTTTCTTCGTGATTTTTAACTGATAAGTCACAATAAAAATTATTTTTGCATGTGTGAAATAATCACTTTCGATGATCTTTCTTACTTTTTAGTTACTAAATTACGGGCTTTAATAGCCCAATGGTTAGCGTCGGGTGTTAAAAATGAGAACTATGATCAGATGTTTGTGGTTTCGAAACCTGCGAGTAAAATTACCAAGAAAATGTTGTTATGTTAATACATCTTACCTGCAAATAACGCTTATCATCGAAAGGGCATAAGCTAATCTTATTCTGTGTTAACGTGTGCAGACGTTGTGCATCATAATTTTTCAAACTGTCGAAAAAATTCGCTTATAATATTGTGTTAATGAAAATTCAAATTATATACAACATAAACAGATTCTCTATACTCTTCAGTGATGTGATCATGATCACGTGTGCGTTTCGAATATAAAAAATGTTTTCAAATATGACACAACTTTGTTTCTTGAAATGCCAATTCTTGCAGGGGTATAAACTTTAAAGACTCTATATTTAATAACTTCTGTCCTAATATATTCTTCTCTCACACCATTTGAGTTAAAAACCGTTCAACACAAACTTTTCATCAATATACTAAGTAATGATTGTTCAGAATAAACACCTATTTGATAAACACTAGTATATATAAAACATTGAAAATGAGAAGTTTGAATTGTATTGTGATTCATTTAATGAAATCGTGTGGTATACATTACATATTTCTCGATAAAGTTATGAAGAGAAAGCTAAATATTCAACTGTGATAGTCTTTCATTGTAAAAAATTTAAGAAGATGAAAATTTTTATGAATGATTAAGTATTTCTTTTTATTATTGTGTGATTCATATATTTATATTTATTCATCTCTTAATTATAAGTTTGTTGTTGTTGTTGTTTAATATTTTTAAATGGTGTTTTAATTTTTTACATAGTATAAATTTTATTTTCTTCAGTAATTTTAATAAAATTACGCATATTATGAATAAATGTTAGTACATTATATAAATAAGTTTAAAAATGTGAAAGTTAAATCGCTTTGCGTTTGAATATATTTCTGTCAAGTAGTAAAGTTAACTTGTATAAAATGAGTAAATTGCATCGAGTCATATTCTTAAGAGTTAGTTTTTAAATTTGATATTTCAGGAATTAAACTAACAGAATTAATACAACACATACGTATAGGTGTCAAATGTTAGTATAAAACTGATAATCAAAAACGATATAAATTATATTTACGTGATTAAGTAATGGGAGCAATGATTAGTGTGGTGTTTAAAAAAAAATGAGAAGTTTGGTAATTAATAAAGATAATTCCAAAATTGTAAACAACCCACAGAAAGTATGATTCATCAAATCACTAGTTTTAAGTCTTTGCAAAGCAGTTAGATTTTCGACACTTTTTGAAGTCTAAATGGGATAAAAATGAAAGGTTTTAATGCTTTTCCAATACAATGTCTAATTAAAAATAAAAAATCATCCAACGATGTTTTTTATGGTTTTATATTTTCGAATAAGAACGTATGTGTATGAAATAACATAACCCAATTTTTTTTTAAAAAAAAGATTAAAATCTCATATATGTTATAAAATATATTATTCATCAAATATATTATTCATTAAATAAGAAGTGTGTTAATGAATATTAAGATATATGTTTGGTAAATTAAAAGATAACAGAATAAATTTTTCTTTGAATATTAATCAATTTAAAGATGAGAATAATTCAACAAGTTTTCCTCACTTCTTAATATCTAAATCTCTATAAATAAAAGGAATTCCGAGGATAATTAATTGAGGCACAGGAAAATCGTCTGCTAAGAAAATCTTTTTTCATTTTGAACTCTATAAATAAAAGGAATAAAGCAGAAGAAATATAAAACAGATAATGTATTTATCACAAAAAATCGTCTGCTAAGAAAATCTTTTTTCATTTTGAATAAAATTAAATAAAATATTGAAAACATTTGATTTAAACTAAAAATTGTATTACTAAAAGTTTTCTTTTTTTTTCAGAACCTTTTAATACTTTATAACGATGAAAATGACGTATTTCAGACAATGCATTTCTGCATGCTTCCAGTTATTGATAAAATCATACAAATTTCAAGTTCGTTTAATATTGCTAATACGGACCCGGGCAACGCCGGGCGGGTCAGCTAGTGATAATAATAATAAAAGCTAAAAGTTTAAATGATTTTCTAATATAATGTCTAACAATAATAATAATAAAATCATTCAAATATGTTTTTTATGATTTTCTATTTACAAATAGGAATGTACATGTTTGAAATAGTATAAGCAATAAAAAAAAATCAAAATCTTAAAGGTAATTTCACTAAAACATTAATTAAAATTGTCAAATTAAAAAAAAAAATAATTATTAAATAACAAAATCTGAAGTTAATTGCAATTGAAATATTTCTCATTCAGAATAGGATTTGATAAGAATGACTTCACCTCTTTGGGGAAACCCTAACGATTACTCATATCATACCTGTCTTAACTTGCTAGTGATTCACAACAACATGCTGTGTTGATAAGAGTTTATCAAACATTATTCTTCAAGAGAGTGCAGAATGAAGGCGAATTCATATGTTGGTAAGTATAATTTGAATATAAAATGTATAAAATGACTTAACTTTTAAATATTAATATGTTTAAGAATATAGTTTCAAAACAATTTATTGCGTGGTAATATTTTAAAGTGATTCATAAATTAACTGACTCTCACTTTTTCACTCACGTAAAATATTTCTCTTAAGAAAAAAAAAATATTCAATTTTCATATAAAAACTTTTTGAATTGCATGAAAGTTTGTTTTCTAAAAATATTTTGAAAAAGGTTTTAATACTTTTAAATTCATTTATGCCAAGAAAATATTTTGAAATGGTTAGTTTCTCAATCGTTATTATTATTTTTTTTTTTTTATCCAAAAAATTTTAATGTTATTAATTTATGAAACTACCCATTCGAAAAAAAATTATTTTAAAACTACTAATATTTATTTATATTTTTTACATAACGTGATGTTTATATCACAGATAATATGTTCTAAGATTTAAAAAGCAAATGGTGAATCATTGCACTTTGAACTATCTTTACACGAGTTAATTATTAGAAAAATTAATCTTTGATAATTATACTTTGAAAAAATGTTTGCTTTAAATTTTTAGTGACATGTCAAAACTTAAGAAGTTTTATTTGAATTTTGAATAAAAACTTTAATCTCATCTAGAATTTTTGAATAGGTCTTTCAGAATATTTATTGTGAGATAAGAATAATCTTTTAATTTGGCGATTTTTTTTTAATGTTTTTATTCTAATTGCATGAGATTTCATTTTGAGTTGGCGATTTTAATATTTCGTTTTTTTATTGTGTGAAATATTTTGTATTAATTTGTTGATTTTATGTTGACACTCCAAACAGTTAGGTCGACGCGCGCGAACACATCTCATTACAAATATTATTTTAAAAGAGTACCCAAAGTGGGGGTCTTTCTGAAATATCCTTATTAACGCAAGGTTTTCCAAGGTTTTCCAAGGAAAATGATAGACTCCAAACAGTAAAAACCGACGAGCGCGATTAAATGTTAGTACGTAAAATTCCATTTTGAAACATTCTTTCATTTAAATTTTAAAGTTATTTTTTTAACTATTCTACAAATTCAATTGCATATTATGGTTCACTAAAAATATCGCTCGAAATAATGTATGTGAATGTGTGCAATACGGGAATCATGTGATCTGCCTCCCCGTGGCGATTCCTGGGTAAAAGTTTTGACCCTAGGTCACTTTCAGCTAAAGATCACACCTATCGGCAAAAAAAATTACACACACATACATTCAACATGTACATACATACAACACACACATACATACATACACACACACACACATACATACAACATACACATACATACAACACATAGACACACACATGCATACAACACACAAACATACATTCACACACACACACATGCATACGACACACAAACATACATTCACACACCTACATGCCTACAACACACACATACATACACATACATACAACACACAAAATAATAATAATAATCAATTCAATTAAATTTTCACCAAGGTTCGAAGAAAACCACACATTCCAAACCGTTAGGGCGACGATTGCGATTCAATGCTAGCACGTAAAATCCCATTTTGAAACATATTTTTTCATTCAAATTTTAAAGTTATTTTTTAACTATTCTGAAATATCAAGTGTATAACCTAGTTGACTAAAAATAACACTCGAAATAATTTTAAAGTTCCTTCATTAAATAAATATTCAAAATTGTTATTCCCAAATTCCCATTAGTAGCATGTGTTATTAATGATAATGGATAGAGATAAAGGTGGTGGAAGTCATTCTAAGAAATTCTAAACCAATATCCACACATGATTTGAAGAAAACTATAAACTCCGAACGGCTAGATCGACGAGCGCACGTCAATTTCATTGCAAAAAAATTAAAGTCCCCCTATTAAACATTAATATCCGCTTAAAACTCCAAAAAATGAAAAAATAATTCAATCTTAACAAAATTACTCCTAAAAAAATAATTCATTAATTCACCATGAATGAACCCTTCTTTATTAGTTGTTTATTAAAATATCAACCCCCGAAAAAAAAAAATATATCCTTCGCCTATGATTAGTCTAAAATAATAATTTCCCCCAAAATACCCGCTTAACTCATCATGTAAGAGTACAGTGGAAAAAAAAAAAAAAATCAAACTCCCCAAAATTTATGCTTAAAATCTAAAAATAAACTCTTAAATGACACTAAACTTAAAATTTTTAAGTTGCCACATTAAAATTAAAAACCACTCGTACAATAGTACAGAAAAAAATATTCTGTGTCCCCAAAATATCCGCTTAACCCCTTATTTAAAACACGGTGAAAAAAAAAAAAAAAAAAAAAAAAAAAAAAAAATCAATCTCCCCAAAATTCCCGCTTAAAATCAAAAAAATAAACTCTTAAATTATACCAAACTGAAAATTTTTAAGTCACCACATTAAAATTAAAAACCACTCGTATAATAGTACAGAAAAAAAAAACCCATTCTGTGTCCCCAAATACCCGCTTAACCCCTCATCAAAGAACACGGTGAAAAAAAAAAATCAATCTCCCTAAAATTCCCGCTTAAAATCAAAAAAATAAATCCTTAAACTAAAGTGCACCGAAAATTTTTAAAGTCCCCGCATTGAAATTAAAAAAAAATAAATAAATAAATAAATAAAAATAAATCCTAAAACTAAAGTGCACCGAAAATTTTAAAGTCGCCGCATTAAAATTTAAAAAAAAAACATCATCGTACTGTAACACAACAAAAAAATTCTAACTCCCTAAAATTTCCGCTTAAAATTAAAAAAAAATTCTTATCTAAAACTCTAAAGTGCACCGAAAATTTTAAAGTCCCCGCATTAAAATTAAAAAAACATCCTCGTACTATAGTACGCCGAAAAAAATTCTAACTCCCTAAAATTCCCGCTTAAAATTAAAAAAAAAATTCTTATCTAAAACACACTCATCCTCTAAGATGACGTCATCTTAACCTTGCGTGACGCGCGATGACCTTCACCCCACCCCCCTCTTACAGCTCGAACACCCGATGACCTTCACCCCCCTCTTAGAGGTCAGCACCCTGCACCCGGTGGGCTGGAACTGTCATTACTATACTACTAAAATATCTATATGTTTTTTCTTCTAAAATTTTAGTGACCAATTTTTAACATTTTCCAATTAAATTTGTGCTTGTTTACATGCTAGCAAAACCCATGCTTTGTTTGGATTCGCAAAACATTATTTCATCAGATAAATATTTGAAGCCAACAATATATTATTTGTGCACCATTAAAATATTATTTTATGTTTTGGCCCATTTTAATTTTAGAAATGTAACTTAATTCAGTTAAATAACTAAGAATTTCCTCGGAATTTTTTATTTATGATATAAAACTGATATAAATAAAAATATTTACCTTGCAAAATTTTGCAAAATATTTTTTAATTTTATTTGTTTACAATTTTTTTTTTTTTGTCACTTTACAAAAAAAGAAGAAAAAAGGTCATAACATAGTTCTTTTAAAATGCGTAAATATAGTAAGATATTTTGACGGAATAATAAAAATATCTTTTATTTATTTAATTAATCATGATTCTGTCTATGATTATTAATTCCATGATTTATTTTTTCTTCTGAAAATATACATATTTCATTTTCTATTTGCAAAAATACGTAAAATAAATTGATTAAAATAATAAAGGTTATTCTGTAAAATTCTATAGATTGTAATTTATTTTTATGTTTAATTTCAATTCAAAATACTGAATTGTTTTTTTTTTTTTTTTTTTTTTTTTTTTTTTTGTTAACTCTACGACAAAATGCAATTTGTGTAGCCTATTAGATAATTAATAATTAAATGTTCTAAGGGCCACAGAGTCACTTTTAAAAACTTATATATTTATATTTTTCCAATGAGTTTAAACATACATTTAATTCAAATGTCAAAGAGTTAAAAGTTCAGAGAACTTTATGAAGAAATGAAACCTTGAATTAAAAAGTCTTATCAAAAGTTGCATTTGTTAACTTTAAATATCGATATCCTTCATGTCTGAAATAATTCCCAGGATATCACATGCTGAAAGTGTTGTTATCTTTAAACAAAGTGATGATATGAAATTGGCTATTAAAACTGTATCACACATTTTATTATTTTTTAATATCATCTGTGTTTATAGTAAACAACACTTTTAGCTTTATCAGAAGCTTCTTTGGCGTTTTCTGGAAGAAATGCTCTTCATTTAGCGCTGTATCAAACATACAGTTCAAGCTGTGAAATCCTATAAAAGGTCATATAATTTGTGGAAAAATTTTGCGCGTTAATATGAGAATACTGATCATGCCCTGATAGGCAATGTTTATGTTATTTTTTTGTAACGGTCATATGATTACCTTGTGTATCAAATGTGTAATAAAAAAAATATAAATATTTTCATTCAAAAATAATTTAGTTATTTACAGCTTTATTTGACTTTCATTTTGACTTTTTGAGATAGGGGCGTGGCCATTATTTTATATCGACAGAAAGCGGCGAAGTGAATTATAATTCCTTATGTGAAGCTATATTATCAAAATTAGCAATGTTTTTTTTTTTTTTTTTTTTTTTTTTTTTTCCTATAAAATTTTAGTGATCAATTTTTAACATTTTGGGGTAAAATTTGTGCTTATCTACACATAATTAAATGCTCTAAGAGCTACAAAATCCCCTTTTAAAAATTTTATTTTTATATTTATGCAATGAGTTTAAACATACATTTAATTCGAATATCAAAGAGATAAAAGTTCAGAGAACTTCATGAAGAAATGAAACCTGGAATTAAAAATGTCTTATCAAAAGTTGCATTATTTAACTAAAATATCGATATCCTTCATGTCTGAAATAATTCCCAGGATATCATTCGCATTATCATGCTGAAAGTGTTATTATCTTTAAACAAAGTGATGATATGAAATTGGCTATTAAATACTGTATCACACATTTTATTTTTTTTAATACCATCTGTGTTTATAGTAAACAACACTTTTAGCCTTATCAAAAGCTTCTTTGGCGTTTTCTGGAAGGAATGCTCTTCATTTAGCGCTGTATTAAACGTACAGTTCAAGCTATGAAACCTTGAAAAGGTCACATAATTTGTGCAAATATTTTGAGCATTAATATAAAAATACGTGATCATGCTTTGATAGGCAATGTTTTTGTTAAATTTTTATAGCGATCATATTATTATCTTGTGTATCAAATGTGTAATAAGGAAAATGTAAATATTTTTATAAAAAAAAAATAATTTAGTTATTTACAGCAGCGGTTCCCAATGTATGGATCGCGATCCACTAGTGGAGCGCGGCGTGTGTTTATGTGGATTGCGAAACAATCGAGGTTTGGCACAAAAAGCTATCTTTTATTTCATCTGCTTAAAAAATAATGAGGCTCAACATAAAATAATATTTCAAGGGAAAGCCTTGATTTCCCTCTATATGAATATACTAGCACAGCGATCCCCAAACTATGGGTCGCGACCCACTTGTGGGTCGCGGAAACAATCGAGGTTTGTCAGAAAAATATATTTCGTATTTCAGCTGTTAAAATATATATATCAATTTCAACAGCAAATAATATTTTAAGGAAAAATCCTTAATTTTCATATGAAGAAATATAGAATATCCAGAATATCCAGAGCAGAATATCCAGAAACATCTAAATGAGTTTTGAATTCCTTGATGGAGTTCAACACAAAATACTCGTAAGAATTTTTTTTATATACTTGGCTGTTTTTGAAAAACAAGTATAGAAAAAACAAGTATTGAAAGTGAATTAAAGTTGAAATTAAAAAGTTTTAACCCTGATATAGATGCATTCATCGGTAAACACCAGTGCCAGAAAACGCACTGATTATAAGTTATATTTTGATAGTAATTAAATGTATTTTTAATTATTTTTGTAGTTCGTGTGTTGTGTTAATTATTATTCCACTTACACACGCTGGAATTACTAATTGTTGTTTCCATTGATTGTGTATCCTTCGTACGAATATGTGACTTTTTCGTAGGATAGGATAGCCGAAAGCTTATACAAGTCATTGCAACAATTTCCATACAAATATATACACCATTATATTAGACGGGTCGCAATTTTTTTTTTTACCTTAAGGTGGGTCGCGTGCCAATAAAGTTTGGGAACCGCTGTACTAGCAGAATATCTAGAAACATCTTAATCAGCTTTGAATTTCTTCATGGAATTCCATGTTACATACTTGTGATGTTAAGGGTGTATTCGAAAAAACGCTTTTCCACCTTAAGCAGTTCGAAATTTTCCGATACAATTGCAGACACATTTTTAAAAGTGTAATCATGAAACTTGCTGAGGGGATTCTTGAAGGGACGTATGAGGTGCCGAGTAAAGTCTTTTTACGTTCAATTCATTAGAATTTGATTTATAAGCAACTAGGTATAGCCCGTCATCGGAGTGAAAACTCTTAAATTATAATTAATGAGAGATCATTCAGTCGAAGACGGGACCCACCACGTGAAGGCGATCTCTATTAGGCCCCACCCATTTTTTAATGTGGTTGGCTTTCCAGTCTGTCCACTACTTACCAAATAATTAAGGATATAGAACATTATATAGAATAATACATACTGTCTCACCACCGCCCACTGACACCACCAATTTCTCAATCTGTCTCATTTTCTCTTCTTTTTCTATTCTGCTCTCTTTTCTTCGCCAGTCTTTCTTCTCGGTGTTCTGGGGTTTCGTTTGCATATCTTTTTTTATTGTTAATGAAGAGGTCTTCCATTTGTTCTTCCATCTGTTCTTCTTTCTGTTCTTCCATCTGTTCTTCCATTTGTTCTTCCATTTGTTCTTCCATTTGTTCTTCCATTTGTTCTTCCATTTGTTCTTCAATTATATTCGACGATTCACTGTTTGAGAGCCTATCTGTCCTTTTATTTATAGAAGTTCAAAATGAAAAAAGATTTTCTTAGCAGACGATTTTTTGTGATAAATACATTATCTGTTTTATATTTCTTCTGCTTTATTCCTTTTATTTATAGAGTTCAAAATGAAAAAAGATTTTCTTAGCAGACGATTTTTTGTGATAAATACATTATCTGTTTTATATTTCTTCTGCGTTTACCTAAGCTGTGTAAAATATAAAGAAAAAAAATATGACACTCAAATGCAATGCATTCACTGTTTGAGAGCCTATCTGTGCCTCAATTAATTAATTATCCTCTTTATTCCTTTTATTTATAGAGATTAACTTCTCTGGAAGACCTTTTTTTTCGTTCCCTTATCTCCCACTTCGGAAAAATCGGTTCAAATTGCCGTTTTTGATTGCTTTTTTTTGCAATATTTTGTACACTTATCAAAGAATTGACCTTTACGGCACCTTGTGCACTTTCTAATTAAGAGAATCTGCGAGTTTCATGTGTTTGAGAGCAAAATTGAATTTAAAAATAAATCGGAAAACAAGCAGTTTGAATCGAAATACACCCTTAATATGATTTTTCTACTTTGCTTTTTTCTTTTCAAAAAACAAATACAGAAACAAACTCTGAGTAGTTAAGATTAACCAATTAACCAGCTTTAACCCTGGTATAGATGTCCTCATTAGTAAACACCAATGCCAGATACCTCACTGATTATAAAGCTATGTTTTTATAATAATTAAATGCATTTTTATTTATCCTTGTAATATGTATGTTGTTTTAATTATCATTCCACTTATACACACTGGGGATTACCAATTCTTCTTTTTGTTGACACTATATCTTTCGCACAAAAATTTGCCTTTTTGATTGGTTAAGGTAGTTAAAAGCTTATAGAAGCTTGTTTTTACTTACCCATCATAATGTAGCACAGGGTAAATCTTGAAATCGTTTTAATTTTTTTTTTTTTAACGTATTTACACATTTTAGACACTGAAGATTCCGAAAAACATATTTTTAGAAAAGAAATTTACCGTCCGTCTATCTCTGTGTCTGACTATTTACTGTCTTCCTGTCTGTAAACGCTCTATCTCCCGAGCAAATTGAGATATAGACTTGAAATTTGGTATGTACGTAGTATGTAGGAATGGGGCGAAGCTTATTAAAAATATCAGTAACCTTGATTATCCGGAACTATTTTTTCGGACACTCGAAATATTCGTTCTGATGAAAGGTATATAAAAAACTTTGATTTTTTTTATTTTAAGGAGGGAATATAAAAGACAATAAAAAAACATCAATTTTGAAAGAAGTTAATAGGATAATTAATTTCCAGATATTTATAATCCTGTTTTCAACACTCTTAAATTTTTCATGACTCTGATTCAAATTTCAATTCAAAGATACATTTCAATTGGAAATGGAACGCTTAATCGGAACATAAATCGTTAGTTAATATAGTTATCATTTTTGGAGTTAGAAGGATGCTTCTTTTACGCAATTTACTATTATTTCATTTTATTTTCGTATTTTATAGTATGCATATCCACGATAGGTAAGTATTACGGTGGCCCCCAACGACTGGTTCTTTGTCTTATCGGCAGGCCCGGACTGGCTTCTTTGGGGGCCCTCGGCTAGAGACTGAAAAGGGGCCCCTTATGGGAAACTTAGAGAAAACAGAATATTATATTTTATTTTTAAATTTAGGCTTGGATGGCAAAAAACCACATTTAGGCTATTTTGTCACTTGGAAAATAGTTCAGTAAAATGTAAGCTTTTTGTAATGTTAACTTACTTTCACCATATATATTTATATTATTTTTATACACCATACCTAAACTAATTCCATGCTAAACAAGTAAGAAAAATCATGCGTTAAGCATAGATTATGAAGCACTTTCCAACACTTCGTGAAATCTTTAACAAAACTTCGTTATCCAGGGATTCATATCCAAATATGTATTCCAATAATTTTGAAAACTCCTGTATTTGATCTGTCGGTTAATATATAGACTATATAATGGTAAAATTTAGTTTAGCAAGAAAATGGTTAATTGGTTGAAATTTTCCTTTCAGCAATTTATACTAAAAGATGGAAAAATACTTGGATACTTTTGTTTAGCCCTGTAAAATACATAGTACCTTTAATACACGAAAGTATTTCGCTAAAGTTTAGTTTAAAGATAAATTCTCTTTAAGCTATTTCAATCAAATTTCTTGAAATTATCATCCAAAGGCTATCAAGTATCCAGTTCTTTGCGTGGCCCTGTATATCATTTTATCTATATTCTACAAATATTTCTTAGTAAACTAAATGCAGTTCATCGTAAAAAGGCATAACATATTTAAAAATCACCTTTAAGTAAATTACGCTCATATTCAGTAACATTTCCGAGATCTTTTGTGTAACCCTGTATATCTAAATGGTGTAACAATTATCATTTATATAAACCATATAATATGCATACATCTAGTGAAACTTAAAAGCGTTATATCGTAATTAAAAATGTATTTCATCCATCTAACAGCCATCTTCCTTAATATACTCGACTTCGGATAGAATACACTATTTCTAATCTTTTGTGTGTCGCTGTAAATGCTATGCACTAGTATTATGCATGAAATAACTCATATTAATCCTCAGTTTTGATTAAATATGAAATAGTTTACCATAATTAAAATATGTCGCAAACAATTCCCCCTTTATTATTTTGTATTGAAATTCTTTTGTATGGCCCTGTAAATGAATAACTATTTTTTTCGCTGTATACTTTACAAAATGCAGATTTTAAGTCACTTTGATGATGCATATAAATTTGAAGATGTTTGACAGGGTGTAACATCTTTAAAATTCATTTGAAACGATTTTTCCCCATAGGACGTAATGTAATGGAAAACTTTTGACTGTCCCTGTAAATAAACTTTATCTTGGCAGAACCTTCATTTTCAATAGGGTTCGTGCTCGGGTAAACGTCATTAACGTCCAAAAAGTTCATGACAATCCGAGATATTTACGAGAGTTATAGCGCGGACAGACGGACAGACAAACCGAATGCATAAGAATTCAACTTTATTGGAAACTGCTAATAAAAAAATAAGAATTATTCATTTTAATTGGTTATTACTTAAAAATGAGCGTGAGGTATACTTTTAGATTTCGGCAATCAAATGACTGCGTCGAAGTCATATCTAAATCCTACTGTGATACCTAAGTAAATATTAAAAGTTTCATAAAAGTAATAAAAAAAGTGGGTACGTTTGATCGCAGATCGTTCAGAGTATTTCCTTTAATATATCTTTCAAAACAACTTATCCTTTAATTAATAAATCCAAATTGTTGATTTATAATTATTTAACCTCTTTCATAGATTGTAGCATCAATAAATTTAAAGTAAAAGGAAGTTATTTATTTTAATTAAATTATAAATGTTCAAATTAAATTATTTAAATAAAATTCAAAATGCAAAATTCTTTAAAAACGCGAAATAAAAAGAAAATAGCGGAGATATAAATAAAATTTTTAATTTTTAAAAATGAAAAAAAAATGTTTAAACAAATTTAAAATTCTGAATCATTAATAAATCGCTCGTTTTTAAAATAAAAAGAAAATTGTAATTAAAATATATATATATATATATATATATATATATATGAATATTAGTGATAAAAAAATAATATAAACCCTTAAATCGGGAAAAAGTACGATTTTTTTTAAATTCCATCTTACTAGGGAACTGCAAAAAGTGTAAGTCACCGATTTTGACGAAAGTAGTATCGTTGGAATGATCTTATTGTGAGGAGTAAAAAACTCAATGGAACTACCCGTCGGAAATGAGCCGTTTTCGAGATATCTGACAATTTATTGCACGTAGCTAGCTAGTGAACACTTACTGGGATACCGCAAAAAATTTTTGTCTCGATTTTAACGAAAGTGGTATCGCTGAAAAGATAATATCGGGAAAATTAAAAAACTCAATGGAATCACCCATCGGAAATGAAACGTTTTCAAGATATCCGACAATTTGTATCACGTAGCTAATGCACACTTACTGGGAAACTGCATTAAGTTACATAAATTGTCGGATATCTTGAAAACGACTCATTTCCGAAGGGTAGCTCCATAGAATTTTTTACTTCTCAAAATGATATCTTTCAAATGACATCATTTTCGTCAAAATCGAGACAACAATTTTTTGCGGTCCGCTGTTAGGTGTGCACTAGCCCAGTATACGTAAACTACGTAGCTTAAATTATAGGATATCTCGAAAACGGCTCATTTCCGATGGGTAGTTCTTTTGAATTTTTTACTCCTCACGATAAGATCTTTCCAACAATACCACTTTCGTCAAAATCTAAACTAATTTTTTTGCGATTCCCCAGTAAGTATGCACTCTACGTTACATAAATTGTCAGATATCTCGAAAATGACTCGTTTCCGACGGGTAGTTCCATTGAGTTTTTTACTCCTCATAGTGAGGCCTTTCCAACGATACCACTTTCGTTAAAATGGGTGACTTACACTTCTTGCAGTTCCCTAGTTAGTATGAAAACTTCAAATTCCAGCATCACGGTTCGAACTGTGAATCTTCTGCTTTCTAGCAAGTTTGTTTTCCTCAAAGTATTTCACATACCTTTCCTTGAAGGACATAGCTGACGCTTTGTTTGTTTGTTTGTGTTTTATGCTGGGCAATCATCTACACGTGGGATATAGGCCCTAAGAGGAAAGGGGCCCTCCGTGGGGGTCTTTCTAAGGGAGCCTAACCCGTATTTACACAAGGAAATGCAAGGTTCGAAGATAACCACGGAAAACTCCGAACGGTTAGGCCGACGGTCGCGATTGGGTTCGAATCCAGCACCTACCGTCTACCAGTTTGGAGGTCAGAACCTCTCGGCCACTGGTGGGGCCATAGCTAATGCAAATTGCCAACTCGTAACAGCTACATCTGGAGTACTACCTATCATCATGCTGAATATTATATGCTATCATATGGGTCTTTTAAAATAATATTACAGAACATTGAACCTATAATTTGTTGTGGAGGTTTGCATGGGCCCGGGTTTGGTCCGAGACCAGTATCCAGCTCGGTCGCACTTTCAGAAAGAATCACGTTTTGAGCACCAGCCTTGGCGAGTTGGCGAAAGCGAGAACGTTTAGCTAGCTGCATCGCCAAATGCCAATCGTAGTTTTGTTTTGATTTTCAAATCCGAAATCATTATAATATGAAAAAGCTGTTTGTTTTAAGCTATGTTTTAATTGTAAACAATGGTAAATAACATTTCCTCATAATATATTCTTTGCTTGATAACATTTACGGAAAAACAAATGAACAATAAGCACGTTCTCTTTGCAGAAGGAAGGGTTGTTGTTCCCTAGGCGTTTGACGTCACAAACAAGAAAGAGTGCATAGCATTGACTTCATTTCCGCGCCCATCGTTGTTCTGACGATAAGGTGCTCAAAACGTGATTCTTTCTGAAAATGCAGCCCGGTCTGGCAAAGAAATTTAGCAGAAGTGCTGGGCCGATAAAAAAAAAAAAAAAAAAAAAAAAATAGGGAACCTGCCACTCCGATATAAAAATTTAAACGAAGACGATAAAATATGATCTGCTTTCAGTGAATGACTTTCGCGAGAATGAATATAAATGTGCGTCACGAGCCGATGCTAGTTTGACACCATCCAAACAAAAACACGGGCATCGGACAGTTATGTGGTATCAGAGGCAGGGTTTAATTTTTTCAGCAGACTCATACCTAAGGCCGTGATCAGATGTGCACTTTTTTTCTACGTAGTAGAGTCGGGTCAGAATTGGACTTAAATGTTCTCAGAATGTGTAGGGCAGTTGCTATTTTTTTTTTTTTTTTAATATTAAAAGCGATCATAAACTTCTGTTAATGGAATCTTTGGAAGTGTAAATTAGGATGGTTTTCAATCCATTTCTCAATAACGCGAAACTTTCTGACTAATTTTTAACTGCAAATGCATAAAATTGACATGAGTGACTATTAAAGGATTTGGGAAAGAATAATTTTTCCATTTTTGGTAAATAAATTATCAAATGGTAAGAGATGTTTGTCACGTGACTGCAGGTTTTTCTCCTTTTCAATGATATCATTTCCAAAAATTCAATTCAAAGTGTTAACTTTGACAATATTTCTAAAAGATATAATGTCTTTATACAAAAATGGAAGACACTATTCGATTACATAGGTTCTGAATAAGAAAAACGAAAAAACAACAAAACTTGTGTATTTCCAAAGAAAATGAATTTAGAAATGTGTCAGAAACTAACTCCTTTGGATTTGAAAGAAACTGTAATGAATGACAAATATATTTTACATAATTCATCTTCAAAAGTTAATCATGTTTTTACCGTCTTTTTTTATTCTTTAAATCTAAACTTCATTCATTTCATAATGAATCTTTGTTTGAATGTTCAAAAATCTAGGCTTCTAAGTAATCATTAATGTTATTATCGTGTATTTTCTATGTTGAGAAAATATCGTGATTTTAAAGTATAGTTTTAAAACATAAAATATTTCATAAATGTTGTTGGCAGTATTCTTTAAAAGGATCTTAATTGTATGTTAAGAAAAACTAATTTTTTTTTGTGTGTGTGTGGAAATTGAGTGGAATCGGGTCATCCTTACTAATTAACCAAGTATTAAAATTTTTAAACATTTTTCAATGTTTAAAATTTTTTCTTTTTTTTTCTTTCCTTTTCGTGTTGTCGCTTTCGTACAACTGCTTCATGTTGACCAAACTGTGAAATTGCACTCGTTACAACCATACTATACGAGATTGGCAAGTGAGTGTCGCGATGCACTCTGAATCTGATTCTATGAGTATGGCAAAAAGGGCGATTGTCAAGCTCAGTGGATGTATCAGTCAGCGACTCAGCAGTCCTATTCCGTCTGTCCAACGACATGACACGACGAAACTATATAAGTTACCAAGAAAAAACTATCAATTGTTTAAAATTTATTGTAAACTCATATTATTATTGGTAAATACTCATTTTTTTTCCTTATGTAAGTAGTAATTATAAAATCGTATATTCCTTTTTTGAGTTGCACTACCGGGGCCCCTTAGGGCCGGGGGCCCTCGGCGATCGCCGACCAGCCGACCTGGCCAGTCCGGGCCTGCTTATCGGTGTTGTAGTTTTTCCCCCATATAAAACTAATTAATTCAATTTAATTAATGAATATATATTTGTAAATACTGTATTAGCATTAAGTGTCATCCACTACAATTAAAAAAAAATGTATTTGAACTTGAGTGGGTGAACAAAACGTATTTTATTAACGATTGAAAATTTGAACAAGATATATCAATATTTATAAGGAGAGTGTACACTAATAGCAGGAATTGAATAAAAGGAACAAAAAAGCTGACTTCTACCATATATTAATACCATTTAACCCTTCACAGTATGATTTTTTCTATTTTTAAGAAAAAAATTATTTGAAATCTATATATCGTTCTAATAATGGGAAAAATAACAAAAAAGTTTAAATTTCAACTTTTCAGCAAAAATTTGATATTTTATGGCGTGTACCTTGTAAACAAAATTAAGGTTTTTGAAGTAAATGAGCTTAAATTAGTTCATTTTATTTGCTTAACACTGTGCAATATTTTTTATATTAATATTTTTAATCATTCGGTAAAAAAGATCAAATTTTGCCTTAATAAGCTTGATCGAAATTTTTGTTGCTTTCGAAGAACAAATTCTAATTTTTTTGTCAAATGCAGCCATCTCATATGGACAAATAAGTGTTATTGCATTCTTGATCAGTAACAACAGTGATCCTATTGGCTAAATTTATGGCACATAATGAGAATTATAGTGTTTTTAGGTGTGTGCCAGATGTGCAGTGAAGCGTTAAAATATTATATTCTTACAAATTACTATTTCATCAGTATACTATCTCATCCTTAATGCTATTTCATGATTAAAAATAGGAGTTGGCTATGACGCATTATACAGTTATCAAAATAATAATTACCAAATTAATAATAATGATTGACATGAAAAAATTGCATCTCAATAAAATAATAAAGAAATAAAATATAGTTTTAAATCTAAGAAACACCATTTATAGAAAGCAATCTCTAAGAGTTTTGCGTCATCTCCAATATGCAAACTTAATTCTTTGAATAACACTATAAAAAGGGGATATTTTATCTCAGGGAGGAAATTCAAATTTTTTTAATAGGTCAAGTAAGGTATCATTTATTATGTATTTTTTAATTCCTAATCGAATGATACCATCTGCAAATCGATACGGTCATTCGTTACAAAGTTACGGTAGTATTATGAGTACAAAGTCGTGTTTGGTTTTATGAGTATAATAGCATGCATGGATTTTGACAACTTTGATGACCTTGAAGAAGACTCATATGACCCCGATTTTGATTATTGCTATTTTAAGAACTTTTAATAAGCATATAATTATTTAATGTGATATAATGAACATGTTTTGAATTGTAAAATAAAAATAACAAAGCTCTGCTCAATAATAAAGTATAATTTTCCATTTAGCATTCATGAAACCTGGTGTAACTTTGTAACGAATGATCTTATTGACTGGCGGGTGGTGTTATTCGATTCGGAATTAAAAAACTCATAATAGACGGTTACACCTATTATTATTATTATTGTTATTATTATTATTATTATTATTTATTATTATGCATATTTATTATTATTATTATTATTATTATTATTTATTATTATTGTTATTTTTTTAACCATTTGGAAAATGGTTATTTCTGTCGGCCGACAATAGAGATATTTGAGGCATATCTGAATGCTTGAGATATCCGAATTTTATTCGTTTTCTGTTTGGTTCATGTTTAATGTCCAAAAAAGGAATACTTCGGTTGCCACGGTGACAAAAAAGTATTAAAAACTACAAAAGGATTAATAACTCAAAAACAAATTGAATTGAAGTTTTCAACCCAATTACATTTAAAAGTACATTTTTTCCTCTTTACGGCGGTGTAAAAATTGAAAATGTTTACAAGTTAAAAAGTTTCCAGTATTTCAAATTGTAAATTTAGGATTGGTCCAAGAATATTAACGTTTAATCCATGGCGTACATAATATACGACGCTATTATTAATTCACGCCGTTATCACTTAGTCATGTTTTGATTAACATGAAAATGATGTTAAAAATTATTATTACTTTAAATATAGAATGTATTTATAAGTTTTAAGAATGTATTATAAATTTTAGTCTTTAAAAATATCATTTTCGAAATGGTCGATGTAATTTGTTATATTACATAGAAAAACAACTTAAATTTTTAAGGGCTCGTCAGATATTCATTTGTAGTCAAACAAAGTTTTTCCCAAATTTCGTGAATGCACATCAGTCGTTGCTGCAAAAACCTATTTTACCAGCACTGAAGAATGATTTTCGACTTTGTATTCATAAAACCTGCCGTGACGGCGTAAAATATTACAATTTTACTCTAAACATTTACTCTCATTTTGTCCGCTTTTAACAAATAAATTATTGAATCAAGCATAGGTTTTAGAAATATTTTGACAAGTAAGGGAGAAAAAAGAGAACACAAGAAACAGGAATAAAAAATACTAATACCCTGAGGTGATATTTTAAATATATGAATGCACCAAACATCCATATCCGCGGGGAATCTAGAAACTTAGTCACAAACAGTTCTAAAACCTAACGTTTTAATCGAAACTTGCCAAAAACGAAAACGAAATCGAATCTTATATTGGCCACCTGTTATTGTTTTATTCCAAAAATTACAGATTTATGACTTGACTGCTTCTACATAAATACTTTGCAATATTTCTCGAAGAACAATTGATTCGCAATATTCGTGTTTACATTTCGACCAACGAAAAGCACGAAATTTTTTGTCTGCTCTTGAAATAAATAAAGGTTTTTCTAGACTTTCGGTGATGCAACTTTTTACAGAAAAAGAAAAAAGAAAAACAAAAAAAAAAGTCGCGTGATGACAGCATTTTCTGGTTTCTCGCCAAAGCAAAGCACACTTTTAGACAATCGGGTGAGAAAGCTCGCGTGAAGCTTTTACTACCATAGAAACTTCCTACTCACGAAAAAAAAAAAAGCGGAAACTTACGAAAAATCATTATTTCTTTTTAGCTACATTTCAGCTTTATAGTATCACTAAGGTACCAATCCCGACTTTTCAGGTTACAGACTATAAGTGAAAACTATTTTTACTTATCCATCATAATACGTAGTATAGGGTAACATTTTGAAATCGTTTTGAAAATCGAAAAAAAAAAAATTGACAGATTTACGCGTTTCAGAGACTGGAGATTCCGAGAAACATATTAGGCCCCACCAGTGGCCGAGAGGTTCGGACCTCTCAACTGGTAGACGGCAGGTGCCGGGTTCGAACCCAATCGCGGCTGTCGGCCTAACCGTTCGGAGTTTTCGTGGTTTTCTTCGAACCTTGCGTAAATACGGGTTAGGTTCCCTCAGAAAGACCCCCACGAAGGGCACTCCCCCCCCCTGGTCCTATATCTCTAGTGTAGATAATCGGACGACAAAAATAAACGAAACCAAACAGAGAAACATATTTTTAGAAAAACATTTTGCCGTCCGTCTGTCTGTGAGTGTGGTAAACGCTCTATCTCCCGAACAAATTGAGATGGTAGACTTGAAATTTGGTACGTACTTAGTATGTAAGAATGGGAAGAAGTCTATTTAATATTAATTACCTCGGTTGTCCAGAATTATTTTTTTTTTTTTTCGAATGTACAAAATAATTGTTCTGAAAAAAGGTATATAAAATTTTTCAATTTTTTTTATTAGTTTAAGGAGTGAATGTAAAATACAGTAAAAAAAAAACATAAATTTTGCATAAAAAATGAAGTCGATCGGATAATTAATAGCCGAGATGTTTGTAATCATATTTTCCACATTCTTCGATATTTCATGACCCCGTATATATAGATATACATAAAAGATATATTTTAAATAGAAATGAAACTCTTAGCCCAAGTCAGTAAAATGTTAGTTAATATAATTATTGTTTTTGGATTTATAAGGATGCTTCTTTTGGCAATGCGGTGTTACTTGATTATGTAGTCGATCAAAAAACTATCGCAAAATTGTAAGATTAAACGTCAATAATGACTTACCGAACATGTCACATTCACTTGACGTTAAATACGTTATAAGTGTTTGGAGGACGTTACATGTCACGTAACATGTCAAAGACTAACATAATCTGACGTTTGATAAAAATCCGTGTGTTAATTCTTGAGATTTTACAAAAATAGTAAAAAATGCAACATGGCAGCGCCACCTGTTGAACGATTTTTAACAAAAACAGTTAATTTATAACAGGTATCATTATAAACAGCATCAACTTTTATCAAGACCTACTTGAATATAATTTTTTATTAAATTCCTTGCATTAGTTCTTGAGATAGAGCGTCCATAAAATTGATGTCACAGATAGACATTTTATGAAAGCATGTTTCTTGAAATCTCTTATCCCTAAAACGTGTAAATCCATCAATAACAGGAATTCGAAAATTTTCACGAATCATTTCTTCTTATAAAGATAGAAGAAAGTAAAAATGATATTGAACACAAAACTAACGATTTTCAGCGATAAATAAAAAATAATATTGCCATAACAGTATTTTCGTTGAATCTGTAGAAATTTATAAAAAGCAACGACAGTCACCATCTATTTCCAATTAAGTTCATTAAAATATTTTAAGAAGTGTTTCCTTTCAACGCAGTAAAGCGATTAGCGTGAAGATTAAAATCTTAAGGGTGTTTGTTCTCAACTGCTCCGTTCAACAAGCGCAAAACGTTTTGACACATTTACAAAATCATTTTTTAACGGAAAGATATAAAATTGGAATGCCTGACTATGGAAGCGATTTCGAATCGATCTTTTTTTTTTTTTTTTTCATTTTATGATCATTAAATTACCTATCCAGTTCTAAACAATTTGATCACAAGATCACCCGTTTTTCTCCTGCATTTCGACCGATTTTTCTGCTTTCGTCGGGAGATGTGCTCAAAAACGTCAATTTTGAAGGCCTCTTATGAAAAATCTATTGTGTTTTTTAAAAAACAGAAAATTGAGTGCAATTAAATAGTTTCTGTATAACAACACATGCTATTTTCGTGCATTTCCGAGCAAAAATAAATTAATGCATGTGTCACAAAGTGGTCCTTTTTGATTTAAGAACACAACAAAACAGTGGTGGCGGGGAGTTATTAGAATGCATAATTTATTTTCAGTTTTCAGAAAATGTCTATTCTGGTTTGAAATTAACTTATTATCTGCGCAAATGATTATAAGTTCAACAACCTTTTCTTACAAGAAAGGTCCCCATACGGGCATACTCCGAAAAATCTGAAAAAAATACAGAATGTTCTTCTCATGAGGACATATACATTTACAAAAGAAATTTCGGCGGAACCCTCATACAGCGTCGATAAAAAATTATCAAAATTTCGTTATTTGCCGATTTTACATCGGTTGACGATGGACTGCAATTTCAAAAAATGCTTTTTTATGTCAAAAACACTTTAAAGCCTCTGTTCCTGCTCGCAAAGACGTTCGCGAGCTAATGCTATTCCTATGGGGAGGCATTTTTCTAATAACTTTTTTGCATTTTGACATTTTTAATTTTTTTTCATTAGATAGCCGAGTTTTCTCTCAAGTTCGCTCCTTGATTACTTTTTCGATTTTGATCGCAGATATTTTATATAAAGTTAATTTCTCTTTCAGAATCGGTTCAGAAAATGAAAGTAATCTTATAAAAAATATCTGCGATCAAAATAAAAAGTAATCAAGGAGCGATCTTGAGAGGGACCTCGGCTATCCAATGCAAATATATATACAGTCGAGTCTCTCTATAACGAAACTCCACTCCATACATCGAATTTCTCTATATAACGAATTTTTAGAAGGGACGGTCCCCTTTTTTCACGATTACATTAAAAACAGTCTCTATATAGCGAAATATCTATCTCCATATAACGATTTTTTTCATAAAATGTTCTTTATTTATACAGTTAAAAAAAAGCTTCAAAATCACATGGAATAAAATTTCCATCACTTATTTTTGATTTATCCTTCAAGGCTGAGTTTTTTATATTGCTTCTCTACCTTGAATCTCCTTGATCTTTAAGTCCAACAAATTCATTCCACCAACCCCCCTCCCACACATCTTTTAACATCCTTCGAGAAACAGTGTCAATTTAATTGTTACACATATGAAACCTGGATCAATGTGGTAATTGAAGTCAGTGTTGATTTCAGAGGGTGGCTTGGGGAGACATTCACTCCCGGAGCAATGAGATCGATCCCGAAAATTTGAAAAAATTGTGTATTTGTGCAAAAAAATTAACGTACGTTTTTCTTGTGTGATTTTTTTTAAGCTTTTAAATAAATGTCCATTCTCTATTTAGAAACTGTTCAAATAATTAAGAAATAGGATATTACGTTGATATTTATAGTTAAACACTTCACATTTTTAATTAAATGTATAAAAAATAATATTTGTTCAAAATTTGCACATTAAACAAAACTTTTAACGGCTTTCTCTATTCAACGTATTTCTCTATATAACGAATTTTTTACTGGAACAATGGATTTCGTTATATAGAGACTCGACTGTATTTAAAAATGTCAAAATGCAAAAGAGTTATTAGAAAAATGCTTCCCCATAGGAATAGCATTAGCTCATGAACGTCTTCACGTGGAGGAACAGGGACCTTAAAAGAACGGTAGTCTTTTTTTTTTTTTTTTTCTCATATCAATATGAAAATTTGTGCATAAACTACACTACTGGCCATTAAAATTGCTACACCATGAAAGAGACATGGTACAGACGTGAAATTCAAACAACAGGAAGAAGAAGCTGTGATATGCAAATGATTAGCTTTTCAGCGCATTCTGACAAAGCAGGTGCCAGTAGCGACACATACAATGTATTTACATGAGGACATTATTCAGCCGGTTTCTCACACAGAAACTGCATTTGAACAATGTTGCTAGGTGAAAAATTGATGTGATGCCTCGTGTAAGAAGGAGAAATGCGTACCAGCATGTTTCTGACCTTGTTAAAGTTCAAACTGTAGCCTGCCGGGATTGCAGTTTATCGTACCGTAGTATTGCTGCGCGCGTTGGTAGAGATCCAATGACTATTCGCAGAATATAGAATCGATGAATTAGGGACGGTAATCAGGACGGTAATACGGAACGCCGTACGGAATCTCAAACGCCCCCTATCACTAGAAGCAGAGAATACAGGCATGTTATCCGTATTGCCGTAATGGATCGTGCGACTACGTCACGAGCCCTGAGTCAGGAAATGAGGTCATTTGAAAGACAAGAAGTGTCTGCACGAACAGTTCAACGACGTTTGCAATAGCATGGATTCTCAGCTCGGAGATCATGGCTGCGAGTTCCCTTGACGCTGCGTCATAGACAGGAGTGTCTTCAATAGTGTGATCAAGGACGAACCTGGGTGCACGAATGGCGAGGAGTCATTTTTTCAGATGAATCTAGGTTCTATTTACAACATCGTGATGGTCGTATTCGTGTTTGGCGGCATCGTGGTGAACGAACATTGGCAGCGTGCATTCGTCATCGTCATACTGGCCCATCACCTGGCGTGATGGTATGGGGTGCCATTGGATACACGTCTCGGTCATCTTTTGTTCGCATTGACAGCACTTTGAACAGTGCACGTTACATTTCTGATATTTTACGACCCGTGGCTATATCCCTTATTCGAGACCTGCGAAACTACACGTTTCAGCAAGATAATGCCCGACCGCATGTTTCCGGAACTGTACGGACCTTTCTTGTTACGGAAAATGTTCGGCTGTTGCCCTGGCCAGCACGTTTCCCAGATCTCTCACCAATAGTAAACGTCTGGTTAATGGTCGCCGAGCGACTGGCTCATAACCATACACCAGTCACTGCGATTGATGAATTGTGGCATCGTGGGCATCTGTACCTGTACATGCCATCCAATCTATGTTTGACTCAATGCCAGGCGTATAAGTGCTTTTATTACTGCCCGAGGTGGATGTTCTGGGTACTGATTTCTCATGATCTATGCACCCTATTCTTGAAAATTTAATCACTTGTTATTTCTATTATAATATATTTGTCCAATAAATATCATTTTGTTATCTGCATTTCTTCCTGGTGTAGCAATTTTAATGACCAATAGTGTATATGGCCACTTTCAATTTTAGACATTTTTTTAAATATCTTGAAAAAAATATGAGGGATTATCTTGAAACTCTAAGTGTGTAAATATAACAGTACAGTTAATACATTTCCGTGAAGATTTTTCCCGAAATTCCATAGGGGACCGTCAACAAATTAAAAAAGAATGTGTATCTCTTCGATAACCCTGTCAAAACTAATGCAGTAAAAGCGCTCAAACAATAGATTATGATGCCACGTATGCCACGTATATTTGGATAAAACCCCTCAATTTTTTGCTTCATTTTGGGAACAACGGGTTTTAAGCTTATTCTACAGACGATTACTTTCAGAATTTTCAAGTTATAATTTTGAGACTTTCACAAAAGTTGCTCTATGCATTAAGCTAACACAATGTGCAAATGAAATTTTTATAGCGTTTGCGCATACACAATGAAAATTTATTTAATAGATCTGCTCATTTTTCATACATTTTTTTTATTTTTTAATTCTGATTACAGGGTATTGTGTGCAATGTTTTTTGTCATATTTTCAGAAAAGAACATTATTTTATATTAAGAACACTGTAAATTATTACCAAAAAACTTAGAAAAATTTGGGACTGCTTTTATAAAAACTTTAATTTCTCTACGCGTATACATGCTATCCACATAAAAATAAAAACGGGTAATTACAATAATCCACTTAATCATATTCTATAGTTTGAGCGCTTTTGCTACATTATTTTTGACAGGGTTATCCAAAAGATATTCGTCCTTTTTCAATTTATTGACGGTCCCCTATGGTATTTCGAGACAAAATCTTTAAGGAATTGTATGACCTGTACTATTATATTTACACACTTAAAGTTTCAGGATAATTCCTCATGATTTTTTCTAGATATTTAAGAAAATGTCTGAAATCACAAGTGGCCGGCCACCTTTGGCCTGGCCATATAGTGTATATTCATTTCACCAAAAGCATGTAGAACACGTTCAAAAAAATTTCCAATCTTATTAAAATTTAAAATTTTTTTAAATTTTTTTAAGTTTTAAACGAAATTTCAAAATGCTCCTCGTGTCTTAATTTTTGAGATATTTTCTTGCTTTTGCATTTTTATCACTTAAAACTCTATTATATACAAATTTGTGTAAGATTTTTTTAATCTCTTGATTAATTAATATTTTACAGATTTTTTTCTAAATTCCATGTCGAATTTTGTTTTTTAATACGTAAAAAATCAAATTTGACAATCTTAATGAAGACGAATTTTAAAAAGCTTACACAATTTCTTTCTAAACAATATCAGGATATTTCCTTATCAATTTCATAAATATTGATAAAAAAAATTACGTCGCAAGGAGCATTTCAAAAATCTAAAAACACTGAGAAATCAGTTTTGAGAAAAGAAGATTTAAAGTATATAAATACACTTACCTTTATTATTTACTTCTTAAAACCTTCATAAATGATATTTTAATAAGAAAAAACTGTTTTGGTATTATTATACCACAGAAATAGACCTTTTTGCGACGATTTTGCTTTAGTCTATTCTGCTCAAAATAAGGTCCACTGTCCCCTTAAAGGGGAAAAATATTTCATGTTGAATTTGTTTGGATAAATTTTATTTAAATAACTTTAGTTTTATCGGTTTTAGTTTTTTTCACGTTTAATTTTTTTACATCAATATTTATCTGTGTTTATAATCAAATTTACCATTAAAATTTGCGATATAAAACGAAATTAATAATTTAAAATAAAATTGTTTCAAGCTCAAAGTCATTTGAGTTTTATCGATTCGATTTATTTACTATGGAAACATCTGGCTTTTATTTTGAATACGCTTAAATGAATGAAAATAATTTTTTTCAATAGGAATTTTTTTTTTATCTATGAAAATATTTTCTCCAGTGATAAATAACTACTGCAACAAGCAATATATGTAATACAATATATATATATATTGTCTGTGTGTGTGTGTATATATATATATAATGTTAAACTCTCTCATTGTTTATGTTTAAATTTATTAAATACTAATTTATTTAATATTATTTATTAAATAACCGTTTGAATTTATTATATATTAATACACATATTCAAAAAATACAACAGTTTTTAGTTGCATTAAAATTGTTTGCTTTTGGCGATGAAAAGTGCTGCTCGACAAATCGCGTGACGCTTTCGTCTTTTCACGCCAAATATTCAAAAGTATTTTAAGTTTTTACAGATTTCCTGCTGTAAACCCCGCGTTAAATTTGACTGATTTTTTATATCACACATATATAGTTTAATTTTTATTTATTTTTTTTTTCAAAAAATTCTGTGTATGCCTAGTATGGAGACCTCCTTTGTTAGTAACTGTGTCATAGTCAAGGGTTACACTGTTAAAAAAAAATTCTGTGAAATTACAAAGAATCTAAAGGTAATCCATTATTTTAAGTCTTATGTAAAATTACTCAGACTAAGAAAATACAGAAATTATGTTAAATTACAGGGAACTTATTCGGTAAATTTACAATAGACTCTGTAGATTAGCATAGTTGAAAATGCACAAGACTCTATAAATTTATTTTTAATGATAACTATTTAATTTAGTTTTCAAAATCAGTGAATCACTTAATCTTCAGAGAGTCTGAAAATTTTAGAATTTTTACGAATCCTATTAGTACTTTCTTCTTGTAAAGATAGAAGAAAGTAACAATGATATTGAACACAAAACTAACGCTTTTCAACTATAAATACAAAATAATTTGGTCATACTGATATTTTCGTTGAAACTGTTGAAAGCTGTAAAAAAACAACGAGAGTCACCATCTATTTCCAATTAAGTTCATTAAAATATCTTAATAAGTCTTTCCCTTCAACTCAGTAAAGCGATTAGCATGAAGATTAAAATCTTAACAAAACAATGGTGGCGGGGAGTTATTAGAATGCTTAATTTATTTTCAGTTTTCGGGAAAATGTCTAGGCTGTTTTCAAAAGTAACTTATTATCTGCAGTAAAAATCATAAGTTCAACAACCTTTTCTTAATAACAAGTGTCATAGTTAAAGGTAAACTACACTTAAAAAAAAAAAAATCCGTGAAATTACAGAGAATCTGTGAGTAGTTTATTATCTTAAGTCTTATGTAAAACTACAGATGTTAAAAAAAAAAAAAAACAGAGATTATGTTAAATTACAGCGAAATTATCTGGTAAAAATGCTGCATATCAGTGCCACCTGTTGACCGATTTACACCAAAAACTAATCAGCATCAAT
Organism: Maratus speculifer; assembly: GCA_964019185.1. Classification (NCBI taxonomy): domain Eukaryota; kingdom Metazoa; phylum Arthropoda; class Arachnida; order Araneae; family Salticidae; genus Maratus; species Maratus speculifer. Next base: position 297,926,539 of record OZ025297.1, on the reverse strand, counting down.
TTGTATCAGGGACTACCTGGATATATTTTTTCAATCAACCCCTTCTCGACGGGAGCCTTTTACGAAATTTTTAATGTTTTGTCACCGGTTTTTAAAAATAGTAATTTGTGTCTTTTTAAATCGAGAAAATGCTCCTATCTAATAAGCCAAATTTTACAATATAATTTTATTGGTAAGGATAAACAAGGATTCTTAAGCCTTTTTGCGGCACGTATACGTGTCGCTCATCCCCAAGGGATTAAATTCCATGCATTAATTCTTGAGATAGAACGTCCACAAATTGATGTGACAGACAGACGTAGTCACAGATTTACAGACAGACATTTTATGAAAACATGCTTCTTGGAATCTCTTATCCCTAAAACGTATAAATCCATGAAAAACCGGAATTCGAAAATTTTCACGAATTCAATTTCTTTCTTCTTGTAAAGATAGAAGAAACTAAAAATGATATTGAACACAAAACTAACGCTTTTCTACGATAAATACAAAATAATATTGTCATAACAGCATTTTCCTTGAATTTGTAGAAGTTCATTAAAAATTCTTAAGAAGTGTTTCCTCTTAACACAGTAAAGTGATTAGCGTGAAGATTAAAATTTTAACAAAACAGTGGCGGTGGTGGCGGGGGGGGGGGGGGGGGGGAGTTATTAGCATGCATAACTTATTTTCAGTTTTTAGAAAATCTCAATTCTGTTTTCGAAATTAACTTATTATTTGCAGTAATGATCGTAAGTTCAACAACCTTTTCTTAATAACTAGTGTCATAGTTAAGGGAGAACAACATTATTAAGAGAAATTCCGTGAAATTACAGAGAATCTGTGGGTAATTTATTATTTTAAGTCTCATGCAAAATTACAGAGGTTAAAAAAAAGATTCTTTTAAATTACATAGCAATTGTTCGGTAAAAATTCTGCATAGCAGTGTCACCTGTTGAGCGATTTACACCGAAAACTAATCAGCATCAATTTATAACAGGAACTACCTGAATATATTTTTTTATTTAATTCCATGCATCAGTTCTTGAGATAGAACGTCCACAAAATTGACGTCACAGACAGACGTAGTCACAGACTCATGGACAGACATTTTGTGAAAACATGTATCTTGGAATTTCTTATCCATAAAACGTGTAAATCCATCAAAAACCGGAATTCGAAAATTTTCAAAAATCCGTAAAGATTAGAAATCACAGACTTACAGACAGACATTTTGCGAAAACATGTTTCTTGGAATCTATTATCCCTAAAACGTGTAAATCCATAAAAAAGCAGAATTCAAAAATTTTCACGAATCCATTTATTTTCTTCGTGTAAAGAAGAAAGTAAAAATGATATTGAACACAAAACGATTTTTAACGATAAATACAAAATAATTTGGTCATAGTAAATATTTTCGTTGAATCTGTAGAAAGCTGTAAAAGGAAAACAACAACAGTCACCATCAATTTCCTATTAAGTTCGTTAAAATATCGCAAGAAGTGTTTCCTTTCAGCGGAGTAAAGCGATTAGGGTGAAGATTAAAATCTTAACAAAGCATGGTGGCGGGGAGTTATTAGAATGCATAATTTATTTTCAGTTTTCAGAAAATGTCTTTTCTGCTTTCGAAATTAACTTATTATCCGCACAAATTATTATAAGTTCAATTACCCTTTCTTTATAGTTACTAAGAAAGTTTCTTAGTAACTATAATAGTGTCATAGTCAAGGGAGAACTACACTGTTAAAAAAAATTTCGTGAAATTGCAGAGAATCTGTGGGTAATTTATTATCTTAAGTCTTATGTAAAATTACAGAAGCTTAAAAAGAAAAAAAAAAAAAAAGAGAGAGAGAGAGAGAGAGAGAGAGAGATTTGTTAAATTACAGAGAAATTATTCGGTAAAACTGCTGTATAGTAGCGCCACCTGTTGAATAATATACACCGAAAACTAATCAGCATCAATTTGTATCAGGGACTACCTGAATATATATTTTTAATTAAATTCCATGCTTTAATTCTTGAGATTAGAACGTCCACAAAATTGATGTCACAGACAGACGTACCACAGACAAATAGACAGAAATTTTGTAAAAACATATTTCTTGGAATCTCTTATCCATAAAATGTGTAAATCCATAAAAAAAAAAAAACGGAATTCGAAAATTTTCACGAATCTAATTATCTTCTTCTTGTAAAGATAGAAGAAGTCACAGACTTACAGACAGACATTTTGCGAAAACATGCATCCTGGAAATCCATAAAACGTTTAAATCCATCAAAAACCGGAATTCAAAAATTTTCACAAATCCAATTATTTTCTTCTTGTAAAGATAGAAGATAGTATAAATGATATTGAGAACAAAACTAACGATTTCTAACGATAGATACAAAATAATTTGCTCATAATAAGTATTTCCGTTGAATCTGTAGAAAACTGTAAAAAAGCAACGACAGTCACTATCTATTTCCAATTAAGTTCATTAAAATGTCTCAAGAAGTATTTCTTCTCGACTCAGTAAAGCGATTAGGGTGAAGATTAAAATCTTAACAAAACAGTGGTGGCGGGGAGTTATTAGAAAGCATAGTTAATTTTCAGTTTTTAGAAAATCTCAATTTTGTTTTCGTAATTAACTTATTATCAGCACTAATGATTATAAGTTCAACAACCTTTTCTTAGTAACTAGTGTCATAGTTAAGGGAAAATTACGCTGTGAAAAAAAATTCCGTGAAATTACAGAGAAATTATTCGGTAAATTGACAATAGACTTTGTAGATTAAAATCGTTAAAAATATAAAAGACTCTGTAAAAAAAATTCTTAATGATAATAATTTAGTTCAGTTTCAAAATCAATTAATCTTCAATGAGCCTTAAACAATTTGAACATGACACCTGTTGACTGGAGAAGAACACCATACTGAGTGAGCTATAGGATATTAGCCTCCAATGCTATTTCTTTCAGACAAGCTAAAAATTGTCGTGTCAAAAATTGTGGCTCACTTTTACTTACCCATAGTACGTAGTATAGGGTAAGTCTTGCAATCGTTTTGAAAATCGAAAAAATATTTTTGACGGATTTACACGTTTTAGATACTAGAGATTCCGAAAAACATATTTTTAGGGAAAAAAATGACGTCTGTCTGTCTGTAAACGCTCCATCTCACGAACAAATGGAGATAGAGACTTAAAATTTTGTATATATTTAGTAAGTAAGAATAGGACGAAGCCTATTTAATATCAGCAACCTCGATTATCCGGAATTATTTTTTTCGGACTCTCGAAAAATTCGTTCTGATGAAATATACATAAAAATTTTCCATTTTTTTTATTTTAAGGAAAGGACGTAAAAGGGAATAAAATAACACAAATTTTGCATCAATAACGAAGTCGGTCAGATTAATAGTTGCCAAGATATTTGTAATCCTGTTTTCCACATTCTTCGATTTTTCATGACCCTGTATTTTCTTCAAAGTTCAATTCAAAGATATGTTTTAATTAGAAATGAGACGCTTAATCTGACGCAGTAAACTGTTAGTTAATATGATTATTGTTTTTGGAGTTATAAGGATATTTCTTTTACAGAATCCGGTACTACTTGTGTATTTTGGTATTTTACATAATTTGTCGAAATGGATTCATCAGCAATTCATTAATGGAGCATTACTATGTATATTGAGAATATTTAAATATACGTTTAAATTTTGTTTTGAAATTGCAATGCATTTTATAAATAGTTTTCACATATTATATAATGCATATCCATAATGTGTAAGTATTACGGTGTCACCCAACGATTAGTTTCATAATCTGGCCGTTAAAACGAGACATTCATACAATTTTATTGTTAAAATGCATTTCCTTTCTCTCAGAGTCTATAAAAAAGCGTATAAACTAAAGAAAAAAAATCTGTTTTTGATTAATCTAGTCAATGAAGAAGTAGCACGTCAAATTGTATCTCTTTATTACTCCGCAATTCCAATGTCTTAGAGAGAAATTTCTAATCAATTGGATATTTGAAGCCGTTCTGTTTGCTATTATATTGATAAACACAAGAAAAATGAAGTTAGTTCATTGCAATCTAAACGGGGTCGCCCTTCTAAAAGACATCTATCGATTTTTTTTTTTTTTTTTTTTTTTTTTTTTTTTTTCTAATCGGAGGCGAAATTGAATTCTGCAATGGCAGAATCTACATTCAACTTGTTTTGTTATTTTATTCAAAATATGTCTTTAATAATTAGGAGATTATTTTTCCTTTTCTAAATTATCCAAATTAAAAAAATTAAATTAAATTTTCTTTTTAAATATTTATAATAAAACTGCAAAATAATTTTATAAGTGCAGCAAAGTTAATTAAATAAAGATGAAATCCCCTACATATAAATTACATATGAAATAACCTCTTCGGTCCCTGTGTCCCCAATCGGGGACCTCTGTTCTTTTACTTATAAAAACTAAATGTCGGCCTTTCTTACATTTTTACATCACTTCTCATATAGTTAAATTTTTTTGCGTTTAAAGCAAACGAAAAATACCTGCATTTAAGCTGAATCCTTTGAGAAAAATTATTTTATTTAATTAACCGTTTACACGCCGAATTAATATCGCAATGTAATAATAATTTTGTTTTTCCTATATTACAGCTTCAAATGTTTTAATTTATGCATACAAATTTAGAAAACAGCAAAAAAATATATTTTATGCAGTTTTTTTGGCTGTTTTCATTTCAGTGTTCGCATTTTGGAACGTGATTATTGATTAACAATCTATGCAGATATAACAAATTATTTTTCGCTATATGCTATTGTATGTTGTTTTTGAGTAGTTTCTCGAATTTCAAAAACATTTAGATCCCTAGCGGTCAAATGTAAGTAATATAGAGAAAACGATAAAAGCAAATAATATACTTTTTATGCAAATTAATAAATTTTCATATTTCTTAATACCAGTGGTATATGCTTAAACATAAATATTTTCATTTCAAAAGTTAAAATCAACCTTATATTTTATAGGAAAAACAGGGACATCGTTATTATGTTGGAAAGTATATGTTTTGTATTACAAATATTGCAATGTTCCCTTTTGGGAACATTCGCGTTTAAACGGCTAAAACTAGCGTTTTTCAACGATAACTACAAAATAATTTGGTCATAATAAGTATTTTCGTTAAATCTGCAAAAAGTTGTAAAAAAAAAAAAAAAAAAAAAAAAAAAAAAAAAAAAAAAACCAACGACAATCACCATCTATTTCCAATTAAGTTCATTAAAATATCTTAAGAAATGTTTCCTTTCAACACGGTAAAGCGATTAGCGTGAAGATTAAAATCTTTAACAAAACAGTAATGGCGGGGAGTTATTAGAATGCATAATTCATTTTCAGTTTTCAGAAAATCTCAATTCTGTTTTCGAAATTAACTTATTATTTGCAGTGATGATCATCAGTTCAACAACCTTTTCTTAGTAACTAGTATCATAGTTAAGGGAGAACAATACTGTTAAAAAAAAAAAAAAAAAAATCCGTGAATTACAGAGAATCTGTGGGTAATCTTAAGTTTTATGTAAAATTACAAAAGTAAATAAAAAAAAAAAAAAAACTGAGATTTTGTTAAATTACAGAGAAATTATTCGATAAAAATGCTGCAAAGCAGCGTCACCTGTTGAGCAGTTTAAACTAAAAACTAATCAGCATCAATTTGTATCAGGGACTATACCTGAACGTATTTTTTAATTAAATTCCATGCATTAGTTCTTGAGATAGAACGTCCACAAAATTGATGTAACAGACAGACGTAGTCACAGACTCTTAGACAAACATTTTGTGTAAACATGTTTCTTGGAAACTCTTATCCTTAAAACATGTAAATCTATCAAAAACCGGAATTCAAAAATTTTCACGAATCCAATTACTTTCTTCTTGTAAAAGGTAGAAGAAAGTAAAAATAATATTGAATACAAAATTAACAATTTTCAACGATAAATACAAAATAGTATTGCCATAACAGTATTTTCGTTGAATCTGTAGAAAGCTGTAAAAAAAAAAACAACGACACCATGAATTTCCAATTAAGTTAATTAAAATAGCTTAAGAAATGTTTTCTCTCAACTCGGTAAATCGATTAACGTGAAAATTAAAATCTAACAGTTTTCGCGAGGAATTATTAGAATACATAATTTATTTTCAGTTTTCAGAAAATGTTTATTCTATTTTCGAAATTAACTTATTGTTTGCAGTATGTGTTCAACAACCTTTTGTTAGTATAATGTCATTTTCCGTGAAATTACAGAGAATCTGTGGGTAATTTATTATCTTAAATCTTATGTAAAATTACAGAAGTTAAATAAAAAAAACAGCTATTCTGTTAAGTTACAGAGAATTATTCGGTAAAAAGGCTGCATAACAGAGTCACCTGTTGTGCGATTTACACCAAAAACTAGTCAGCATCAATTTGTATCAGAGACTACCTGAATATATTTTTTTAATTAAATTCCATACATTAGTTCTTGAGATAGAACGTCCACAAAATTTATGTCACAGACAGACGTAGTCACAGACTCATAGACAATCATTTTGGGAAAACATGTTTCTTGGAATCTCTTATCCATAAAACATGCAAATCCATCAAAAACCGGAATTCGAAAATTTTCTCGAATACATTTATCTTCTTGTAAAGATTGAAGAAGTCGCAGACTTACATACAGACATTTTGTGAAAGCATGTTTCTTGAAATCTTTTATTCCTAAAATGTGTAAATCCTTCAAAAACCGGAATTCGAAAATTTTCTCGAATCCAATTACCTTTTTGTAAAGAAAGAAGAAGTCACAGTATTACAGACAGACGTTTTATGAAAATTTGGAATTTGTTTCTTGGAATCTCTTAACCTTAAAACATGTAAATCCGTCAAAAACCGGAATTCGAAAATTATATAAAACACATACATAAAATTACACATGCAAATAATTGCACAAAATTACATAAAACATGTAAATTCATCAAAAACCGCAATTCAAAAATTTTCACGAAACAAATTATCGTCTTCTTGTAAAGATAGAACAAGTTACAGACTTACAGAGAGGCATTTTGTGAAAACGTGTTTCTTGGAAAACCTTACCCATAAAATGTGTAAATCCATCAAAAACCGGAATTTGAAAATTTTCACGAACCCAATTACTTTCTTCTTGTAAAAGATAGAAAAAAGTAAAAGTAATATTGAACACAAAATTAACAATTTTCAACGATAAATACAAAATAAAATGTTCGTAATAAGTATTCTCGTTGAATCTGTAAAAACCATTGACAATCACCGTCTATTTCCAATTAAGTTCAGTTCATTAAAATATCTTAAGAAATTTTTCTTCTCAATTCAGTAAAGCGATTAGAGGGGAGATTAAAATCTTTAACAAAACAGTTTTGTCGGGGAGTTATTAGAATGCATAATTTATTTTCAGTTTTCAGAAAATATCTTTTCTGTTTCCGAAATTAACTTATTATCTGCACTAATGATTATAAGTTCAACAACCTTTTCTTACAAGGAAGGTCTCCATATGGGCATACTCAGAAAATTCTGAAAAAAAAAAAAAAAATTATATATATATATAGAATGTTCTTCTCATGTGGATACATATGTTTATAAAAAATATATATCGGCGGAACCCCGATAGAGTGTTCATAAAAAAAATAATGAACATTTCGTTTATTTGGTGATTTATCACCGGTTGGCGACGAAATAAAAATTTAAAAAAATACTTAAGTCAAATTTTTTTAGGTAAAAATATTTCATCTTGAACTTGTTTTAAAAAACTATATTTAAGTAACTTTAGTTTTGTCAGCTTTAGTTTTGCAGCTTTAGTTTGTCTTAAATATAATTTTTACGATATATACATTTATAATGAAATTTCATGAATTAAAACAAAATTTAGATTAACTAAAATTGCTTCAATCTTAAAATTAAGTACAGTTCAGCAGTGTCAATTCAATTTTGTTGCTGGATCATTCTTCAAAAAAGGGCATATTTCAGATTTTTTTTTTTTTTTTAATTTAAAAACTTTTTTTTTTTCACTTAATTTTTTTTTCTGGGTTTTATAAGCAAGTGAGGAACACTAATAAAGCTATGGTCCTGTTCAATTAATTTTATTTATTTAATAAAAAAATATTTAAAAAATTTAGTGGTAATGGAGGTGAGACTTTGGTAACGGAGTGGAGATGCATATTCTTATTAATGTATATACTTATTAAAAGCAACTAAAAATCTTAAAATAGAAAGGAATATAACACATTGAAATAAAAACAAATGCATATACTGCTCCAAAATTTTATAATTTGAAAATTATCAAAAATAAAGTTTATTTATTGCACACATAATGGCCCCTGTTAAAAGTGGGTTCGTTTAGAATTTCTAGTATCTGTTTCTGATCATTAAAGTCTGTGTCATCATTCTCTGGAAAAATAAAAACTACCCCAATTTTTGATTTCTTCAGAAAGTTCACCTTATACATCTCATTCATTTCTACGGACATGATTTTACAAATGAATTGATACTTTTTCGTTTTCACCAGGGCTGCGGAGTCGGAGTCGGGCCCATTTTTGAGAAAAAGGAGTCGGAGTCGTAAAAAACAACCCGACTCCGACTCCGGCTTTTTTCTTAGACAGTTTGAAGTGAAATTAAACCAATAACATGTAATTTTAAATCCATAGATCCAATCCATTCTCATTGTTATTTTTGGATTATATCGGACTACCCAAGTTAAAGAATCTCAATAAACTGCCCAACGTACACAGGAAATGAAAACTGTTTTTAATTAAAAGCTCTAGTAGATCCTATATTATTTGCGAAATAGTAAAATTTCCATCTTCAATTTTATTTTCTTCTATCTTTACAAGAATAAAGTATTAGATTCTTGAAAAATTTCGATTTCCGGCATTCGATAGATTTATACGTTTTAGAAGATCCTGAACTGAACATGATTTGATAGTTTTTCGAAAATGTCTGTCATTGTCTGTCACTTCGTGAGTCTGCATGCGACAAAAATTTTGGAGCGCTCTATCTCAAGAACTAATGAATGGAATTTCACAAAACTTTAGATTTTGTTAGATCTTGATAGAAACTGGATCTGATTAATTTTTGGTGTATATCACTCGACAGGTAGCTTTGGTATGCTGCATTATTCACAATTTCCACAGTAGCTATATCTTAAAAATTAATGCACGGATTTATATAAAACTTTAGAATCAGTTAGTCCTTGATATAATTAGGTGCTGCAATTTTTTGGTGCAAATCGCTCAATAGGTGGCGCTGCTATACTGCATTGTTCATGATATTGCAACAGCGCTATCTCAAAAACAAATGCTCGAATTTTCACCAAACTTTACATTTAATTAGTTTGTAATCTAGATTAGTATAATTTAGTGTTTGGTGTAAATCGCCCTTCAGGTAGCGCTGATATGGTAGCGCTGATTTATTTACGATTTTGAAATAGCTGTGGCTCAATCACTAATGCATGGATGTTTATTAAACTTTAGGTTCAATTAGTATCTGATAGAAATTGATTCTGATTCGTTTTTGATGTACATCACTCAACATGAAGCGCTGTTATGCAGAATTTTAAAATTTCAGCAATAGCCCTTTCTCAGAAATTAATGTACTGATTTTCACCAAACTTCAAATGCAGTTAGAAGTTGATATAACTTGTTGACTAGATTTTGGTGTAAATCACATAAGAGGTTGCGCTGCTATGCTGCATTATTCAGGAAGTATTAACATGTGTGATATAGAAGAAAGTTCTAAGATTAACACATCTTACTATTTTTTTTTCCTTTCCACTGAAATTTTTCTGCTCTGGAGAGCACTAGTTAACATAAAAATTGTACAGATTTCCCCTTTTCGAGGCCACGGATCCGAAATAGTAAAATATCCATTTTGTTATCTCTTTTAGATTTCGGTAATTTAATTTTTCAGGTTTGTGGTACGTAAAATTAAAGAATTTGTAAAACGGAAAATATTTTTTTTCCAAAGCTCTAAGAACTGAATACCGAAATAATGACTTTTTGCCTTATTTTTCTTTTGTTCCCTCATAACTTTAACTAGCATCAACATTAGTATATTAGCTAGCCAGGAAGCCAGGAGTCGGAGTCGGAGTCGTTAAAAATTCCGGAGTCGGAGTTGGAGTCGGAGTCGGAGTCGGAGTCGAAGTCGTTAAAAATTCCGGAGTCGGAGTCGGAGTTGGAGTCTGCCATTTTTCCCACCGACTCCGCAGCCCTGGTTTTCACAAATACTCAACCATTGCCCATGCACCAACATTGGGAATTTTGAAAAAAGTTGCTTGAAACAGATTGTGGAAGTACCAATTATGAGAGTGAAGGAAAAAAAAGAAGGTTTATGTGCATTTAATAAATTATACAGCATAAGACAAATGTCAGAAAAATTAATATATTTAAAACTTATTAATGCTCATTAAACTCATCAATTTTTGCCAAGTTCAGACATTAATTTGTATTTTCTCACAATCTATTCTGCTACACCTGATATCACTTTTCTATATTTTGTCTTTTGTTTTAAATTGTCTTTTAGTTGCTTTGCTAAGACTTCACCATACAATATATATTTTTTAATTGCTAGTGAAATATGCTGATCTTTAACAAGTTCTTTTATTTTTTTATTTATTTTTTTTTTTTAATTGCTGGAGTATCCAACTTTGCTATTTGAGATCTTTGTGCTCTTTTTTTGTACTTTTCCATCTTATTAGATTCTTTAAGCGTGGCTTTTAACTTTAGATTCTCATTCTTCAGATCACGTATATTTTTTCTTCGTCTGTTTCTATACAGGCTTTCTCTACTTGTTGAAGGCACATTTTGTACCAATATTGGTAAACCTAAAGATAGGCTTGCTAGAGGAGTATTTTCTTCAATCTTTTTCTCTAATTCTTTTTTCTTTTTGTAAGACTTCTTGCTCTTTTCTTGCCAATTTTTTCTAACATTTCTTTGTTCTTGTGGTTTCATTTTGTTAATGCTTTTAATTTTATCTTAATTTTACCTTTCCTTGTATCTCTCCTTTCCTTCTTAAGCCTAAGTGAGTCATTTTTTGTCGCATCACATAGTCTCTGTATGTTCTCTTTCTTTTTTTGATTACCAATACATATTTTTTCGACCTTTTATACTATTATGCTCATTTCTTTTCTTTATCATAGTACTAAAAAAATTATATACAGTAGACTCCCTAAAATCCACAACTCTCTAAAATTCGCACATAATTTACAGATGTAAACAGTGAAACATTCAATTTTGATTTAGGGATAAAATTTGACTTTTTTCATTTTTATATCAATTTCATTTTTATTTTAATTTGTAATTTTCATTAATATTACTGAATTCATGTGTTTTCATGAAGGAAGAATAAATTTATTTTGGAATAAATTAAGATTTTGTTGTATCACTGGTATTCAAATCTTTTTACCAAATATATTTATGTAGTAACCAAACCTTTTTGGTTATTAAGTCTAACTAAACTTGAAATAAAACTTCCTCATTTTAAGATTTTGATGTGAATTAGTAATGTATTTTTATAAAGCAAATTTCATATGAAAAATGCATCTTATCTTTATAATAAATATTTAATCTTACATTATTAAATTGACCTTTGCTTTTAATATTTTAACCACGTTAAAAATTATCTAAATTTTTATTATTTTAGTTTATTACTTATTTTAATGTTTTATTATATTGTAAGCCTTCATAAAAGTTTCAATTTCATTGTTAATTACATTCAAATTACTGTTTAAAAGCTGTAAACAAAGCAATGATCAGAAATCTGCAAAACCTCTGGTCCTACGCTGTGCGGATTTGAGAGAGTCTACTGTATAGGATTTATTGAATTAAAGTAACAGTTTAATATATGCTATCTACCCTATATTTTTAATTTCATGCCACTAGTAGAATATTAAGATATAAAAGTATTTAAATCACTTGAATTATGCTAGTCACTTAATATCCATTATTAGAATCTCATAACAGAAAATTATTTAAAAACATTTGAAATATAATAATCATTTTGCTCTCTAATAAATCTTAAAACTATAATCAATTATCTAAAAAATTCTTAATTATAATAGTTATTATTTTTTCTTGCACTTTTTTGCTTAGTTTGAGCAAAGAATCGATTAAATCAACAGAGATAAATTATTAAAACATAGCTATAGTGAAAGCCATGAAATAGTTGATAGCAACTTAATTAGAAATCTAGGCTACAATTGATCAGTCCAATAATAGAAATAAACTATATCAATATTTATTATATTATGTTAGTAAAATAATTGTTAAGTAAACCATTAACTTTTATTTTGATTAATTTTAAGTACTTATATTTAATTTAATCTCACCTCCATTTCACTTTCTCACCTCCATGATTAACAAAGATAACGGAGGTGAGGATATTTCATGTAATGATACACTGTTTGTAAATATTTGAATCAAAACTAATGTTATTCACATAGAATTGTATGTGTTGTGATAACTTTTAAATTCAAATGTAAAATAAATAAATATAATGCATTGCTTACCTTCCATTGGCAGTAAAGGAGTGGAGTATCCCAAAAAACAAAATAAAGAAATTCTATTTATTTGAATAAAATAAGCTTTAACTGAGAGCAAATGACAGTTTTTTTTCACAGAGCTAACAAAGAGAGTTCATTTCCTTTGTTTTAATACAAATTATTTACCAGTACTGCCTTCTATGAATGAATGTTTAAAGCTAAAACTGTTAGTAACGGAGTTGAGAATTTCAATTGGGACAAACAAAAACATAACTTAAAAATGCATTTGCAAAAATTATTTAATTTATTGAAACCCATTTTTAAATTATCTAAGGTTCATTTAAAAAGGAATTAACAATAGAAATTATTTAACATTTAATTTATTTCACTTTTTAATCGAAGAATTTTTAAAAATGTGAATGGGGGACACCCACGGAGGTGAGGTTTCCCATGTATTACTTAATATTAAGACACAAAATAAAATAGCTATAGAATAGTAAATTGTATGAAAAGGATTCTCTATTCTTTAAATATTCAAAACAATAAAAAAATCAAATAAATAAAGCAAAATTTTTTTAATTATGCCAGGACTGAAATAGACCCTTTTTTCAAGAATGACCCTGCTATGGAAACAAAAACTTCTCCGATATTAAAATGTATTGCTGCAGCATTCTTCATCCGACGTTTATTTGGAATGCGCTTAAATATGTGAAAATAAATTTGATAATATATTTTTCAGCATGAAAATATGTATTATTATACATGAAATTATATGAACAGTAATAAAATAAAATAACTGCAGCAACAAGCAACATAAGTATGTAATGCAAAAAATAAATATTTATTAAACTTTTTCACTGTTGAAATTTAAATTCATGAAATACTATTACAGGCATTCTAAAACTTAATTAATTGGCAATTTCCATTAGATGCATTAAAATCGTTTGCTTTTGGCGTGGAAAAATACTGCTCGCCAAATCGAGTGATACTTTCGTCTTTTCGCGCCAAATATTCGAAAGTATTTTATTTTATTTTATTTTATTTTACAGATTTTCTACTGTAATTCCACCGTTAAATTTGACTGATCCTCTATTACATACATAAGTAATTTACTCAGCATTTTTTTCCAAATATTCCGAGTATGTCCAGTAAGGAGACCTTCCAAATTTTAAACCATCAAATTTTTTCCACCAAATTTTAAATCTCTATCGCAATTTATTTGGGAGACAGAGCATTTACAGACAGAGACACACACACACACACAGACGGACAGCATTTTTTTTTTTTTTCTAAAAATATGTTTTTTGGTACCCCCAGTGTCTAAAACGTGTAAATCCATCTTTTTTTTTTTTTTTTTTTTTTTTTTTTTTTTTTCAATTTCCAAAACGATTGCAAGACTTACTCTAGTATGATGGGTAAGTAATAAAGGAGCAAAACAAATAAAATTTGAGATTTCAAAACTGAATTTATCAAACATCTTAATCTCCACTCAAACGAAGTGAGAAAGTGATAAAACGCTGCTGTAAATATTCAAAGATAAAAAAAGGTTAAAACTGCTTAAGTAGTAAGATAATCATAATTCTATACGATTTGCTTATGTCTAATGTCAAAGGTCTTGAAATAATTAATCATCGGATCATAACAAGCTAGACAGATAAAATAACATTTTCCGTGCTTTTTTTCTGCTTAACTTCACGGTCACGTTTTTTGCCATATGTTTAGTTTACACGGACTGGTTTTCGTATTTTATTTTTATCCCTTAGCAACTATTAAACATAATCTAAAACACATTCAAGCCATAGAATCTTTCAGAATTAATTATATTTGTAACGTGTTGTACATATATTTAAAGGCGAAAAAGTTACTTTTTCTTAATTTTTTTGTAGCTGAGTGGTAATTTGCGTTTCGATCTGTGGCTGCATTTCTATAAACGTAAATTTAATTTAATTAAATTAATAATTTAAAAATTTAAAAATGATTAAACAGTAAGTGTGATTTATCTTCATTCTGAAATATTTCTTTGCATTCAGTTAATCAACTTCACTGTTAAAATTTTAAAATCCTTTTAATAGCACTTTTCGAAAACGAAGAGAAAGCTATAAAATTCCGGAATTTTGATTAGAGAAATTATTATTATTATGGTTATTATAAATTTAATTTTAATTTTTTAAGTCTAAATTTAGGGGCTGTGCAAATATAACGTCATCCTTTTAGAGGGGAGGGGTTGGATCTGGCAAATGATAGCGTAAGATATCTCTGAGGGGAGGTGGAGTTGTCTTTTCATATCGATATCATTTTTGATACATTAATTTTTTTTCCCCTTTTATTTGCAACATGGTCTTTGGTTTAAAATAATATGCTATATTTTCTTAGTTGGTTATCTATTTTTATGAAAATACAAAATCCTTATTAAAATCTTTAATTATTATAAAATTATAAAATTATAAAATATGCAATTTCCCAACGTTTTACTAGTCTATTCTTCTTCGCATGTGTATGCATGATATATAATCACGGTTCGAGAAATCATAAGTGAAGTATATTTGAAATGAAGCTTGTGTTTATTAATAAATGAAAGAGAAAGAATATTGTCTATTTGTTTTGTTGATAAGAATTTCTATCTACTCCCCACCACACTTCTATTCGGTACAAGTGGAACAAGACTTCATTACTGTTGAATGCATTGTGTAACAAAAAATTGGGATAAAACAGCTTTAAATAGTAAATAATTCGTTTAAGTGTTATGTGATACAAATTTATATTTTATTGACTTCTCTTCATTTGAATCAATAAATTATGCAAAAAAATAAATGTAACCGGTTTTGTATATCATTCCAAACAAAACGCATAAATTCTAAAACTCGAAAAAATTTTACACTTTGATTACGATATTATAAGGGGGGAGGGATGATAACGTATGATATTGAAAGGCGGGGGAGAGCGGGTCCAAAATTACCAAAAAGTTGATAACGTTATATTTGCGCAGCCCTTTATGGAACAGAATATCAAAACGAGGAACTATTTAAAATAGAAAATCTTATCATTTCAACTATTTGGAGATAATATTTAATAAATGGAATGATGGTGAAAATATATTTATATATTCCCCCAAAATATTATTAGATTTATTCATCCATTTTTGATAATTTAAATACACAACTGTGTTGCCATCATGAACAGATAACCAGTAAAGTTTTTATGCATTTTTATAGGCATTATAAGTCACATTATGAGAAATAAAATTGTAATCTATAAAAGCAGACAATTTTATAAAAAAACTAGTCGTTGGGGGCCATCGTAATACTTACCCATCATGGATATGCATACTATAACATATGGAAATAAAATATGTGGAAACTATTTGTAAAATGCATTGCAAATTCAAAAAAGAATTTAAATGTATATTTAAATATTTTTAATATGCATAGTAATGCTCTATTAATGAATTGTTGATGAACCAATTTCGACAAATTATATAAAACACCGAACTACTCAAATAGTACCGCATGGCGTAAAAGAAACATCCTTATAACTCCAAAAATAATAATCCCATTAACTAGCAGTTTACTGTGTCGGATTAAGCGTCTCATTTCCAATTAAAATACATCTTTGAATTGAAATTTGGATGAAATACAGGGTCATGAAAATTCAAAAAATGCTGAAAACAGGATTAGAAATATCTCGGCAACTAATAATCCAATTGACTGTTTTTATGCAAAATTTATGTTATTTTATTACCTTTTATGTCCACTCCTTAAAATAAAAAAAAATTCGAAAAT
The DNA here is from genome assembly GCA_964019185.1 of Maratus speculifer. Lineage (NCBI taxonomy): Eukaryota > Metazoa > Arthropoda > Arachnida > Araneae > Salticidae > Maratus > Maratus speculifer. The sequence continues at coordinate 297,910,265 of OZ025297.1, read as the reverse complement.
TTTTATATACCTTTTATCAGAAAGAATTTTACGAGAGTTAGAAAAAAATAGTTCCGGATAATCGAGGTTACTGATATTAAATAGGCTTCGTCCCATTTGTACATACTAAACACATACAAAATTTCAAGTCTCTATCTCAATTTGTTCGGGAGATAGAGCGTTTACAGCAGCGGTTCCCAAACTTTTTGGCTCGCGGAGCCCTTTTTGGGAAAAATTTCTAAGGCGGAGCCCCTGAACCCAACAATATTCTATGGTTTATAAATAATTTTTTTATGCCTATGGAGCACAGAAAAATCTGATGGATAAAAACTCGAGCCAGAAATGATTCTCAGTCTGGCCCTTTCTTGATACAGAAGTTCTAAATTCATACTAGAAATTTTAAAAATCTCAAATATTAAAACAAAATCTTTTTACCAGAGCGGTGTTTAAGCAATACTGTTGACACGTTGACTGCCAAGCGAAAACTGTTAATGTTCACCAGGGTGCCAGTTGTGTGTGTCTGTGTGTGTAATTTGAGTATTTGGAACATAAAATCAATATTTTTAAATCTGACTCATTTTGCAACACATAGGCATGAAAGAGTTCCTCCTAAAGGAGGAATTCCACATTTTTTAAAGCAATTTTGGACATTCTCTGGGTTAATGCAAAAATGCAAAGAAAATTTTAGAAAGCTATTATTGGGTGTGGTCTGAAGCATTGCCTGACATTTTGTCGATTCAAACCCTTGGAGTTTGTTCTTGAATTGTTGTGAAAAAGACATAAAATGGAAAATTAGCTTATATAAGCATCTGAAAGTCAGTCATATAAATGAAGATGTTCAAAATGTCTTAAGAATGATTTTTTTTACTTTAAAATTTTAAAGTGAAAGGAAGTGTTTTTGGAATAGAATAATTTGTACTATTTATACAACACTTTTGGGTAATTTCTGTGATAACTTTTTCGAGATGTATGTCCGAAGCAAACGATATTGTTAATAATTTCTAAGTTATGAACCAAAAAACAGTAATATGTGCAGTTACATTTAATTCGATTGTATATGTAGCTATTAAAATGACGCTTAAATTATACGACTTTGGTGCCACTAAATAGATGAAGAAATTTTTCCACCTTTTTTTCATGTCTGAACACCTAGGGAGATTCTCATCCTTGCTATCAAAAATAATAGCCAAAGTACCCCACGAAAGTTAGTGTAAATTCTTCCATGAGTGGTCAAGGCTTATTTGATAACCAACTAAATTTGCCATTTATCATTAAAATAATTTATTAAGATTTATGTTTCTATCGTATAATCTCTTAAATTGGAAAATTTTTAAATATATGTAAGGATAAGCTTGTGAGATTATTGGTTTGGATTTTCTGTCTATTATTTTTTTCTATTATTTTATTTTCTATATTTTTATTTATTTTCTATTATATTAGGTTAGAATTGTTTGAATTTTAATTACAATAAAAAAGAGAAAAATGTGGAAAGTATTTCATTTTCTACAACAACTTTCTAGCTCATACAATCGGCACATATATCAATTTGCACAAACCACGTATGTCTGACATGACACATCATATATAAGGAGTCCAATAATCAAACTCCAAAACCATTTTCATGTAACTCGTACCGTTTTTGATAGCCAAGGCCTGAAGAGTTGAAACACCATGGCTATCATATCTGATAGCCAATGGCCCAACGGAAACATCACTGGCCTTCACAAATGACAGCCATGGCAGTCCAAGTGATAATGGGTTCATGGGATCCATTTTTAAAATATAAAATATTCTTTTGGGATTTCCAATATTAATTCTGAATTAAAGATGAAAATGGTAACCATGTCTGGATTATGTATTGCATATGGGCTTACGTAAAACGATTTTTTATGGCGAAAACCACACACACACAGAAAAAAAGGTACGTTATACAGTTGTTGCATTGTGATACTTCTGTATAATTCCAATAATACTCCCTAAGAAAAGAAAATGGGTAGTTCCAGTCATCCATGAGAAAATATGTAACACGTTTTCGCTAGTACCACCTACCCGTATTTGAATTATGTGATTATGGAATATTTTTTAGTGCTTCTTTAAGTCTCTAGTACTACTTCTGAACATGCAACGAAAATGAATCCGCTCTCAGCTTCTTTTTTTGAACCATTTTTAAGAACTACATTTAGAAACAAGTCATCGTTTTAACATTTAAGTGGGCGGGGAAAAATCTATAAGCTGAATTGTTAGGTGAAAAATTGTTTACTTTTTGGGTACTTTATTTAAAGTATTTGGCTATTGATTATAGTTTTGAAAGAAACTTTTTTTGTCATTGCTTTTGCCTCAAAACAGATAAGCAGGTAAAAACTACACATGTTAAACGAACTGCAACTAGTAGAAAAACTTTACTAACAAAATAGAAAGTATGGGTGGGATTAAATTTATATCAGGGCAGGCATTCATTGACCAAACGTCTAAGCAAGAGGTGGAGCTGAGCAAAATTTCAAATTCTCAGGGTGATAACAAATGTAAAGAACCAATATAAAATTCTTTATATTCCTATTGACTTATTTCTGATTGGAAAATGTGGCAGAGACCAATTAAAAGAAAATTTTACAGGGGTTGTAACGCTGAAAAAATGCGTTTTCAGCAATATACATTGCTTCTGAAATTAAATACAATTATGTAAAATAGCATAGTAAATTTAAAGAACTAAGAAATTATAAAAATAAAACAAACAGATTAAAGCAATTAAAGTTACGAAAAGGGAAAAAAACTATATATACAACGTATATAAATATTACATGAATCTAATGAGGGGTTTGTTAAATGATACAAGCTATTACAAAAAAGGGGCATTTTATATGACATTTTTTCTAGGGGCATTTTTTCTTGCTGTACAATGAAAAACAGTATAGAAAGTTTAAATATGCAAATAACTTAAAACATTGAACTTTTGTTCAAAACTTTACCACAAATCACACAGAGAAGCCGATCATCATATGTTTCAATAAATCTTATTTTATAAGTAATTTTCATCGTATTTTAGTTTTTTATCGAGATTGCCTTCCCCCCAATGTCTCGGTTCTGTCTTGCTTTGATGACAATACTTGATTTGGGGTGCACAGTACAGAAATAATTTCATTGTCCAAAAGCTCTTTTGTAGCTTCATCTGATTATGAAGTGTGAGAAATAAAGAATTAAATACAAACATATCAATAGGCGGAGCTTCAAAGAACAAAACTGTTCTCAAGCACAGTTATTCAGCAAGCAGAGTTAACAGCACTGGCGGGCCTTTTCTGTTTTGATTGACGTTGTGCATTCGATTTAGAATACTATTTCCTGTAGCCTAATTTAAATTGAATTTTTTAAACACATAAAATGCAGAAACATATAATAAAGCAATTCAAACCAAAAATATTATACAGAAAATAAATAGCTTTGGGGTGTATTATTGTATTTTCCATCCCAATTAAATGTATATTTATTTTTGTCATGCACATACACAAATTCCTACATACTTTTGAAAATCTTTCACTTACAATATGCTAATTTCTTTCATAATTTGATTATTTTCCTGGAACATCGCGGAGCCCCTAGAAAGTTCAGGCGGAGCCCCAAGGGCTCCGCGGAGCACACTTTGGGAACCTCTGGTTTACAGAAACACAGACAGACGGCAATTATTATATTTTTTTTTTATCTAAAAATATGTTTTTCGGAATCTCCAGTATCTGAAACGTGTCAAAAAGTCAAAAAAAAAAAAAAAAATCGATTTTCAAAACGATTGCAAGACTTGCCCTATACTACGTATGATGGGTAAGTAAAAACAGCAAATATTTTATTTATAAAAGTAGAACTTTTAGTTATCTACAGTAGACACATTTCTTCTTGACAGTATTTAGCATAATAAACGCCAAGCTAAGTTATCATTTTTAATATACAACATTCCTAAATGACACCTTGAGAAAATTTTTCTTGGAAGATTTGTAAAATCAACACCAAAACTAAAACAATCGAAGGCTGTAGTGACAAGTTAAATTGATTCGTTAGCGTATTATTAACTTCTTTGTTAGTCAATGAAGCGATTTCAGATTACGAAACCTTTCAATGCCACGCAGATAAAAGATTTTAAAGGCATTGAAAACGAGCATATAATCCGATTCTATCTCTGTTATTTCCTACGCCTGCTCATAACATATATAGCCTTTAATTGGAATATCGTCTGATCTCTTTCTGTCTTAGAATATATCCGATGTTACGTTTAAATCAAGTTTTAAACTTACCCGAAGTAACATTATAGCTAAGCCGTTTTAGAGACTATTATTAGTCTGAGACGGGTTTGAATTTAAAAAGATATTGTTATTTATTTGAAATTATATAAGCCATATTAAGTTGTTAGAAATAATGACCTCCGTCGGTAATTATTCAAGCATAAAATCAATGATAATAAACCCACTAATGATAAACGATTTCTCATCAGCTTCAAATAGTAAATTTTCTGATCAATAACCTCGTGAAAGAAAACTGAGATACTTACCAAAATCAGCTTATGCTTTATCCATTTATGCTTTAAAGGAAAGAAGGGGAAAAAATACTTTTTTAGCAAATTTTATAATTATTATTTCTTTGTTAACCAAGATTAATATTTTTTAATCTTTACCTTCTGCAAGTAATTCAATAAAATCTACAGATGAGGTAGATTTTTACTGCTTTACCGATAATTTCTTTTGGATTTAATTCAACCCATTTTCATAATCGAAGTGCTTGCTTTTTTCGTAATCGGACTTATTTTCCATCTTGTAGAAAATTATTTAAAAAAGATAATAATAATGAAATAATTTCTAAAAAAATATTTTTTGAATAAAATCATACGTTTTTTAACAATTTTAATTCACTGCTCGTAGAATAATTTGTATTTTCAATAAACCTGATTCAAATGAAATTTAATAAATATATATTTAAATTTCAAAATCGTCCATGTTAATTTTTTTTATTACATTAGTCATTTACAATTCTTTTACAATTTTTTATTACAATAGTCTCTTTTGATGATAATTTTTTTCAACAATTGTCTACAACATGTGCTGACTATATATTAAAGGTACCATCTGTTAAGTGACATCTAATGGTATATATCTCAAAACTACATTGATTATTTTTTTTACTAATCTAAATAGACCAATCTGAAAACTGAGTCGGACCAAGGTACAATACTTTACCTAAGCTGCTATCAGATTTACCAACATTTCGAGAGACTTTTGAGCCAACACTTGATTTCCTCCAACTTTTCGAGAAATATCCTCCCAACACCCAGTGTGATAGCAAACAGCAATGTCTCCCCGACTTTTTTCAACAGTTCCAAAAAAGTCTGGGCTAGCCGAGATTTTTCATCCAACATCGAACATTTCAACGAATCAGAGATAAGCGACGGATACGAATAGGGAGATAAATATTAACGGCTGGTACTAGGAAAACTGGTTTTCCTGCTTTTCCTCCAACTTTTTCAAAGACAATTGTAACCTTTTTCTCTCTTTGAACGGGAAAAAGTTGGGGTTAAAATCGGCTGAAAAGTTTGTCTCGCGTAAAGTTCGTGAATCTGATAACAGCTTTATAGTCCAAGAGCCGACAGCACAATAAAAAGAAAATTGCCCAGTTAAACTGATGGCATTAAGCTCACAGGCTACGCATACTAATTGCACATTACACCCTTGTATTTTCAAGGGTTAATTCCGTTCGAAAAAAAATTAAGAAGGGGAAACAGCTCTCCCCTTTCCCCTTTTTTATACTTAATCATTGAACCTCCTAAACTATCAAGGACATGCTTTAGCATATAAAAAATTTATATTCAAAATTCAGAGCAAATCGGATAATTCTTAATAAAAAACCCATTTAGAATTTATATAATTTAAGAGGAGTTATCCCCCTCTTTTATACTTAACCATTAAACTTCCAAAACTATTCAGAGATTTGAACGAAATCTGACAATTCTGCTTGAAAAACCCATTTATATAAATTAAGGGGAGGGGCATTAGAACCCCCATTCCCCCTGTTTATACTTATTCAACGAACACCTAATAACAGTCACGGAATCGCCTCATCAGAATGATCCTATATCTAAATTTTGAACGAAAACTGTTAATTCTGCATGAAAATCACGTTTATATCAATTAAGGGGAGGGGCATGAGCCCCCCGTTCCCCCTCTTATACATATCGAATGAACTCCAAAAATTAATCAGGGAAGCGCCTTATCAGGATATACCTATATACAAAATTTCAAGTGGATCCGATATTTTTATCATGAGTTATCGCGTTACACACGTACGAACGTACATACAGAACGGGCGGGCACATAAGCTCTCAGGCTATGATAGCCTGTGAGCTAAAAACCTGTATCGTCCAGCACAAAAAAAAAAAAAAAAAAAAAAGAAAAAAAAAAAAAAAAAAAACCTTTATTTTATGGAAGAGTAGATATAGGATAATCTAATGATCCATGCCTGCTGGAAGTGAAGTTGTGCATAAGCCAAAAATTAATACAATTAGTGGTTCACTCGTGGGTTCATCATTATGTTTGTCCTACACAGAAAGGTATGAATGCAATTAAAACTGGGAGCAGAAAAACACAATGTTAAATATACGAGCGAACCACTAGTGGTATTAATTTTTCGCTTATGCACCACTTTACTTCTGGCAGACATGGAGCATTAGATTTCCCTATTACTACTCTTGCATAAAATAAAGGTTTTCTTTCTTGTGGTCGATGACATAGGTTTTTGTGCTGTCGGCTCTTGGACTATTATTTATATTCACGTTTTTGTATGTTTTATTGCTTTTACAACATCCTTTTATCATTATTGTGAAAAATCTTACATTCGTAATAAATCATAAATTGCTGTAACATAAAAAGTACGGCACGCGGGTACTTAAATACACACACACAAGCACAAAATAATAATAAATAAATAAATAAATAATACAGTATCTCTGTTGAAACATTAAAATTCGTATTCTGAAATAAAGTCATTTAAAACTTCCAAATTAAAGCAAAACATAAAACATCTAGACGAGTCCAGTACTTTAAACAAAATTTAAATTTTCTACTAAAATGTTTAGATCTGAAATTATTTCTGCTTGACGTAAAATTTAAAAATCACATTTTAAAAAAAACTTTAAATTATATTTAATGATTTAACTGCAATTGCAAAAAGATAATTATGATACTTATCGCCTTTTAAAATTTAATTGTTGCAATTATTTAACGAAATTTTTATGTTATCCTTTAAACTTGGAATGCTATTTAAGGAAAGCTTTTGTTTTAAAAATTGGAATTTAATTACATCTATTGCATATAAATTATAACGAAAGTTTTTAGCCTTGAACTTTGCTATTTGGCGAGAAACGTTGTCTGGGCTTTTAAGAATTTCAGTTAAAAGAGGATTATCATGAAATTAGAGAGAGGATTAGAGATATTCTTTTAGAGTAAATGGAGCTTTTAATTAACTCTTTCGGGTCTAGTGTACTATTAATAGTACATGTCTTTTCATCGAGTATTATTTTGTCTTAACAGTTACTTAGTTACTTTCAACATATAGAAATGATAGCATATGGCTATAACCTTTATTATTATGACTTCATTTATGTTTTAACATTTAATAATAATAGTAATAATAAAAGTTTACTTAATTCTCTTTATACCGTTGGCGATTTCTTTATTTGATACATTATGTTTCATCTCTAAATTTAAAATATAAATTACTTTCCTGAACCAATCATGTGCGATAAAATGAAAAAAAAAAACATTAGAAATTTGCAATACTCTCTCTAATTGTATTGTAACAAGTTATTTTCCAAACGTCTTCAAAAACTCTTCCTTAACTTATTATCATATAAATATGAAATTGAATAATACGCAAAAAAGGAAATTCGTTAGATTTCAGACAATGAAATAATCTTTAATCATAAATAAATGTCTTTGGATAGCAACGATTAACATTATTAAAATAAAAATAAGCTTGTTCTCAGCATAGAAAAAAATTCAGACCCGAAAAGGTTAAAAATCAAAACACACAGATGAACCTTTGAAAAATGTTTTGGAAATTCTATGTCACATGTGGGATAGTTTTTCTACATATTATTATAGTCCAAGAGCCGACAGCACAAAAACCTATGTTATTGAGCACAAGAAAAAAAAATCTTTATTTTATGAAAGAGTAATAATAGGGGAATCTACTGATCCATCCACTGCCGGAACTGAAGTGGTGCAATTAATACCACTAGTGGCTCACTCGTAGGTTTATCATTATGTTTTCCTGCTCCCAGTTTTCCAACCTTTGGTTGTACGCCAAACACAATGTTAAACCAACGAGTAAACCACTAATGGTATTAATTTTTGACTTATGCAGCATTTCACTTCCGGCCGACAATGCATCATTAGATTCCCCTATTTCTATACTTCCATAAAAGATAGGGTTTTTTCTTGTGCTCGATAACATATAGGTTTTTGTGCTGTTGACTCTTGATTATTATATTACTGTTTTAACAATGTTATTATATCGAAAATTAAATGAACTAAAGCTAATTATGAAAATGTAGGGATTTTGCTATTTTTAATGTATAGTTTATATCTTAACAAATTAGAAGTCAATATATATAGTAGGTATTTGTTTATATGTCACGTGTCGGACTTTTTGTCAGTTTTTCATGAAATGGGGCTGAACAGCGTAGATTATTTAGGTCTAGGATTTAAAATGTAGAGATTTTTAAACCTATTAAAAACAGATAGCTACTTAGGTAGAATGTTTAAAATGTGGAGATTTTTAAACCTATTAACGGACCATTCCATATCACGTTTTAAGAGATTTTCTATTTATTACTGTTGCTTTAACAATGTTATTGTCAGGTTCTGATGAACAATACTATTTAGAACTATTGTTATTTGATATTATCTTTTTACTTGTGTGTTGTATTCGTGTCGCTATCTGTGTACTGGGAATTTTTTAAATAATATTTTTTTCTTATGTGGAAATTAATCGAGGCTAGTTTGAGTTAGATAGTATATGTTGAAAGAAGTTAAGAGAGAAAGATTTAGATGTATCAATAGAGTGGGGGTTCTCTTGCCATTCAAAATGCATACCTCAGATAAAGCAGACAAAAGAATTCACGCACTATCTAGTGAGAGAACGGACGTCTCGGGATGGTATTCTTTCGAGAGGGAAGGGTGCTGTTGATAGATATGTATCCCCGTAGGTTCTTTTGGAAAAGACTGGGATAGCTGACAAAGGGCAGTCTGGTGTTAGGACTTCGTGATGAGATGTTGACTTTTTCCTGAGTTCTCGTACAGAGTGTTTTTAGGTTGTGTTAGGCTCTTGGAGGATAGAGCTAATGTACTGGGAGATTAAGAGTAATCTCCGATAAATCTAATTTAACTACCATAGTGTCAGAGAGATATAGAGTAGTTTAACAGTACACAGAAAGTATTTGCCGTATTTAAGTTAATGTCGGTCCAGATCATCTAAATCCGAGTTCTTAATTGTAAATATTGTTTTGTTATTTGTAAATAATGTGTAAATAAATCGTTAGTTAAGTTTAAGTTAGTATTATTTCGATAAGTCTCTCACAGCGTGCCCGATATCACGTAATTATATCGGTGGTGGCCGCATTTCAAAATACAGGAACATTCTTCGAAGTCGTGTAGAAGAAGAGGGAATGTCACAATTATTATATCCTCAAATACAAAAAAAAATGCTAATATGAGAATCTATACAGTTTTCTTTTATTTGTAATGCATAATTTATATTGTAACGACTTATAAATTAGTAGATATAGGTATTTATGTAAGAGTCATTCATGTGCAGGACAACTGCCTGTTTTTCACTGAATAATTCTAATAAAGTTCCTAAAGAAAAAAAATATATTTTCAATGAGGTTTTACAATTATCATTTTTATTGAATAGAACTTTTTTTATTCTAATTCAAATTCGATATTGACCGATACGTTAAATTTTCCATGCTTACGATCCACAATACACTTTCTATGCATTAAACTGATTCGCCTCATATTTAGCGCAAAATGGTCTACATCATAGGTTCCCAACGGGGGCGATACCGCCCCCTAGTGGGCGGTGGAGTCTTCCAGGGGGGCGGTAGCAAGTCTAAAGAAAAATGGGGGGCGTTAGGGCAGTCAGGGGGGGCGGTCATGGCATACCTACCTATTGAGGAACTAATATAGTGAAAAAAATTGATCTCCTTTGCACTCTCGGATTTGGCACCCGAATTGGTACCCAGTCGAAAAACCAAGCTAATTTCCACCATTTGGCAACTCCAGCTCCGGCAGTAACCTTCGGAACTTTCTAGGGTTACGCTCCGGCGCACTAGATTCATGCCGAACTGGGTACCAATTATCCGAAACAAAATGGATTTGCTTCAGCCTCTATTATAAGAGGTCCCCAATCCGTGACAAAAGATAACTGCACCTTTAAATGGAAATCTTTACAAGTGAACCTAAATCTGCGGGGTAGGGGGGTAGGGTAGGAATTGAATTTATTTTACTAATGTTTAAAAACACACGGAACACGTAGAAGAGATAAAATGGAGGCGAACAGAAATTTATTTTATCAGGCGAAAAACATTGTTGCTCAATTCTTTCAAGAATGTCAAAATATCCCAGTGGAACACGAAAAATCGCTATGACGCGGATTGAATATCATTATGAATTCAAAAATTGTGGAGTACAAAATTCGCGATAAGTGGCTAGCTAAAAGTTTTAAACAGATTTTTATTTTTTTATTAACCTGTATTTCCAGAAAGGTATGACGTATGCCTGAAAAGTTATTTTTAAACGAATCCGTGATTTGAATCACTTCAAGAAATTAGTATATTCTTAGTGAAAGTGTTAAAAATCGTTGTATCTATAAATTTGTTCAAAAGTAAATTTATTTAAACTTAAATAGGGAGAAATTTTATGTTTCAAAATATCTTAATCGAAGAAGAAATGCCAGCAGTACAGTATTGAGCATTTGAAATGTGAATCTAAGCATCTCCTACAAACTAATCGTTACCTATGGGCTTAATTTGCCAAAAAGATTTTTCAAATGAAGCCATGAAGCCTTCTACACTGTTAAAAATCTTGTTCTAGTCTGAACCAAAAAAGTTTGTTTTTTGGTGTTCAATATCTGCCACCGTAAGATGGTGAAATCTTGAACCAAAATTTGAAGCTCCCATTGAAGCATAATTCCAATACTTGGAACGAGGTTGAACTAGGAAGCTCCAAATGTTGGTACGAGATTTCACCATCTTATGGTGGCAGCTATTGAGCAACAAAAAACAAACTTTTTTGGTCCAGACTAGAACAAGATTTTTAACAGTGTAGGCTACTAGAGCATTTGAATAAATGCGTGCTGATACTAGAAAATACAAAGATATGTGATATTTTTATTTTCTTCTATCTTTACAAAAGAAAGTATTTTGGATTCGTGAAAATTTTCAAGTTCTGGTCTGTGACGGAATTACATGTGTAAAGAATTGAACTTTACATACTGAATTGCCTACGTGGGAGCTTGTCATTGTGCTGTTTCTTAGAAATATTGGGCCGCACAAGTTGAAGTTTTTTTCGTTGACAAGAGAGCACTTTGGTTTAGACAGCAAATATTTTCTCAGAATTTGTGTAAAGGTGCCGCCGAATGCTTTCATGTTGAAACCCAACAGGTGTTAGTTTTTCTCACGATAGTTCGTGAGTGACCTCAGCATTTTCAGGTGACCAACGATAGAAGAAGTTAAGCCTGACATCATGTGGAGGTGCTCTAATAGGTTCTAGAGGGCCCCTCCCTATGGAGGTTGCTTTTCAAGTGAGGACACCAGACAAGAGACCTTGGGTGGTGTGTTGTGAAAAAGCCTGGGATCAGACAGGCAGTCCAGTGAGATTCTGGAGAAAGATTTTCCTCGTACAAGGAGGAGGGAAGGAAGCAAGATTCGTCTAGGTCCACGGTGACCTTATGACACGGGAATTGGACAATCTAAAAACCGTAAGACGACAGTTGATAATTTTCTGTGTTCCGGGAACACTCGCACAAGACTCAAGACTCACCCCTAAAAAAATGCGATGCTGGATCATTTTATTATTTAAATAAGACTTTGTGTAAATAAATATTATTTAATCCCTTAAATTGATTCAGTGGGTAAATTTCTTCTCATACGCTACCGGACTAATCTTTTAGTCCGAGGGGAAATTTGCAACAGCTGGTGGCAAGCGGTGTGATTTTGTGTCAAGGCGAACTGGAATACAAAAGGCGAATTGGAATTCGAAAAGAACTCTGAAAAGTGACAAGATTTTCAGTGTTGTGTACCTTAAGGATACTATTGATTAACAATGTGGTGTGTGGTGATAAGACACTTAGTGATCTGAATTGCTGAAAAGAGACATTCTTTACGAACAGTATTGGAGAGGAAAAGAATCCGTGAATACTTAGGGCTGGACAAAGCGACGTATCTGAAAGGAGTCCATTGTTGATTAGAGGTGATTGACAGAATCAAGCGGGGTAAGTGAATTCTTTTATCTCAGCATGGTATGGCATTTATGGCATTGTTCATAAAGTTTAGGAATTGTTATTATCTGGTATATGTTTTTATTTATCTTAGCTAGTTCAGTTATTGGATTTTGACATGTAAAATGTCTCACTAGAGATCAATGAAAGATTGCATTTAACAGTTGGTTGCAATAAGAAATTTTTCTATTAGATTATTTTTATGTAAAATCTTTCTGTGCCCATGTAAAAAAAAAAAAAAAAAAAAAAAAAAAAAAGTACTTTAAGAAAATCAATTATTTTTACAGTTAAGAAAATTTTCAGCATATTATTTTGCTAGTGAAAAAGAGTGTTAAGAAAAATTTACTTGAACAGTTTCTAGATTTTAATAATTTAATGTTCTAATCTGCTTTTAAGGAGATTATTTCTGAGGGTTTAACTAAATATTTTAAGGTGTAATAATGTGGCATGATGATGGTTGCAGATGAGAGGCATTTTGTTGTTTTCAATGAAATTTTAAACGGGGAATAGTGTACTTCTAATTAATGTGTAAATTTATAACTGAATGATATATTTTGTGCATGCTTATATATTTTTTCTGTTATTGTATTTTTTTTTTGTATTTGTGCAATTTGTGAGGTTAAGTTTTCAAAATGTCAGATTGGAAAAGTTTCAAAAGGGTTGATTTGCAAGTGTTAGCAGGGGAATTGGATGTTCAGATTGACGAAAATGACACGATTGCGAAAATAATAAAAAAAATAGAATCGGCTGAAGATTTTGATAAAGATTTTGCGTTGGCACAAGCCAAAAATATGTTACATGATCGAGAAACTTTGGTAGCTGAGGAAAAGGAAAGAAAAAAAATGGAGAGGGAAGATAAAGGAAGAGACAGGGCATATGAATTGGAAAAATTAAAATTATCGCAAGAGGCAGAGACGCGTAGTGTGGCATCAAATAATGGGGCGGAGAGAATTAATAAATTGCCTTTAAAATCCTTAATACATCGTTTTGATGAGAGTCGCTCAGAAATATCTTTATTCTTAAATTTGTTTGAGAGACAGGCAAAAAAAGTAATTTAGAAGATGATGAATTAGTAACTAATTTATTGGCGCTTCTACCTGTAAATGTGGCAGAATTAATTCTTAGAGAACCAGCACACTTAACAGATAATTATGAGTATGTGAAAGGTAAATTATTAGAATGGTACAAATTAAATGCAGAATCGTATAGATTAAAATTCAATCAACATCAGAGAAATCCAAATAATCCGTGGAGAGATTCAATTTTTGAATTAAATAGCTATTTGGAAGGTTGGTTGAACTCTGTAAAAATCACAACTTTTCAGGAATTAAAGAATCTATTAATTACCGATCAGATTAAAAAAAGAGCGCCGCAAGAGTTGAAAGACCATCTAATAGATGTTTGGTCAAATTTCACGGACCCAGAAATTTTAGTAAAACGTTTAGATGAATTAGAAGTTGTAAAAAAATCGCAAAGAAAAACCTTTCAAGTGAAATCCTTTGGGGAAAAAAATCGAAAAAATAGCCCTCGTGTAGAGAACAAAAGCGTTGAAAATTTCAATTGGCGAGATAGGGATTCGGAAAGAGAAAGGGTTTTTGAAAAGAGACGGGTAAACAGATGTTTTCTTTGTAACTCTTCAAGCCATTTTAAGGCCGAATGTCCGGAACTAAAGAAAAGGGAAAAAGATACTGTTAAAGTGAATCATATGAGTAAACCTTCAGATTTTGAAACAGGATTTAAACCTTATTTGAATCGGGCAAAAATAAATGGGCGTGAAGTTGTCACCCTCCGTGACACGGGAACGAACTTAGATCTGCTAAGTGAGGAACATGTAACAAAGAATCAATTGACAGGGGATTATGTCTTTGTGAAACAACCTTTGGATTCTAACATACGGTGCCTGCCTGTGGCACAAATAGAAATCGCTTTTGATGGAGTGTGGGTTCTTAAGACAGAGGCAGGGGTTGTCAATAAAGAATCGGATTTGCGTTATTACCTCTTGGGAAATAAAACGCAAACGCTTATTGATTCTGTCAGACAGCACGTAAGTGAGGTGAATGCAGTGATTACCAGATCACAAGCCAGGAAGGAACCTGTCAGTTTGATGGATGAGGCTAGGGAAAATATGGAATGTGTAAACACAGAAGGGATACAAGTGGGGTATTCGGAAGATGAATCAGACGATACTATTGTGAGGCGTGAAAGGGGTTTGGAACTTTTAGACAAAGATGAAATTTTGAATTGGGAATTGTTACCTAAAGATTTAAATGACAAGTTCGGGAATTTAGCACGGGTTAGTCGTCAGGAATTCAAGACCGAACAGGAAACAGATCCTTTGTTAAAAGAAGTTAGGGAAAAAGCGAAACATAAGAAGTCTCACTTTGAAATTATGAATGACTTAGTGTTTAGGAAGACACTGGATAACAAAGGAGGGGAGAGATTACAGTTGGTAATACCTTCAAAATTCAGATTAGATGTGCTAGGAGCCTGTCATGAGGGTATTTCTTCGCATCTCGGAGAGATGAAGACAAAATATAAGGTGTTGCGTCATTACTTTTGGCCAAATATTATCAAAGAGATAGAAGATTATGTTAAGACATGCGATAGTTGTCAGCGCGTTGGTAAGCCTAAAGAGATAGGGAAAGTTCCTCTCAGGCGTGTACCTATTATTGGAGAAATTTTTTCAAAGCTATCCGCTGATGTCGTAGGCCCTTTGCCTAAGTCGGAAAAAGGAAATAGCTTTATTTTAACGGTAATTTGTATGGCGAGTAGATATCCCGAAGCTTTGCCGTTACCTAATGTAAGATCGGAAACTATTATTGAAGCATTAATGTGGGTATTCAGTAGATTAGGTTATCCCAGAGAATTACAAACAGATCTTGGGCGATACTTTATAAGCGAGTTAACAACTACATTCTTGAATAAATTTGGAGTTAAATTAACTCATTCCTCAGTGTGTAGGCCCCAATCGAATGGCAGTATCGAGCGATGGCATCGGTCTGTGAAAAGATTATTGAAAGTACTTTGCACAGAAAATGGTGCAAGTTGGGAGGCAAATTTGCCGCATGCGTTGTTAGCCTTACGAACGGTAACTCATGATACTACGGGATTTTCTCCGGCTGAGTTAGTACATGGGAAGAATTTACGAACTCCCGAAGCTTTACTCTTTGAAAAATGGACGGGGGAGAAGAAGAGAATGAATTAATTACTGAGTATGTGTTTAATTTGGTCAATAGGCTAAAAGATTGTCAGGAATTAGCAGTTGAAAATATGACCGAAGCGCGAGAAAAGAGAAAGTCGTGGTATGACAAAACGGCGGTTGAGAGAAAGTTCAACGTAGGTGATGAGGTGTTAGTTTTGAATACCAACAAAAAGAACAAACTTTCGGTGTCGTGGATAGGTCCTGGGAAAATTCTATCTAAAATCTCTGAGACAAATTATGTCGTAAATGTTCCTGGGAGGCGTGAGAAATCTCAAATATTTCATGTTAATCTCTTAAAGCCGTATTTAAGAAGAATTGAGTTAGTCAATTTCGTAGCGCAAGAGATAGATGAGATCGAGGACAACATAGACTTGGATATAGCATTTCCGGAAGCTGGCACTGAGATTTATAACTTTGAAAATGTTATAAAAGATAGCAATTTGAACTCTAGATGCACCTCGGCGCAAATTGAGTAGCTGAGAGAATTATTAGATAAGTTTAGTTCTTTATTTTCAAATGATCCGGGACGCACTGATTTAATGGAGCACGATATCGAATTGTTAGAGTATAAACCTGTTAAAATGAAACCTTACAGATCTTCGCCTAGGCAAACGGAAATTTTGAGGAAAGAAATTAAAAGAATGCTGGAACTGAATATCATTGTTGAAGGGGAATCGGATTTTACCTCCCGTATGATTCTAGTAGAGGCACCTGGGAAAGATCCTAGACCCTGTATAGATTATAGGAAATTGAATGAGATCACCAGGGCAGAATTTTTTCCTTTACCGAACATCGAGGACCGGGTAGAGAAAGTTGCCAGTGCAAAGTACATTACGGTGTTAGACCTCACAAAAGGGTATTGGCAAATTCCGTTGACCGCTAGAGCTCAAAGGCTGGCCGCTTTTGTAACCAGTTTTGGTTCCTATATACCTCTGGTCATGCCATTTGGAATGTTAAATGCGTCCTTTAGATTTTCGAAATTTATGGATAAGATGTTAAGAGGGTTAGAAGAATTCTGCCTACCTTATCTTGATGATATGGCCATATTTTTGGAAACGTGGGAGGATCATATGTTGCATTTGGAAAAAGTACTTATGAGAGTCGAAGAAGCTAAAGTGAAGATTAAATTAGCCAAGTGTAAATTTGCGCAAAAGTCTGTTAAATACTTAGGACATGTGGTAGGCGACGGAAGGCGCACCCCAGCCGAAGCAAAAATTCGGGCGATTTTAGATTTGCCCACCCCTAAAAATAAAACCGAAATACGTCGATGTTTGGGTATGGCGGGTTATCACTCCCGCTACATAAAAGATTATGCAGTTATTGTAGAACCATTAACTCGCGCACTTAAAGGGAAAAATAAAAGGGACAAAATAAGGTGGAGCGACGAAATGGAAAAGGTGTTTCAACAGTTGAAAACGAAACTGACGGAGGAACCTATATTGTATGCTCCCAACTATGCGAAGGAGTTTATAATACAAACTGACGCTTCCGAAAAGGGTATCGGGGTCGTTTTAGCGCAACGTGACGGATTAGAGGAGCATCCCGTAATTTACTTAAGTCGGAAATTTACGGAAACCGAAAAAAGTTTCTGCGTGACAGAGAAGGAATGTGCGGCTATCATCTTTGCAATTAAGAAATTGCGTCATTATATTGACGGCCAACTCTTTTCGATAGAAACCGATCACAATCCTTTGGTTTTTTTAAAACGTAATTCTGGCAACAATCCGAGATTATTAAGATGAGCGCTCATACTGCAACCTTATCATTGCGCCATAAAGCATAGACCGGGACGAGATATTGCCCACGTGGATTATCTTAGTCGTGTAGAATAAATTCTTCCAGAGTTGTTTTTTTGTTATACTTTTTGTAAGTTAATTTGATTTATTTAATAGTTTGTAACCCAGAAAATGTAATTAGTTCAGTTTTCTTTTTTAATCAAAGAATCTTATTGATCATGTGTATATGCTTATATATCTGTAATTTTGTTAAAAATGTATTAGAGGGTGTCTATAAATGCCATTCTGAGATACTGGAATTTGCTAACCCATTTTAGTGATATCAGATTCTTCATGCAAGCCCGAAAAATCATCTTTAGAAGGGGGTGTTGTAAAGAATTGAACTTTACAGATTGAATTGCCTACGTGGGAGCTTGTCATTGTGCTGTTTCTTAGAAATATTGGGCCGCACAAGTTGAAGTTTTTTTCGTTGACAAGAGAGCACTTTGGTTTAGAGAGCAAATATTTTCTCAGAATTTGTGTAAAGGTGCCGCCAAATGCTTTCATGTTGAAACCCAACAGGTGTTAGTTTTTCTCACGATAGTTCGTGAGTGACCTCAGCATTTTCAGGTGACCAACGATAGAAGAAGTTAAGCCTGACATCATGTGGAGGTGCTCTAATAGGTTCTAGAGGGCCCCTCCCTATGGAGGTTGCTTTTCAAGTGAGGACACCAGACAAGAGACCTTGGGTGGTGTGTTGTGAAAAAGCCTGGGATCAGACAGGCAGTCCAGTGAGATTCTGGAGAAAGATTTTCCTCGTACAAGGAGGAGGGAAGGAAGCAAGATTCGTCTAGGTCCACGGTGACCTTATGACACGGGAATTGGACAATCTAAAAACCGTAAGACGACAGTTGATAATTTTCTGTGTTCCGGGAACACTCGCACAAGACTCAAGACTCACCCCTAAAAAAATGCGATGCTGGATCATTTTATTATTTAAATAAGACTTTGTGTAAATAAATATTATTTAATCCCTTAAATTGATTCAGTGGGTAAATTTCTTCTCATACGCTACCGGACTAATCTTTTAGTCCGAGGGGAAATTTGCAACACATGTTTTAGGGGTCAGAGATTTAAAAACATGTTTTTACAAAATGTCTGTTTGTGATTCTGTGAGTCTACGACTCTGTTTGCATGTGATATGAATTTTGTGGGCCCTCTATCTCAACAACTAACGCACGGAATTTAGCAAAAATTTATATTCAGGGGGTCCCTGATATAAATTGATACTGATTTGTTTTTCGTGCAAATCACTCAAAAGTGGTATTGCTAAGCTGTTTTTTCCCGATTTCTGCGACAGCTTTATCTTAAAAATTGCAACACAGATTTTCATCAAAGTTCAGATTCTGTTAGTCCTCGACTTGAATGTATACTGTTTACATTTTGCTGAAAATTGCAGAAAAGGTGACATTGCTAGGCGCCCTTTTTCACGATTTCTGCAAAAGCTCTATCTCAAGAACTAATGCACGGATTTTCACCAAACTTCAAATTTGATTATTCTTTGAGATGAATAGATGCTGTTTACATTTTGTTAAAATTCTCTCAAAGGATGTCGCGGCTATACTGTCTTTTTCACGATTTCTGCAACAGCTCTATACCAAGAAATGGTTATCACTGCTACGCTGAAAATTTTTCCGTTTTTCGTAAAAGCTGTATCTCAAGAGCTAAAGCGAGAATGTTATCAAACTTCAAATTCATTTTTATTTTGATAAATATTATTGCTGATTATGTTCTGGCGTAAATAGCACAACAGCGCATTTATTCTACATTTTTCTCGATATTCGCAATAGTCCTATTTCAAGAACTAATGCACGGAATTTCATAGCATTAGAATTCTCACGATGAGCATAGATTGTTATTTAATTTTGTTATAGCTGAGTTTGAAGCATTAACATGTATGAAATGAAAGCTTTGATCTTTCCACACCTGACTTGTTCAAAGACCCTTTTTAGATAATTTCGCAAATACAGATACAGCAGTATCATCATATTTGTAAGAGGAACTCACAGCAAACGAGAACTAAAAGTGAAATTCGAAAATGGATACCAAGAGTTCCAACCTCAAAAACCAATACAGCTCTCTAATCTGGATTGTGAATGAGTACATAAAATTTTAATTGCTTTTCCTTCATCAGATTTAGCTCAGAGTGGGTTCAGTGCTAATCTACTGTCTAAAAAAAGGCACAGACACTTTTAAATCTAACAATTTGTGACAGATGTTAAAGAAATTAGAATCCGACATGAACAAATTAATAAAACTCCATCAGCCTAAACCATTTCGTTGTTTTTTAAAAAAATGTGGTTTTTGTTAATATTTCAATTTTTAATAAACAGTTTTTTATTACATTCGATGGTTGTTTTAACTAACATCAACTTTGTGATTCTTAAGAGATAGTTAGACAGATAAAGTATAGATAATATGCTACAATATTTTAATATTTTGTATAATTAATTATTATGGAAGAGGGGGGGGGGGGGTCGTTGGTTTTTTTTCTCTCTTGTAAAGGGGCGGTGGTACAAAAAAGGTTGGGAACCTATGGTCTACATTCTTACAACATGAAATGTATTTTTTTCCCCTGCTAAAACTTTAGTCTATTAGTGCGCTATATAAATTTGTTTAAATTAGTACAATCGTTTTACTTCTTACTCTTTACAGTATTCTATGCAATTCATTCCCTTTAAAAAACATTCTTAATTAATTTTCTTATTTAATCATCAATCTTTGCGGTAGACACCGATTGTGCAAAATTAAAATAACGTAAGAAATGTTTTTAGTATGGTTTGAGACAAATGCATGAATTTTAAATAAATTGAAAATTCGCCACGATTTTCATCATAAACATACATTTTCCCAGTGTTAATTATTTTATGCTTTCCAATTTTTTAAATAAACAAACAAACAAAAGACCCTTTTGAAATGTTTTTAATAATTTTAGCGCAATTATTAAAATAGTCAATTATATTTTCAATTTTCTCTAATTTAATTCTTGCAACTACTCAACGAAATGTCAAATAACCTTTAAAATTTTAAAGCTTTTGATCTAAAAATTCTTATTTAACACATTGCTTATAAATGTGATATAGTAGTCAGTCTTAACCTTTTGTTATGTACGTACGTATTTTACGCAATACGTCTGGGATTTCGCTTCCTGAAGGATTTCAATTAAAATATGTTCATTAGTAAGTTTAAAAAGGATTAGAAACATATCTTATGATAAAAATAGTCTATAATTAAAACATGTAGGCAGATGAATCTTTAAAAATGTTTAATACTAACCCTATATTTACGTAAAACAATATTTTCGATTAGTTTTAAGGGAAAAGGGAAAAGATTGAATTTGAATATACATAATTTGTTTGTTTTAATTCTCCTTCAAATATTATATTCACGGCAACATAAAATATTTTACATTAGATTGAGCAACTTTTTTATGAAATCGACTAATTTGTTTAGGTCTTCTGTACATGGTTTTTATTTCTTACATTTTACACTGTTATACACAATCACATTCACTTTAAAGCCACAGTCTTAGTGATGTAGCTTATAGACCGGGAGGTGGTTGAAACTCTCGGATAAGACAAAACTCGATTAACATATTAAAAAGCAACTGGTCTGCCAAGTCATATCTTGTTGGAAAACACCTGCGGAAACAATTTCAGTGGTTTATCGGTATGTTTATCATCGTGTTTTCCTTCACTCAAAGGTATGAAAATTTGGAAGACTGAGAGCAGGAAAACACAATGGCAAACCTACCAGTCATACTTTCTCGATCGGCTTTCTACAGTCGGCTTACCGGGGTTTTTCGTTTCTACGTCCTAGGATGTTTACGCTTGCGAAGATGATGGGCTGCGTGATGGTAGATATGTATTTGTCTATGGTCTGCAGTATTTCAAATCTTTCTTTCCTTCCATGCAGGGACGTAGCTTAAGGGGGGGGGAGGGGGGGAGCCTCCCCTCCCAATATGTTCAGGTAGTAGGGCGCCAAAGAAGGCTTAAGGGCGTCGTTAGGCGCCCGGAAAAAAAGGCTTTGTAGGTAGTAATAAGTAATTATAAAATAACTTAATTTGAAATGTAAAATTACAAAATAAATTACCATTCACTTACAAAACATGAAAAAGGCACTTAATTTTAGACTTGTTATTACCTCTATTCCCCCACTCCTATCCCGAAGAAAATTTATGCATCCAAAATAAAAAAAATAATAAAAAACAGGCTTGTAATGAATTCCAGAATAGATGTACAGTTATTTCCTTCTTATAGTAGTTGTTGGTCACCCTTAGAAATAGATAGAAAGGGAAAAGAAGTGTGGAAACGACTGTAGTACGTTTGAATGATTCTATAATATGTTTTAGTAGTAGGGCTCCACAAAAGGTTTAGAGGTGCAACCAGGCACCTAAAAAAGAGGGTTTCAAAAAGGGCGCCATGGAAGGTTTAAAGGCGCCGTTTAGGCACCTAAAATTTTTATTATTAATGTGGCATTCTTAGATTATTTTTTACACACACAAAAAAAGGAAAAAGAAAAAATAATGAAATAGCAGTAACATGATTTGGAATTAATATTATTGTAAATTTATAAGAAAATAAATTATGGTTTCAAAAAAATATAGGCAATCCATTACATTTGAGACATTTTAAGATTACTACTAGGCGCTATCCCCAGTGCGAAAACAAAAACACATTCCGGAAATGGACATAGTTCGATCACTACATGTAATGTGATTTTTCGGAGAAAAGCTCTCCCCTTATTCCAATTCAAGGTTGGTGGTCCTCGACAGGGTCATCTGACCTTAATTATTTTAACTCCCCTCTTATGTCCTTCTTTGTGTGAGGTTAGATAATTTCCGGGCGTCACCTACATACATCTTTGTTGTCCAGTGTCTAGTGTTGACAGATTGTACTGAAGCTAATAACGCGACTTTTCAAAACTAGCGATTTTTTTCGTTCAATTTTTAAAATAAAAATAAAAAGCTGTCTTTCGTAGTCATCCAGAGAGAAGAAATTCAGTCATGAATGATGACTGAAATAAAACATAAAAATAAAAAACCAGGAATAAAAGAGAAAAAGAAGTTATGAAGCGAAGAAATGACGCAAATTTATGAAAAAGTGGATGAAAAACGATGATGCAGTCGAAGGTAAAAAATGTACATATTTTCCTTTAATTAAGCATGTTCTTAAAGTACAATGTTTACATTTCTGACGCAATTGTGAGTTCATTTATTATCAATCATTGCTATTATTATAGGAAAAAAATCGAATAGCATTCTCAGTTTTCCGGTAAATTTAAGTTTTAATGATTTTTATTATTTATTTCCTAAACAGATAGCTATTTTTTGATTAATGGTGATTTCTGAAACTTTTACATTATTAATAATCGACCTAGTTTTAACCCAGGACTGGGCAGGAATGAAGCTTTCCCCAAAAATTAAAAGAAATATATGTTTAAGGTTGTACTCGAAAACATGCTTTTCTACCTTCAACACCTCGAAATTTTCTGATAGAATTTCAGACTCATTTTTAAAAATAGAAACATGAAACTTGCTGGAGTGATTTTTGAAGAGATGTACAAGGTGCCGTATGATCTTATTTTTCGCTCCATTTATTAGAATTTGATTGATAAACAATCATTGCTTCAGCATGGTTCTTTTTTTCGTCTCCAGGTCTTCCGCTTCGGAAAATTCGGTTCACAACGCCCACTTTGACAGCATTTTCCCCTCTATTTTCTGCCTTTATCAAAATATCGAGATTTACGGCACCCTGTATAGTTTCTGAATAAGAGAATCTGTCAGTCTGATGAATTTGAGAGCAAAAGTGAATTCAAAATTAAATGCGAAAATAAGCAGTTTGGATCGGAATACACCATTACTTACAAATGTTTTTCGAAAAAGCAGTCGAACATAGTAAGATGCAATAAAATGGAACCAAACAAATATTCAGTTTTACATGATTTATTATTATTATTATTATTTAGGTTTTTGGTATCCACATACTGCATTTTCACAGATTTTATTTTATAAAACACTGTATATTAAATTGTAACATTATAGTTAAAAATGCATTGTTTATGACCAAGTGGTACTGATTTCATTCTTGCAAGGGTTACTGATCATGTGGTAAAAAAAATGTTTTTCAAAAACATTTTCAACTGAGCAATATTTTTTCTTTTGGTTCTATTTTTGTTTTATAATATATTCCTAAATATAATTTTGTTATGTTTTATCAATTGTACATATACATTTCAAGTTATTGTCACTCTTCTGATGGGTCTTTTTTCTGCCTTGCGGTGGACATTACAGCTTAAATTTGATTTATTTGAAAAATAACAGTTTTCAATTAACTATATAAACATCACGATGTACCGAGGTGCAAAGTGAACTCTTCTATCTGAAATTCCAAAATATATGTGTATATGTCTTTATTTTAAATCCAGATTGAAATATTCTATGCATCTGAGTTTTTTGAGTCGCTAATTGCTATTGTGATAAATTACTTTTGACGAAATTTAATGATATCCGGTATTCAGCATACTATTGCTAAATTGAACATGTTTCTTAACCCTTTCGGCACACTGTGCCCGGTCTGGGATACCTAATTTTATTTCCAAATTTGCAAACGGCACCAGTAATATTTTACTAAAATTTTGCTTTTACAATAAAAGCTTAAATTAGGGATTTCAAACTATTTAAAAAATTCGTTTGTGAATTCCGGTGTCAGTCGATAATTTCTCATTTTACTGCATATTTTGCCCGTGCCGGAAAGGGTTAAGGGGTTAAATAAGTTTTTATTCTAGTGATTGGATAAAGGGATTTCGAAATAATTGATTTTTGCTTTTAAAGTAGCCATTGTCAAAAGAGAGAATTAAATTTATTTTGAACGACTGTCTTTTAATGTTAAAAAGTGACAGGAAAAAAGTATTCGTTAATGTACTGTATAATTAATAGAATAATCGTGCAACCGATTTAAAAAATGCACATTAGAAAAAAAATAATTACTTTAAAGTTTTGTGTTACAATTGCAGTCCAATACAGGTTATTTTTTACTTATCTGTATCTACTGGGGAACTAAGATTATAAAAGGGAAAACATGTTATTTCATTTTACAGAAACTGGAATATTCAGTATATTTGGTATATAGACCACCGTTACTTCCTTGAAAAAGGGTCGAATGTTCATCCAGAGATTTAACATTCCTTTTTTACATAGTTCCTTTTTTACTACTATCACTACTACTATCACTCCCACCACATTGGTGGGAGTGATAGTAGTGGGCCCGATCTCGGAGGATGTCACCAGTTCTTATCATGTCAGGAAAATGAATTTAAGGATCCAGGATTCAGATTCTCTTCAAACATTCTACAATCTACATTGCCTTTTTAGTCCTTGAAAAAACAAGAGCTGAGAGAGATATTTTATCAGCACATGTGCATGCACGCTGGAAATGGAAATTTAATCATGGCTGCATCACTTTTATCACCTAAATAGATGCCATTGCCATGAATAATTAACTAAACATAAAAAGTAGCATAACTACCCCCCCTCTCCTAAAAAATGTGCAAATAATTCAAGGGCGCCAAAACATTAAAAGGCGCCAAATTTTGGTTCTCCCCCCCCCCCCCCCCAACAAAAATTTCACGCTACGCCCCTGGTTCCATGACGCACCACTCGTAATCAATAAAAAATATCCTAAAACATCCAGGAAATAAACGGAATTGCTAGCTTAGACGCGTGGTGTGTTGCGCATTACGACCAAAAACAACGTCACACTGAGCAAGAGAACGCATGTTTGTCCCTTTTGTTCCGACTGCACATGTCTGTTTAGTCCAAGAACCGACAGCACAAAAACCTATATTATCGAACACAAGAGAAAAACCCTTTGTTTTATGGAAGAGTAGTCATAGGGGAATCTAATGATCCATGTCTGCCGGAAGTGAAGGGGTGCATAAGCCAAAAATTAATACCACCAATAGATGGTATTACTTTTAGGTTTAACATTGTGTTTGCCGTACAATCAAAGGTATGGAAACATGGAAAACGGGGAGCAGGACTCTCAGACTCGATTTTAATGATTCATCGTTGCGATCGGAACCGCATAAGTGCTCAGAATCCTTGAATAAATCTTCCAGTTTTTTTTTTTTTTTTTTTTTTTTTTTTTTGTTATTACTATTATTATTGTAAATTTTTCCTTATTTAATCAAGGCATTTTCCTTATTCAATAGGCAAATTTTCAGTTTTGAAAAACCGGTGATAAAAGTTTAAAAATTCTGTAAAATATGCTCGTCCCAAAGGGGTTATATGCAGAGCTGCCAAGTCTCCGGCTTTTCGAAAACCAGTTTTATTATTATTTAAAGAAAATGTTGTTCTCTTAAATCGCGCAAATGATTCAATTAAACTAGTAAATCTGCATATCAGGAGCCTCAGCGTCAGCTTTGCACATCTTTTTTTTTTTTTTTTTTTTTTTTTAAACACTTTGGGTAATATTCAACTTTCTGGAAATTGTAATTTAAAATTTTCAAATTACGTAATTATTTATAAGAATAAAATAAGAATAAGAAGTTTTCAGCCATCAAAAGCGTTAAATTAAAGATTTAGTTATGTTAAGATATTCTGAAATTTTCATGATCTATTATTTTTGTTTTTTTATTATAACATAGTAGATTTCTTCAGGGGGGCTCCGCCCCCCTGAACCCCCCGTAATCTCATTAAACTTAAATTTGTAACTTTCTATCAATTTGCTAATGGTTATCGTATATCCTGTATTTCTTTATACATTTTGATTTATAAGGATAAGTAACAGTTTTAATAAGCATTTTTCATTATACTCATACTTCTACATACCTGCCTACCACAAACGCTTAATCAGATGTATCAGGAACATTTGAAAGTGTAAAATCAGTAATATAGGGTTTTACAATTTTGTTTCCGAAAAAAAGATGTTTTGATTGCATTTTATAGCAGTTATCGCGGACAGACAGACAGACTGACAGGCGGAAAACAATAAATTTTGTGTCGCCAAAATAAGCCTTCACTGAAGTTTCGGCAATGACGTCATTATTCATGAGTTATTGCTATCCATGTTTCTAATATTTTTTACGACTACTATAAAATACCTGTTTTATTTCAATTATGACGTCAAATTTTATCAGGTGAAATAATTGTTAAAAATATAATTATTTTTTATTTCTTTTGCTTCTAATTATGCCCCCATTTTTGTCAGAAAAATTCTTATTAACGAAACAAATTTCCGTGTTTAATATTTAACAAAGTACTATATTTTTATTTTTATTCTGACGTCATATTTATTTTTTTGTTTTTTTAGTTTAATTTTTCGAATGGAAATTGCTCAATTGAAACTTATTGCCGTTGAAAAATTATTCCCTATTTTGATTTTTTTTTTTGGCAACGATAAAGGAAATTGGTTAAATTTTATCTAAAATATCGCTATTGATTCTGCATGAAAAAGAAGGAAATTTGAATTATTAAGGAAAATATGTGAATAAAATTAATAAAACATAGCCTATGTTCCTTTCTGTGTTATGTTATATTTATACGCAAAGATACAAAGACATTAATTAATTCACCAGTTTTGACGCTGACTTCATTTAAATTTTCGTACACGCATTCAAATTTATAACATTATAAAAATAAGGATTATGGTGAATGGTTGCTTAGCAACCATTAAGAGAAAATAAAGAAAATGAAATAAATACATTTGAAATAAGTAAATCTCTAAAACAAATTAGTTTATATTATTGGAACACATTTATAAAAAATCTCCAAAATTTACAGTAATAATTTAAAAAATCTGACAAATGTGTAGACAAAATTTCAAAACAATACGAATAATTTAACTGGTAAATTTCAGTATCCATTTATCATTGAATTCCATTAATGAAATGTGACATTTTCTCTCAAGAAAAAAAAAAAAAAATTAAAAATCATTGGATTTGCCATAGAAAAGCATTATTGCGCAAAATAAAATATTCTATATTTTCCGAACGAATGAATCAAATCTAACAAAAAACTATACAGCTTAATCCCAGTGCCTCACTAACATACGCACTTAATTTCAAGCCAATCGGATGTTTTTTGCGGTAGTTATCGCGGAACAGACAGACAGACTGACAGACAGACACAAAAAATTTTCGTGTCTCCAAAGTAGAGGTCTGCACGGGCCGAAATTTCCAGGCCCGGGCCCGGCCCGAAAGTTAAAATTGCGGCCCGGGCCCGGCCCGGCCCGAACGAAAGAAATATTGGCCCGACCCGGCCCGGCCCGAAAGTTAAAATTTCGGCCCGAGCCCGGCCCGGCCCGAACGAAAAAAATAATGGCCCGACCCGGCCCGGCCCGAAAGTTAAAATTTCGGCCCGAGCTCGGCCCGGTCCAGAAAAAAGTTTAAAATTCGGCCCGAACCCGGCCCGGCTCGAGTGAATTTCTACAAAACATTGATCTTTAATCTTATGGAAGAGTTCTGACCAAAAAAAATTATATTAGTCTTTTTTTTTCCATGTTTATAATCTCCATTTATGCAGAAGTGCCGTAGGCTGCGATATTTATGCTTTTAAATGAATCTTTGTTTGTTGTATGTAAATGTTTCAGTTATCACTAGTATTATTAATCCATATTCCCTGTAATGGAGACAAAAAATCGAAAAAGCGGTATATGGTAAAATTTCCAAAGACGAAATCGCTTTGGAACGAAAAAAAAATGCATTCCCTTCTTAACAGATGTAAATGTTTAATATATTTTTTTCTCCCATATTGTTGTATTAATTTTACATGGATGAACATTTTAAAAGAAACTTTCAGTTTTCAGTTAAAAAAAAAAAAAAAAAAAAAAAATCCGTCATAATCATGTTTTTTTTTTTTTTTTTTTTTTTTTTGTGTGTGTGTGTGTGTGTGTGTGTGTTAATTCTATTTTAAAACGCCTAATAATCTACGATTCTTTAAAAGGAATAAATTCTAATGTTTAACTGTAGAATCATGACGGCTTAAAAGTAAATGCTTTTTTTTGCAGAAATTTTTGGACAAAGCGAAATATTACTGATTTATAAAAAGTCGAGAAAAGGATTTTCATATAGGAAGATTCAATAGGAGCTGATTATTTTGGTCCATGAAAACTAGGAAGAATGGAATCAGTCTCGGCTTCGTACGGAAAAAAGGTTAGGCCCGGCCCGATACTCCAGCAAAAAAATTAAGGCCCTAGCCCAGCCCGGCCCGAAAAGATTAGTAACTAGGCCCGGCCCGGCCCGGCCCGGCCCGAAAGGATTAGTGACTAGGCCCGGCCCGAGTCTTCAGAAGTAAGGCCCGAGCCCGGCCCGGCCCGGCCCGAATGCCATTATTGGAAATCGGCCCGAGCCCGGCCCGCGGGCCGGGCCGGGCTCGGGCTTCGGGCCGCGGCCCGGCCCGTGCAGACCTCTACTCCAAAGTAAGCCTTCACTGACGTTTCGGCAATTAAAGGACATTTTCGGTATTAAAATACTGTTATCCAAAAAGCGGGGAAAACTTGGCAGCTCTGTACAAGCAACACTGTAAAGAATTAACAAAAAATTTCCGAAATTTTCAAGAATTAATCCCCAAAACAAAATGAGAAAAACATCGAGAGAAAAGTAACAAAAGGAAAACAGACATATCGTCTTTTTTCCAAGGATAAAAAAGATTTATTTGAACGTAATAGAAAACTGTCCAGCCATTGTTTTCATTTGCTTCTCAAAAAAAATCACCGTATCTCACGCAAAGTTTTTCTGGATACAAGTTTGTTTTATATTCCGATGAAAGGGTGCGCTTTTTGATTCACTATTTTTCTTCCTTTTTTTTACGGAAAGAAAATATTAAAAAAAATTGCAGCAGCGACCTCGTCGTGGAGCAAGGACGATAGGCAGGAAGGTGGAGGTCATTTAAAATGCGGAAGCATGCTGTGATCAAAAACCGGAAAATTTTATCAATGTAGGCACTCTTACGATAATAGAAGCGCGATATAAACAGCGCTTTATTATTGTTTTAGTTTTTCTTTCTTTCTTTTTTTTTTTTTTTTTTTTTTTTCGTCTGATACATCACAGAAAAATATTGTTTTCAGAAGAGTTTGGGGGGTCTTTCATTTTCAGTTTAGTGCCAGTTGAAAAATTATTCCCTATTTTGATTTTTTTTGGCAACAATAAAGGAAATTGGTTAAATTTTATCTAAAATATCGCTATTGATTCTGCATGAAAAAGAAGGAAATTTGACATCGTATAAAAGCATTTTTTTTCTTTCTTTTTTATAACATATTTTGAAAATATATTTAATAAAGATAGTATAACCATTTATTAAACAGCAAAAATTTCTATATTGTAGTTTTAGACCGGGAATCGGCAGAACAGACAATCACCTCATCGAGTTCACGGATGAAAATCTAAAATTAGTTAAATCTCGATTCGAATATTAAAACACAATCGGTTTGCCAAGTCATATCTTAGTGGAAAACACCCAAAACCCTGATTTTAGTGGTTGGCTCATAAGTTTAGCATTATGTTTTCTTGCTCTCAATGTTCCGTGTTTTCATAGTTTTGGGTGCAGGAAAATTCAATGGTAAATCTTGTAGAGCAACGCTACTAAAAGTACAGATTTCAAATGTTTTTTTTTTTTTTTTTTTTTTTTTTTTCTACATTTTCTTTTTCTTTCTTTCGTTTTAGTTTGTTTGTTTTCATTGGATCGAATAATACAAATATCTATCTATCTACAAATATCTCACTATTAACAAATTTCAAACAGTTTGAGATTGAAAAACAGCTATTGATTCTAACGAACCAAAACTAAGAATGGAAACGCCATACTTCCCCGCAATGCCGCAATCTGAAATCATCCAAAATTCCACTAAAAAAGTGCGATTATGGTTTTGATAAATTTGTATTAAAATGTTATTATTCTGAAGCTGTCATTGTCTCATACCATACTACGAAATATTAGTAAAAGCTTTCCGCTTTCCCGCTAAAAACGAAGTAAACAAGCTTTTAAATGAACAGGTGAGCACATAACCGTTTACCATAAGTAAATGGCGTGTGACTTATCGCAGTAATGTTTTTGTCAGAAGATCCGCAGTTTTTTTAGGCGTAGCATGTTTTTCGATTTACTGTTGTTTACATATCATATGGGTTGGAGGACACGTTTCATTTCAGCTCTTCGAAATACGATCAAAATGGCATAGAAAAATTGTAAACATTATACGTAATCAGGAAAATTTGCCTACCCCCCTTTCATCTCGTTAGTGGAAATTTCACCCCACCCCATACACACTCTATTACTACTACCTTTGTCTTTTTATTTTGAAATACTAATATTAAAAATTGAATATTATGTTGTTAACCCAAAACTTTTTGTTGTTGTTATTATTTTCAATGTTGCTTTTAATTTGTTTGTTTAAACATATACAATTCAAAAATAATCTATAAACATTCAGAACTGAAAATATAAAATCATCGAAATTTAAGGTTTGATCACACAAACAGACCGGAGCGTGCGCGCTGTCGAAGTCACAGGTATTCCCAGAAATTGATTGGTGTGGCTAGTTTATTGCTTATAAACTATATTAAAAGGTATATGTTTCTGAAGGCAGTGCATCTGTCTGCTATAGGTACATTTGGAATAATTTTCTTTTAAAATTATAAAATCATATAAATTTTTAAGAACCTTCACTATTCATATGAAAATCGCTCAAGCCTCTGTTTGTTTATCTATATTTGTTAATCCTATAGTAGCGTTCTTTTCAAATTTCTCACTTGCATTTTAATTTTTTTTATTCTTATATTTTTTTTATTTATTTATTCATTTTTATTTTTTTATTTATATTTAATTTTATTATTATTCTTTTATCTTTTTATTTATTATTTTATTTTATTTTTGCATAGGACAACTGTGGTTGATCTCTAACTGGCAGACCCCCCTTCCCCTTTTTTTTGGTCTATTTTGATACATATATATATATATATATATTACAAAGTTAAATAGAATATTTTTCATATTGCCAGAATAATCACAGTTTTAAAAAAATATATACATTAAAAAAATTCGAAATAAAATAGTGAAAGAACTTGGATTTGAGTTATCGTAATTTGAAGAAGCTAAATTAAATTTTCCCTTTTCCGATAATTAGAATAATACTGCAGGAAAAGGAGGTCATTGTACAAATCGTACTGGAAAAAATGTTATCATATTTTTTATCAGTTATCTTACAAATCAAATTTTATGTCGATAATTCATGAATTATTTCTTTTAGCTTTCTTTTCCAAAAGCTCTGTGTGATCAGATCAGTCGTGATCTTTTTTAATTACTCTTCATAGGTTTGGAAACAAAGCGCACAAAATCAAGAAAAGAAATTTTCTGCAGGGTGGTAATATACCTGGGATTCTCTTCCGCTATTCGTTGATTATCTTGTAGTATCGACAAAAGAATCCCTATATCAAAGAAGACAAAAAAAGCACTGCCTTTTGGCGTGTAGATGTGTGACGAATTTAATACAGAAGGGTTCCTAACATGTTTATCACCCTCATTTTTTTTTTCTTTTTTTGTGTGTGTGCTTTAAAATCTTTGAAGTGAATAAAAAAGGTCTCAAGATTTTTTTTGGAAAAGAAAGTTCAAAGAAATAATTTATGGTTCTTGTCGTAATATTTGGTTTATACGCAACCACGGATTTTTAAAGTAAACTGTTGCCAGCAGTTTCGATGAAAATTTTAAAGGGCTGTATACCTTTTTTTCCCATTTAGTAGCTTATTTAGTACTTTTCTTTCTTCTATTTATTCTAACTAGAATTATACGATCTTCAAGCAGAAATATAAAATACAAGGAAAATGTAAGTATACCGAGAACTAAGAATTGTTAAAAAAATAACAATAGAAGGAAACTGTTCTTATGTAGAAACGGAAGAGAAATGACAACATAACGTATTACGTCTTCATTGGTCGAAAAATAAAATTATTTTTGGAAATCATCAAACAAAATGCCATCAGCTCCACTTAATCGGGTAAAGGATAATATTGCATAAGGGGGCCATCCATAAATGATGTCACACATATTTTCAATATTTTTTACCCCCCTCCCTCTGTCACAAAGTGTCACACTTCATCATACCCCCTCTCCCCCCCCCCTCTTGTCACATGTCATGCTATATTACGTAAACATATACTTACATTTCAGCGACAAAGCCCTACGAAATAGATCATATTATTTCAAATTTTATTTTTAAACTTTAACTATATGTTTAATAACATATGTGAGCGGAACAATAAAAATGATTCGTGCACTTATTTTGTAGGATATAAGGTTGAGGTTTACAACAAAAAACATAATTAACATAGAATAAAAATAAAATATTAATATGAACATAAATGAAGCAGTAGTATTTTGGAAATTAAAATTGAATTTAGCATATTTCGTTTTAAATCTTATCTTTACTTTATGAATACAAATTTCATACTTTAATCTGTTGACTTTTAATGGTTTTATTTTAATCAAAATGTGTGATGTCACACTTTTTATTACCCCTTCCCACCCCCTTGTCACAAACTGTCACAATTTCATGAACCCTCTCTCCCCATCCAAGCATGACATCATTTATGGACGGCCCCTTATTACTTATTGATCTTATGCACCTCGATCTTACACATTTGCCCCCACTTCGCTACCTTGGGGGGAAGTCAAAATTTATCCAAGACCCCTCATGTGATATAGTGTTGGAAATGGCTGTGACCATTACTCATGTTAGATATGTAAGATCGCTTACACTTGCCGCCAAAACTCTGCGTACAGGTGATCATATATAAAGCTCATGCTAAAATTACTATCGTAATTCCGCTGGGGAAAATTAACATACTACTCAATAATTCTACAAGGTTACCTGATTTAAACAACAAAAGAAATTTCGACTTTAGCATGAAAAATAACCACCTAAGAATCGTCAGCCACCTCCGCCAAAAATCAGCGTACACTTATAAAACAGAGCTTTTAAAGACCTTTTATTGCGAGTTAATTGTACCAATTTTAGTTTTTTCAAGTAAGGCTATTACTACGATTTATATAGGATTTGAGATTTTGAATGTTTGTATTGCTCCATGGGAGGCAACAGAACTGAAATCGATACTGCTGAAAGGCAGATCCTCGTAAATTTTTGGAAAAGGGAAAAACTCTTAGTTTAATTGGTGAAACTGTTAATAAGAAACATTTGTCGAATCAAAAAGTGATCATGAACTACAAATCAACAAGACTTTTAAAATCCAACCCAAGATACAGCCGTCCGTCTGCACTGTCGCCACGAGAATCAAGCTCTGCAATAAGCTCTGTAAAAAATAAATCCAAGACTATCAGCTTCGCAGATAGCTAAAAGTGTTTCTGCAAGATTCCAAAAAATTGTGAGTTTAACCACAATCCGAAGAAAAGTGAAAAAGCATGACTATCTTGGCCGAGTTGCGCGGAAGAAGCCATTCATCTCTCGACTGTACAGAGCTAAAAGAATGGCCTTCGACAAAAAACATCTAAATAAAACACATAACTTTTGGAAACACAAACAGGTAATATATTCAGCTGAAAGTAAATTTTGTATTTTCGGCATCAAAGAGCGAAAATACGTCTGGAGGAATCCCGATACAGAGCTAAAAAAAGGCGAATCTTTTTCTGACTGTCAAACATGGAGGAGGACGCGTTACGGTTTATGGTTGCATGGGAGGCAGTGGGGTTGGTAATCTTGAGTTTATTGAATCAATAATATACAAAATTGATTATTTGAATATTTTAAAAAAATCTCATGGCAAGTGCCTAAAAGTTTAGGGTAAATGATGATTTTTATTTTTTGCAGGACAATGACCCTAAGCACGCAGTGTACATTCTGAGATTATCGCTGCTCTAACATGTGTCAAATCAACTTCGTAAATTACCCCAACCCCAGTCCCCAGAATGAAACCCAATAGAGCATTTGTGATGGGGTTTATTAGAGCAAATGTGGGAGCACGTAATAAAATCCAAAGAAATGCTGAAATATGTCATGGTAGATGAATGGAATAAAATAACCACACAAGATACATCTAAGCTAGTTGAATCTATGTCAAATAGGCTAAGAGAGGTGATAATAAAAAGGAAATAACCTACAAAGTATAAACTTTTGGTTACAATCCACTATCGTAAAGGTTTTTTCCAGTGTACGCAGACTTTTGGTGCACACGATTTGTGTCGTTCTTAAGTTATGAATTTTTGTATTATTTTATGCAACGACCAAGTGATGGTTGTTTGTACTATTTGAATTTATGATATTAGAGGAATCGCTAAAAATTGATTCCATGAAGAAATTCTCCGTTTACTTAGTGATTGTTGCATGAACACGAAAGATGATCGTCTGTACGCAGACTTTCAGCGGCAAGTGTATATGCATAGAAAGCCGTAGAACAGAAAAGGTTCATGTTAAAAATTCTCGTTTTATCGCGTAACAATCCCAGTTAATCGCATAAAATATTCCCAATCTAGCAATCTGGATTTTGTAAATTCCTGTGAACGCGATGAATGGGAAATATTTAAGTACAGAAATTTCAGTTTTCTTTTATAATAAAGGTTTGTTATCTATAAAATCAAAGAGCAGAAATCGTTCTGAAAGAGTAGGCATTACGACAGAATATATTTCAAAAAATGTTGTTGGGCATTTTGAACGTAATTTCCGTTAAGAAAATTCTGATAAAACCAGCTCTTACACAAAAATAAAATTAATAACTCTTCAAAAACGGCCAAAAAAGTTATTAAATTGACTTTATCTCTAATCATATTTTACTTTTTGTTCGTGAAATTAGCACTTAACTTCAAAATTTAATTCGTTGAGTCCCAAACAAAACTGCATATATTGCAGTTTTGGTCCCAAAGTGTTAACAATTCAGAGCTATACTGTAAACTTTCTTTTCTCCGACAGGTAGGACAATGACGCAGGAAGAAGAGTTCATCACTCAAGATGTCTTAGAAGAAACGTGATGTGATCATATTTTTATCGGGCAGAGACAGCGGCTAAGAAACGAAAGGTAAATTGCTGCCAACGGATTCGAAGAAATTTTTTTAAAAAAGGGATATCTGTTCATTCAGTAGCGCTTCTCTTCTCTTTACTACTAACTCTTTGCTGGAAATTTGCGATCTTAATACAGAAATTTAACACAAAAGCTTTATCTACCGGGAACTAACTATTGTGA
Organism: Maratus speculifer; assembly: GCA_964019185.1. NCBI lineage: Eukaryota > Metazoa > Arthropoda > Arachnida > Araneae > Salticidae > Maratus > Maratus speculifer. The sequence goes on along the minus strand of OZ025297.1, from coordinate 297,874,601 downwards.
AGGAATTCTTATCCAGGGAAATTATTTTTCATGGAAATTACAGTATCAAGTTTCAAGAAGTCGTTGGTTGTAGAACGAGGCAATTTTTTGGAAATCACCAAACGAAAAATCCAGTAACTTTAGCTTCTGTTGCGTGAAAGTTGATTGGGAAATAACTGTGCAGCAGGAATGGTAAATGGAGGGTATACGAGGGTATATGCCGTATACCTTTTCTATTTTTAAAAAGAGCACCATACCGTTTTTCAAGAAAGCTTATAGTATACACACTCTAGGGTATATACTTGAGAATGGAGTTATTTTTACGACTACACCCCTGCTGTGTATAATCTCCCGTATAAATGTTCTTTTATGCTACAAACATTTCACACTGACGACGCATCATTATTTATAATTTAAGCAACAAAAATCTACAATACAGCATAATATAGTAAGCAGTATGAGATAGAAATAGGATTCAACCTAATCTTGTAAATCTGTCCTGTTCGACTTCAAATAAACTCAGTGTTGAATTCAGACACTTTTCTTTGGGAGGGACTTCTGCGGCTCCGGAGGGGGTATTATACAGTTCTGGGGGGGGGGATTGCACTTTTCGACCATTGAAAACACAAAATCTCAAATTTTCCGGGAGGGGGGGGGGTGGAATTCCCTGAATTCAACACTGAATTAACTAAGAACCGTATTGCAACGTAAAGAAAATACGGGCCGCGAATGTTGTATTTAATAGTACAGTAAAACTCCAATTAGCTGAACACCATTGTTCGGATACAAATATACGGGTCACATAAAGTAGTAAAATTTTTCTCTTGTCAAAAAGGAAAGATTTTTTTTAACCATTTGGAAAATGGCTACAGAATTGGTTGTTTCTCTCGGTCGAGAACAGAGATACCGGAAAACTTGTAATGCCCGCATTTTATTCATTTTTCTGATTGGTTAAAAATATTAATGTTTAATCAATGGAATATATGGCTGTTATACCGTAAGACACATTTTGATCATCATAAAAACTTTTTTTAATACATTTTTATGCATGGCTGATTTAGAAATTGCAAGAATTTTCTTTTTAAAAATAAACACTTTTAGGCACATTAACTATTACTCATTCGTGTTCAGGGTTGTGCAAAGAAGGGGCAAACGCTCCAGGTGGTCTGAGGGGGCACCAAATTTATACAACAAACCACCTTTTTCCTTTAACTTTTGAAAAAAAAAAAAAAACATATTGGGATTTTTTCCCCTCAATAAAATTATGTTCATTTTTTGTTTCAAAGGTTATTTCACGGTCCCTTACCCCACACCCAAATACAAATTTACGTATACAAACTTCTTCCTTTTCAAAACCTGTTTTAGATGCCTTGGTGTTTTGTTAAAACCTTCTTTTTTTCTGAATAAGTAATTTTCTTCCTGTGCTTGTGACAGAAACAACACTCTCAAACTAGCATGGGCTAAAAAAGTCTTCCTTGAATAATAATAATAAAAAAAAGATTGAAAACTGTTACATTATACTCTTAAATACATTTTTTCTATACTCATTTCCCGACTACCTAGTCAAAATCTTGTTTCTCTCGTTATTTAGTTTAGTGGAATTTCTGAAATAAAATTGAACCTTAAGTTCCACAGTAATTGCAAAATTGTATTCATTAGAATTTATTTTTTTTCTGCATTTTTCAATTTTGTGTTGTTATTTTTGTGGCATAAAAAAGTGTATGTGTGTGTGTATGGGGAGAAGGGCAAAAACTCTTCGTATAGTACTGTTAGTGTATAAAGCATTTGATGGATCCCTGACAAAAAAATTCTGAACAAAAAAATAAATTATTTTGTTTGGTTTGTTTCACTAACTGAGTATCTGGAGATTTTGCAAAATTGAAAAAGAATGGGATACTACCTCACAAGTTTGTCATTCTTATATCTGATTTTAGTTTTAAAAGACATTTTTCTTTCTATTCCAATGCATTAATGAAATCAGCAAATGCAAAATTTTGTTTTTAGTTAACAACAAAATAAATAAAATAAAATAAATAAATAAATAATCCATTTCAAAAGCTTCCGATCCATACATTTTATGAGTTTAAATACATGCCTTTATTAAACAAAATATATTTTCACATGCAAATCAATTCTATTTCTCGAGCCCAGCAAAAATGTCTTAAACACCATCTATTCAAAATAAATTTCTTTAATAATGCAAAAATAACATTTGCTTTTTGTTGATCAGCAATTTAATTTTGAGAAAAAATCTCACCGTCTCCTGAAAGTTATTGATACAGTGACTGACTAAAATAGCTGTTCAAATTCATTCATCAATATATAGATTTAATATAAAATGTCTTATATCTTAAAAAATATACTTAAATGTATGAAATAAAGACACATCCTTTCTGACCAAAACTATACAATTTTTTTATGAAAGAAAAGTTACATGGTATCTCTACTTTATATAAACGCGGAACTCTGTCATTAAATATAGCAATGATTACTATTTGAAAATAGGAGTAACAGAACAAGGGTAAAATTTCAGAAAGATGATGATAAAAAGAACTGAATTTCAGTTGTTTTTGAAAAATAGCCAGATGATAAAGCATTTTTTACAAATTGCCACTTTTTTACTGACTGACGTCCAACAAAGGAATTAGTATTTAACCCTCAATTGGAAGGGCTAGTGTACATAATATGTTAATTGTTTCTTTTTGGCTATAGATAACAGATTAGCCAATCATAAGCCTTCACCCTTCTTAGAAATATCTCCCATATTCAATGTACATAGTCAATCCATTCAGTCTGACTTCTGCTTTTCTTTTTAAACCTATTCTTGTAAATGCTTGCATTAACGAACTCGGTATGTTGCCCCTCCAAGTATGCCATGAATGAAAAGTTTCTGTGGCTCCTGAAAATTATTTGCCTAATTTATAGGAACTGTCAGATCATGAAATGAACTCAGAAATTGATGGAGACATAGAGAATATTAAAAGGATTTTTCTTCTTTTATATTTAATATGGCTCTTGATCAGATAGATAATATAAACTAGGAAATGTATCTAAAAAGTTGGAGCAGAGGATGAATAAATGACCTGGCATACTCCATACGCTACCACTCCAAAATTGCACTGTACATAAGCCTCTTCTCAAACTAAGGATTATTTAATGTCAACACATGGCTTTGGAACAGAAGCTTTGATTTTGTTAATTCTTTATTTGCTGCAATGGGCTCATTCTTATTGTAAAAAAGAAAAAAAAATGAAAAATGAAAAATCAATAAAAAAAATATATTTTTTAGGGGAAAGGTCACAATTAATGGAAAATTTCTTATCTGCCAACAACTTTTAAAGTTTACTCAACTACTAAATTATGCGGGAAAAAAAAAAGTTATTTTTAAAGCATGCATAATTTAAAGTTATTTTTCATAGAAATACTCATATTTCATTAGATATTTAATATATTGTATCTTTGCATGAAAAGTATCTTAACTCAAGAAAATTATATCTCTCCCACCCATCCGCCAATTTTCCTGAAAACTTCAATTAATCCTTATGCAATATTCTTTTTTTGCCACTTTTTTAATTCCTCTATTTTAAATAAATACAGAATGCCTGAATTTTGTCAGAACTTCTAATTCCCCCCCCCCCTCAATTTTCCAATAGGTAAAAATTAGGGATGCACCGGATACTGATTTTGCCGGATATCCGGTACTAAATATGTTTTTAGTTATGGTGAATGTTTGTTTATTTCTGTATGCAATGCCATCTCAAATAATAAATTGCAAACATGTTTCACAAACCATTCCAACCTTTTAAACGTATTGGAATATAATTTACAGAAACTATATATGTTTGAATATCATGGCTTGAAATTCAGGTTTTCCCAGGCAGAGAGAGTTTTCCTCATAACATTTGTACATGCAGGGAAGTTAAACTATATAAGAGGAAAAAAATTAAAAAAAAAAAAAAAACTATTTTTTTTACATGCAATTTAAATATTTAATTTATACTAGCATGACAAAATTCCATTGAAATAATTTAAATCAACAATTCAAGATAATTATCCAAAATGTTTATTTTAATTAAAACAAACGAAAAGAATCAAGCCTTATATATATCATATCTATTTTTCAATTTTCACTAACTGTAATCGACAATTAATAATTGAGTTGCTAAATGAATTTTTTAATTTAGATTTTATTCAATTTTGTGTGGTTTAGAATCTTTTGTAAGTTACACTTTTTTTTCTTTTTTTTTTTAATTTTGTAAAATCTGATAGGCATTCAGTTATTTACTTGCAAGAATAATGCATTTAGATGATTGTATTGTCAATATCCTGCAGTGATTGTATACCACTTAGGGAAATTATCATCAATACTGTAATCCCTGGCATTTAAGTTAATTGAATTATCTTCTACTATGCATTGGAATTTTAAACTCATATGAAATTCTGAAAAAGGGGATAATAGATTTTTTCTATTGCATAAGAAATGGTTTATTTAAAAAAGTCATGTCCTAATTTCTGCAAACTACAGGAATCAACTATTTATTGCTTCTAAATATGTTTCCTTAGAGTTTGCCAATTTTTTTTTTTTTTTCAATTATTTGGAAAGCGGTTGTTGTTATCAGTTGAGAATGGATCTTGTGGTATCTGCATTTTATTTTGTTTATTATTGGTCCAGGAAATCCATGACGTATGTAGTATGTGACTCTTATTACATGAGTCATGTTTTGATCATCATAAAAATAATGTTTTTACTGATTTTCATTAACTCAATGGGAAACATTTAAACATCTTGCTTTGGACAATGGATGTCCTCATTTTATTTATTTATTTATTATTTATTTTTTTACAAAATTCTTAAAATTTGGAAGAATTTTTATTTGAATAGGAAATCAAAATGTCATTTTTAATAAAGAAGAAAGTAAAAAGTTACAAAATGGGCAGATACAAATTATCAGATACGGAAAAAAAACGATTCCAAACAGAAACATCGTATGAAAGATCATCTTTTAAATGAAAAAAGAAGTATGATTATCAAGCCCATTGATTACAAAATGTGCGATGATTTAGAAAAATGAAAAAAATCTAATGCTGAACCATTGATTGTAAAAAAAAAAAAAAAAAAAAAAAAAAAAACATGTTTTTTTCTTTCTCTCAATGTGCAACACAAGATCTAATCTCATTTTGTTTACTGCTGATTCCAGGCTAATTAGATAGAGCTCAGACTCTAGTGACCATTACTGCCCTTTTAGAAATTTCTTGTTTCGGCAGAAGAGACAAAATAAATTAGAAAAAGAAATTCACAAAATACGGAAATCGGTCATAGAAAAAATATCGCTGATTTTGTCCACCATGGCAAAAATAAATTTTTAAAAATAGTCAATCGGTCTGAAAAAATTTGAAGTTTGAGGGAACTTGATCAATGGGAAAATATAGCGAAATTCATCAATCATTTACAGTAGGGGTGCACAACCTTTCCAAGAGAAGGGCCACTTATAAATATGTCTGGGTGGTCGAGGGCCACATAAATAATATGGAGAGAAATCGATTTAGAGGAGGTGATCTGTGACCTATAATCGGATAAAAAATATTGTTTTAGAGGGGAGGAGGGAGTTACGCCTTTAAGTTCGCCTATCCAGTCACAATATCCAATTCAGTTGGTAAAGATATATTAGCAAATTTTTACATTTTTATATATAGCAGATATAGCAAGGATTATTTTCAAGATGTAAAAAAAATTCCTTGACTTTATTCAGGAGAGTAAATTTTGTTTATTAAAAGTGCTAAAAACAGCATAAATGACTGGTGCCGAAAAAAATGGGAGCTTTATGAATGAAGAAGAGAGGGAAAGAGCCAATAACAAGATTTTTCCGCAACTGATCAACGAAATTGCTGATTTTCTGTGCCCGATTAATGAAACTTATAATTTTTTAACGCCTAGTTGGCCAAATTTGTGCTTTTGTACTAAACGAATCGACAAAATTCGTAATTTTTAGAAGCTGATAGAGAGTGCCTCATCAACAGACTTCGTATTTTTAGAAAGCCAATCGACGAAATTTGAGGAATTTTCTCCACATGATCGATTAAATTCTCTATTTCTCCGCACCAGATCGACGAAATTCTCGATTTTTTGGCGCCTAATCGACGATATTTTCGATTTTTCGGCTCCTGATCAACGAAATTCGCGATTTTTTCGAAGTCGATCCATGAATTGCGCGATGTTTAAGGAGCCAACTGATGAAATTTGAGATTTTATTCGCATGATTGACGAACTTTGCGATTTTTCTTCACATGATCGACAAAACTCGCGATTTTTCTCCCCATGATCCACGAGATTCGCGATATTTCTTCACGTGATCGACGAAATTTGCGATTTTTCCGCACTTGATAGACGAAATTCGCGAATTTTCCGCGCAGTATCGACGAATTAAATACGCGATTTTTATGCAACTAATCGAGAAAATTTACTATCTTTCCGCGACTGATCAGCAACGCGATTTATACGAAGCTGATTGACAAAATTCGTGATTTTTAGCAAGTTGATCGATGAATTTCACGATTTTTAAGAAGCTGATAGATAAATTTCGCGATTTTTACGAAGGCAATAAAAAATTCGTGATTTTTGCAAATCTTATTGACAAAATTCGTAATTTTTTCGACGCCGATCGAAAAAATTCAAGATCTTTCCGCGTCTGATCAACAAAATTCGCTGTTTATACGAAGCCTTTCAACGATATTTGCGATTTTTACAAAGTTGATCGACGAAATTTGCCATTTTTTCTCGCATGATCAATAAAATTAACATTTTTTTTCCCGCATCTGATCGTCGAAATTCACGATTATCACAAAGCCGATGGACGAAATTCGCAATTTTCGCAAAGTTGATCGATGAAATTCCCGATTTTTCCGTGCCTGATTCGTGAAATTCGCAATTTTTTCTTCGCATGTTCGACAAATTTCGCGATTTTTCCGATTCCGATAGACAAAATTTGCGAATTTTAATAGAGCCTGATTGACGTACTGAGCGATTTTTCCGCGTGTGATCTACAAAATTCGTTATGTATACGAAGCCGTTGCGAGTTTTACAAAGCTGATCGACGAAATTCGCAATCATCACAAAGCCGATGGACGAAATTCGCATTTTTCACAAAGATGATCGACGAAATTCCCGATTTTTCCGAGCCTGATTCGTGAAATTCGCAATTTTTTCTTCACATATCCGACAAATTTCGCGATTTTACCGACTCCGATCGGCAAAATTCGCCATTTTATTAGAGCCTGATTGACGTAATTAGCAATTTTTCCGCGTGTGATCAACAAAATTAGCAATATTCCCGTATCCAACCAATGAAATTTGCGATTTTTTGGATTCTGATCAGTAAAACTTGCATTTTTTCGGACGAAATGTGCGCTTTCTTCATCCTTAATTGTCGAAATATGCATTTTCCGCTTCCGACCAACGAAATTCACGATTTTTGTACTAACTCTGACGAAATCTTATTTTTTATACGCGGCAAGATGAAACTAGAGATTTCTTTCTCTTACAAGGGCACCACCAAACATGGTGCTCACAGATTTTGATGATTTCAAAGTATGTTGTAGGGGTCACACCACTAATTATTCAGCTGAAAGGGTTTTTTCAAATGGGCCTTAGTTTTTGAGAAATTGGGGGTCAAAGTTTAGCGCTTATTTCAAATAGCCGTTCGTATTGCAAACAGATTGTGGCTGGGTGGCGCTGCGGTAACGTTCGAGACTCCAGACCCGGAGTTGGCGGGTTCAACCCCAAGTTAGAGCTTTTTTTTTTTTTTTTCCTTTCTTTATATACTTTTTTACACGTTGCATATTTAAAGCAGAATTGGGAATTCTACAAGCTTTGAACTTGTAACTATTTTCTTATGGGGATAGTTTATTTTTTCAATTTTTACTTTTCGATTTTTTCTGAATGAAATATAACGTATAAATACATCTATATATGGGTGATTCTCAAAATAGGGGACGTATTAAAAAGTGAAATCTTAAAAAAATTACTGTTAGCAAAATTTCTGAAAAAAATAGGTGTTGTTAATATAGTACATAGTTGTTAATATAGTATAGTAATATACTTTACATGCAGTCAGCAGAGCTAAATATTTAAAAACTAACTTTAAAAAAAATAATTAGTATTTTTGAGCTATGCTAATGACAAAACAAATTGTATGGAATAAATATATTAAGAAATTTTTATTTTCTTCCTGTTTAAATATTTTTTTCTATATTTATTAGCCTTCCTTTTCAGCAAATGGTTTCCATTTTTACATATATACATATAAGGAGAATAAAAACATTACCAAAGATCAAACTTTGTTTACATGAGCAACATTCTGACACTAACAATGTAAGAAGCTGTCTTAGTGATTTTCTGACAGATTTAATGCATATTTTAGGGATAATAAATGTAATACCTAAATTTATATGTAAAACTAAACTTTGTACAAGATACAACATAAGCAATGGTTACATTTATGCACATAGGAGTCTTTAGCATGGACAGAAAAACCATGCTAATGACAAATTTTAATTTAAATAAGATGATGAGCCATAATATAATCACAATGCAATAGTCCTTTCTGGGGCTTTTTAAAACACAAAAGTCCTATGCAAATAAGTAAAATAAAAATTTTAATTTTAAAATAAACAAGAAAATTATTATCCATTCTAATGACATACAATTGATGTACGCCCCTAATATTCAACTTCTATTCTTAAAATACAATACATGCTTCTATTTTCAGGCTGTGATAAAATGGCTACTTGTTGCCATGAAGAAACTTTATATTTTCAAACTATTGTCATATGTGAAAATGAAATTTTGATTATTAACCAGCTGTTATACTATGACCTTGTTCTGAAAATAGAATATGGAGGACAAACTTTAATTCTTTTTTTATATACTATAATGTTATTTTTTAAAAGAAATTTATTGGATAAATCCTCTCCTTGATTAATTTAAAGAAAGAATAACATTTGTTTTATTTTATAAACATGATATTAACTCTTTAAAAAGCTAGTATATACAAGGCACAGCTGATGTGGACATCCATGCTAATGACATTTTGAACATTTATTCTGTTATTTTAAGGTGTTTTTAACTAAAAAGTGAATAATTCTTGAGTGCAAATAATGAATAATATTAAGACAAACATATCTAAATATAAAAACATGACAGAAAACCTCTCAAATTTTTTTGTATGCCGAAAGACATAAATTGTCCCCTATTTTGAGAACCACCCATATATATATTGCTAAGTAAAAAAAAAATAATACCTTTGTAAATTCATTTAATTCATATTCTTCATTCAATATCAGTTCATGTGCTTCAATAATTTGTCGATCATCTGATATTTTTAATATTGAATTATGAAATTCTTCAGCCATAGCAATAGAAGCACAGGAAATATCATGCGGTAGAGAATTTGTAAGCAGATTAACATTTTGTAACAACGTCTCGCAATATTTTAATGCATTCGTAATTTCGCCTTCATACCAATATTGCAAATCTTTTATTTGTCTGCAAAAGAAGCTAAATGACATTAGTAAAAAGAATTTCTATTTTTGCGTGATTTACCGAGCAAATAAAAGCAGACGAATAAAATAAACACATATGTATTTTTTTTTTATGTATCGTAAATTTTAACTTACTGAAATCATTAGCAGACGATTTTTCCGATCTAGTTTACCTTTTTTTATGAATAGTGTTTTAGTTTGTTAAAATAAAAATGTATATATAATTTTTTAACGTAATCTGTCATTTCTTATTTGTGCAAACGATAAATAATGTTTAGGTTGAACATTAGAGATGAATGTATTTAAAGATCAGTAAAAATTTGGATAATATTTTAGCACTGCTGCATTAATATTTTATTACACTTTCGAAGATATGCATTATTTGAATTAACTAATCCTATAAGTGTTTGAGAAATTGCACCTGAAAATTATTTTATATAATTTATACAAAAAAGGATAAATTTTCCTTTAAAAAATTCCACAAAAAAAGGCGATAGAAAAAAGAAAAATTATTATTTCAGAATTGTGCTTCATAAAAAAAAGAAATTACATAATAATTAATAAAAAGGAGTTCTAGGCATAAATTAGTTTTGCAGTTTTGTCAATAAAAATATTAGTTTAAAAAATGCACAAAAAATACATTTTTATGAAATAAATTCGAAAATATAAATTTAAATTATTAAGAAAATATTAAAAAATTCAAAGCTTGTAGAATTCCCAATTCTGCTTTAAATATGCAACGTGTAAAAAAGTATATAAAGAAAGGAAAAAAAAAAAAAAAAAAAAGCTCTAACTTGGGGTTGAACCCGCCAACTCCGGGTCTGGAGTCTCGAACGTTACCGCAGCGCCACCCAGCCACATTCTGTTTGCAATACGAACGGCTATTTGAAATAAGCGCTAAACTTTGACCCCCAATTTCTCAAAAACTAAGGCCCATTTGAAAAAACCCTTTCAGCTGAATAATTAGTGGTGTGACCCCTACAACATACTTTGAAATCATCAAAATCTGTGAGCACCATGTTTGGTGGTGCCCTTGTTAGATAAACTGACAAAATTCACGATTGTTTCGCAGCCGAGGAACGTAATTTTCAATTTTTCCGCGTATCATCGCTAAATTCGCGATGTTTCTCGTTCCTGATCGGCAAAATTTGGGATTTTTTCGTCCCCGATCAATGAAATTCGCGTTTTTTCACGCGATAGATCGAGAAAACGTGCTATTTTTTGCAATCGATAAATTTAATTTGTAACTTTTTCGAGCATCATCAACAAAACTGATGTTTTCTTCTTGCCAAATCAACGAAATATGCGATTTTCCGCGTCCGGCCGATAAAATTTACGATTTTTCCGTGCTTGATCGACAATGCTCGTGATTTTTTCGGGCCTGATCGAGGAAAATTTCTAGTTTTTCCGAGCCTCATGTGCAAAATTCGCGATTTTTCCATATCTGATGAGCGAAATTTGAAATTTTTCTAGGCTCATCGAAAAATTTGCTTTTTTTCCACACTTGATCTAAGAAATTGGCAATTTTCCCCGTACCGATCAACGAAATTTCCGATTCTTAAGAGATAAAATTTTATATTTTCCTGCGGTAAATTGGCGATTTTTTTCTGCGACACATGCACAAAAATTGCAATTCTTTCCAGTTGTAAATTGACGAAACTCGCGGGCCACTCGTTAACCCATCGGGGGCCACCTGTGGCCCGCGGGCCACAGGTTGTGCATCCCTAATTTACAGTAAAATATCGTGAAATTTGTTAGCCTGTCACAAGCAAATATCATGAAAATCATCAGCAAGCAACAGAGAAAAAACACAAATTATTTAGCTGGACACAGGAAAATAATTATTAATTTCATCAGAATGTCACAAAAACAAAAAGGGAAATTTGCCAATCAGGCGCAGAATAAAATAGCTAAATTTGTCATTCAGTTGAGAAAAAAAATTGTGAAATTTGCCAATCGGTCTCGAGAAAAAAATTGCAAAAGTTTGTGAGGCGAGCAAGCGAGAAAATTGTGAGAAAAATCACAAAGTTTTTCAATCACATGCAAAATAACAATCATAAATTTTGTATAATTGCCGTAAGAGAAAACTCTAAGATTTCCCAATTGATAGCGGAAAATATCACAAAAATAGTCAGTCAGTCCTGAGATTTGATCGCCATTTAACAAAAGAAAAAAAAATTCAAAAAGGGATTTTTTTTTTTTTTTTTTTTTTTTTTTTTTTTGAAAACAGGAATGTCTTGGCCACATGATTTTTTAAGGCATGAATCCAGCCATCCCAAGCCAAAGTTCAAGCCCTGTATGTGTATATTAATAATATTAAATAAAAAATGTACTTCAAACATTTAAATATTCTGCTTATTTGTCAATGAAACGCTGATAATGGCTAATAATTACAATGAAATGCTGATAATTGCTAATAATTTGTACAATGAAATGCTAATAATAGCTAATAATCTGTACAATGAAATGCAGGTAATTTACAAAACAAATTTTACACATTTATTAATATGTTTATTTTATAATTGTAAAGTAATTTCACAAAGAAATACATAGCTTCCATTTATAATGTAAGCATAAAAAGGCTTACTAATATACCAATGGTTGAAGAGTTATTTCCAAACATGGGTTTACTTAATAATTATTTTCATGTTTTAATTATTTAATACTGTTTTACCTTAAGCTACATTTAATTTAATTTTAATTTAAATCACTTTCAAATTTATAAGAAAAAAAAACCCTTTTAATTTTAAATATTTATAATGAAATCACGAAAATAACTAGTTGGATGCATCAATCCCAAAACTCTCTTCTATTCCATATATCTGAATGTTTCAAAAAATATTTACAAATACAGTCGAATCTCTATATAACGAAATCAATCGTTCAGTCAAAAAATTCGTTATAAAGAAAAATTCGTTGATTAGAAAACGGCAAAAAATTTTGTACTTTATAAGAAAGCGTTATGCTCATCCCAAAGGAGTTTTTATGCAGATGCAGTAGAAGATAACACCAGCATAGATGATGTTTAGTAACAATTCTTCATTCAAATGATCACTCACAACAAAAAATGTTCCAAGTCCCCACAAACAACAAACAAACTCTAAAGGTAATGAGAGTTAGTTTAGGTAGATGAAAACCTGCTGAAAAAAAAACAACCTTTTCTGCAATTGCCCCCTCACCCCTTCCTTATTGCTGACTTACTATCCAAACTAAGAAATAATCAACATTTTCAAGATGACAATGGAATAGTTTTATCTTTTAGGATGCTTTGTGATTATTGCAAATCGCTCCAATAGCAAGTAAATGTTTCACTCTTTTCCAAAAACGCATGCTCACCTTGGCTAAAACAAAGTCAAATGTAACCATGCAAAAAGGATGTTTTTTTTTTTTTGGGGGGGGGGGGGGGTAGAATGCCCTTTTTTTTTACATAAGGAATAAGGTAGAGGAATGTAGCTATGACTTATAAACGAGAAATCAATGAAAAAAAATTTACAAATAATTTGAAGCATTTTCAAAACATATAAAAAAACATTTTTGAAAAAATTCGTTAAATGGAGATATATATCTCGCTATATGTAGATTATTTTTAATGTAATCGTGAAAAAAATTGACCATTCCTACAAAAAATTCGTTAAATAGAGAAATTCGCTGGATAGAGTTTCGTTGTAGAGAGAGTCGACTGTATTAATACTACTTCAATATTGTTAGTTCAATACTATACCAACTTTTATTTTCATCTAGAATTTTTGCTGCAGTCAGTTAATTAGATTAAGAATGAGTTAATCTTGATCATGATATTTATTAACATTAATATTCTTTTCTGTTCAGCTATACATCAGTTGTTTGCGAATAGCCAGTTTTAGAAAGATATGAGGTTCGCATCGCTGCACGAACCCCCAATTCACTGTTATAAAAGGATTATGAAAAATCAAAATAATTTTACAAAAATCATTATTACAGTACCATCTTTGGGCAAACTACTTTCAAATTGAAGGAAGACCTGACAGTCATTCACAGAAATGTATCCAAAGAAATTTGGTTCAATTCTATGCATAACTTCATGCAGTATTTGATGGTAGAACAATGAAAATGGCACAAAAATTGCGATTACAGCACTGCCTTACAGCGAAATGTTTCCATATTGAAGAAGAACCTGCTGGTTACAGTCAAAAACATGCACAAAATATTTGGATCATTCTATGCATAACTTCTTACACTTTTTGATAGTATGATGGCGACACTGGGACAGAGAGATGTTTTGAATAAACATATTTTTGGGGATATTTGATCCTTAAAACATGTAAATTTGTCAAAAAAAAAATTGATTACAATAATTTCTTCTTTGAAAGATAGAAGAAATTAAAAATAGGTTTGTTTAGTTGTGTAACTTAAAAACCAATTAACCCATTGTTTAAATTAAAAGAAAGAAAGAAAATAAGTAAAATCACAGTTTAATAAACAACTTCAAATTTTATGAAGATAGAAAACCAACGTTTAGAAATGCATATAAGGTAGCAAACAGCCGTTTCGAATCTATTACCATTCGCTCCCGTAATAGGTATATAAGACTGTGCTTCCCTGTCGCTTTGCTCAGCTTAGCTTTTTCTAGCACGCTGAGTCTTATACTGATGAAGAATCTCTATAGTAGATTCGAAATGGCAGTTTTCTATTCTTTTCATGCATTATTTATGCATTTCTGAATGTTGGTTTTTTATCTTTATACATTTTTGCACAAAAGCTTTATTTGCTATTTTGACTTCAAATTTTGTTTTCTAATCTGAAAGTAAAGCTACAATTTTCTAAAAGATGTAAACGTAAATTCTTAAATTTGTTACAGAATTCAAATATAAATAGTTGGAAAGCTGGCAATTCTTTAAACTTTTGAGAATTACCTTTTACTCATCGATAGGGAACTTATATAATAATATTTCATCTTTTGCATTATAAGCAAAAGTTTTTTGCATTGTTTGGGATCAAACGATTACTGTTATTAATATATATTTGGTTTGTTGCATTCTGCCGGATATCCAATAGAGAAGTCTGATATCCAGTGATTGTGATTCGGATATCCGATGATATTTCGGATATTGAAAAATCAGCCAGATATCCGGTGCATCCCTAGTAAAAATATATCACTAACATATCACAACCCTGCTTCAAAAATGACATAACTCAAAAAACTTCGTTTTTTAGGAAATGCAAAAAAACTTTTTGGGCTATGAAAGAGTCAATGGCCATCTTACAAACACAACTGCTACCTGGTGGCTAGATTTCCAATGCACTATCTAGTAGTTTAAGCGATTGGTAGTGACATAAAAGCCAAATAGAATTTCAGCCATAACTAAAAAACCCAATTTTTTAGTTGTGGCACTAATAAAGCAAGAGTGCAATATTTATATTCTAATGGTCGTATGTTATTTCTGCCATTGTAAATTGTCAAATTTCCTAAAAGTGGTTATAAGCAAAATAACAAAGATTTCGATTTTTTTTTCTTTTTTTAAATATAAAAGCCATTGAATAGATGCATAATTGCACAAATGTTCTTAGGACTCATATAGCCATGCACTATAGGTATAGACCATTTCCATCAATTTATTTTACAAGTTAATCAAAAATATTTTATTGAATTGTTGGCACCCTAATTGTCATTGTGATGAAACCTTTGCTGAAGCATATGTGGCTCAATATGTCCTTTAGAAACGTGAAGTACCAGAAGACAGTGTTGAATTCAGACACTTTTATCCAAGAGAGACTTTGTAATTCAGGAAAGGGGGGGGGGATATTATAGAGTTCCGGAGGGAGGGGGACATTCCATTGCTCCAGGAGGGAATGTCCTCCCCAGGCCACTTTCTGTATTCAACACTGCCAGAAGAACATGTCAAGTATTGCAGTAGATATTTGAAAAAAAAAAAAAATGTACTTGCAATCAGGGTTGGCAAAAAACGTGGTTTTTTCAGGAAAAAAAAAAAAAAAAAAAAAAAGGATTTTTTTGGTTTAAACCGTTTTTTTTTTTTCAAAACATCATTTCTTATTACATATGCATGCATATTTATTGATGAAAATATACACTGTTGGATTATTAGTTTAACTTCATTTGAAATAATTTAAATTAAATAATTACAGTAAATTTATGTAAAAAATTGAGAAAATTCATATTTTAATTTAAACAGTATTAGTAAACAGTCTTATGTTCAAAGAATAAATTGCTCTATAGAGTGAAACATTGATGCTCTGAAAATCTTTATAAACAATCAATTGATTGCTAATAATAAGCATTTGGATGAAGATTGATAAATATATCTTTTTCTACAGTTATTCAAATACTTATTGGGACTTTATTTTTTGAGTGACAATTTGAAGTCAATATTTTTGGCCATTAAATTCAGCAGATAACTGGGGGAAAAATAAAAAAATCAGATTGTTATTATCAAAATGAAATAACTGGCACCCAATCTTTGAATACTCACTCTCTTTTTCGACTTCATTATTTGACTTTAATTCTTTAAGATAATCTCCCCAATCAAGAAAAGTTTCTTTTACAGATTGAGCAAAATCTTGAAGATCATCCTATTGTTATTAATTGCATTAAATAATCTGCATTTTTTTAAAATAAAATATTTTATACTAAATATTGAATACTTTTAATCTATTTTATCTTTGATCAATTCAGAAGTTTGAAGCTTTTCCTTCAGAGCAATAGATATGTTCATACTGCATATCAAACGCATACAGATTTTAATCCTACACATAAAAAAAAATTACCTAAGCCCACTTTATCAAATACTTATTGCTGAAATAGTGTTAAAAGTAGAAGTTATTTATAGCTAATAATCTGAAATATGCAAATTTTATAGAAAAAAAGAGAAAATGTCATTAGATTTCTTCTTAAATAAACCAATTGGTTTTTTGAGAAAAAAACCAGTTGGTTTAAACCGTGGTTTAAACCATGGTTAAAACCAATTGGTTTAAATCGTGCCAACCCTGCTTGTAATAGTTGGAAAAGTTACTTCATCAAGACAAATTCATAGGGAATAATTTTTTTCTTCTTCTTTTTTTAAAATTCCAATTAACAACAATCTCCTCTATATGGCATAAATAAGAAATCCCTCTATAAGACAAAGAAGGAGTGTAATTTCTTACAATACCATTTGACTGAGTGAATTGAGCACTAAACATTTTTTTTTTTCTTTTTCAATGATAATTAACCCATTTTTATTGGTTTCTACACATTTTCATTAACCTATTTCAAAACTTTCTTTTTTATTCAGAAATTCTGAAATTAATTTTTTTTTCAAAAGTAAGTTTTGTTTTCTCTAATGATTGGTGTTTTGAGATTACGTAAAATAAAAATTCTTTCAGAATTTCTGAATAAAAAGAGCAAGATATAGAATAACCATGCTATCAAAATGTTTATTTCTTAAAAACAGTAAATACTTAAATTTACTTGCTTAATTTTTTTCACCAAGAGAGGGTGTGCATGTTGAGATTTTTTTCCACTTACACACCTTCCTTAACTGTATGCCCAAAAATGATCTTTTCTTTGTAAATTTACTTTACAGTAGAAGATCTTTATAAAGCAATTCTCAATATAATGCACAACCTTTCAGATGTAAACAATGAATTTTGCCATAAAAAAGCACCCGAATTTCAAGATTGTAAAAAATAGCTACTGTCTAGAAAACTAAATTTAACATTAGTTCAATTTTATATCCTTAATTTAGAACTTTTTAATGAAAAAATTTACCATTACAATAAATTCTGAAATTTCATTTAAATTTCAGTTAAATCAAGTAAGTAATATATTTGGTTATCCAAATATATGTGCAAGTTTAAAATAATACATCAGACATTCTTTTTTAAAATTTTATTTAAAAAACCTAAGATGAACACAAAATGACACAACCAACTAGGAGTGAACATTAAAATAAAAGAAAAAAAGATGTAAAAAAGTATAAATTCACAAAGAAATGGTCACATATGCTTCTAGCTATATGACAAATAAAAAAACAAAAACAAATGCATAACTAAAAATAGCATAACGGTTCACTAAGTACAATGCGAATCACACCAATGGGTAACTAGCTTGAGTTGCAATGCCACACTGGTTGTTTTTATTTCTTGACATCTTTATGTAACCATCTTCACCCCACTGATCACCCCAGCTAGAAAGAGAAAAAGAAGCATAAGCAAATTACAAAATAAATAAAATTTAGAAAAATCAGATTCAGAATTTTTAAAAAATCTAAAATATTGATCAAAAATACATTTATCACAATATATATATATCTGCAAAAATTCAAAATATGAAAACTATTTTTGTATATTTTCAGTCAAAATAAATGCAAAGGAATATTTTCTTGTTAGTGACTGTATCTTTGTGTAGATCATGAATCTTTGTTATGGCAATGATTAAAAGCAAGGAAAGTTTACAACTTTGCATCAAAATTTTTTCCCCAAGCTTCACGACTGAAGCTGAATTTTTAAAAGTAGATCCAAAAATTAATTATCATGAACTAAGAACAGTCATTGAAAGATAAATTGTCTAATACAGTGAAACCTCCGAATAAGAGACACTCATGGGACTGGAACTTTTGTCCCTTAAATAGAGGTGTCCCTTATTCAGAATTTTTATATTTTAATTAATCATACAGAAGGACATATAAAATAATAAAATATTAAATTTGAAGTTTAAATATATCCAAGAGTTATAAATTACATTGATTAGGCACAAAAATAAGACAGAATTAATTTAAATTTTCAATTGATTACTTAATTAGTTCATGATTCGTCGATTTTAAGAGTTATTGATTTGTATTTTTTACGTAAACGTTTCTGTACATGCAAAAAGTGCAATAATATTTAAAAGAATTTTATTTGTGAAGTAATCAATAAAAAAAAAAGTGACTGCTTTTTAGATTTCAATTTTTCTACTACTAAATTTTTCAGATATTCATTTGCCATACTTATAAGTTTAGTCCTTTATTATAAGCAGTATTTGCGAAAAAAGTACTGAACTGCTTTGCATAATTTAAAGCATCTGTAAAGTTCTTTATTTTCCTTTCTATTTCACTTTCAAAGTCATCCCTCACAATTTTCAGCATTACTTTCAATATAGAACGGGAGGAAAGCAGCACAGACAATCATCGCACTGAGTTCACAGTGGAAATTCCAGAATTAGTTAAAACTTGTTACTCATAAAAATGCAATCGTCTGCTAAGTCATACCTTGATGGAAAACACCAAAAAACTTGAATTTAGGGGTTGACTCGTAGGTTTACCATTATGTTTTCTTGCACTTATGAAAATATGCAGGACTGAGTGCAGGATACCCAAATGGTAAACCTACGAATCAACCACTATAATATGATTTATATGTGTTTTCGACTAAGATATGACTTGGCAGACCAATTGTATTTCAATAGGCGAATCGAGTTTTAACTAATTCTGGAATTTAAATCGTAAACATGATGCAGTGATTGTCTGCGCTGCCACCCCCCTTCCTAACAGGGATAAACACACTTCGATATCTTCATCTGAATTGTGAAAAAATAAATGCTCCTCAGTTGTGTTGCATACCTCTGTACTAACATAACTGCCTGTCTGATAAATTCACAAAATTCTGTATTTTCATTACACAATACTTCATTATCTCAAATGCAAAAAACAGCCCCTTTAACTTTTTGCACTCATATATCCAGTGAGACTAGACTAAATTTTTTTTTTTTTTTTTTTTTTTTTTTTTTTTTTTTTTTTTTTGCAAAATTTGTCTCTGTCATACCAGTAATAAAATAAAATAAAATTTTAGGTATTTATATAAAGCTTTTTTTTTTTTTTTTTTTTTTAATTGCGCATTTGAAGGAGAGTTTTTTAAAAAAAAGTGTTAATTGAAAAAAATTTGCATAAGAAACACCCAAGTCGAAAGGGTTAATTTCATTTCCAAATGTCCCTTAAATCAAGTGTCTCTTATTCAGAGGTAAATACATTACACTTCCGATACAAAGGAACTGGGATCGGAACTTTTGTCCCTTAAATAGAGGTGTCCCTTAGTTGGAGGTTTCACTTACATTATTTACAGCTTCATTAGAAATAATCCTTTATGATTATAATTTAGTCCAGTTGAAGATACACAACTGGTTAGAGAATAAAAATGCAGACAGGCTTACATTTATGTTTGAATTTTTCAATTAAAAACAATTTTGTGTTTAAAATTTTATTGCATGAAATAAAAAATTTTTGATAATTTATACTAAATCTTACAATTTGTTTTTTGCAGGCATAAAAATCAAATTTAATCTTTTTCAATTACCTGATCTTCAACTATTGCTATATAAAAGGAAAAAGACATTTAGAGTATGATTTACATTAAGTTTTCATGCTAAGTGCAATATGTTACACTCTAATTTATATTAAACATGAAAATATTTATAATTTAAAATCATCAATAGTTGACTGTTTTGAAAATATCAGATTTATGGACTCTGGTTGCATAACAATTGTTAAGATGCAATTATTTTTTTAATGCAGGCATTTGAAAAGCAAACTTTTAGTCTTTTTGAGTAATCTTAGGCTGAAGGACTATTTTTGTAAAGAAAGTAAATTGCTTAGTTTCCTGTATTAGTGAGTATTCACATAGTGTATATTTGGGATATCTTGGAAGTGTTTGAAACACCCACACCCAAAATTTCAAAAGTTATTTAAGCTGTACAGTATATATTTAATATTAATCCAATATATAAAAATGAAAATTTGTGTGTAATTCTATACAAACCCACAGTTTCAAAGCCAGAATTGTGAAATATTACATATCTATGTATTAAAACATGGCCGAGGGAACTAAAGTAATCCGGGAAATAATTTAAAGCTATTTTTTAATTAATAATAAACCACCAGCTTAACAGCAAATTTAAATATTTTTCGTTAAAGCAGTTGCCAACAATTAAAAATCCACAATAAATTCTTATCACAGCAATGTTTTTCTACAAGATTTTCACATGAAAAATCAAAATAAAACAAATATTTCATGATTTTTTTTTTAAAGTTAATATTACGTCATTTTTTCTATAGCAAGAATTCTACGTAAAAACAAATAATTTGAAGAATTTTTTTTTTTAAATGTTAATATTATGTTATACAGTAAAACCTCCAAATAACGGACACCTTGGGAGCGCGAAAACTGTCCGCTATTGGGAAAAACCTCTGAGATTTAAAAATTGTTAAGAAATGCTTAAAGTTTCATTAATTGACTTTTATATGTCCTAAAATTCTAATGTATGATTAATCTTAATCAGAAATTAAAATATTTTTTAAGCAATAAAGTTGAAATAAAATGGTACATACCTTTGTACACTGTTTATTACATTCTTACGGAAAAAAATGTATTTTAAAAGTTTCATTTGCGTTTAAAGATTACATGTAATTTTTTTTTTTTTTTCAAATCGAAATTTTAACCCTATTAATAGTTTTGATTTTTCTGAATTATCTTTAAAAAAAAGGTATAACTGTTCATTGTATTTTGCCATTTTTTAAAAGCATAAAATCTCAAATCTTACAGGGAGGAGTGGAGGCGGGGCATTGTGATGCTCCCGGAGGTAATGTCTCTCTAGACCATTCCCTGAATTTAACACTGAACGTGGTAGGAAAGATTTTTCCCGGCCCACTCTCTACATTTGTCTGTGATCACAAAATTTTGAACACATTGCCCTGACAAATTTAGAGGCTATTCACTTTTTTTTTATTCGTTAAAAAACAATTTTTCATACTTTATTCCCAAAATTACTGTCCGCTATTTGGAATGTCTGTTATTCAGAGGTTAAACATACAAAAATTTAGATTTTGGGAATGGGGATCGGTAAACTGTCCGTTAAATAGAGGTGTCCGCTATTCGGGAGTGTCTGTTATGGAGGTTTTACTGTATTGTAAATATAATGTATTTCAGAAGGTAAATGTATAATGTCATATGGGTTTAAAAGAACATATTGAAAGATAACAAAAATTCAATTATGAAAATATTGGCATAATTTAACATTTTGAGGTTCTCCAATATTGTTTTTGCTATTTTTTAAATTATTATAAAAATATATATGAGTGTGAATTTCCAAAAAGATTTAGGTCCTTAGGGAACATTCTTAATGAAAAACAGAAATAAAGATTTCGATTTTTTTTTTTAAATTAAAATTCATAACATTTTTACATTTGTCATTTTTTTTTTAAATTGCGAAAAGATTATTAAATAATAAAACACTCGGAAATAGCTTTTCATCAAAAGGTTTTAATCAACAATTTTCAAGCATATTTTCTTTTTTTCATTGTTTGTTTTATACTGTATTTTTAATTTTGAAATTCATTTTTTATAAAGATTCTTAAAATTCCAGGCAATGCCAGTCGAGTACTTTAGCTAGTATTATATAATATTATTTATGCTACAGAAACTTTCATGATTTAGTAATTTAAAATGAAGTTTAATAAATAATTGCTTATTAATCAGTTTTATTAAAATGTATATTTAAAATTTTGATAATTGATGATTTGCCATAGCATTGAATATATAAAAGTTGGATATGTTCCCTCTGGGTTCCATCAGGTCATTATCATTTGTTAAAACTTAGAGTTATTGAGATATTCCAAATCAGTAACAGATGAATCCTTTTAGTTGTATATAATAGATGAGTAAAGAACATAGAAAGAGTTTTATTTAATCATATTTCATGATATTTTAAGTATTAAATAAAGCTGAATTTGTCTTTGTCGCATAGACATAACATTATTGAATAATGTTTTCACAAACAATTAACACTTCTAATTGAAATATCAGAGACCTTTTAAAGTTTTCTGATAGCGTTTATGTGATACAAACAGAATAAATGTTGAAATGAAAAGAGGGGATGGATTAACAATCCAAAAGAAATTGCTTACAGGCATGCTAAATTAATGAATAGGCACTTTTCATGTTTTAAAGAATTATTCAGCATTTAAAAAAGATTTTTATTCTTTTTATGAACTACAAAGCAGGATAAAAGCTACAGTCTGTTACAAAATAAGGCAACTTAGAATTTTACCTTTTTTCAACAAAGAAAACATTAGTTTGAATTCAAAAGTAGTTGTATAAAAAGAAATAACTCTAGAATGTTTATTTAGCTTAGGGAAAAAAAGTTTGAATAATTTTTTGTTTCATACAAACGATTTTACACAAATCCACTGTTTCATAAATATAATACCATTCTCATATTATTAATAAATGAGATTATTTTCTTTCGAACTTAGAATTCAACTGTAAGCTAAATATTCAGTAAAATTTAAAAAGAAGAATTAAATGCAAAAAATCTGAATTCTATCTGATTTTTTTAATTTATTAGTAAAATGCCTTGTCAGAGTAAGCTGTCTGAAATCGAAGTGTGTGGTTTTACAAAGGAAAAGTAAACTCTGAACATGAAATAAGTAAAATTTTTAATTATTTTAAATTTGCAATTCATAATGTTTTAAGTAAAAAAGAATTGTATGGAATGCATAAACGATCTGGTTATAAAAAGAAATTATTAGATTGTGATAATAGGCGAATTGTCAAACTGGCAATGAAAAAAATATCAGTCAATTCGTAAAATAGCACAACTGAGCACAAAAAAGATATGTACCGTGTGGCGAAGTTTGAGATTTAATGCCAGTGTTATTTGTCACAATTTAAACAGTAAACCACTACTACTAAAATATCATAACCAAGCTCATCTTAAATTGGTAAAGAATGTCATGTCCTGGAACTCTGCATGAAGAAATATATTGTTTTCAGATGAGAAAAAATTCGATCTTGATGGTCCAAATGGTAATAATTAATACTGGCATGATTTAAGGAAGAAATATCATGAATTCTTCAGTAGGCAGATGGGAGGCAGTTCCGTTATGGTGTGGGATGCAGGAAAATACGATCTCCAAAGAGTTGAAGGGAAATTGAACTCGGCCAGTTACCAACGTATGCTGTTTTGAATTCTGATACCCTTTTAGGAGGTGGAACCCTTTCAGGAACACTTTTAGGAGATGCAACAAGGTTTCAACAAGATAATGCTTTTAGACATTTATCGAAATCAAAAGAGTGGCTTAAAAGAGAAAATATTGATCTTTTACCTTGGTCAAGTCAAAGCCCTGATCTAAACCCCATTGAAAACTTGTGGGGTTATTTGTCTCGTCAGATATATGAAAATAACAAATATCATTCAACATATTAGAAATGGTCATTAATAAGAAATAGGACAATATTTCTGAATCGTTCCTTAAAAAATTAACTTTTTGCCAAATCGTGTGTTTGAAGTTATTCAGAGAAATGGTAGACGAACATCTTATTAAAAATTCAGAAAATTGTCTTTCTCACAAGTGGTTCTATAATTTTGTAACAGTTCTTTTTACCACTTCTTTGGAAACTGGTTTTTGACATGACAAGTGTCAAAAACTGGTTTAAACTGTCAAAAACGTGTAATGCACTTCAAACATTTTAAGAACAAGAGAGAAACATTGAGTAATTTTTTATTTAAAATTAATTATACTGTAATTTAATAATTACGAAAAAATTAAATTACTTTAATTGCAATAAAACATTGTTTTTTAGAATGTTCAAACAAAAGAAAATGATTTTGTACAGTTAATAATCTGGATCAATTTTATCCTACAGCATCCTATAGCACTTAACCAATTTAGAACATTTATTTACACCCAAATGGTTTATGAGTTTAGAGTGTATGAAGCCAAAGTTACAAAATACTCTCTCGATTGGTGCTGAGCTAGCAGGGCTTGATAGCAGAAGCATTGATAGTTGAGCAAGTTTGGAGGCAGGCCAAATTTTCAGATTTATGACCAAAAAAAAAAAAAAAAAAAAAAAATTTTCCGTAAATGATAATATACAATACAGTAAAAGTGAATTTTTAATATTTCATCTAATATTGTATGTTTGTGACAGATATTTAATGAGAAATTTTACAGATCAGTGTAGTAATTGAGGTTTCTGATGAGGTTTTTGACAAGAAGTTTTAGCCATGACGTTTTAAACCATGGTTTTAACCAGATAAAACCGCACACTGTCAAAAACTTGCCAACCCTGTCTGCAGGCATTAATGATACATTTTTCTGGGTATCTGACGAAATTTTGCACATTTTCTCCACAATCCTTTGACGAAATCGGCAGAGTTTTTCTCGCAATCCTTTGGCAAAATTCACTTTTTTCTGCCACCTCTTCACGAAATTTGTGCGATCTTTTCATGAAACCGCCGTTTTATATGCGATTTCTTGACAAAATTGGCGTTCTATCCGCGATTTTTTGGTAAAATCAGCGTTTTATTTGCAATCTTTTGACAAAATCTGTGTTTTATGAGCGATCTTTACACAAAATCGACAATCTTTACCAAAATCGGCATTTTATCGATGATTTTTCGACAAAATTGGCATTTTATCAGCACCCTTTTGACAAAATTGCCGTTTTATCCACGATCCTTTGACAAAATTGCTGTTTTATCCGCGATTCTTTGACAAAATTGCCGTTTTATCTGCAATCTGTTGGTGAAATCTACATTTTTTTCCGCAATCTTTTGACAAAAGCAGCATTTTATTAGCGATCTTTTGGCAAAATCGGCATTTTATTCGTAATCTTTAGGCAAAATCGGCATTTTTTTTTTTCAATGATCTTTCTACAAAATTTGCGTTTCTGCATGATCTTTTCACGAAAACGGCATTTTCCCCTCAATCTTAAGACAAAATCAAAGTTTTCCTGCGGTCTTCAGCGTTTTTATCTGCGATCTTTCGGCAAAATCTATGTTTTTTCTGCGAAATTTAGACAAAATTGACGTTTTTCTGAGAAAATTTGACGAAATATGTGCGTTTTCGGCGATCCTCTCACAAAATTCGCTTTTCTCTGCGATAGTTTTTTCAGTGAACAAAACCGTACAATCGTACTGGTCTTCCATACAACCATACAATTTGAACAAAATCCGTATATTGTATGACCAAACCATACAAGTTGACATCTATGTCATTATCTACCATCAACAAATGGTCCATTTAAACCATACATTGATCAAAAAGTTACCAGAATTGTCCAAAAGACACAAATAAGTGATTTTGTAGCATGACAAATGTTCCATCACTCACAATAAGAGGTCTGATACACCATTTCTACACTTAGTCTCACCCAACATATTCATCAAACTTAGCCTCTTCCAATTACTACTTATTTTCATCATCGTCTTACACACTCTCCATGAAACACTTCAACAATTGTGGAGATGTCATAATATGGGTTAATGATCCAAAGACATATCGTTCTTCTGGAAGGGCATTTACAATTTGCCAAAGAAATGAGAAAAATTTGTAACTAATGATGCTGACTTCTACTAACCTACATTGCATTAGAGAAATCGGTGATCCCAACTTTTGGTCTACTCCTTGTAAATAAGATGGCACGGAAGTATTGGGGGATTTAACTAAATTCCCAAAATTCAGATGATGAAATATCTTATGCTTAGGTACAAGGAAATTAAACCTCAATTCGCTATATAAACAAACTTAGTATGAATACATTAGCGGAATGATCAATAAATCTATCGAAGTTTTGGTCTTTCTGCAATAAAACAGATTACAAAACAAATTAACAAATATAATAAATTACTTGCAGCAGAAAATATACCATTATTAATTTTGATGAGACTAGAAATTTCTTTTTCCAGTTTTTAAGGGGTAGGGGACTGTTTCATTAGATTTATAGTCCTTCTAATCACTTATCATAAACAAACGATAAATATGCATTCATAAATTTCTGAAACATTGGAACTGGATAACATCAGATTTATATACTGATAATTAATTTCATTTAATATGATGTAATTTTGTTGTTTAGAATTCGCCTTTCCAAGTCAAACACTTCTTACTTAAAAAAAAAAAAAGAGGCATAAGATAATTTTCAAAAGATTAACTGCCTTACCTGTTTTTAACAATCCAATAATCTTTACCATCTTCAGATGTGCCATAGCCAACAACTAAAACACCATGGTCAAGAGCCGTGCTATCACAACCAGGTTCATCATATACACCTAATGAAAAATTCATTTTAATTCAAGCAAAATGATGTTTTCTCAAATATAATAGAAAGTTGCACATGGGAACAAAATTCCAAATGATGAAAATCAAAAGTGAAAAAAATGCACAAAAAAGATCACATATTAAATTTATTTCCAGATATAAAAAATAAAATGAAAGATACCACATAAAATGTTTTTAAATCTCCCAGTCATTGCCAAATTTCATGTTAAACAACATACTTAATTTATTCAGAGATGTAACAAATAGGATAAAAGATACCATACAAATTGTTGTTAAATTTCCCAGTACTGAGATCTTCAAACAAAATTTTTGTTTTCTGTTCATGAACTTTCAACAAAATGTGTATTTAATTTCTGCAATCTTTCAATTAAATTTATAGTTTTAATTTTGCAATATTGAAATTAAATTCACATTTTCTTTCTGCAATCTTAAATAATACCCAGAGTTTCCCCCCAGGTTTAAAAAGCAGTAGGGCGCTACTGTTCTGAAAAGGGCACTTTTTTTATTCTTCTGGGCACTTTTTTGATTTTTAAGGGCACTTTTATAGAGTTGAATCTAGAATCTAGTGGTTCAAAAAATCGTGAAAAAACAGAAATTTCTTCAAAAAATTGATAACAAACAAAAATTTTGCCAAAAAATTGAACAAAAAGAAAAAAAATAATAAATTTTGTTAAAATATTGCGAAAAATGGTCTTTTTTGTTAAAAAATCACAAAAAACCAGCAGATTTTGTTAAAATATTGCAAAAAACAGCAGATTTTGTTAAAAAATCATGAAAAAACGACAAATTTTGTGAAAGATCGCAAAAAAAAAACCCCGGCTAATTCTGTTAAAAGATTGCGAAAAAAACAGCCGATTTTGTTAAGGAGCAAGTCTGATTTATTAAAAAACTTTTTTTTTTGGAAAAAAACTTTTTTTTTTGGAAAAAAAACATTTTTATTGAACAAAGGGTTTTTTTTGTTTCATAACGGATGCTTTCAGGATTCACATTTAGAAAGTTTTAGACAGTTAAAAGAGGATTGCAAACAGGGAGGGGGGGGGGGGGGATGAGGTCGCCCCGGGCGCAGATATTTAAAGGGGTACCAAATTTATACTGCAAACGTCATTTTGGGCTGTCACAAGAAAAAATTGGGAGAGGGGTGGGCCTCAAATTCTAATTATGCCCCGGGTGCAATTTTCTCTTCACCTGCCTTGATTGTGAAGCAGGAAAATCCACTTTTTAACCGACTTCAAGGAGGAGGTTATGATTTCGACCTGTATGCATTTCTTGTTCACTCATAACTTCCCTAAATATGAGCCGATTTTGATAATTCTTTTTTTGTTTGAAAGTATAAAATACCCATGTGGTCCCATTTTAATTTCATTAAATTCTGATGATTAAAACTTTTAAAAAAAATGTGAATTTGATTTAAAAAAAAAAAGATTTATCACACATTATCTTTCATTGTTGCAATCGTTTTCAAATCATAAGCATATTAAAACTATGCATTCATATGCGTTAGCATCAAGTTGTCGCCAAGCTTGATTCTTTTTTTAAAGTTGATTAGTATATATTTTTTTTTAAGCATATTTTATTGGGATTAAAAACACAATTTTCAAGCAGGAAAATAAGTTTTTAGAACAAGAAAATTCACTTCTGGCATTAACTTATTTTTGTGCATGTCTGACGAAATTTGCAATTTTTCGCGAATTTTTGGCAAAATTAGCCATTTTCTGCAAATTTTTTGACAGAACTATCCATTTTATTGCAAATTTTGGATGAAATTTGCTGTTTTTCTGCAAATCTTTTAACAAAATCTGCCGTTTTATCGTGATTTTGTGACGAAAATTGCCATTTTTCGTGAATTGTTTGACAAAATTTTCCGTTTTATCGCGATTTTTGGACAAAATTATCCATTTTTTCGTGAATTTTGCTGGAAATTAGTCGTCATTTCGTGATTTTTTAAAGTGAAATTTGACTTTTTTACCCAACTATTTGAGGAAGTTACACATCCTGTGGGACACGTAAGAGCTATTTTATGCGTTCTGTCACTGATTTTTTAGGTAATTTATGCGTTATAGCGCATCTGCACATCATCGCTAAAGGGCTGCGTTTTTTCAAATGTGGGACAAAAAGGGCGCTTTTTTTTTTTTTTTTTTGAATGAGCGACAAGAGGGGTGCTAATTATTGGATGAGGGGCAAGAGAGGCGCTATTTTTTAAAATAAAGGGCAAGAGGGGCAGAGCGCCCCACTGAAACCCTCTAGGGGAAACTCTGTAATACCCTTTGATGAAATTTATTTTCTTCTGTGACTAATTTATGAAATTGACCTTTTTTTTATGTGATCATTTGCTAGAATGTGATTTTTTTCAATCAACAAAATTCATGATATTTTTCTGTGAGCAATTAACAAAATTCACCATTTGTTTCCACGATCTTTCGACGAAATTTGCAATGTTTTTATTTATAATCATTTAACAAAATTCGTAATTTTTTCTCTTTTTTTACAATTTTTGACAAACTTTGTAATTTTTGCCTGTAATCTTTTGACAGAATATTAGATTTTTTTTTTAACAACAATGTTAATAGCCCAATTATTTTAAATTTAAAGCATACTGGTTTTAGTAGCATATAGCTTACTGCTGGTATGCTTTAAATTTAAAATAATTTGTGCTTTTAATGTTGATATTTAACATTTCAAAATATCGATTTGTAAGATCATTGGCGAAATTCGCAATATTTTTCCATGCTCATTTGAAGAAATTCGCACTTTTTTTAAGCAAAAGATTCACAAAAAGATTTTGAACAATACTATAAAAATCACAAACTTTAAAAAAATATTTGTAGAAGAATCATAGGTCTGTGTAAGAACAAATTTGGAGAGGTGAAATACCACACAGCATTTTTTATTATGTAAGATTTTATTTTCTATGCACAAATCAGTTAGGCTATTTAAAACAATGCATTTATGAAACTTGTGAAATGGCACCCCAGCTTGCAACTCCTAAGGAAGGAAATTTTTGATATAAATATTTACAGAAACATGATTTATTTATAGTTGATACCAATAAGAGGTTTTTATATTAAGAAATTTGCTTTCCAGCTCAGATTTCCCTCTCCCCCTTGTGCTATATTTATGTTCGTATTGACAGATTCTAAAAAAATTTCCCGAACAGTACCACTTCTAAAAAATATACTGCATCAATTGAAAAACCACAAATGGAAAAAAAAAAAAAGTGTTTATGTTTCTTGTAGAAAATTGTAGTTTTAGATCGATTTTTATAGAATCAAAGTTTTTAAGTTCCAAATTGTAGAAACTATGATTATTTCATAGTAGTTAATAGCCTGTTTACTTTACATAAAATGGTCCTGATAAAAAAACCTGTATTAGTTCCTGGGCAGGCAATTACATAGATGAGAAAATTATGTCAAAATAAACACACAGTATAAAAGAAAAATTTTTTGTGCTATTAAATCTTAAAATTATTTTATTTGAAAAACATTTTATACTTTATTTATTTTTATGTTATAAAATTTTGAGAAGAAAAATAATTTATAATGTACAAATATATTTTTTTTAATTTATTTTTTTTACTTGCAGGGAAAAAAATAAGATTTTTACCTGTGTGATAAAACTGGAATGATTCTTGACTGGCATCAATGGCTACAGACACAGGTCCAACAGTTCCAACAGCTTCTTTTAGCTTGTCTTCATCACCTGTAGGGATATCGATAAATCCTGTATCTGTAGCACCTTTGTTTCGTGACTTATAATGACATCTTCCTTGCTGGAAAAAAATGAATAAAATAAATATGCTAGATCAACTAAAAAATAACAATTTGGACAAACTTATTTATTTAAAATTATACTTATATCAATGAGCATGCTACAGATTTAAAACTGAAATAAAAAGAATGTTGCCCAGTTAAACTGATGGCGCTGAGCTCACAGGCTACGCATACTAATTGTACATTACAGCCTTATATTTCAAGGGTTAATTCCATTCGAAAAAAAAAATATTAAGGAGGGGGGGGTCAGCTCCCCCCTTTCCCCTTTTTATACTTAATCATTGAACCCTCTAAACTGATCAGGGACATGCTTTATCATATAAAAAATCCATATCCAAAATTTAGATCAAATTGGAAAATTCTTAATAAAAACCCATTTATATAATTTATGAAGAGTTATCCTTCTCTTTTATATACTTAAACATTAAACTTCCAAAACTATTGAGAGATTTGAACGAAATCTGACAATTCTGTGTGAAAAACCCATTTATATAAATTAAGAGGAGGGGCATTAGAACCCCTATTTCCCCTGTTTATATTTATCCAATGAACACCTAATACCAATCACGGAAGCCCTTCATCAGACTGATCCTATGTGTAAATTTTGAACAAAAACTAATATTTCTGCATGAAAAACCCATTCATATCAATTAAGGGGAGGGGATGAGCCCCCCGTAAACCCCTCTTATACATATCGAATGAACTCCAAAAACTAATCAGGGAAGTGCCTTATCAGGATATACCTATATACAAAATTTCAAATGGATGGGATATTTTTATCATGAGTTATCGCGTTACGTACGCACATACATACAGAACAGGCGGGCACATAAGCTCCCAGACTATGATAGCCTGTGAGCTAAAAACTATGTCTGCTTGTGTGACTGGGATGGCTAGGATAATTTATTAGATGTACAAGGCTGAAAATTTGAGAGAGGATGGTCCAAGGTGTGTCATAGTGCACCTGAGACTCAGAGTTTAAAATTTTTGATAATTAGCAAAGTTATTAATTAAAAATTAAAAAAAAAAAAAAAAGAACCCTGACCAAAAACTCATCTCTTTTCTTCTAAACATTTATACATGCCCAATATTTGATTATATTAGGATGAAAATAAAGAACATAGAACATTAATTTCAGAGATTTTTATTTATTTATTTATTTATTGATTTACCTTTGTCGCCTAAACTGCTCAGTAAGGTAAATAAAAAGGGAAGACATATTCTAAAAGATCGTAATATTTATGGCTTAAACGTTGCAATCAGTTTGGAAAAATATTGATATTAACCATTAAAAATAAAATAAATAAACAGGTCATTTTTGCAGTTTTCTTTTTTTCTATTTGGCATCACTTCCTTGAGATGCAATTTTAGAGGTACCAATTAACACAAAATTTCTATGTAAAGATGAAATATTTTTTTCTTCTAAGGTGCAATTGGATTTCAAAAATATGAATTTTAATCCCTATGACAAAAAATGTCACTGCACGTCACTTTAAGCCTTACGAAGCACATTTTTTCTTTAATAAAAGTGCCTAAAAATTTGTTTTCCAACACAATCTTTTTAGAGTGCCTCTGTAGGCCAGATTTATACTAATTAATAAAATTTTGAAATGTTCAGACAAGTAGAAGCACTTTTTTCAAAAAATATTGTAAAAAATTCAACAAAAACAATAAAAATTGAGTCATTTTGCACAGTTCTGATGGACTTCAGCTAAAGCTTTTTTCTAAAAAAATACACTTTTTTTTTCACAAAATTTTAAAAAAAGCTTAAATACCATTACATTCATAGCCCTTTCAACCCTTTATCTACCGAAGGTACGTATAAGTACCATTAAAATTACTTATAAGATTCTTTTAATGCATTGATTAGTTGTAATACTGTTTAGAATGAGTTACAGATACATTACTTAATTTTGTTCCAAAAACATTATTGGTTACACAAGGCAACAACATTTTTAAAAGGAGGTTTCTTTTGCCTTTGTATATTTTCAGCTTTCTTGGTGCTGATGGAAAGGGATGGAAATTTTTCAATTCGAAAATATTTCTGCATTTATATTGTAAGGACATCATATTCGTATATTTTATAATTCTACAAAATACTAAGAAAACAATTTAAAGTAAAAGATTTGAGTGGGGTTATGAATATTGTACAAATTCCCTGTAAATTCAAATTTAATTAATCCTTCTAAATCCTTCAATCCTTCTAACATCCTTCAAAAATTTATTAAACGATTATGTAAATCCTTTAATATAGTTTAAACAATTTATGCAAGATGCTTTAGAATGTAAAATTTTCATAAATTCATAATTTGGTAGAAAAAAGGGTTAAAATTATTATACTATTTTTTTTTGTTTGTTATGTTATAGAACAGAACTAAAAACATTATTTAAAAAAAGCTAAAAGAAAACGTACTTATTTTTCAACTGGATATGAACATTTTCTCGCAATTCTTTCTCATGTGATGCATAACCATCATATTTATGATTGTTGAAAACCTCAAAGATAACAAGGACTATTATTTTTAACTACTAAAATTGGCCAAGTGAAAAAAACTTTTTTACAAGCTATTTTACCATTAAATATAAAAAAATTTTAATTCCTAAAAATCTTCAAGAGTTTAAATAATAAAACTACTTTTTTTTCTTTTTTTTTTCTTTCTTTCTTTTTTTTTTTTTTTTTTTTTATATATATATATATATATATACATTTAAAATACTAGATGACCTCTATGTCTCAAACCATTTTTGGGCATATTTTAAAATCAATTCATTGGCACCAAAAAACAAAATATGCAAAAAGAAAATACAACACTTTTTATAATTTCAATTTTCTTTGCAACACAGCAAAACATTTCAAAAAATGGTGAGAAAAAAAAGCATTTGAAATAATTCATTCCTCAAAGTCACTTTTTGTTTTCTTTCCACACATTTTGCTTAAGTTATAAGCAGCTGGAATGAAATCCCTGCTTGCATTTTATGTATAGTATAAAACAGATTTTATTTATTAAAATACGAATAACACAAAAAATCGTTAATACATGCTTTAGAATGTTATGTTAGATGCGTAATTACATATTTTTATTGCTGGGGACATTGTTATTACGGTTGACATTTAACAGTATTACTAAATGTAATAAAATATAAATTTTGAATGCATGCATCTTGTACATTAGAGTGCAAGAGGCATTGTACAAGATTTGAATATTTACAAAACCAATTATTATAGTTCAAATGCATTCATTCACCACATGTGATGAACAGTTTCCAACTTGTGTAACATTAAAATCAATAAACACTACATTCAGCTTTAGTAAGCATGTTTATCTTCATATCATAACAAAAGTGCCTATGCTTCTACATATACACATAATTTTCAACATACATTAAAGTCACAGCATATTGTAACACTTTATTTTATGATAAAGTGAGAGCAAGTAATTCATTAAATTCTGAGACAAAAAAAAAAAAAAAGAAAAGAAAAAAAAAGAAAAGAAAAGAAAAAACGAAAAAGAAAAAAAAAAAAAAAAGAAAAAGAAAAAGAAAAAGAAAGAAAAATCAGAATCAATTTAACTGACTATGAATCTTTGGATTGCAAAGATAAATTTTATTATTATCAAAAAGAAGAATGTATAAATATCTAAAATGGAATAAATGTATTATACAGTAATTCCATAACATTTTCAGATTCAACATTGCAAGTTTTAATTTTTCGCAAAATATAAATGCAGAATACTTAAAGTTCACGAATAATTAACTTGGTTATTCACAAACTGTTTTTTATAAAGAATATTTTTTTGCAAAGTAAAGTCAATTTGTTTTACCAATTCTAAGAACTGCATGACAATAGTCATCTGTCTGCTGTATAGCATACTGTATTGCTGTATGTCTTAAGTTGCAACAACTTCAGCCTTTGTGTTGAGGGGAAATATAGATCAATAATTTTCTTCTTAATACAGACTTTTTTTTTTTTTTAAATTTTCTAGAATTTCAAATTTATTATTGGTGAAATATTTTCTGCAAAAAATGTCAGAAAAATTTTAAAACATCACCAACAACTTGTTGAAAAAGCAATAGAATCTTAATTCTCCACTGGTGAAAAGTCTTAAATTTAAAATAGAAATCAAAGCTGCAACTTTTTCTTGCATGGAAATTCATAAAAAAAAGATCTTTTTTGTCAAACAATCTCATATCATTAAATTTTTTCTGCCATCAAAAAGCAAATAAATTTTGTACAAAATGTTCATAATTATCCAAATTTATTTAACCCTCGTGTGGGGAAAGTGCTTTTTAAAAAGGTCACCTAATTTTTAATTCACTGACACCAAGAATATTTAATTAAAATTTTCTTTTTATAACATACTTGAAAATAAGCAAGTTCCTATTGTCTAATAAATTCATTTATAAATTCTGATGCCAGTACATCACTTCATCAATTTATATACAGAATTAGCCGCCTTAGGCAACCAGTTTGGTCACCTTGAAATGCATGCAACATTGCAATATGTTATTTTTATTTAAAATTTGTTTAATTTTTCGATAAATAGGAATATTTTGAGAGAGAAATCAAGAATTCTTTATGGTCATGGCAGCATTTTGTACCTTGTTTTTTGTTATGTATCTCATTTTCTTTCAACAGTAACAGACTTTCAACAGTATTTTTAGCACACAGTTTGCAATACAAAAAAAAGTTATTTTTTGTTGACTAGTGTTGTCAGACTGGCACACTTTCCACCCTAAAATTTTAGGGTCAAAATTTGTGGTGTCCATTATGCACCATTTTCAAAAATTCAACAATATATGATTTCACTAAGTCACTGAATCCTCATTTTTGAGTTTTTTTTACTTTGTATGCAAGACATGATGTCAAATTTCTGAACTGCATTTAACTGTATGGTAGTTTTCTTTAGCACAATGTAAAACAGTTTGAAAGCAACATTGTAACTTCAACCTTTTACTACTGTAAACACAACCTTTTCCTATTGTACAACTAACCTTTTTCCTATTGTAATCACACTCTGAAAATAAAATGTAAATACATGATATAAGACCAATTTATTTTGCCGTTCAGAATTTTCTTTTTGTTAGTGTAGTATGTTTTACTTGAGTATATACAATAGTCATTAATTATTATTATTTTTTTTTTAAGTGGGGGAAAAATTTACCTTTCCTTTGTATGGATAAGTTTCTTCTGTATCAATTCCATGATTATCTTCAATGTACTCAAATGCTTGATCCATAAGTCCTCCATTGCATCCTTCATTTCCGTATTTGGTAGAGCAATCAATAAGATTCTGCTCACTCAGAGAAACTAATTTGCCTGATTTTCGATAATGTTGACCTTCTAATGCTCCAGTCTGAAAAAAAAAATAAATAAATAAATGTTTAAATGTCTGATTAAGAATAACTATTTTATAAGTTTTAATTTGCTTAAAGTTTTTCGATTTTGTTTGCAAATATTTTTTTAATAAAGTTACTTTCACTTTTGAAACCGGTCCAAAAAAATGAAGAGTCATTCTAAAAAACATCTAGAACCAAAATCAAAAAAGTAAAAAAAGGAGTGATATAGAGATGAACTTCATCTATCCAATGCAAAATATATGTATTTAAAAATCCCAAAATGCAAACAAGATATTAGAAAATCTCCCTTCAGGGGTGCAGAATTTGTTCGATCTGACAATCTAGGATTGGGGGAAATTTTACAGAAAAATATACAAATAATTTTAATAATGAATTACATAATTCCTCAAAATAAAAAATTTTTCATTACAAACAAAAAGATCTGTATGACAACTTTCACAAAATCATTCTCAGAATAATACATACCGTATATACTCCTGCCTAGGTTGAGATATTTTAGGGAGAAAAAATCTATACCTACTGTAATACAGAATTGTATGTAAGCCTATAACATATCGTAAAACTTTGGGAGAAATTTTCATATGGATTGGAGGAAATGTAAAAACATTTTATGCATCCCTGCCTCCCTTTAAGTTTAGCATAAGCTTGGAAGTGTCTTCACCTGCAGGAACAGGAGCCTTAAGATGAAAATTTTTATGAAGGGTCTTATTAAAGGAACTGAATTTATCCCTGAAGTTTTTGTTTCTTACTAGAACATTCTTTAAATAAAAGTTGAAATAGAAATCAAAGACAAATTTAATGCATTACACATATACTACAGTTAATTCCTTTACATTTAACATTTTGTTTAAGAGTCTAAAAATACAGACTAATTGTGATTTGTTCTGAAAAATTGGTAATCAAATGCTGAATAATATTAGAAAAGGTGTAAAATTTAACATGTTTGTTATTTCCAACATTCAATGCAAAACTTCCAATGGTCGTCAGGCTTCAGTTGCAGTTGGTGACCAGGAAAGGGAGAGACAGGGGCATTCTTTCTCCTCATCTTGGATTATGAATTAATACAATTAAAACAAAAAAAATTTTTAATTTCTGATTCCTTGTATAACTCATTAATTCTCACAGATAACAACTGAGATAAGATTGTTAAAAGTAGAAATTATTTATACCTAATAATTTGAAAAAATTAAAGGTAACTTTCAGTTAGCAGGGTGCCAGTGTCATGTATGATAAATATGTACATATAAATATATATACACACATGTATATATACAACATATGTATATAAAATATGTATATCTGTATACATGTAACAAATAAAATTACAAAATGAGAAAATATATTAGATTTGTTCTTAAAAAAAAAACTAGTTAAACAATTGGTTTAAACTGTGCCAACCCTGCTGGTAAAAGAATAAATAATAATGCAACAATCTCAATCCCAATATAGGAATGTAAGAAAAACAAAGGCTTACTAAACTCAATGCTATCGAACAAAGAAAACTCACAGCCAGTCTTTTATTAGCATACAGAACATAGAATAAATAACCAAAGGAGAGAATTACTTATGATTATGTCAACCATTGAGTCATGATAAATCTCAACTAATCAAATAATCTAAGTAGTTAAAGTGCATTTTTAGCTCAAATCTGCCATTTTGGATATTTTTAAAAACAAAAGAAGGAAGAAAACTAACTATTTGTTTTTTTTTCTTCCCAGGTAATTTTAGAAAAATTAATTATTATGCCATGCTTATTATAAGAAAGTTAGATTGATAAGAAATGTTAGATTGATTGAAAATATTTGTCATTTTAAAAATTTATTAATTAATCATTTTTCTAAAGCTTTTTCTTGTAGCTTCTGCATAACTTGGATATTGTATTTTTCAATAATATGTAAAATAAATAAAACTAGTCAGATGTGGCAATCCCAAAACTTTTTTTCTATTTTATGCACATAGGTGCAAGTTGTCCATCTAAGCCAAGATTGAAATTTTTTTCCACCATTTGGAATAACCAGATAGAATTAGGTTAGAAGATTTTTATACCTTGTATCTTGTATTATGGCTAAAAATGGATATCTTACAATAAATAAAAGAGATCGATGATGAAAACACTATTATTTAAGCACATAAAGTAGAATTTACTATCAGTCAAAAATTTCTTCAAGACTGAAATCAGTCCTGAGACTGAAGTTCTTGCACCCATGCTTATGCAGGATAATACTTCCTGAAAAATGAAGCATAGCAGCACCACCAGGTAAATGGTTTAAACCAAAATCTAGTCAGCAACGACTTATGTCAGCTTATAACAAAATCTGAAGTTTGTTATAAATCCATGCATTAGTTTTTGAGATAAAGCTATTGCAAAAACTTTATAAAAAAATACTGGATAACAGCACCACATGTTGGGTGATGTACATAAAAAACTATTCAAAATTAATTTTTTATCAGGTACTAACTGAATCGAAAATTGATGAAAATCAATGCATTAGTTCTTGAGATACATTTATTGTGCAATCTTGAAAAATGCAGTATAGCAGTGCCATATGCAGGGCAATTTACAACAAAAACTAAACAACACTTATCTATATCAGGGAGTAACAAAATCTGAAGTTCTGAAACTATGATTTTTAAAAGCATAGATATGGATTTTATTTTGCAATGATTTAACATTAATTTAAATATATTAGTTTAAATTTGATTTTAATAAGCAGTTGATTTTAATTAACCAATGGTTTTAATAACGATGAATGCTGCACTGGAAAATTTACATTAACATTGAATTTGTTTTATATAAAATAAAAAAGATAAATACACTTACAGCACTAAATGACCAACAGGATCCACATTGACCTTGATCTTTAACAGGTGTTACATAGCCTTTTTCTCTCCAGTCCACAGAATCGGGTAAAACAACATTAGCTGGAGAGAGATATGTTGATCCATTAGAAAGACTTTCTTGATAATTTCTCTTGAAACCATTCATAGTAGCAACAAATTCATGATGTAACTAAAAGATACAAAAAAAATTGTTTTCTTAATTGCAATAGTAAAAAATATTGAGAATACCCAATGAAAAAAAATTACTTTCAGTAAAATTTAAATACTTAACAAATACTTAAGGCTTGAAGAATCCTAAGTATTTCATTCATAATAGAACAGTACCACAGAGAACCTTAAACTACTGTAATATTTCACATAGGCAAAAGCATTTGTTTACTGGGCATTGTACTGAAAGTTGATCTCAAACAGATGAAAGAGAAAAAATTGTATTTATTTTACTTTGACAAACCACCCCATAAATAAATACAATTTAACTATGTTGCAACAAGAAAGAAAAAAAAAAAAAGCAGTCCCTTTATTAACAATAATAAAGATATTTTAGCAAAATTTGCATCCAATTAATGATGAGCATATAAAAATAGAATGACATCATTCAAAGTGACTAACTGAATTTAGGCCAGTAAACCAAAATATGTATACTGGCAGCAACATTCCGAATAGTGGAATGCTTACTTCTAGGAATGCAACGGATATCCGGCCAATATCCGATATCCGGCTGATTTTTCAATATCCGAAATATCATCGGATATTCGAATCACAATCACCGGATATCCGACTTCTCTATCGGTTATCCGATCGGATATCCGGCAGAATGCAACAAACCAAATATATAAAAAAATAATTGTAATTTAAGAAATTACCCCAACCATTTGAAAAATGTTTCACTCGATACATTCATCTATCATTTTAAGCTAAATACCAGTTGTTTTCTTGTGTATTATCCGTGCCACTGCTATAAATGACTTTATACATGCTGCAATTTGAAGGTACGGTTCGTTTAAGTTATATCACTCTATTGTCGCCAAGCATAAAAGTTGGCGACGAAAGAAACATTTCAAACTATTTAACATTGTTGGTGCAAAAGTAATCATTATTAAAATACAGCTTTGGCATATACTGTTATACTTGTAAGACTTTGGCATATATTGTTTGATTTTACAGAGCAGAATTTTGGTGATGGAGGTTTTAAACCAAAATCGATCGCAGCACATGCATCTGTGAATGGGTCCATCAGACATCGAATCAAAAAAGTTTTTTCCCAGTTTTTCCCAAGCCGATTGCTTTTTAGTTTTCTTTTTAGGTGGTGGAAAATCAAGAGTAATAGCTATAACATTTTCCGGCTTGTTAGAATCACTATTGGCACTCAAATTTTCCTGGTTAGAACCGACCGATAGTAAAACGCCATGGCTAGTGGATTGGTCGCCCTGGCGACATGATGTTTTACAATTAATCGGTTCGGCATTAAATTGCTTCCTTTTTCGTGATCGCCTTTCAACACGTAATTGGTTTTCAGCGGCTCAATAATCTTTTGATTTTATCATTTTTTGCATTGAAAGACGTTTTTGCGCCAAACCAAATACAGTATTACTCAGTTATCCCGTCGACCAATTTCGCCAAATGATACGAATCGCCAAACTAATAAGCAACTTATACATGTTGACTGTGTTTAATATCATTGAATGCGATATTCACGTTCATTCATTTCTTTGGCTTCGGCTTTTTCCGTATCTGTTAATTTCCGTCTACCCATTTTTAAATTTGTTAGTTTTCTCCTTTATTACAATGATTTTAACCATTTTAATTTACTATTCAAATAAAAATTCTTCTAAAAGTAAAGAATTTAATTTAAATTCAAATAAAAATTCTTCTAAAAATAAAGAATTTAATTTAAATTCAAAAGTGGTAACATCATTCAAAAGTGGTAACATCATTCAAAAGTGGTAACATCATCGGGTCCATTCTCCCGAAAACAACAACCATTTTTCAAATGGTTAATAACAGTAATTGTTTGACCCAAACAATGCAAAAAACTTTTGTTTATAATGCAAAAGATGAAATATTATTATAAGTTCCCTATCGATGAATAAAAGGTAATTCTCAAAAGTTTAAAGAATTGCCAGCTTTCCAATTATTTATATTTAAACTCTGTAACAAATTTAAAAGTTTACGTTTACATCTTTTAGAAAATTGTATCTACTTTCAGATTGTAAAACAAAATTTGAAGTCAAAATAGCAAATGAAGCTTTTATGCAAAAATGTATTAAGATAAAAAACCAACATTGAGAAATGCACAAATAATGCATGAAAAGAATAGAAAACAGCCGTTTCGAATCTACTATGGAGATTCTTTATCAGTATAAGACTCAGCATGCTAGAAAAAGCTAAGCTGAGCAAAGCAACAGGGAAGCATAGTCTTATATGCCTATTACGGGAGCGAATGGTAATAGATTCGAAACAGCTGTTTGCTACCTTATATGCATTTCTAAACGTTAGTTTTCTATCTTCATAAAATTTGAAGTTGTTTATTAAACTGTGATTTTACTAATTTTCTTTCTTTCATTTAATTTAGACAATGGGTTAATTGGTTTTTAAGTTACACAACTAAACAAACCTATTTTTAATTTCTTCTATCTTTCAAAGAAGAAATTATTGTAATAAATTTTTTTTGACGAATTTGCGTGTTTTAGGGATCAAATATCCCCAAAAACATGTTTATTCAAAACAACTGTCTGTCCCAGTGTCGCCATCATACTATCAAAAAGTGTATGAAGTTATGCATAGAATGATCCAAATATTTTGTGCATATTTTTTACTGTAACCAGCAGGTTCTTCTTCAATATGGAAACATTTCGCTGTAAGGCGGTGCTGTAATTGCAATTTGTGCCATTTTCATTGTTCTACCATCAAATACTGTATGAAGTTATGCATAGAATTGAACCAAATTTCTTTGGATACATTTCTGGGAATGACTGTCTGGTCTTCCTTCAATTTGAAAATAGTTTGCCCAAAGATGGTACTGTAATAATGATTTTTGTAAAATAATTTTGATTTTTCATAATCCTTACAGAGAATTGGCGGTTCGTGCAGCGATGCGAACTTCGTATCTTTCTAAAATTGGCTATTCGCAAACAACTGATGTATAGCAGAACACAAAAGAATATTGATTTTAATAAATATCATGATCAAGATTAACTCATTCTTAATCTAATTAACTGACTGTAGCAAAAATTCTAGATGGAAATAAAAGTTGGTATAGTACTGAACTAACAATATTGAAGTAGTATTAATACAGTTGACTCTCTCTAGAACGAAACTCTATCCAGCGAATTTCTCTATTTAACGAATTTTTTGTAGGAACGGTCAATTTTTTTCATGATTACATTAAAAATAATCTACATATAGCGAAATATATATCTCCATTTAATGAATTGTTTCAGAAATGTTCTTTTATATGTTCTGAAAATGCTTCAAATTATTTGTAGAGTAAATTTTTTTCATTGATTTCTCGTTTATAAGTCATAGCTACATAGCATCCTCTACCTTATTCCTTATGTCTAAAAAAAGGCATTCAACCCCCTTCCCTAAAAAAAAAAAACATTTTTTTGCATGGTTATTTTTGACTTTGTTTAAGCCAAGGTGAGCTTGCGTTCTTGGAAAAGAGTGAAACATTTGCTTGCTATTAGAACGATTTGCAATAATCACAAAGCATCCTAAAAGATCAAACTATTCCATTATCGTCTTGAAAATGGTGTTTATTTCTTGGTTTGGATAGTAAGTCAGCAATAAGGAAGGGGTGAGGGGGCAATTGCAGAAAAGGTTGGTTTTTTTCAGCATGTTTTCATCTATCTAAACTAACTCTCATTACTTTTAGAGTTTAGAGTTTATGTTTGTTGCTTGTGGCGACTTGGAATATTTTTTGTTATGAGAGATCATTTGAATGAAGAATTGTTACTAAACGTCATCTATGCTGGTGTTATCGTCTACTGAATCTGCATAAAAACTTCTTTCAGATAAGCATAATGCTTTCTTTTAAAGTACAAAATTTTTTGCCGTTCTCTATTAAACGAATTTTTTGACTGAACGAT
The DNA here is from genome assembly GCA_964019185.1 of Maratus speculifer. Classification (NCBI taxonomy): domain Eukaryota; kingdom Metazoa; phylum Arthropoda; class Arachnida; order Araneae; family Salticidae; genus Maratus; species Maratus speculifer. The sequence goes on along the minus strand of OZ025297.1, from coordinate 297,831,962 downwards.
GGATTTCGTTATATAGAGACTCGACTGTATTTGTAAATATTTTTTGAAACATTCAGATATATGGAATAGAAGGGAGTTTTAGGATTGGTGCATCCAACTAGTTATTTTCATGATTTCATTATAAATATTTAAAATTTTATGTTTGTTGCTTGTGGCGACTTGGAATATTTTTTGTTGTGAGAGATCATTTGAATGAAGAATTGTTACTAAACGTCATCTATGCTAGTGTTATCTTCTACTGCATCTGCATAAAAACTCCTTTCGGATAAGCATAATGCTTTCTTATAAAGTACAAAATTTTTTGCCTTTTTCTATTCAACGAATTTTTTGACTGAACGATGGATTTCGTTATATAGAGACTCGACTGTATTTGTAAATATTTTTTGAAACATTCAGATATATGGAATAGAAGAGAGTTTTGGGATTGGTGCATCCAACTAATTATTTTCATGATTTCATTATAAATATTTAAAATTAAAAGTTTTTTTTTTTTTTTTTTGGGGGGGGGGGGGCTTATAAATTTGAAAGTGATTTAACTTAAAGTAAAATTAAATGTAGCTTAAGGTAAAACAGTATTAAATAATTAAAACATGAAAAAAAAATCATTGAGTAAACCCATGTTTGGAAATAACTCTTCAACCATTGGTATATTCGTAAGCCTTTTTGTTTACATTATAAATGGAAGCTATGTATTTCTTTGTGAAATTACAATTATAAAATAAACATATTGATAAATGTGTAAAATTTGTTCTATAAATTATCTGCATTTCATTGTACAAATTATTAGCAATTATCAGCATTTCATTGTAATTATTAGCCATTATCAGCATTTCATTGACAAATAAGCAGAATATTTAAATGTTTGAAGTACATTTTTTATTCAATATTATTAATATACACATACAGGGCTTGAACTTTGGCATGGGATGGCTGGATTCATGCCTTAAAAAATCTTATGGCCAAAACATTCCTGTTACCAAAAAAAAAATCCCTTGATTTTTTTTTTTTTTTTTTTTTTTTTTTTTGTTTCTTTTGTTAAATGGCGATCAAATCTCAGGACTGACTGACTATTTCTGTGATATTTTCCGCTATCAATTGGCAAATCTCAGTTTTCTCTTACAGCAATTATACAAAATTCATGATTGGTTTTTTGCATTTGATTGAAAAACTTTGCAATTTTTCTCACAATTTTCTCGCTTGCTAGCCTCGCAAACTTTTGCAACTTTTTTCTCGAGACCGATTGCCAAATTTCACAATTTTTTTCTCTCAACTGAATGTGACAAATTTAGCTATTTTATTCTGTGACTGCTTGGAAAATTTCCCTTTTTGTTTTAGTGACATTCTGCTGAAATTAATAATTATTTTCCTGTGTCTAGCTTAAAAATTTGTTTTTTCTCTGTTACCTGCTGATGATTTTCATGATATTTGCTTGTGACAGGCTAACAAATTTCACAATATTTTACTGTGAATGACTGATGAATTTCGCTATATTTTCCCACTGCCCAAGTTCCCTCAAACTTAAAATTTTTTCAGACCGATTGACTATTTTAAAAAGTCTATTTTTGCCATGGTGGACAAAATCAGCGATATTTTTTCTATGGCCGATTTCCGTATTTTGTGATTTTTTTTTTCTGATTTATTTTGTCTCTTTTGCCGAAACAAGAAATTTCTAAAAGGGCAGTAATGGTCACTACAGTCTGAGCTCTATCTAATTAGCCTGGAATCAAACTTAAACAGCATTAAACAAAATGAGATTAGATCTTGTGTTGCACATTGGGAAAAAAAAAAAAAAAAAAAAAAAAAAATGTTTTTTTTACAATCAATGGTTCAGCATTAGATATTTTTTCATTTTTCGAAATCATTCCACATTTTGTAATCAATGGGCTTGATAATCATACTTTTTTTTTCATTTAAAAGATAATCTTTCATACGATGTTTCTGTTTGGATTCGTTTTTTGCTTCAAATATAATCATCTTGTCAAAAAAAAAAACTTTGTACTGAGGAATTTGACAGGAGAGGATGCAGAAACAAACTTCTCATATAAATAGATTCAAAACTGGTAACAGTTGAGGATTATGGTTTTGCTTGTGGTTAATGGATGCTGATGGAACTGACAAATTGAAACCAATTGTTAAAGAAAGGGCAGCCAAAATATACAGCAAACATAAAATCATGGATGACTTAACCCCTATTTACAGACTTTCTGACATCTTTAAATAAGTCCCCAACAAACACATGACTTACGGCCTGCAGACGATTTCATTGCGGCCAGAAGGAGTTAAGGCCATTTGTAACAAAACAATGCGGTACCGCAAATGACCCGCCGCTAGTTGCGGCAGCTACCGCCGAGCCAGTAACGGATCGGCGATGAGAGAACAGTTACATTTGCTTTGCCGGCCAACTCCTAAGGGTCAGTTTCCGGCAATAATGTAATGGCGTATCATACTCTAGAAAGCAAAGGGCCGTTATAATCTAACCAGCTTTTTTATTTAAAGAAAGAGTATTTTTTGTGTCTTCATTTCTTTCAGAAATTACTTCAAATCTGGGTTTTAATAAACATATAAATATGTTGCAAGTTTTATATTTAAAACAGTAATATAGATGTCATATTTTTATTTAGTTTAAAAATATTTTTTTTATAAATAATAAAAATTGCTCCCAAAATGTATAGAGTATTCCAAATAATTTCTTCAGGCGCTCTTTTGCATTCATTATTTATAAAAAATAACTAAAAGAAAATGAATAAATGTTTAAAATACATTAAAGATATTTAAAATAAATATTAAAATAGAAAAAGTCTTTAGATTGTTCCTAAATCAGTCTCTGTCTGCTCTCCCCACCTACTCTGTAATGTAAAACTCTCGTATACATAACATGTATAATTTTTAGTTGTAAATGCATAAATATTTCTAAAATTGCCTATTACAGTATTTCTAAAATTGGCATAAAAGCCAAATTACTTTTTTTTTTTTTTTTTTTTTTTTTAGGAAAGATTTTTTTTTTCTTAAAAATAAAAAAGGTTGTTTTTGGGGGAAAAAAAGAAAAAAGAAAGAAAGAAAGAAAGAAAAGAAATACATTTCGATTTCCTTGCCTCTGCAAGCGTGGGTGGAAGGCAAAGGTTGTGGGCTAATAATTCTCCCTTAAAATGAATAATTTTTCTGTAGAACAGTACATTTTTTAAAAATTCTTTTGTTCATTTTGTTTAAAAAGTGTTTTACTTTTTTCCTGTGTAAAAACATGCTTTTGACACATTTTGTTACATCAATTACTTTCTGATACATTTAATTATTTTTGTACATAAATGAATAAAAATTGTTTTTGTAATCGAACAACTTTTTTCATTTTTCATGAATGTGTATATCTGAAATGGAATCCACACTTCCATACATTTTTCTTAACCGGCGCCCTTTTACACTCATCATTTATATTAAAAAAAAACTGGAAAAAAATGAAAAAAAAATAAATAGATTAAAATAATTTAATATAAATATTTAAACAAAAAAGTCCTTATATAAAAGTAAATTTCAGTAAAGGTAGCAGATCTTTCAGAATATGCTGTGAAGTTTGATGTTTTGTATCAGAAAGCTGCACGCGAGAGCACGGGAAATGGTAAAAAAAACGGAAATAACAAAAATTCAATCGCTTACAAGTTGTAATTCATGCCTAGATTTTAAAAAAAAATGAAACGAAAACTGCTCAATGACAAATCGCTATAATAATCATTTGGTCAAGATTAATGTTTTTGCGCTTAAAAATACATCACAAAATGTGTAGAAAAGATTCGGGACATTGAAAGGGGCGAAAAAAAAAAAAAACACATTTTTAAAAAAATATGCTTTAAAAAAAAAAAAAATTAAAAACATAAGCCCACTAGAATCTCAAGTTAACGAAAAATTTTCAATGATTTCTTTAAAATTACTAAAGATCGTACAATCATTTCTTAAAGTTCTTTCTTAGAGAAGTAAATGCCTAAAACTTTGATAAAAGTATTCTATCGCTATGTATATTTTTTAACTTAAATTTCTGTAATATGACTTTTCATTTTGTTTTAAAAACATCATACAATCTTTTTATTTACGAGAAAATGATTAAAATGCAGTAAAACACTGTGTAAGATGGAAATCTATACATTTCGCAAAGATTTTCAAGTCTCTGCGAATTTATTGAGATAGAATAAAATTTATTTATGGCGGAATATTGTCTACGATAGGAAACTTTCTCGATTCAAATCTATTTCGCCTAACACAGTTTACTGTATTTAAAATCCTGAAGAGTTGTCGTTAAATTTGCGAAACGTCTCCTTAAAAGTAAATTCCATTAAATATTAAAATACATAAAAATATATCCGGGCTGTAAGAATGTATCGTTAAATAGACATAATTTTTAAATCCAGATACATCAAATAGACGTTTATTTTACTATATCTGTAAAAAGATTCCTTATCTTTCTCCCTTTTTTTCTGAGGAATTTCAAGGACACATCAGTGACCTAGCAGTTTTTCGCTGAGTCACTCCCCCCTCTCCCCCGTTCCCGTCTTTGTCAATTATCTCTGTCATTCCTTATTCCAACTTCACACCTGATGCTAGCTGGCACGCTGGTGCTGCAGTCTTTATCTCTGAGGATATTTACACATAAAATATTGTAAGTCTTTTCAATTTTTGTCTATTCATTAAAGATTTAACTCTAAAATATTTCTGCATCATTTTATTGTATTTGTTTTTATATTAGAACCGTATTAATACGTATTTTGGTTTTCGCAAACGCACAATAACATTTATTTAATATTTATTAAATTTAGTTTTCTTCAAAATTTCACTTAGTTTGTATCATTAAATGTATTTTTTTTTTACACGAAATGTTTTATTGTTGGAATTATATAAATCGATTTTAAATATTGTGAATTTTCGATGTTACTTTCTTAACATTTTAGTTTACTTAAAAGTAATTGTTTCCATAAGGTTTTTTTTTTTTTTTTTTTTTTTTTTTTTTTAATATATATATATACAACTTTCAAAGAAAAGGATTTTTTCCCCCTTTCTAAGTGCGGATAATAATTTCTCCTTGGTGAAAATGTCATTAAAACCAATAACTAAATAATTTTAATGCATTAAAGAAATAGAGTAAAGATAAAACGCAATATTAATTACTCGAAATACTTTTCCGAGAAAAGATTATAATTATTTTGCTCAATTTCGAAAGGAAAATCTAATATTATCTGATATAAACAAACTAAAAATGTGCACATATATATATGTATGTATATACAAAAAAAAAAAAAAAAAGGTTCGTGACTTATATAAACATCAAACTCTATTTTTATTTATTTTAAATAGCTGTGTGATTTTTTTTTTTTTTTTTTCATAAATTGAAAATGATGCAAAAATAATTGTGATTTAATGTACTTTAATGAATAGACATCAAATATTAACAGACTTAACAATAAGAGAAACTAAACACCACATACATATATAAAATAGATTTATTTTAATGTAAAATACATAATAAATCATATTAAGAATATGTGTTATTTAGGCGTAAGTTCAAAATGTGTTGAATAAAAAATAATTGTTGAATAATAGCTTGAATGACAAATGTTTCTTCATGAAAAATAAATATAGAAATAATTTAGGTTCATTTTTCAAAAATGTATAAATTTATTTATCTTGAGCTTTTTATAAATATTATGCTTGGCATACTGATTTTATTTTTCAAATTGTATATGAAAAGCAACTGTTTATAAATGGCATTATTTATACCTATATTTTTTTTAATGCATAATAGAATAAATAAACAAATTATTAAGTTCAATATGCCAAGTTTGGAAAAATTCAAGAAAAGTAAATTTATATATACATATATTTATTGTACCTAAATTATTCTTAATATATTTATTTTTTATGCAGAAACATTTAATCATTCAAGCAATTCTTCAATAAATATTTTTTATTCAACAAATTTTCAATTTATGCTTAAATAATTTTTATAGCAAGGCAGTGGCAGGCTTTTGGAGAGTAGAAATCATTAAAGGCTCTTTTGCGGGCAGCTTTTGGCTAAATTTAATTCTTACAAAACACAAATGGCATGGCTAGGGCAAACTTCTGGTTAGCTTTGATTGTTAATGGCCTTTAAAAGAATAACTGTGGCCAGTTTGAGGCTGTCTGATATTTTGGTAAAAAGTTAATGGCACACTTGTGGGCATCTTCTTGTGGCCGCGTTCTGGCCGGCGTGACAGTTTTTTGACGGAGCCGTTACGGCAAAGAACGGCGGGCCGTCACCAAACACTTTGGGCCAACGTTAACGACACCTTTAGTGGCCCACAAGTTATGTGTTAGTTGGGTCTATGTAGATACAAAAAAAAAAAAAAAAATCTTTTGTTTAATTATCAATGTTTCACTCATCGTTTAATTTATAATTTAAATAATCTCAAAGTTTTGTTTTTTTCCTACAAATTGCACAAGTGTGCTTCAGCCACTAACATTGGTATTATTCGTTAGTTAATTACAGAAAGTTTCTTCTGAGAAAAATTATAACATTGTTGGATGAAAAGGTAGAAAAAATACAAAGTCTATGTTTTTATGCTCTATATTTTGTGACAGAATTTTAGGGACAAAGTTTCTAAAAATATGGTTGAAAAATACTTTCAGAAAATGGAGTTTCTACACACACAAATGAAAAGTGATGAAAATGAAGAAAATATAACCCATTTAGAAGAAGTTATTTGGAAAGAAATCAATCCTAAGATAAACTTTAACGATTATCAGGCATGAGATTGCAAAAAGTTAAAAAAAGAGGAAAAGCATGTGAGATGGAAAATGAGAAATTATTTTAAAATAGCACGCGTTAAAAGCAATTAAGAAAGTTATTTTATTTGCCATAATAAAAGGGGGGGGGAGCAGAGTGAATCAATTTATGCAAATACTATAAGTAATTCTGAAATGAAAGTTTCTATTTCCAATGAAAAAATCAGTGCCACTCTGTCATAATTTGCCACTCAACTGCAAAAAAAGTTTGTACATCTAATGCAATGTTTTGCACAGCAATCTTAGCTAGTCATCCAATTCCAATTTTAACATATTTTTACTTAAAATATCATTTAAAGATGGGAAGTTAAACTTGCAAATCATCTGAAATAAAAAAAAACTTAAAAAAACATTAAAATTGCAGCTAATTTTTTGCGATTCTTTGATGAAATTTGCATTTTTCTGCTATCTTTTGACAGTGTTTTTTTTCTGCGTTTCTTTCACAAAATTTACGTTTTTCTCGCGATCTTTGGATGAAAAATGCGTTTTTTTTCACGATCTTTGGACGAAAAACGCCTTTTTTCACGATCTTTGGACGAAAAACGCCTTTTTTGACGATCTTTGGACGAAAAACGCCTTTTTTGACGATCTTTGGACGAAAAACGCCTTTTTTGACGATCTTTGGACGAAAAACGCCTTTTTTGACGATCTTTGGACGAAAAACGCCTTTTTTGACGATCTTTGGACGAAAAACGCGTTTTTTCGCGATCTTCGGTCGAAAAACGCGGTTTTTTTCGCGATCTTCGGTCGAAAAACGCGGTTTTTTTTCGCGATCTTCGGTCGAAAAACGCGGTTTTTTTCGCGATCTTCGGTCGAAAAACGCGGTTTTTTTCGCGATCTTCGGACGAACAACGCGTTTTTCGCTCGATCTTCGGACGAACAACGCGTTTTTCTTGCGATCTTTCAACGAAAATTCAGTTTTTCTTGGGATCTTTTGACGAAAATCGCGATCGTGCGGAGAAAATAGTTTTTTTTTCACGAACTTTTCATGAAATTAGTATTTTTCGCGATTTTTTGAGACACAAATAGCATTTGTTTTCGCGTCTTTTTCAACGAAAATCGTACTTTTTTCACGCGATCTTTTGATGAAATGTGTTTTTCCGCGATCCTTTGCCGATAAAAAAATCGGAAAAGCAGAAAATGACAAAAAAGCGGAAAACCGCGGAAGAATCTCATGCCTGGATTATGTCACATGATAATAGACTGTCTACCTATGCATCTGAAGTTATGAAATAGTGGATTTGTCAGAACCAATGAATAGATATTCTGCTGCAGAAATAGATAGTGAAATTTCCATTAAAACTGTCACTTTTTTTATGATTTATATAGATTGGAAACTGAAAATATACCTCATGCAGTAGGACATAAATGACCCAATATTTTCTTCTCTCCATTAAGTAGGGAAAAAAAAACTTTGAGTCAGAAGTACAATTTTCAATTAGGGATATTTTTGTGTAGTGGCTTGTTAGAGCTTTTCTGTAAGGTAAGTGCAGAATTTTTTTTATTTTTCGTTTCAGACCCTGACATTACGAATAACCCTGATCTAACGAATAAAGTTTACAGTCCCGTTGAATTAGGATTTGAGTGTACTTGTAAATAAAATAACAAAATAATATACATATAAAAATACAGAATTACCAACCAGATCTCCATATTTGTTCATTCGTAAGGCATATGTCTTATTTCCTTGACCATATAGCTGGTTATGCTTGGCTATCTTTTGTTTATTTTCCAAGAAAACTTTCATCCTAAATACATCTTCAACTTCTTCATATACTTTTTCTGCAATTCCAACAAATAAATTTTTAATACAGTGCAGAGATAATTTTTACATATACATACAAATCTACAAAAAAAAATTATGGTAAAATAATCAATATTTTTAATTGAAAATATTTTACACACACAAACACAACAATAAAAGTAAGCTAGTTTGCCACAGTCTCGAAACAAATGTCCTCATTATATAAACATTAATTCACAATTAAAAAAAATATATTAATGTAAAATGTATTGTTTAGATATATTGAATTAATTGTTGCAAAGCAAAACTAAAAAAGTTTCTATTAAAAAAAAAAAATCTGTAAAACTGGATAAGTAAACAAAAAAAAAAAAAGATAAAAATTGCTTATGCTACAATGCTACAATATGGAAAGTCAAGGTTCCCAACAAAACATGTCAGGCAATTTCCATAACAAAATCTGAAATAATTCCATGACTAAATGGGAATACAATTAATTTCATTTCTTATTTCTGCAATCCTTTGACAAAATTAGAGATTTTCTGTGGTTACTCAGATAGGTTAAAACCAGCTCAACTGAAAAAATACATAATATATTATAAACATATTTTTTACGTACCATTTAAAAAAATGAATTATAAACTGTACACTACAGTAATTTTTCCTATGTGTAATAAAAAAAATTAAGTTCTGTGGATTATACTAATTTGGTGAAGCCTGGGGTCTTGCATTTATTTCAAATCATTTTTATGTATAAATTTCTGAAAATTTAAATTCCATTCAATTTTTATCTTACATGTATAACAGAATCATAACAAATAGTTTATTAAACATTGTTGGCATTGTTCAAAGAAATATGCAACAAAATATTTCAAAAACACTGAAGAAGTCAATAAAACCCACACTGTCGATTATGGAACTGCAAAAAAGCAAAAAGACTGAAAACGCGCATGAACAAAAATTGCACCATATTGTATTCACAAGCACAAATGAAAAACTGCACCACATTTTGATCACATACGCGAATGAAAAATTGCACCACATTTTGTTTGTGAAAGATAATTTAAATAACAAAAGCAGGTCTTGATTTCCAAGCAAATGAAGACAAGCACACCAGCCTGTATATTGCATTACAGAAGTGGCAATATCTAAATTACAAATTCTCATTTTCTCCTTCCCCCCTTATCACAAAAAATTTATATATATTCCCAATACCATAAAAATGCTGACCGCTCCAACTCTCCCCTTTCACCCCCTCAATAAAGCTAAGGCAGCTTTTCTATTCCATGCCTGTTTGTAACACTTGATTAAATCCCCTGAAAAAATAAATCTTCATTTTTTTAAATAAGTTACAATAGTATATAAATCATAATCACCGATTAACTTCATAAGTATCCCATGAGCCATTACATAGAATTGCTTTTAACTTTCAAATATTTTATTCTTTTGTGGATTTTACTCCTATAATATTTATGAACTATAAAATCATCAAAAAATGTTACCTTTATTCACCCCTTGCACAGTTATTCCTATCCACTAAAAAATAATTGTGTTAAAAGATCGCGAAAAAACGGCAAATTTTGTTAAAAGATCGCGAAAAAACGGCAAATTTTATTTAAAGATTGCGAAAAACGACATATTTTGCTAAAAGATTGCGAAAAAATGGCACATTTTGCTAAAAGATCGCGAAAAAACGACACATTTTGCTAAAAAGATTGCGAAAAAACGGCACATTTTGCTAAAAGATCGCGAAAAAATGGCACATTTTTGTTAAAAAAATCGTAAAAAAATGGCAAATTTTGTTACAAAAATAATGAAAAACGACAAATTCTTTAAAAAGATCGTAATAAAGAGAAAATTTTGTTAAAAGATCATGAAAAAAAGACAAATTTTGTAAAAAGATTGTAAAAAAAACCCGGCAAATTTTTCTAAAAATCACGAAAAACGACAAATTTTATTAAAAGATCGCAAAAACGGCAAACTTTGTAAAAAGATCATAAAAAAAGGCAAGTTTTGTTAAAAGATCGCGAAAAAACGGTAAATTTCGTCAAACGATCGCAAAAAGACGCAAATTTCAAAATAGGGGCGCGAAAAAAAAAAAAAAGCACATCACTTTGTACTGGGAATGCAATTGCTCCCCCCTTTCTCCCACTTCTGTTGTAACCTTTCAGGAAATTTGCTGTGAATTTCATATTTTTTTCACCTCTGATTCTAATCAGATTTTCCACAAAATCAAGAAAAAATGAGTCGGTCATTTCGGAAATTAAAAAAATCTGTCAAAACTCCGAAAATTCGAATATAAAACGTATCGCAAATTTTGACAAATTATTGGGGGGAGGATGCAAATTTTGTTATAGAATCGCATGAAATAAACGAATTCTGACAGAGAATCGTGAAAAGATACGAATTTCGTTCAGGGATTACGATAAAAAAACGTGAATTTCGCAGAGTCGCGAAAAAAAAAGTTTCTTCCACAGCCCTTTGATATAAAATTTGCATTTTTACGAGGCATTTCGATGAAATTCGCGCTTTTTGTCTCTATACTTAGATAAAATTCGCGTTTCTTTAACAGCCCTTTGAAAAATAGCATTTCTGAGGTTATTTGACGAAATTAGTCTTTTGTCCGCGGTCATTTAACAAAATTCGCGTTTTTCCGTGGCTCTCTAACAAAATTTCTATTTTACACCCGATACTCTGACGAAATCGGCATCCTTTTCGATGGCTCCTTAACGAACTTCGAAATTTTTTTCCGATTCTTTAAATTCACACTTTTGTCTGCTGCATTTTGATGAAATTAACGCTTTTTCGGCGATCCTCTGTCGAAGTTAGCGTTTTTCTCGCAATTCTAAAATGAAATACGCTTTCCCCCACGATTCCTTGATGAAATTCGCGTTTTTTTTCTTTCTTTTCATTTGTTTTTTTTTTCTTTTGTGTATGTGTGTGTGAACGATTGACGAAAATTTTCGGCAATCATTTGTTGAAATTTGCGATATTTTTTATGCCTCAATTTTCTGATCCATGATATAAAAAAAGGAACAATGTTTTTAGTTCTTGAAAATTTCGGAACAAAATCTTATAAAAAAAACTTGACCTGTCAAAGACTTGTCTACCGCAACGCACGCTTTGAGAACAGGCGGTCTTAAATGTATGAACGAGAAGACAACTAGCAGGCGCGCATTCAGTTCGGGCGCAACAACAGTAAGGGCGTTTTTTCAAATGAGGGGAAAGAAAGACGCTATTTTTTTGAATGAGTGGCAAGAGGGGCGCTAGATTTTTAAATGAGGAGCAAGAGGGGCGCTATTTTTTAAACTAAAGGGAAATTTGTTACTTTCGAATCAAGCTTCCCAGCTACTAACGTCCAGATGAAAGGAAAGCTTCATAGAAAAGTTAAAAAAAAAGCATGCCGATTTGTTGTAATTAACTCCGGAATTTCCGGGGCACTTTTAGTAAAATCCCCGGAATTCCGGGGATTCCCCGGAACACAAACAGGCATGCTATTCTTAAAACAACTAGTTTTGGACCTTGGGGGAAAAAAAATCATAATAAAGATTAATTACTCATGAAATAAGAAACAAAGAGAGAACTGAATAAAAAAAAAATCCAAAATTACTATTTTAATTTATATTCAACTTGCAACATTTGCTTTTTGTTAGCAAACAAATCTTTGATTGACATTTATACTTTTTGGCACTTTTTATTTTCAGAACAGATTTTTCATTCCCACAATTCCTTTTGTCACTTTTTGTTTTCCAAACTGATTTTTCATTCCTACAAATTTCTTTATCCAGAATTTTGTCTCTTTTTGTTCCTTGGGAACTTGCTTCTTCATTCACAGATCTTTTTAAAGAAATTTCTGACACTTTAATTGAATGAACAGTATTTTCTGCTTTAGATTCAGTAGATTTTAGAGTTGACATGCAATTATCGTCAATTCTGACTCCTTTTATTCCTTTGGAATTTGTTTCTTCATTCACAGATTTTTTTAAAGCAGTTTCTGGCACCTGAATTGGGTGAACAGTATTTTCTTCTTTAGATTCAGCAGATTTTACAGTTGACATGCAATTTTGCTCACTGGTTTCTACAATATTAGTTTATTCTGAACTTTTGTTTGATACACAATTTATTTTGCAGTTTTTAATTTTGAAACTAGATTTTTTTATTTTTGTAGCTATCTTTCTCTGGTTCTCCATTATCTGACATACTTTTAATATTTAAATTTCTTTGATGCCTTTTTTTTTTTTTTTTTTGTGCTGCAATTGCACACAGTTTTTTAGCTGCTTCTTTTGATAGGACTTTTTCTTTCTTTTGCTGTAGTGCATCTATTCATTTTTGGTTTTGTTCCTGTTTATTTTTTTTCCCTTTTTATATACTTTCCAAGATGACCTCATGTTTTCAACTAATTGTTTATCAGCATGTTCATGCAAAAAATCTTTTTTTGCAAAACATTTTACAGAAGTTCTTTTTTTCTGCAAGAAAGTGATATTTAACACTTTGAATGGCACTCAAAGTTGGAATGTTCATTCTTGTGCAGCTTGAGGAGATGATGATGTTCATGAAACGAAAACTAGATTCCACCGTTGCACAATGAAAACAAGTTAATAATGCACATACTATCTTGGATAGTAGAGGATATTTTCCTGTTTTCTGAATCTCTATCCGCCACTCTATTGATCCAGTTTCATTTACAATTGGAAGTGAATCTACATGATACTTATGCACTTCTAAATCGAAAATTTCTTTTTCTTCTGGAAATAAAACGTTTGTCACCAATTGTGGTAATTGCTTCATTAATTTCAAGGCAAGGGAATTATTCCTGCAAATGGGATCAACACTAGAGACACATTTTTAAAATTTATTACCAATGGGCATTTTCTTCTGCAGTGCCTGTGAGCAAGCAACATATGCTTTCATAACATTTTCTGTAAAAAATTTAATTTTGTCACTCTGTGATTTAGGGGCTGAGAAGTTCCCTAACTTTTTGAGTTGAATCCCCTAATGAAGCTAAAACCTCTGGCTTTAAAAAACAAGAAAAGAAAGATTTTATCAGTTCAAATTGCTTATCATGGAGCTTGTGAATAAGAGGTTTTCCAGATTGGAACAATTTTACGTAGTCTTGCAATAGGGGCAAAACAGATACAAACAGGTTTGCAATCAGTTTAGTCGTCAAATTGTTCTTAAACAATTTTTTGGTAATCGTTCTTTTCTTGCTGCAGTCATCTTTTTTTTTTTTCCAAAAGCTTGGAATGTATTTTTCGAATGCATTCTCTTCTGGATTCACTGACATTATGAAATTTATAAATAGATACAACAATGTGTAAAAAATCTGTCTTTTGAGAGCGACAAAGAAAAGTAAAATAAAATGAGGGCATTTATCATTCTGCAAAAATCTTGAGAGGCAGTACATACTGACAACCAGCAGAAGCTGATGTAATTTTGCGGCATTGTATATTTGATATTTAGAAGATCACAAATTTCCATTATCGTCGCTCTTAGATCCAGAGACAATTTTAAGTCATTATGGACAGGGGTGGGGAATTTTCGAAAAATTTCACCAGCCATGGATTTATTTTGCCAGCCAGCAAAATACAATATACAGTTGAAAATAGTTAAGACAAAATTTAAACAACTGAAAAAACAGTTAATTACTATTACTACAATGCATTTTCATATTTTTGTTCGATAAAAATAAGAAATATATACAAGAGAAAAAATATTAGTACTATAGCGTAGAATTTAGTATAATATTTATATTACAAAAGTTGCAAAATATAGGGAACTAATAAAAATAAACAAATAAAGATTCTGGCATCTTTACAGTTTGAAGTTTGAAAAAATAACTAAAACTTTACTCGCCCTGAAGAAAAATTTACTCGCCAGTGGCGAGTACAATGATGTAATTCCCCAGCCCTGATTATGGATATTAGTAAATAAAGATTCTAAGTGCAATCCGAATGGTTTACAAAAGTGCTTCGCAGCATTGTGGGCATGATGGCAAGAGTCACCATCTATATCCAATAAATGTGGACATTTTTCTCTAAGTCTATTTTCCAATCCAGACTTTCTGCCATGCATGACATAACAAGAATCCAAAAGGACATATTAAATATTGCCATGGTATATTGTTTTCTAAAAGTTTAACAATGCTCTCAAAAAGAGAAGCACTGCTAATACTGGCCACAGAAAATGACTAAGTATTCCGTCACAATTTTGTTATCACGGAAATAATTCACCAGGACTGTCACAATCTTTTCATCGTTATTGCTAGTACTCTCATCAATGTTTAACGAAAACTTTTGATTTTTCATGTCCTCTATAACATTTTCTTCAAATGTTCCTGCAACACCAAACTTTAGTTTGTACGCTGCTGAATTGCATTGCAATTTTGCACCATTTAGAACCTTTGTGTCTTTGGACAGCTCCTTCACCAAATCAAGCAGATCAGGGGCAAGTGAAAATGGCAATGTTTTTTCTGCTAGAAAGCCTATTAACATTGCATCTCTATTTGCAATAGATCAACAAGCGGTACTGATTGCTGAGGAAGATTACTTTCTGGTGCAGTCACATCGGTCTTGCGAGAAAGTTCTTTTAAAATCGAAAGATTGGGAAGGTTTCGAGAGGAAACTGTATCGATAGGAAAGTGAAAATTAGAAAAATAACACTTTGCAAGAGAGAAAAAACAAAATCGGTAAAAAAAGCAGATTTTTTATTTTATTTTTTTTTTTTTTTGTGTGTGTGTGTGTGGGGGGGGGGGGGGGGGAATCTGAAATTTATCAAAATAACAAAAAAGCAGAAAATTCTCATCCCTGATTATACTAACTTGTTGAAGCCTGGCTTGGGTCTTGCAGTTATTTCAAATCATTTTTATTTTTATACATAGATGTCTGAAAATTTAAATTCCATTCAATTTTTATCTTACATATATAATAGAATCATAACAAATAGTTTATTAAGCATTGTTGGCATTGTTCAAAGAAATATGCAGCAAAATATTTCAAAAATACAAAAAAAGTAAAACTTTTTTTTTTCTTTTTACCTGGGTTTTTTTGCATACAGCTCTGATTTTAACACTTTATATATATTTAATATTTCTTCTAATATCACTTTATAAATACTTAACATAGATCACTTTTTAAATGCAGATAAAATATAACATTTTGTTTGCAAATATAATTTATGTAAATAACACATGAAAATGTGCTATGAAAAATTTAAGTTACATTGGCAATGTCATTTTAGTGATGCCGCTGAACTTGAAAAATCTTGGGTCCCAGGACTTCCAAAATTCTGGGTCCCATTTTCACAAAAGTTGGTATCCACTAATAAGTCATATTTTTAGAAGCAAAAATTGAACTTGTTCATTTGCAAAAGAAAAATTAAATGCAATAATTATTGTTTTAATAATAATCTATACATATAATAAAACAGTAGGACCCGGTGTGTCTGTACATTGAAGATAATTGACAAAAATGGAGTCAGGGCGATAAAAGAAAACCAATGAAACACAAAAAAATTTTTTTTGAATTTTTTGTCTGTCTGTCTGTCTGTTTGTTCGAGGTTATCTTCGTAACTACTGAATGGATTTTTATGCGGTTTTCACTAATGAAGAATGCACACTCCCGGGCAGTGTATAGGCTTTGTTTCATCAAAATCGGACAACAGACAAAAAAGTAACAAAAAGAAACAAAAGAAACTATTAGGTGCGCTGCTCACGTTTTTTAGTACATAACGTTTTTTAGTACATATAAAATCCAATAGATGTCACTGTGCGATTTTAAAACGCGCTATCATTATGTTTTCGCCAGTCTACTTAAGTATGAGAAAGTTTCAAGCTGGCTGTCGTTCCATGTGGTTTAGTCGGTAGAACGTCAGTGCGCCATACTGATGGCCCGGGTTCGATTCCCAGCATGGAATTTTTTTTCACTATGTTGGCATTAACGCCTATAAGCAATTAAAAGAATTTGAAATATTGTATTCAAGGCGAATTTTCTCTCTGGGAAAATTTCCTTGCATTAATATGTCAGTGTAATTTTTTTTTCGATTTAATTTTTTTTTTCGAAACTTTGTTTTTCTTAAAAAATTACAGTAAATATTTGATATTTCCCAACGTTTTTTGAATGATCGACTTGCTTTTTTTTTTTTTTAATGTATGTCTGAACCTTATCTAACTACTTCTTCAAGATTTCTTTAGATAAACCGACCAGCGTAGCGGGCGAAGGCCGCTAGTGTATAAATAATTAAAGCCAATATTAACTTTTTAAAAACTATTAAAAGAAATTTTCTTTACTTTTTTATAAAAATAAATGTGCAAGATACAATACTTTTTTTTGAGTAAAGGAGTACTTTTTGTTTAATGAATGGGTGTTTTCAGAAGGATCACTCAGAAAGATTTTGAACAGTCAAAAACAGATTGTGAAGCAGGAAAATCTGTTTTTGGAGCAGCCAAAATAGTAATAATAATAATTTGGAGGCAAGAAAGTTAGTTTTTGGAACAGAAAAATTCTATCCTGGCATTCACTTTTTTATCGTACCCCTTTCATGAAAATTGAGTTTTAAAGCGATTCTTTGGCGAAATTTACTGTTTTTTCGCGATCTTTTGACAAAATCTGCCGTTTTTCGCAATTTTTTGACGAAATATGCCGGTTTTTCGTGCATTTTTTAACAAAATGTGCCTTTTCTGGACGAAATTTGTCGTTTTTTGCGATTTTTTGAGGAAATCTGCCTTTTTTTCGGGATTTTGTAGCAAAATTGGCCATTTTTTCGCGAATTTTCTGACGAAATTTACCGAAAATTATTATTTCGCGATTTTTTTAACGAAATTTGCCTTTTTGCTATTCTTTGACGAAAGTGCCGGTTTTTCGCGATCTTTTGACGAAATGTGCCGGTTTTTAGCGATCTTTTGACGAAAGTTACTGTTTTATCACGATCTTTTGATGAATATTGCCGTTTTTTCACGAATCTTGACAAAATTTGCCGTTTTACCACTATTTTTGGACGAAATTTGTCGTTTTATCGCGATTTTTTGTGGAAATCTGCATTTTTTTCGCGATTTTGTTACAAAATTAGCCATTTTTTCGCGAATTTTTTGATGGAATTTGCCGGAAATTATTCGTTGTTTCGCGATTTTTTAACGAAATTTTTTTG
The DNA here is from genome assembly GCA_964019185.1 of Maratus speculifer. Taxonomy (NCBI): domain Eukaryota; kingdom Metazoa; phylum Arthropoda; class Arachnida; order Araneae; family Salticidae; genus Maratus; species Maratus speculifer. The sequence goes on along the minus strand of OZ025297.1, from coordinate 297,814,279 downwards.
GCGATATTTTGACGAAAACTACGCGTCTCGCGGGACGCGTAAGCCTAATTTTTTTGCGTCCCATTGCCGATTTTTTTCGTATTTTACGCGCTATCAGGGATGCCGCGGACGCGCTATAGCGCGTAAAATATGCAAAAAATCGGCGACGGGACGCAAAAAAATGAAGCTTACGCGTCCCGCGGGACGCGTAATTTTCGTCAAACATTCACAAAAAAGGCAAATTTCATTAAAAAATCGCGAAAAAACGAATAATTTCCGGCAAATTTCGTCAAAATTTTTGGAAAAAAATGACTAATTTTGCTACAAAATCCCGAAAAAAGGCAGATTTTCTCAAAAAATCGTGAAAAAACGACGTATTTCGTTCAAAAATCGTGATAAAACGGCAAATTTTGTCTAAAGATTCACGAAAAACGGCAATTTTCATGAAAAAGATCGTGATAAAATGGCATATTTCGTCTAAAGATCGCAAAAAATCGGCACGTTTCGTCAAAAGATCGTGAAAAAGGCACATTTCATCAAAAAATCGCAAAAAAGACAAATTTCGTTTCAAAAATCGCGAAATAACGAATAATTTTCGGCGAATTTCGTCAAAAGATTCGCAAAAAATGACTAATTTTATTACAAAATCTCGAACAAAAAACAGATTTCCTCAAAAAAATCGCGAAAAAACGACAAATTTCATCCAAAAATCATGATAAAACGACAAATTTTGTCAAAAAATTCGCGAAAACAGCAATTTACATCAAAAAATAGTGATAAAATAGCACATTTCGTCAAAATATCGTGAAAAACCAGCTCATTTCGTTAAAAGATCGCGAAAAAAAACCCGGCAATTTTCGTCAAAAGATCGCGAAAAAAAACGCAAATTTTGTGAAAAAAATAGCTTTAAAATGCAATTTTTGGTCAAAGGAGTACGAAAAAAGTCAATGACAGGATAGAATTTTTCTTTTCCAAAAACTAACTTCCCTGCTTCCAAAGTTTTTTTTTTTTTTTGGCTGCTCCAAAATTAGGTTTTCCTGCTTCACAATCTGTTTTTGATTGTTAGTATTCTTTTTTTAGAAAAAATGTCTTTTTCAATAAATCAGTTTTACCCCTTTTTAAAAGAAATGTGAACAATAGTGATACTTGTTATCTTCTAAACTCAAATAAGCATTATTTTATAATTTGTATCTTGTGCATTTATTTTTTAAAAAAGTAAAATAAATATCTCTTAATAGTTTAAAAAAATAAAATATGCTTTAATTATTTATACATTAATTAAAACAATAATTATTGCATTTAACTTTTCTTTTGCAAATGAACAAGTTCAATTTTTGCGTCTAAAAATATGACTTATTAGTGGGGACCCGCTTTTTTGAAAAAGGGATCCAGAATTTTAGAAGTCCTGGCTCCCCGGGACCCAGGATTTTTCAAGTCCAGTGGCATCACTGCGCTATAGCGCGTCCGCGGCATCCCTGCATTTTTATACATACATATGCCAAATGCATTTTCTGATTTATATGGAAGATTGTGTGCTCAACTAGCAAAATAAAATAAATTTTCAATTTATTTATTCGAAAATAATAGACTTCATTCTGACTTAGAGTAAAGACTTTAATGAAATCAACTAAAATTTTTCTAATAAGTTTGAGAAGTTGGAAACTAAAAATGTTTTTCTTTTTTTCTTCTTTAATATGAAATAAAAATGCAATAAAGTTTTTTAAATGAATCTTATAAAAACAGGCATATTTTTTAAATTTTGCTCAAGAAATTTTAAATTTTCTTTGGAAAGTTTAATGCACATTTATATATAAAAAATAAAGGGAGAGCTAGATACACCTGAGAATTTATATTTAAGGAAAAGAACTTGAACAGAGTAATTAAATGCATATTGTTATTAAAAAAATCTTTTCTAATTAGCTAAATATCTTTATTAATTTCCATCTTATTACATGATTAATTGCAGCCATAGAATTAAAAACGAATGCATGTTTTAAAATTTTATGTTTGAAAGATCCTTTAAAGAACTCAAATTTTCTTAAACAGATTTCTGCTTACAGATTAGATTACCCACATTAATGTTTTCATGTGGGACACTAAACACAAAATATAATAAAAAGTATCAGAATATAGTTATTAATAAAAAATCTTAAAATATTTTTTTCAATTAAGAAAAATTTTTAAAATAACTTTTTTCCCAAATTTTCCGAGTATTCCCATCTCTGATAGAGAAGTAAATTAAAAGCCTTGGATGTATTTTCTCAAACAAGGAAAATAATAGTGGTAAAAGGCAGTTGAACTTAGATAAACAATACATTTTTTTAAAAAAAATTTTTTAATTTTGATTTGGTAACACAAATGTTCATACAAATATCTTTGTAAATGATCTAGGAAAATATATCAAATTTCATCTGATTTTTTTTTTTTTTTGTATTATTTCCTTCCCCCCCCCCCCCCCCCCGCACCTTCATTATCAACTATGATTGAAGATTTGTGTTTTTTACCATTAAAAAGCATAAACCACAAATCTCTTAGGACCAGGAGAGAGCATTTTGATGGCCTCCCCTCTTCTTAGATCAGTCTAAATATATATCACAGGTTACCAAATGCAATTAATATTTTATAAAAAATTTTAAAAGAATTAATTTAACTATTTTGACGCCAATGTTCTACAGGCATCGATTCACACTTTATCATTTTATAATGTTAATAATATTATAGTTTTTTTTATACTTACTAAATTGTATTTTAAATGCTCGCCATTCTTCCTTAATAACATCTAACTCAGTTACATAACAATCAGCAAATGAAAATATCGCTAGCACGAGAACAGCAAGTAACTTCATCCTGAAAATTTTAAAAATTCACATTTGTAATTCATTTGTGTACATTATAAATATTTTCCACTTAAAGCAGAGTAATCCAAGGCAATTCTCGACATAAAAGCAAACATTTGAATGTGCAAAAAAACTACTCAAATTTATTTTCAGTGTACATACAGTGCCTTTTCATGATGGTTTATTTTATTCCTTCATACATTATTTCCATAATTTACATTTGTGTGTGTGTGAGAGAGATCAGAAAAAGGACCAGTATAATTACTAATGACCTTTTTACATTTTACCTTACCTCACACAAATTACTTAATAAATATATATACATATGAGACAATGTAAACACTAGATTTAGAAAAAAAAAAATACACAAAAATAGAATATTGAGTTTTACATTTCATCAAAATTTATTTTCACAAAAATGTACTTTTTAATTTGAGACATATATATTTGCATTTAGTTCAAAAATTACTGAGGTATATTTTACAGAAGTCATAAGTAATGTTGATCATTCATTGTCTATAAAAAGAGGATTGTGAAAAAAGAAAAAACGTTAAAAAAAAAAAATGTCTACACATTTACAGTTTAAATTTGAAAGGGTTTAAAATTAATGATGCAATGAATAGTGGTTTGGCTGAATACTGAATATTCAGCCAAGTTATAAGTTATAGCCTAATATTTGGCCTATTCAGCCACCGAATACTAACTCACAAATTCTGATTAAGACCAAAATAAATATATTGATATCTTCATACAATCTTTTATTAAATATATTCAATCTTAAAAATAATTTTAAACAAAATTTAAATTAGTTTTAATTAAAATCAGTGATTGCTCTTAGTTTAAGGTTATTGAAATCTTTTGAACAAGTTGACAGTGAAAATTAATTCAATAAAATCCCTTATTTTGCAAAATTATCCCAATGGTCGAAACTTTATTCTTCAAAGCTTCGAGAAGGGAATGCGATTTTTTGGTGTTGGAACATTTAAAGACTACTTCGCTCAAAACATGAATGCACATTTTAAACATATTCAGGATAATGGGCATTTTTGCATTACAACTTTGCTAATCCCCAGATTTAAACTTTTATTTTTTCTAAGAAAGCAGGAGAAAATCATCTCAACTCAACTGATTCTACTTATGACTGCTATCTCAAACAGTGAGATTCCTGAAACTGAAACAAATGCAAATGTGACAGAAACAAGCAAAGATGTTCATAATGAGTCAAAGGCCACATTTTGGGATTGCTTCATGTACATTTTAAATACTAACAAAAACAAAACAGTTGACAAACTTCAGCCCTTACAAATCATGAGCAGCGCTATTATTTTGATAAATCACTCTTAGATAGAAATGAATGTCCATTAAATTGGTTTAAACTTATTTATTCTAAATATATGCATGTAAAGTGAATCTTTACTCCAGAAATGCATATCTAAAACTGCATGAATGAAATAGCCAAAAAGTGTTGTAAATCTAGAACAAAATTTTCTATGTCAAAAAGAACCACACAACTTCATTTACACGATTTACAGGTACTTATAATAAAACCTCATCTTTGATTTGAGAAGACAAAAATGTTAATGTTTGATTACTAAATTTATCCCCTCCCCCCAGGGATATAGTCATAAAAGTAACAAAGATATACATTATAAGCAGAGGGTACACGCTCAAGGCAGTGAGCACATTATATAGCTTTCTTGAGAAACAGAGAGCATACTGTATTCCTTTAAAAAATCCAGAAGGTATATGGCATATGCTCCTGAATATCCATAACTACATCCCAGCCCCCCTTGCCCCTGTTCTTCCAATATTTTCTTAGCACCTTTTCAGTATCAATGCAGAGAATGTCCAAAATTGCTTCAAAAAAAGTGGAATTCCTTATTTAGGAGGAACTCTTTCATTCCTGGGTTATAAGCCGTGCGCAGAAAATTTTATTAACTTGCAGAAAATTTTTAGGGAAGAAACAATTTTTATTTTTTTTTTTACTTTTTTTAGTACCAAAGAACGTGAATTTCGTCCAAAAATCGTACAAAAATGCGAATTCCATCCATGAGTTGTATAAAAAACGCATTTTCTTCCATGAATCAAGTAGAAAATGCAATTTTCGTCCATGTCAGAATCATATAACAAGCAATTTTATTAAACATTAAATTAATTTGCAGAATGTTTTTGACTCAAGATTTATGTACGCAGGAAGTTTTTGTTTTATACAAGTCTGCCTATGATGATATAAATTAGAAGGTATTTTTATTTTTTATTTATCACTTTAAATTTTCATACAATTAATTATTTAAATTTTGAAAAATCATAATTTTTTGACTTGCATAAATATTTTTAATTTTGAATTTCTCAAGTTCTATCAAAACGTAGAAAATTTTATGACCACTCATTTTAAAGTGGAGTTAATAAGGTTTAATTTGAAATGCACGTTGACTATGCATAGTTTAAAAATGTAAAATTTAATTTCTTTTAATTTTAAAATTTTTTTAGATAGTTATTTTTTAAATTTTTGTATGTTTGTTGTAACATTATAAGCTTAAAATTTAAAATTCTGAAATTTTTAAAGTGGGATCTCAATGGGATCAGGAGTTATGAAATAAAAGCAGAAACTTACTATACAAATTATAAATAAATAATAAAATAGATAGAATTAAATTGTTATTTCATTGGTAATTTTTAGCTTTTATTTCATAACTCCTGATCTCATTGAGATCCTACTATATAAATTTCAGAATTTTAAGCTTATAATATTACAACAAACATACAATATTTTCAAAATTTTTGAAAATGACTATCTAATAATTTTTTTTATTTAAAACTTAAAAAGAAATTAAATTTTACATTTTTTAACTATGCATTGCAAACTTGCATATTAAATAAACTTTATAAACTCCTCTTTAAAATGAGTGGTCATAAAAGTTTCTACATTTGATAGAACTTGTGAAATTCAAAATTAAAAACATGTAAGCAAGCCAAAAAATGATGATTTTTAAAAATTAAAATAATTTACATGAAATTTTGATGTGAAAAAAAAAAATGAAAATATACTCATATGTTTATCATCAGGCACAAGGATTCCTGAGAGTTTCATCGAAATCTGAAAGGATCAGGTTGAGACACTGGTTAATTTGGCATGGAATGACCCCTCTAAAGTTCTACTTAAATTCCAAAGTACAAAATTTCCGACACATCCATGTAATCATTTTTTATCTCAAGTTCAAGACATCTGCGAGGGCAATTATTCAGAACAAATGTGATTGATTAGTACCTTCCATTTTTCGATAAAGGCAAAGACTCTTTTGGAAAATTTCAGTAAAATGTGGAATTTTAAACCGAATTTAAAGCCATGACAGCAAATTGCTCTCTCATGATGGTATTTTTGTAAGTATAAAGTCCTAAAAATTTGCTTTAAATGCTCTTGATGATTATACAAAATCAAGATAACGGGAGTTCTTCAAATTTTTGATGTCTGAATAAAATGGGTAAGTTTAATTATTTTTACGAATATTGATGCAATTTTGTTGTATTTGCGAATGAAAATGACTTCAATAAATTTTCACAAAAGAAGCCATTTAGGATATTGGAACAGCCTTCAAAATAAAAACTGCCTATTAAAAGCTTTGACCAAAAAAGAGAACTATAACACCCCACCTCCTGTTCTAAATAGAAGGCTTGATCCACCCTTGATCCTGGCCTTATAAATAACATTATAAGTAAGTGTTACAAAATAAAAAGGTTAATATTACACACTAAATCATAGAAAAATTTGGTACTACTTGGTTATCCCATCGACCGATTTCGCCAAGTTATACAAATCACCAAACACTAATAGCCAAATTATACATAGATGTAATTTTTATTTTAAATAGAATAATAAAATAATTAGTAGCATATTAATAAAAATACAAATAAAAATCACTTGACGTTTTAAACACGACTTAATGATGCTTTAAACACACGTATTGTATTTAATGTCATTGAATGGGACATTCACAATCATCCATTATTGGCATTTAATCTTACATTTTGGCGATAGTTTTTTGGTCGATGGGATAACCAAGTAGTACCAAAAATCTTTCATAATATAAATTTATTTTCTATTTTTTGTAATCCAAATTATAAATGGCTAAGAGAATTACAAAGTAATATTTCTTGATCTATATTTGAAAAGAAAATTAAAGATTTATATACATATATATATCCAGCACTTTCGTTTGTTTCTCTTCAGAATTTTCTGTTTTAAAATGGTAGAAAAAGAGTATTTAAACTTATGAAAATTAACAATAATACCCCAATTAAAAAAAATCATAATTATAAATCAGATTTTTTTTAATCAATTTTTAAAATTTTACTTTGATTTAGCAAAGATTTTTTCAAACTTATTTTTATTTCTAAAAATACAAATTAATTTTGACAGAATTTCACAATCTTCAATGTCAAGGCTAAAACTTTAACAGCTTGAGAAGAAAAAAATCGATACACATTTGAATTAACTTTTATGACACTACTGATTTCGACGTCTTTCCTGAGAGGGGAATTCCCTAATTGGTAGTAAAGACTGTATTAACAAAACGAGTCCTATAATATAAAAAAATGCTGTCAAAGGGGAAAATTGTTTGATCCAGATCATTGCAGCGCCGAAACTAGCCTTTTTAGCGCCCGGGGCAAACATGGATTTTGTAGCCCTCCACCCCCTCACATATATGCATTCTTTATAACAAACACACCAAAGAAAATCTTAATTTGGCGCCCCCTTCTCCTTCTGTTCTGTTGGCGCCCGGGGCACGTGCCCCCTCTAGTTTCGGCCCTGGATCACTGACAAGAATAAAATATTTGTCTGCTGTCCAGACAATGAGAAAACCATACAACTATATCTGCTAAGCGAAAAATTTGCCGAAAACAGTTTTTTGGCGTCCACTTGGTATTCTGTTTTGACAGGTTTTACTGTATTATCAATAGACGACTCTGTTTATTCTGAGGTAATAAATGATCAAGCGACGGAAGCATCTTTTGAAAACACAAAAATATCACAGTGTCTTAAAATATATACATATGATACTTACTTTGAATGAATTAAAAAGTAACAACTTAAATATTACAACACATACAAACTGGAAATAAATAAATCGCAAATTATGTTTGTTTGTTTTTTCACATAGAATTAATCTACACTAAATTAATTATACGACAAAGTACGATATCAAAAAAATTATGATGACTTGAGGGATTTGTACAGATGATATATCCAGTTACTTTAGGAAGTCAACGTCTCGACGCAACTCGTAATATGAAAACACTAAACAACACAAATTTTTAATTTGCAATCAAAAACGGTCACATGTCAATGTCATGTGATTATGGTGGTCACATGATCCTGGATGAATCATAAAATCACGAGACTTTTGCCACAAACAAGAATAATTTTTATTTAGTTTTTTTTTTTTCTCTCTCTCTCTTTATTTTATTTTCGTAATCAAATATTTAGAAAAATTATAGATTTAATCTGTTATTCAGGAATATTTGTTTCATAAGAATGAATGAATGATTTTTTTAAGCTGTGGCTCTTAAACCATCAGTAGGTTGCCTCGATATAAGAGTGGCGACATGTAGTTTATAAAATTTGATTGGTTGGAGGATTTTGGACAAGAACGAATGTCAAGCTGGTCATCTCCGTGAATCTTGTAAAATTTTCTGACTTTTTAATGAAACTTGTCAAAATGAATATCGCTAAGTTCTAGAATGAGAGTTGCCATAGTTTTGCTTTAACAAAAAACGTTATTCTGATCGTGGGAAGAAAAGTAGTGTGGCGACGCCATCTTGCGCTAATCAGTAAAACGAGTTTCTCGCAGGAAGCGATCGAGCTAGCCTTTTGCTCGGCACATAAGTTCTATCTTACTGACCGTGGGTTCTCCGGTTCGATCCCTGCCTGGGCACCTCACCTGCATTGGTGACCTTGGACAAACGAACACGCACTTCAACATCTTCGCTCTAGTCCAACAGATGGCAGCACTGAAAACATCCCCAGCATCCAAAGCCTGCGAAACGCTCGCAGCACGACCAAAGCCTGTGAAACGCTCACAGCACGCAAAGCCTCCCACGCGGCGCGTCATCGAGGGGCCACACATGCGCACGGCGCCAGCATAACACGAGTGCATATCGCTCGTCTAACGTCAACGCGAAGTTCTTCTCACTGGGGGTGGAGTTAATGACCTAAGATACGTAGACACCATATTGGCAACCTTTTCTTAGGCCGACATCTTTGCCTTCCGTCACGTGACGGAGGGCAGATTTAGCGCGCCAAATCGGTTTTTCTTCCGCCGAAACTCATATTGTTAAGTTTATCTTGAGTTAACCGCACTTCTGCTTTTCTCTTTGTGAAATCTGAAGGATGCCAATAAAGCGATCACCGCCAAAAAAAAGGCATCTTTTCGTCAAAGATGTTGGATTCGAAACCATGCCGAGAGAACAATAGAATCTGGCGTCTACGTATATTAGAAAGTCAATGGGGTGGAGTACTGTGGCGACGCCATCTTGCGCGGTCAGTAAACGAGTTTCTCGCAGGAAGCGATCGAGCTAGCCTTTTGCTCGGCACATAAGTTCTCGCTTACTGACCGTGGGTTCTCCGGTTCGATCCCTGCCTGGGCACCTCACCTGCAGTAGCAACCATGAACTAAAATATGTTTGCCAGAGAGTGGCGCTGTACACAAAGGAATTTCAATCCATCTTTTTGTCAAGTCTATTTTGTCTTTTGGACTTCCACCTCTGTAAAACGCACGAAAAATGAAGATTTCCACAAATGCTCTGTAAATATGCTTGAATCCTAAAACGAGGGCGGAGTAACAGGATTACTTATTAGAAATGTTTTTGGAGATCTTTTTTCAGAACCCAAGAAGAAAGATTTCAAATCTATGCCCGAAAAACTACTTGCCATCCATATAAATATATGCTTATGTTGCTCAGTGATGCCACCAGAGCCCGAATCTGCTGCTAAAAATACGCAGTGAAAATCATTAACAATTTAAATTATTTCAAGATTGATTTTCTCATATATAAAAATCTCATCTTACATAGAAATAAATATTTATCCTAAACATTCTTGCAAGATAATGTTCCGTGATTTTCATGTCCCTGAAAACCTTTAACATAGAAAATTTCTTATTTATCTATACATAAATGAAATAGTTTGTCCAGATGACTGATAACCAACACACAGCCCAAACTAGTACTGAAATTAGAAGGATGAAAATTGGAGAAATTATATTACTTATGATGTAAGCGTGCACTAAGAGGGGGTTTTTGAAAATTCCCCTCCCTAAAGGGGTTAAATGGGGGGGTTGCGGAAATTATTAAACATCTTCTTATATCTCAACAGTTAGGAACAGGAAATTCCATATTATAAATCTACTACAAAATAATTAAACATGTCTTTCAGCAATTTTACAAATTACCCGCCCCCCCCCTATGGGGGTTAAAAAGGGTTAAAAAATATTAAACATTTGGCACCACTCAGCAGCCGTTTTAAGTAAGAACGTGAAATTGCAGGAAATATCTATCATAAAAATTATTAAACAAATTATTTAGCGATTTTAAAATTTCCACTCCTGAATGGAGATCGAAAACCTTCAAACTTTTTTAGACCGTCATGTGATATGTCATCTTGAAGCCCACGGACCACTTTTTCAGATTATGGATCTTTGTCTTCTCCTATCCAATTTGGACATCCGGAAGATGGCAATTTTCGAAAACTCTTGAAACTACAGTGTTTTTATCATTTTAAATAGGACTTTTTTTTTACGGAACCTTCTGATAAATATTACAGTTGAACCTCGCTATAGTGAGCACGGGATATAGTAAACACTCAGATGTAGGGAACGTTTTTACTGATCACGTTCGAACTCCTATTTAACAATTATTTTATGCGTGTATAGTGGACAGCTGAGAATTTGGTAGTTTGTTTATACAGAGGTCACCAGTCGACATGTTTATCTGCGTGTCTTCCTTTTATTGAGAGACCCTTTCTTTTGTTGATGACCACAGAACGCTTAGAAAAGAAAGACTAGGGTAAAGGTTTGCGATTTTTGTCGAGGATTTTTGAAAAAATCATATAAACACACTTTAAGGTCCGCTTATTAGTTTTACCTGACGGAAAGCCATAAACCTTTTCATGGGCCTTTCTTTTCTAACCTGTCTGTGGTTCTCAACGCATGAAAGTGGAGTCTCAACAAATAGTCCAAGAGCCGACAGCACAAAAACCTATGTTATCTAGCACAAGAATAAAACCTTTAATTTATGGAAGAGTAGTAATAGTAGAATCTAATAATCCATGTCTGCCGGAAATGAAGTGGTGCATAAGCCAAAAATTGATTCCACTAATGGTTTAGTCGTTCGTTTAACATTGTGTTTGCTGTACAATCAAAGGAATAAAAACATGGAAAACTGGGAGAAGGAAAACACAATGATAAACATTCAAGTGAGCCACTGGTGGTATCAATTTTTGGCTTATGCACCACTTCACTTTTGGCAGACATGGATCATTAGATTCTTCTATTACTACTCTTCCATAAAACAATGATTTTTTTTCTTGTACTCGATGACTTAGGATTCTGTGCTGTTGGCTCTTAGACTAAAAAGAAAGAGACGTAAATGAACTTGTCAATACGTTCACTGGTGGAGTCTCAGCTCTAGACAACCTAATGGATCGAGAACTCGGACATTTTACATTCGGAATTCGAATACTCCCATGACTTGAATATTTCCACAGGTACTTTTCTATTTAATTTAACTTACTTCATGTAAAAGACAGAATTTTTTAATCGATTTTCCGCGCACTACCTGATCTGCTAGAAAGACAAACTAGTCGTTCATATATATATATAATATAATACATGAACATAAAATATGTGAAAACTATTTATACAATGCATTGCAATTCCAAAACAAAATTTAAACGCATATTTAAATATTGTTAATATACATAGTAATGTTTTATTAATGAATTGCTGATGAACCAATTTCGACAAATTATATAAATTGCCAAACTACTCAAGTAGTACTGAACTGCGTAAAAGAAGCATCCTTATAATTCCAAAAATAATAATCATATTAACTAATAGTTTTCTGCGTCGGATTAAGCATCTCATTTCCAATTAAAATATATCTTTAAATTGAATTTTGAATGAAATAGAGGGTTATAAAAAGTAGAAGAATGTGGAAAACAGGATTACAAATATCTCGGCAACTAATAATCCAATCGACTTCGTTCTTTATGCAAAATTTGTGTTATTTTATTGCCTTTTACGTCCATTCCTTAAAATAAAAAAATTCAAAAATTTTTAGATACCTTTCATAAGAGCGAATTTTTCGAGAGTCTGGAAAAAATAGTTCCGGATAATCGAGGTTACTGATATCAAATAGGACATAAATAGAATATTAACATCGTCAAATATTGTTTGTGGTTATATACAGTGATGCGGGGAAAAAAATATATACCCCTTATGTATTAGCTCTACCACAAACTATAGTAGAAGAAAGTTACTGCTGTCAAACGATTGGAAATGAAGTCTACTTTCAAATGATGCATCTAAATTTGGTTTAGTTAGCATCTACATATTAAAACTAGACAAAACTTTTTTTTTTCATAGCAACTTTCAATTTTGATAATATATTTCAAATCTTCGGTTCATACTTCAAACTATGCCTAGAAACGAAATTTCAAGTCATTTGGATGATAAGTTTTTCAATTATATGAACATTTAAAATTTAGATAATCTAACATTAAATTACATGTTCATATCTTTATTAATACCTTCTGAAATTATAATTCTACCTTTAATGTCAAGAGCAAAAAGAATGGGGAAAACGAGTTACAATGAAACCTACCTGTGTGACCACCTCCCTGAACGATCATTTTTTACTTATCCATCATTACGTAGTATAGGGTAAGTCTTGCAATCGTTTTGAAAATTGAAAAAAATTTTTTGACGGATTTACACATTTCAGATACTGGAGATTCCGAAAAACATACAGTCGAGTCTCTATATAACGAAATCCACCGTTCCAGTAAAAAATTCGTTGTATAGAGAAATTCGATGTATAGAGAATGATGTTAAAAATCGTATTTAATGTGTGAAATTTGAACAAATGTTATTTTTAATCTTTTGAATTAAGAATTTGAAATGTTTAAAAGTAAATATTAACCTAACATTTTATTTCTTAATTATTTAAGCTGTTTCAAAAAAAGAGAACAGACATTTATTTGAAAGCTTAATGAAAATCAAGTAAGGAAGACTTGCATTAAATTCAGACGAAGAAATCTGTAATTTTTTGTTGTTTTGATTTTAAAATTGTTACGCCCTCAATAGAAAAAAAAAAGCTCAAATTTTATTAAGGAATGAAAAATTGTAGTTAACATTTTCCTCCATTTGAAGGCCCCTCTTATGTGCCTCTCATTGATTCCTCTCTTACATGTGTATCAATCCAATTGACTCTGTTTTGAGAAGGATGTTGAAAGGAGGTGGGATGAACTCATTGGATTTAAAGAACAAGGAGAGAAGTAATATAAAAAAACAACTCAGCACAGAACGATAAATCAAAAATAGGTGATGGAAAATTGATTCCATATGATTTCGAAGCTTTTTTTAAAACTGAATAAGTTAAGACCAATTTATGAAAAAATTCGTTATATGGAGATAGATATTTCGCTATATAGAGACTGTTTTTAATGTAATCATGCGAAAAGGGGGCCGTTCCTATTAAAAATTCGTTATATAGAGAAATTTGATGTATGGAGTTTCGTTGAAGAGAGACTCGACTGTATTTTTAGAAAAAATAATTTGCCGTCCGTCCGTCTGTGTGTCTATCTGTCTGTCTGTCTGTAACCGCTCTATCTCCCGAACAAATTAAGATAGAGACTTGAAATTTTGTATGTACTTAGTATGTAAGAATGGGTGAAAGCCTATTTAATATCAGTAACCTCGATTATCCGGAACTAATTTTTTCGGACTCTCGAAAAAATTCATTCTGATGAAACGTATATAAAAATTTTCGAAATTTTTTATTTTAAGGAATGGATATAAAAGACAATAAAATAATACAAATTTTTCATAAAGAACAAAGTCGATCGGATTATTAGTTGCTGAGATAAGTGTAATCCTGTTTTTCACATTCTTTGATTTTTCATGACCTGTATTTCCTTCAAATTTGAATTCAAAGATATATTTTAATTGGAAATGAGACGCTTCATCCGACGCAGTAAACTGCTAGTTAATATGATTATTATTTTTGGAGTTATAAGGATGTTTCTTTTACGCAATCCGGTATTACTTGAGTATTTTGGCGTTTTATATAATTTGTCGAAATTGGCTCATCAGCAATTCATTAATAAATCATTACTATGTATATTAAAACTATTTAAATATGCGTTAAAATTTTATTTTGGAATTGCAATGCATTTTATAAATAAGTTACACGTGTTTTATTTTCATATTTTATATTATACATATGTATGATGGGTAAGTATTACGGTGGCCTCCAACGACTAGTTTTCATGGGGAAAAAAATATTCCCATAGCTTCATATTAATTTTATCTCTATTCAGAGACCATTCTAGTTGAACTACCTCTATGAGCGACCAATTTTATTGAAGAAAATGAAACAAATTCCATTCTTTCATTGAATGCTTGAAGAAAGTTTCATTAGAAAAATAATTCACGAGAGCATATCCATCTAACTTCTAAACTACAGTTTAGATTTTTTTTTTTCGGTAGATTTTAAATATTTAAACCCCTAGGTACATTTTCAGGCAATGAATTTTTCTGATGACGAATTAATGACGGTTAATAAACTTCCCGGCCCTTTTATGTCAGGAAACTGTCAAAGAAATAAAGTAATAAAATTGTCAATATTTGTTCCCGTCCAAAATAAAATTGCATTTACTGAATTCTGAAAGGACTTGGAACTAAAAATTATAAAGGATAAAAACGGAAAATCAAAGTAAACGTCAATGAATTCATTTTTTAAACTCTGCAGCATTTAACTTATCTAATTAACTTTTGTTTTGATACTTAAGTTTTTATACTTTTTCCTAATTTGAAAAATAAATTTTAGTAACATTTAACTGTTACTTTTTTTGAACAATTAAAATCTATATTTATACAACACCTCCATTAACAGACCATCTCTCGAAAAATGACCTTTTTTCTTTCTTTCTTTCTTTTTTAACGGAACATGGTTGTTTTAAGGAGGTTTTTACTGTATCTGAGATTTTCATGGAAACTAGTGAGGTGACAAAAGTCATCTGCCAGTTGGGAAAAAAAAATTAAATATAGTAAAAGACATTTTTTTTCCCACAAGCTGTACGAGTTGCACACTCTAAATAAAAAGGAGTGAATAGTCACTCCAGAATAGTGAATACTCACTCTATCGCAGACACAAAATATGCCGAACCTCTTTAGAGTGACTATTCACTTTGGGCAAAAGTGGAATCATTGACTCTTTGAAAGAGTGAATACTCACTCCTAGGAAGTGAATATTCACTCTACACAGGGGTCAATAATCACTATTTCTGAGGAGTGAATATTCACTTTTGCTAAAGGAGTGCGTTTTTTCACTCCTAGTAGGAGTGAGTAGTCACTTTTTCATAAGAGTGAATGCTCTTTTTTTTTTTTTCAATGAATTCCCCTTTTTATTGCTATTATGGGCATTTTAAAAGAATCGTGTCTTTTAGAACATACAATGAAAATAAATACAAACGTGGTAAAGATTGGAATAAAATACTTTATTGACAATATTTATTTAATTCAAAGTATGTAACATTAATTGAACTTTTTAAGGGAAAACGTAATTAAAGTTACACATGAATTAGATTATTGACAGAAATAAACTATTTTATTCCAATCTTTCTCCTTGTGTTTGCTTTCATTGGTAGTCCCATAAATATATGATAGTTTTAAAATGCCAATAAGCACAAGTTATTACACAGTTTTAAAATATAAACATACATTTTTTTTTTTCAGATATACCCATTAAGTTTTACATATTATTTAAATAAATCCATAATGCACGTTATCTATGTTTTTTTTATGTGTAATTAAATTCTTATTTCTGAAAAATATATATTAATACAAGTCGTATTTATAAAATGACATGGTAAGTCATATTTAATTTCAATTTTTTATTCCCGTATATAGAATAGATGTGCATGTAGTACCTGCCGGCGAAGACACTCACGAGCTAATGATAATCCTATGGGGAGAGATTTTTCTAATATCTCGTTTGCATTTTGACATTTTATTTATTTATTTATTTTACATTGAATAGCTGAAGTTCGTCTCTATATCGCATCTTTTTTTACTTTTTCGATTTCGGTCGCAGATATTTTTATAAAGTTTCTTTTACTTTCAAAACCGGTATCAAAAATGAAAGTGTTATTTAAAAAAATATCTGCAGACAAAATTGAAAAAGTAAAAATAAACAAATATTTAAGAGAAAATGTGTTTTTGACGACTTCTGTAACTTAAGTGTTTTTATTTAAATGGTGAACGATTAAGCCCTATAAGCCCTTCTTTGACTGTGCCCTTAAACATTTTTTCGGCTTCATGAGCGGTTTGATTGCCAGATTATAAAATAGGCAAAACATCGTTAGATTCATTTTTAAAAAATAATAATAAAATGAAGAAGATATTGAAATTTTATAAATCACATTAATATAACTTAAAAACAAATATTTATAAAAATTTTGGTGTCATTATATTTTGGTAAGTGCAATTTAAAAATTAAAATTGATTACTTAAGTTTTTAATTAAATCAAAATATTTTATGCACTATAAACATTACCGTAATTGCTTTTTTAACAGTGCCTATATGAGGTATACGTTACTGGAAAATCACTACTTAAGTATTCCAGTAATGGACACTCCTCTCAAAACCTTAAAAATTAATGAAATTTTATAAACGACATTAAATACATAAAATTCAAAGCTTTCTTCAACTACAAAAACAAAAAATTGCAAATTTTGCAATAAAATAAGGAATACATAAATTTATTAAATGAAGCCAGCTCTTAGTATGATTTTCAATGAAAACACGATTTTCAATGAAAAACAGTGAAACTTAAAAACATTATTTTGTGCTTCCTGATTGGTTTAATTAAGAGTGTCAACAAAAGTGCTAAATTATAAAATATGCAAGGGCGAGTTACGAAAAAAAGTAAAATAAAAGCTAAATTTTTATTAGTTTTTTTTTTTTTTTTTTTTTTTTTTATAAACCAAAAACATTCAGGTGTGTACATTACTGTTACATCTACCCTATAGTATTCTATAAATGTGAGTTAAAGTTTTATAAAAGTATACTCATGTACGAAAAAGAAAAATAAAGAAAATATAAAATACAAGAAATGACTACATATGTATTATTCTTACTATTGGAAAAACAATTTTAATGAGTTATTTATCTCTAATAAATAAATTTCATCTAATATAAGTCACACTGCAAACTTTTAAAATTACTAAAGCCATTCATTTATAAACATCAAGGATAAAACACAAATCTTTACGTCAGCGATTTTTTTTTCCTCCACGCACATAAAGATAGCAGAAGCAAACAGCTTTTTGTTAAAGTAAAACTTTAACTCAACATTCTAGAAGTTACATTCGGAAAATAAAAAGTTGAAATTAAAATTGACTTACCGGTTTTTTATGTTAAATATTATCCGTTGTTTGATGAATAAATCCTTTGTTTGATAAATAAGATATGTGCAGTGCAACATCTTCGTCACTGAGTATTAATGGAGTATTATTGCTTTTTACTGAATTATTTGTTCTCCATTTTGACTCCAGATCAAGAAACTTAATCTATGTGGATTATTTTGAATCATAAGATATCGGAGTATATCCAAGATCAAAATTTAAACTACTTTTCAGTATTAATAATACAAATTAAAGATCCACATTTGTAGACCGAGGAAACGAAAGTGAGACACATAACGGACACGATAAAATGGCGGAAACATTTTTATCATCACAACTGAGAAGACGATTTCTGATTGGCTGATGCGTAATACATATCTAAGTCACTTTTTAAGAGTGACCGTTGACTCTATCGAAGGAGTGACACTCATTTTTGAAAACGAGTGCGTTTTAATAGCAAATAAGCGTAATTTTATAGGTTATATTATAAAATGTAATTTTTGAAAAGTAAGAATTGACATATTTTGGTACTTTTCATTGTTTTACTCCATATATTGGTTCAAAGTTGAGCGGGGATTTTTTTCAAGTGTATAATGCCGGGTTTCACTCTCGTTAACTGAGTGAGATTTTTCACTCTCGACCATGAAGTGAGATATTTCACTCTCGACAACGGAGTGAGATATTTCACTCCTTTTTAGGGAGTCGGAAATTCCACTCTTTAAAGAGTGTATTTGTATAATGTTCACTCTAAAAAGAGTGAAAATGCAAATCACTCCTACAAAAAGTGAGCTTTTCACTCCTCCCAGTTTTAGAGTGCAATAGCAATGGAGTTTATTATGCAGTAAATCATGCTCCCTCACAGTGGCGCCAACTTTTTAAAAAATATTGGGTGGGCTCAAAAATTTTTGAGTAAAACAAACACATTTTTTTCTTCCAGTGTATAAGTATGTGGAGATGGAAATGACTAAAGATAATTCGAAATTAAATTGTTTGTGCAAAGCTATTTTTTTTAATCATAATTTTACTATGATTTTGTTAACGTCGACATAGTCACATCGTCTGTATAAAGAAAATAAAGACGTTTATTGTTCATTGCGTATAAAGATTTTTAAAAAATGCATGATCAAGTATACACATCAATCGTCTTCCAGGAGAGCAGCGCACTTCTTAGCAAAGATCGCGTGAGAACTTTATCTTATATCAGTGCGATTGAGAAGCTGACAGGTTTGAAATAGGTTATGCAACAGCTATATGGCATATTTACTTTCTGTGTTGTATTTTCCTTATTTATTAAGGAGATATTCTATTTTTTTTTTTTTTTTCAAGTAAAATTGATTTTTTCTCTCTTACCAAAAACAAAGACTTTGGGACATTTTGCACTATATTTATTAACATTTTAATCTTTTAATTTTTCTTTAAATTACATTTTTTTGATGAAAAAAGAAATTAATATTATGTCTTGTACGCAGGGTCGTAGCTAAGGGGGTGCTACAGGCGGCTCAACCTCCCCTAAAACCTTTTGAGCCTCTCCTGGAAAAGATTCCAACATTCCAAGGTTACTCAATGAATTTATATTCCGAAAATCCAAATAAAATTCTGTTCAAAAATCAGATTTAGTTTTATGGGCCTTTCACAATTATGTAAAAATACTAAATTGCCCATATGAAGCAACCAGGATGTTTAATACTGCAATAGTTATACACTCGAAGGAATTTTTCATAATTAAATTCTTTTCAGCATAAAATGAAGTTATAGCAGTTTAATGAGAAACATTGTAACTACAGTGTAAATATGCACTCATTTATCTTTCTGCGTCACAGGGAGAGAGAAAAAAAATATGAGTCCCCGTACATTTTCTTGAGTCTCCCCCCCTCTATTATTTTAAATACCCCAATATTTTTAAAGGATTTTTTTAATTGTTTAGCTGAGATCGATACGCACAAAAATCGTTTTTTATTTTTTTCGATTTAATCGCAATTTTTTTAATGATTTTACTTTTGAAATCGGTTCCAAAAATGAAAGTGTGCCCATTAAAAATATCTGCAAACAAAATCGAAACTGTAAAAAACTGTCTTTGTATCTCAGCTATCCAGTAAACAAACAAACAAACAAAATTGAAATGCAACCGAGATATCCTTTTAAATTTCTTTCATAAGATTAACATTAATAAACGGATCTTTTCGCTTAACTCAAGTACAGTCGGCTCTCGTTAATTCGAACTCGTAGGGACCGCAAGAAAGGTTCGAATTATCCAGAGTTCGAATGGAAAGTGTGAACGGAAAACATGTTTTAGAGAATTCTATTACAAAAGAATTCATATTACAGTATTTTTCAAATTTATTTCGGCTTTTATCATTAGAATAAGACTTAATATTAAATTAAAAGATATAAATACATAAACTAATTAAGGGATTAGGAATAAGTTCAAGTAAAATGGAGTGGAGGTGTCACTGATGGACAGACGCCGTATTAAAAAAGCGGATATCAAATCCAAGGGATTATATGTATACTAATTCAGAAAAATCCTAACAAAAATGAAAGAAAGGAAGTTATCTCAAGGATCTGAAGTCTGTGTGAAAATAAAGAAAAATGAAAATTTTTAATTCGCGTTAGTTCGAATTAAACGAAATAAAGAGAGGATTAGTTCGAATAAAGAAAAAAATTTAATGTTATTTTGCCACTGAAAATTTCGGGTCTTCATGTTTAGCTTGAATTAAGCGAAGGTTTGATTTATCCGATTTCGAATTAAAGAGAGCCGACTGCATCTTTAAAAAAAAAAAATTTTGGTAAATGAAATACAGCTTTGGGAGCTACTCCAGTCCGCGAAAAGACCCGCTTACTAATGTTAACCCTGTTGAACAAATTTATAAGGCTATCTCGGTTACATATCAAGACTTTTAAATGATTTTTTTAATTGGATAGCTGAGATCGATCTGCACAAAAGCCATTTTTTTTCAATTATAAATGTTCAATAAAAAATATTGAAATGCAACCGAGATATCTTTTTTAATTTCTCTTATAGGATTAACATTAGTGAACGGGTCTTTTCGCTTGTCTGAAGTATTTTTTCTTCACTGCGCAATCACATCTAAAAATTAGGTTCAAAACACTAATTTCATGAGTTTTCAATACTAGGTGCAAGCTTCACCAAAACTCATTCCCTTGTAGGTATGGTTCTGAAATATAGTTACCAGGGCCTGACTTGCAAGTTTTTGTACCCAGGGCACTTTAAAATTTTCGTGCCCCCTTTGATTTCGTTAATTTAGTGATTCTAGTCAAAAAATCAAGTTTTCGAAAAATTTAAAAAAGTTTCCAGGAATATATATATATATATAAATTCCATTATTTATTGAAATGTGTTTTTACCATATATTGAGACACATTTTTGTCATTTTATCCCATTAATATCTCAAATATTACATTCTTTTCACAATTATGATTATTTAATGGAAATTAAGATGAAATTTTGTGCCCCTTAGAAATTTTATGCCCAGGGCACGGGATCCGGGTGCCCGTGCGATAGTCAGATCCTGATGTTACACTTATAATGAGAGTGTAGGTTGTCTTTTGGTACAAAATATCAAAATCATTACTTTCTTCAACTTTCAAAATAATTCGAGACACCAACACCCTTTATATAATCATGTCACTTTTTGATCTGAGAATCGCCATCATAGCACAAAGGCGATGATGTATCACATTTAATCTTATCATATCTGAAACCTAAGCTATAAATATTTAAACATTTTATGGTTCATTGCTATCGGTTTCATGCATAAAACCTGACAAATTCAAGGAAAGTAAAGAAAAATATGAGGTTTCTTTCAAATCATTATCTGAAACTTATCTAAGTTTCTTGAAATACGAAATAAAAAATTCAACCAGTGATCAAGGTTCAGTTGTCTTTATTCAGATTCAAGGTTATGAAATACGAATAGAATGCCCCATTTAACTTATTGAATATTGCTTCTGTACAAGTATTCATGTACAATATTATTATAATTAGGTAATTTAACGTGGACTACACGAGTCCAATTATATTTTCCGGTGCAAAGAAAAGGTATAGATAAAACAGTTTTTATTTGAAAACTCTTTTAAATGTTTTACAATTAACATGTTTTTGTAGATTGCTTACTAACTATTCAACTTTCGAGAATTAGGGAAAGCATAATTACAATTTTTATTTTTATCAATTATGCATATACAGGGTGAATCTAAAATATTGGGCAAAACTTTAAGGGATGATAGTACACATCAAGACAAACAATTATAAACAGGAAACTAGAGATCCCAAATGTCTTTTGAAGGGGATAGGCGCCATTAAAGCTTAGGGTAAAAAATTTCAAATGATTTTAAAAAACGAAAAAATTGGCTGATACGTTTGCGGTTTTCGCTAAAATTATTCTTTATATCAGTATTTTCTTGATAATAAATTTTAAAGATAAAGCTAACAAAATGCCGATAGGGGGCGCTTTAGACTTTGGGGTAACAAAACTATTTTTTACTGTTATTTTATTTACTTTTTTTGTATCATATAATACTTTCAAAAGCGTAGACTTTAACTTAAGTTTTTGAAAGCATTTAATGGGATGCAAAAAATAACGGTAAAAAACAAATATTCGTTATTCCAAAGTCTGAAGCGTCGTTTATCGGCTAATTAGCATTAATTCTATTAAAACCTCGAAAACGGAATCGAAAAAAAAATATCCGCTTTATACAGGATTTCTATCATCCTTTGATTCTTCTATGAATGTCCTATTAGTTCTCTAAACTTGACGTTATTATAGACCAAGGTCGGCGAAACTATGGCATCTGTGCCAGAAATGGCACACAAAGGCACAATTTTGGCACACTGTTGATTGAAGTTTTAAATCAAGATGCAATGACATTATACAAAATATAACAATATAGATGTGTTGAACCAATGAACCAATGCATGTTCTTTGGAAGAGCCCGAAGTCAATGAATCGATTTATCGTATTGCATAGAAAATCAGCCAGAAATATGGAATTTCAGTGAAATTCCGGAGCATTGGGTTGGTCGAATGAGCCCGAGGGTAAAGCAGTTGAAAAAGCCTAGAGTCATACATTTATTATATATATATATATATATATACACTATCTACCAATAAGTTTTGAAAAAATTTCGATTTTTGACATTTTCTCAAAAATTTAATAATATACTTGTCGGATTCTTCTGAAACTTCAGGATTATGAAGATTATGTCTGACCTCATATTTATCAACATCCATTTGATAAGCAGGGCACTTAGGGGGCCGACAAAAAATTAAAGAATAACAGAAATATTTGGGATCATCCTGTACATGAAAATGCACGAAAAGATTTATCGCTGCAGAATACAAATATGTAGATACTGCACAACATGTACACTGATTTTTGTAAGAATAGCATGTAAGAAGTTATAAACTATAATGAAGCAACGTCCCACTTTGAACAATTAATGATTTATTTTAAACGTCATGTGGAGATTACATTCAACGAACCACTTATGCTCAAGGAAATGATGACCATGCAGCCCGCAAAACTGGCACAGCAGAAAATGACAAATTTTATAATAACAAAGTAAACATTTTTACTGTCTGTAAATATTGCACATGTTCAGTATAAAGGTGATTTTCTATGAGTATGTTTTATTTTATTTCATTTGTTCACATTCTCCGGATAATTCGGATTTTCGACAATCTGGATTGGGCCTGGTCCCAATTAATCCGAATTATAGGGGTTCTACTGAATTTTAGTCTGAATTAAATTTTAGCTGAACAGTGAAAGTCAGGCATTGCGTTCGCGGACAGACAAACAAATCAAAAAGTAGGGGAAAGTAGGATAAAACCGAGACCCTAATGCTTTTCTTCGTATTATTGTGCACTATGTGAACAAAACTGTCAAAATTTGTATTAAAACGATAAAAGAAAAAAAAGCAGTCGTTCAGTCGCGAACAATAGCAATTGCGATCATAACAACACTTTTTTTAGAAGTATGCAATATCCCGGTTTTGTAAGACCTGATCGGACAAAACCGGGAACTGGAAAGAATAATTAAAAGCACATTGTAACTTTGCAATAATGCTATTTATTAAAAGAAAATTGACATATTATACTTATAAAATGTGAATCGATATCAAATCTACATAAAAAAGTGAGTTAATTTATGCTTTAAGAGTTTAAAGTGTTAGGCATAAAAATCACAAATGAAAGTTCGATCTTACTCATTTGCATTGCTGCATGCTTCATGTGTCCACCCTTTATAATGAAAGCACTGTATGTAACTGTCCTTAGGTTTAGATTGTTCATATAAGCCGTTGCAAAAAAAGCATGCTAACTTTCATCTTCCTCTTCGTTTGTTGCCAAAAAAAATTTTGTTTCTTTTGACTCTTCTTTTTCACATCAATTTTTAGGTGCGTTCGTAATTATGTAAATACGTAGCACCTATTGTTGTCGCTCAGTCCGCTCGTCTGTCCGTCTGTCTGTCTGCCTGTCCGTCCGTCTGTCTGTCCGCATATAACAACGCAAAAACTACCAACCGAATCGTTTGAAATTTAAAATACATAATTATAACATAATTTTGTCGAGTCATTTCAAATTTTATGAAAATCGGATGGATAGATCAATTGCAGGGACGATCAAAAGGATTCCGTTACATTACGGTCAATGGGGAAAAAAGTTTCAAATGCATTTTAATCATTTGAAATTTAAAACATATAATTACTACGTAATTTTGTCGAATCATTTCAAATGTTATGAAAGTCGGATGCATAGATCATTTACAGGGACAATCAAAAGTATTTCATTACATTACGGTTAATGGGAAAAAAGTTTCAAATGCATTTTAATGATGTTACACTTATTCGAACATAATAGAATTGGCATGAATCTATGAAATATATACTAAAATATGCATTCTGTACAATCTGTGATGCAAAGAATTTTTATTATTAAATTACAGGGCCACACAAAAGTATTCCACTACATAATGCTATACGGAGAAACATTGTTTGGGGCGTGTTTTAATTATATTCAACTATTTTACATTTTATGAATAAGATGTATGTTGCTAATGTGTAATAAAAATTACTTCCTGCATATTTACAGAAACACAAAGATTTCGACTACTATACTGTAGTCCGAAGTACGCTCTACTATATCAGATCAGAACAAGATCTGAATATTTTTAAAACTTCGTTGGCGTACGAACGCACCTCATTTGCTACGTTCACGTGCAATTTCCAACTTGTTTAACTTTGCTTTTCTGTCATCGTGGAATGTTTTTGCTTCAGGGTTAAGTTCGCCTTATGTTGTTTTTCCATCCTTTTTTTTTCTTCTTGTTCGAGTTCTAATTTGTAGGGAGGTTCAAATAAGGATAGATGTTGGAAAATAAATGACTAAAAACAGTCTTCTGTATAACAGCTTAATTTAAATAATATTTTTTGTACAGTTTTTAAATATTTATAGATCGTCAAATAATGCATAAATAAGTTAATTCTATTTCAATCACGCAAATAATGAGTTGTCCAAATCCGAAAACTTCCCGGCTATGTCCGATCATCTGCATCCCGGTTTTGTCCAACCATGCCATTTTGATGGAATGTTACTCTAGCATCGTTCAAATAACTCATAGACACCAATACAAAACGTTAAAATAACGAGTAAATTATAGACTATCATATATTATACTTACCCAAATTAAATCTTTGGTTATTTAGGATTTGTAACATAATATTGCAAACGTCGAATTTTTAACTTTTTCACGTAAAATCTTAAAAAAATCACCACTGCGAAATGAGTTCGTTTACACAACTTCTGCTTACTGGGAACTGGCATGCCGCTCGCCTAGCGCCTAGAAGTAATTCTGAAAGTTTCAGCTAGATACTATCATAAATAAAGCCATAAAGCCTAGTTCCCGGTTTTATTCACCTACCCGGTTTTATCCAACTTTCCCCTATTTTTAACTTTATTTTTTTATGAAAAATGAATTTGTGTTTTTAAATTAGTTATTCAATTTTATGCTGACTTATATTTAGCATGCTAAAAGATTTTTACTGAATACAGATAAAACGATTTACAGGGCCACGCAATAAATAAATAAATAAAAATAGATATATGGGGAACTGGGGGACATTGATAAAGCTTTTTTCAAAAAAATTTTTTGGTGTCTAGAAAGCAAAAATTTCAAGTTATTTTTCTATGTGATGTCAGCAAAACCTGTGTAGTGTGTCATAAAAATGTACAATCGTTGTTTTATATATTATTTTTGCATGTAATTTAAAAAAACTCAAAAAAAGTAATTTGTATCAATGTGCCCCATCCCCGGGCCAGATTGATACACTTTGACACGTCTGGGAAAAATAGAGACAAAATAACACCAATGCATATTTTTCATAGAAAAATAGTTAGCAAACCATTTTATATATATTTATAGACATTAAAATCGCACACAATTTATTTGTAAGCGATATTAAAGCAATCAAAATGAAATGTATAATGACCTGATGTTCTGGCTGTTCCTTGTCTGTTTCTTGGCTGTGGTAACTTTGTCATATCTGGCACTTTAACCCCAGAATTATCTTCTTTCTTAGGAAAGGTGAAAGAATTACTAGGTTTTCTGTTTATAAATCGGCTTACAAACAGAAAATAAAAGATAATTATACTAAAAATTATGTTTATAATATAATTATCATGTACTGTTCTGCAGCTTGTTTCTCTTACTTAACATTTCTCATGTCGATAATGCTTTTTTCTCTGGAGAATCAATATAAATTTGAGATTTGCCAGGCTGCCGTCCATTTCTTTTGTTAATTCTACTAGCACTAGATATTGTGTAAGTTTGTAAGTCTTCTGTTTGCAAAAATACTATAAAATGTTCTAATATAAAGAAATTAGAGCTGTTTCACTTCAATAAAAACTAATAGTAGAAATTTTTGACGAAAAATGGTTGAATTAAGGCGTGTATGGTAAAAAAAAATAAATAAAAGGTAATGAAAAAATGAACTAGAAAAGGATTTAGGTTGTATCAATGTGCCCCGACAAAGACTGCATCAATGTGCCCCATACAGCTATTTTGAATAAAATGAGTCGCAAATACAACACTTCATAATTTATCTAACAATAAAGAGTGATGAACTGATAAAGAGTAGTTTTACTTGCCAGGGAGGGTATTCTTTTCGGTTGAAAATACTGGAACAGTTGTATAATACCATTTCAATTGTACAACTCAAATTTACTTTTGACCTACAAAAACAATTAATCATCCATCCCATTTCATCAAACTATTGACTCATTCCAAAACTTTCTGTATGTAGTTGAGTGCACTTGTATCACCTTTTGGAGCTGTTGTGAAACTTCCTGTAATGACCCTGTGTGCTGTACAGGAGGTGATTCAATGTGCCCCAAGTACCAACGTACCCCAGTTCCCCCTATGGTCGTCAACGAATAACAATTTCTGAAAGTGCGATTTTACTAGTTTTAAGAGTATTTTAGTCCGAGTTAAATTTCAGCTTAACAGTAAAAGTCAGGCATTTTCGTACACGAACAGACAAACAAATCACAAAATATCTTTGGTTACATTTTCTTAGGAATAAATTAATTTCTGTTTTTAAATTAGTTATGCAATGTTATGCTGAATTACATTTAGCATACTAAATGAAGCTTACTGAATACAGATAAAACAATTTACAGGACCACGCAAAAAATTAGACATATGGCCGTCAATGGATGATAATTTTTGGAAGTGTAATTTTACTAGTTCTAAGAATATTTTAGTCTGATTAAATTTAGGCTAAATAGTAGTGTGAATGTAAAGGTAGCAGATAAAATACAGGGCTGTACAAATGCATTCAATCAAGTGTCCGTGTATTGGTACAAATTGCTGAAAGGAAAATTTCAATGTATTATTCGTTTGCTTGCTAAACTAGATTTTCGTATTATATCTAACTAAAATACCAACTATAGATTTATATTTTATTTTGATTCTATCAGTTTTTTACAAAATTTTCATTCTTCATCAAAATTAAATACCATATAAATTGAAGAAGAATGATACTTTAAAAAAAGAAGTTGATTCTCGCTGCTTTTAAATGATTAATTACTCTAAGATGCACTTATATTTTTTACTTCCTACTTACAGAGGTTCTGTGAGAACTCATTTTAGTTTAAATGAGCAGATTATTTAAATTTTATATAATCTCTTTGAAAAAAAGAAATGATACCTACTAAAAAACACTTTTCAAAAATAAAAAAAGCCAAGCAAGAAAAACTAGTCGTTGGGGGCCACCGTAATACTTACACATCATGGATATGTATATGAAAATAAAACATGTGAAACTATTTATACAATGCATTGCAATTCATAAACAAAATTTAAATATTGTTCATATACATAGTAATACTATATTAAAGAACTGCTGATGTACCAATTTCGACAAATTATATAAAACGCCAAACTACTCAAGTAGTACCGAACGGCGTAAAAGAAACATCCTTATAACTCCAAAAATAATAATTCTATTAACTAGCAGTTTACTGCGTCGGATTAAGCGTCTCATTTCCAATTAAAATATACTTCTGAATTGAAATTTGAATGAAATACAGGGTCATGAAAAATCGAAGAATGTGAAAAACAGGATTACAAATATCTCGGCAACTAATAATCCGATCGACTTCATTCTATATGCAAAATGTGTGTTATTTTATTGCCTTTTACATTCATTCCTTAGAACAAAAAAATTCGAAAATTTTTATATACCTTTCATCAGAACGAATTTTTCGAGAGTCCGAAAAAAATAGTTCCGGATAATCGAGGTTGCTGACATTAAATAGGGTTCGTCCCATTCTTACATACTAACTACATACAAAATTTCAAGTCTCTATCTCAATTTGTTCGGGAGATAGAGCGTTTACAGACAGACAGACAGACAGACAGACAGACGGACGGCAAATTTTTTTTTCTAAAAATATGTTTTTCGGAATCTCCACTATCTAAAACGTGTAAATCCGTCAAAAAAAATTTTCGATTTTCAAAACGATTGCAAGACTTACCCTATACTACGTATGATGGGTAAGTAAAAAACAGGATGAAAGTTGTCTTTAAAAAATGGTCTGATATCAACTTTCCAAGCTTATATTATGGTATTTATTTAACATTTTCCATTAAAAACATTACTATTTGTAAGTCAATGCCTTTGCATATGTTGATACAAATCATTTTCTCTTGTACTAAATACATCGTAACGTGTTTTGGAAATTCAAATGTTTTAAAATTATGCATGATGGGCTTGGCGACCATCTTTCCGTATTTTACACAAATTTCTAAGCACCCATAAGCTTGTAAAAAAAGCGTATATGTTTGCATTAAGTACAATTTATAACTTCTGGTTTTAACTACGGACAGATATACCGGGTGATCCAGAAGTTTCGGGAGTTTTGAAAAGTTAATAATTAAGAAACTATGTATAATACAAAGGTTCTGTTTTCAGATATATGCTCAGAAACATGTGGGATTTTTGTTTAGAATGAATTTTTTTAAATATATATAGTTACCATTTTTAGCAACAGGTGGCGCTGTTGTATAAGACTGAATGTACCTATACCATGCGTTATATAGACACATGAGTTCATTGCGAAACTTCTTTTCTATGATATTGATGAGATTTCGTTTTAAGGGTGGTTTATGTTCAAAAATTTTTTGTAAGGTAAATGAAATTGCATTGTAAGGGAAATTTGATACAAAATTTCATGAGCAACTGCAGTGTTTAGACATTGTCTAGACTATGTTCAGACACATCTTTGCATGTCGCGTTGTTTTCATATCGTACAATACGTCAAGTTAAAACTGCAAAAGGATCGATGGACATTGCAAATGTGAAATGCTATGGTAAGCAAGGTTTGAGAAAAAGGCTCATTGGAAGATCGTAATAGAAACAAGCGATCCCAAATGTCTGTTACAATCGTAAATTAGGTAGGATTCTATGCCAGTACTCTGTAGAAATCACCAGTTCATGGTGAGTGCAGTAAACTTGTGATATCATGATGAACTGAAATTTCTTCTGGAATTTCTTTCTGCTCTGAGGATACTGTGCACGCTGTTTTGCATCGGCTCACGGCGGTACTTATAAGCCATGAGCGTCATGATTAAACTTTGTAACCCTTGGACACTAATTCGTTCTTTTAAATGAGCTGTATCATACTATAAAAACAATACTATCAATTTTAGCGCCACCTGCTGTCAAAAAGTACAACTAACATAATATGTTTTTTTCATCGAAAAAAGAAATCCCACAAGTTTCTCAGCATTTCTGTGAAAACCGCATACTTCTATTGTTTATGGTTTTCTAATTATTAGGATTTCAAAAGTCCCGAGACTTCTGGATCACCCGGTATTTAACATATTAACAACTAGCGATCTATTTATAGATTACTTACAACTAAACAAAACTTTTAAATTTCAACACCAATATTTAAGTACGGAAATGTCTGCTTGAGTAACAATTTTGAGTTTTAAATTTTAACTATGCATTTGTGTATATAGAAATTAGGGCAAAATAAGGAAAGATGGCCGCCAAGTCCATTATGCATAATTTTAAAACGTTTGAATTTTCAAAACACGTTACGATGTATTTAGCACAAGAGAAAAGGATTTATATCAACATATGAAAAGGCATTGACTTACAAATAGTAATGTTTTTAATGGAAAATATTAAATAAATACCATAATATAAGCTTGGAAATTTGATATCAGACCATTTTTTAAACACAACTTTCATCCTGTTTTTTTTTTTTTTTTTTTTTTTTCCCTCGCTTGGCTTTTTTTACTTTTGAAAAAGTGTTTTTTAGTAGATATATACACTGCTCAAAACAATTAAAGGATATTTGAAGTTTTATATAAAATAAAGATATAAACGAAATTTTTTTTGCCAAAAATAGAAGAAGAGAATCACAAATGCAAATTTTTCTGGTTTTCAAACTGTGGAGTATGCAAATTTTGAGTTCGACGTCAAAAACGTCGCTTCAGCGGCAGCGAATGAAATTTGACTTTCAACAGGATAAAAGAGAATGAAGACAAAGATGATCGGCATTCAGTGATTGCTTTGTTTCGATGAGTACAATGTCTCAGCGAAGTCATTTGACAGATTCAGAAGCTTGGAGAATTGTTGGTAGGTTAGAAGGGGGCCAAACTCAAGCCGAAGTAGCGCAAGCCATTGGAGTGTCACAAAGTGTCATTTCCAGGATCTGAAACCGTTTTTTGGAGAGTGAATGTGCAGGCCGAAGACCAGGGCAAGGTCGTAGACGGGCAACAACGCCCAATGAAGCTCGGTATTTAGCGTTAACAGCTCGGAGACACCGAAACATGAACGCTACTCTTCTCAAACAACACCTTCGCTCGGCTACAGGCACCACGATTTCAACTCAGACTGTCCGAAACCGGCTCCATGCTGTAGGTCTGTATGCTCGCCGACCGATGGTATGTGTTAGATTAACATCAAGGCATCGTCGCGACCGCAGGGAGTGGGCAACCGAGCATGTCAACTGGAGAAGAAATGAATGGAGCAATATTCTGTTTTCTGACGAGTCCCGTTTTTCTGTGCATCCGGATAATAGGTTAATTTTCATCTGGAGGGACCGTAGCAGTAGGAATAATCCTGCGTTCGTGCACGAAAGTGTCAGATTTGGCAGTGGAGGAGTGTTGGTTTATGGTGGCATCTCCATTGACGGGCGCACTGACCTCTACATCATTCGAGATGGAGCTCTGACTGGTCGCCGATATAGGGATAAGATCCTCAGACCTATTGTAGACCCTTAAGCTGCAGCAATCGGAGATAACTTCATTTTAATGGACGATAACTGCAGGCCACATCGTGCACATCTGGTGGAGGATTTCCTTTTCGAGGAAGGAATCGTTCGAATGGAATGGCCAGCGTGTTCTCCAGACATGAATCCAATCGAGCACGTTTGGGACGCTCTAGGAAGACGAGTTTCTGGCCGCCAACAACCCCCACAAACTCTCCAAGAACTGGAAAGGGCTTTTCTGGAAGAGTGGGGCAGAATACCCCAACTCGTCATTAATAGCCTCATTGAGTCCATGCCTCAAAGGTGTTCAACGTTGCTGGCCGCCCGTGAAAACCATACCCCCTACTGAAAATGATTTTCTTTGAAGAAAACACCTTTTCTTATTCTTTTTTTCTCATATGCACAAATTGTGTTTTTTTTCCTTTTGTACTCAAATGCGCAATAAAATGCTTTTTTTTCTGCCAAACATGTGTAATTTATTCTCATATAACCTACTATGTCTGTCGACCATGTATCAATCAGCTAAAAAGTTTCCCAGATACAAAATCCACCTAAAACTGCAATATCCTTTAATTGTTTTGAGCAGTGTATATATAAACTAGGATTTCCCTCAGAGGGATTAGTCTGAGCGATATTGCTGAGAATACACATTTGATAACTTGCGATAAGTAAAGAAAATGAGATGTTACCTTTAATTGGTCATTCATTGTGATAAAATATAATGATGAAAATAAGCATATCGAATCGTAGAACTACAAAATCTTGTTGCATATACTATTTTTATAAAAGAAAAGCAAACCATGCATGGATATAAAATTGGAAATATGCAAAATGTTAAAAGTCATACAGAAAATAAAACACCAAATTTTCCTATATTGGAAATATAACTCTTTGAAATGATGTCATGAGCATAAACAGAAGCTTCGCACCGATTTGAGAAACTATAAATAACATAAACTATTATGTTTGAAGAGAATGGAGTGTATTTTATATGGTGTGAAATCCGTCCGAATAGTTTATAATGTTGAATATCTGTTTTCCACGGATGCAATGAGGTTGTCGATAAGAGTTAAGGAATCTTTTTTTAAAAATTTGTCCTAAACGAGCACTTACATCTTATAAGTTACTGTGATGCCAAAGTTATAGTTTCTGACCCCAACAGTATCCTAGAAATTTTAATATTCTCAATAAATTGGGTTTAAAACTTTTTCTAGAAAAAAAAATGTTTAATTTGTGAAATTAAATTGTCGAATGTTTTAGAGATCGTTCATAACGAGAATATTATATCTTAAAAGTTGCCACCAAAAAAAAAAAAAAAAAAAGATTTTAAATTTTTAGTCATATCAACATCAAAGAATTCTCAATTTTAGAACTTTTTTTGCTCGTGCATTGATGGTGATTATTGTTCTTACGCCAAATATAGTATATTTTGGCAGCAAAGATGGTTACCAACATTTTTTGCCAACATTATTTTTTAAATCGGCTAGGTACTCCCAATGCTAACGAAACTAGTCGTTGGGGGCCACCGTAATACTTACCCATCATGGATATGTATATGAAAAAAAAAAAAAAAAAAAACACGTGAAAACTATTTATACAATGCATTGCAATTCCAAAACAAAATTTAAATATTGTTAATATACATAGTAATGCTATATTAAAGAACTGCAGATTACCGATTTCGACAAATTATATAAAATGCCAAACTACTCAAGTAGTACCGAACTGCGTAAAAGAAACATCCTTATAACTCCAAAAATAATAACTCTATTAACTAACAATTAACTGCATCGGATTAAGCGTCTCATTTCCAATTAAAATATACCTCTGAATTGAAATTTGAATGAAATACAGGGTCATGAAAAATCGAAGAATGTCGAAAATAGGATTACAAATATCTCGGCAACTAATAATGCGATCGACTTCGTTCTATATGCAAAATGTGTGTTATTTTATTGCCTTTTACGTCCATTCCTTAGAACAAAAAAATTCGAAAATTTTTATATACCTTTCATCAGAACGAATTTTTCGAGAGTCCGAAAAAAATAGTTCCGGATAATCGAGGTTGCTGATATTGAATAGGGTTCGTCCCATTCTTACATACTAACTACATACAAAATTTCAAGTCTCTATCTCAATTCGTTCGGGAGATAGAGCGTTTACAGACAGACAGACAGACAGACAGAGAGACAGACGGACGGCAAAATTTTTTTTCTAAAAATATGTTTTTCGGAATCTCCACTATCTAAAACGTGTAAATCCGTCAAAAAAAATTTTCGATTTTCAAAACGATTGCAAGACTTACCCTATACTGCGTATGATGGGTAAGTAAAACACACAAACGTTAATGCTTTATAGCATAGAAATACAGAATCAAAAGCTATTTATCTCCTATTATATACACATAAACAGGGGTGGGGAAATACATCATTTTGCTCGCCAGTGGCGAGTGGATTTTCTCATATGGCGAGTGCATTTTTAGTTTTTGAAAAAGTGTAGGCAATAGGCACATTATCAGAAACACTTTTTTAATCTAGACATTTAAACTTTCCAAATTATTACAGTGTAAGTATGGTACTAAGTTCTATCTAATATTAATCTTACTTTTGTTACATATATTTCTTAATATTATACAAAAAAGAATTATGAAAATGCATTGTAGTAATAGTAATTTTGTCTGTAATCGCGTGCGATTTTGTCATAACTATTTTCAACTGCGTGTGTTGCATCTTGCGGGCTGGCGAAATAAATCCTTGGCTGGTAAGAATTTGGAAAATTTGCCCACCCCTGCACATAAATTATCTAATTAGTGCTAGCAGATGAATTTTTAAATATACATAGATCAATATAATGCTTCATTTTTCTTTTATTAGTATTTCTTAGTATTCATTTTTCATTTATTTGTATTTTCAGTAAAAAACTCACTTTCTTAAGCCCGAATTACGTCAAACTTTTTATAAAAGCGCCTAAGTCCATATAACAGCGAAGTATTGTGAAGAGTATTAAATACAAGGTAGTAAGACACTTAGCCAAACGCAGGTAATAAATCGCCAAATATTGTCCTTTTCTCCCTCTCTCAAAATGCATTTTTTTTTTTTTCGAATATTTAAAAAACACGATTTTGAGTCATCTTATTTAAAATTCAAATAAATAAATGAGAGGAAGCAATAATAGCATAAGTTAAAACATTCATAAGTCAATATCAAGGAATTGTATCGTAGTTACACATGTGGAAAAAAGATGCTTTCGGCCAAAAAAAGTTGTCTTCACTAAATTTGAATCCGATTAAAAAAAGTGCCGTGATTAATTAAAATGTTATAGGCAGAGCTGCCAAGTCTCCGGCATTTTGGGTACCGGTATTTTAATACAGAAAATGTTTTATTAAATTGGAACATTCTGCGGATTTAAAAAATAACTTTTCCTATAAGAAAATTCTGCTATGCAATAAGCGAGGGTTTGGCATCTCTATATAGGAATATTTCGTAATCTACTTTTTAACCTTAAAAAAAGCAACGACAATTTTTCGGGTACAAAAAGTATTGCTAATTGTTCCATTTTGCATACAAGGTACTGATTGTAATATTGATACATCTATGGTGATAAATTTCCAATAATTTTTCAAATCCCATTTATTTCATTAAAAATATAAATCTTTTATTCATTTAGTTTAAAATAAATGGTTTTTAACTAATTTCATAAAACTTTTGAAATATCACTTTTCATTGAAATATTCATACTTAATCCATAACGTACATAATATATGACTCTGTTATTAGATAAGTCACCTTTTTATTATCATAAAAATTATGTTTTTACTGATTTTTATTAACTCAATAGGAAAAATTTTGTTTTTTGAGCAATAGATGTCCGCATTTCCTATTATTTATTTATTTTAACAAAATTCTTTGTATTTAGAAGAATTTTTATTTAAATAGGAAATCCAGATGTCGCTGTTAATAAAGAAGAAAGTTACAAAAAAGGGTACAAAACGAGTAGACACATACTATCAAATATGATAAAACGACGAATCCCAAAAAGACGTCGTATGAAATATCATCCTTTAAAGCAAAAAGAAACGAGGTCTGATTATCGAGCCTACTGATTACAAAATGTGCATTACATTAAAAAAAAATGCTGCAAATATTGATTATTTTTTCTTTTGTGCAGTTTTGGCTTCGAAAGGTGCGCTATGTTGCAAAAAGATATAAGCGCCTATGAAAACACACCTGGTAAACTTTCATGCTCAGTTTTACAAATAAATATGGCACATATATGCCCTATATACACCGAGGTACCTAATTGGTGCCAAAATGGCGTTTAGTTGCCTAACATGCTGGTTATCATATAAATGTTATAATAAATTGTTTGTTCAAAAAATATTATCATTTATTGATTGTTATATCTTTTTTAATAACAGGAAATGTTTCATTTATTCCTTTTTTTTCATTTTGAAATAAATAAATAACGTGTTGTTATTTCATGCTATATGCATCTGGTAATCAAAACGATGTTTTCGCCTAATTGGCATAAAAAATCTCGCCAAACTCGGTGCTTATATCTCTAGTATATTATCTCAAGTATTTTATTTATCTATACTATAATTGTTTTTACATACCACTTACTTCTTCTGGTATATAGAAATAGGTAAGTGGCTCCTTTATGCAGTATAAATTGTATAAAACTTTAAATAGCCCCGTTGCCCCTTTTTGGATCGAATTAAAAAAAAATCAATGTCTAATTCCAGTATTGCTCCCAGGTATGCATACATACTCCATATTTCAAAGTTGTATGCCAACAGGAAACGGATGAAAAATGGGAAAAAATGTCACATATGCACCAGGGTACATAATTGACGTCAAAATGTCATTATTTTACCTGAGATGGTAACCCGGCTTTATTTATTTATTATTTGTTTATTTACTCATAAAATGTTTATTTACTTTCACTTCCTTCTTTTAATTATATAAAATATTTCTTTTTATAGTTATTAATTATTATTATTATTTTATTTACTGTAAGTTCTTTTTGAAAATAGAAAATAATTTAAAAATGTGTATGCGTTTTTTGAAAAGGGAGTTTTCGCCAAATGGGCTTTGAAAAAAAATGCGCCAAATCTGATGCGCTTGTGATATCCGTGCCGAAAAATTAGTGGCCAGAATTGACTTCCATACACAAACAAAATAAAGTTAAAAGAAAACATGCAATGAAAATAAATATAAAGGGAAAATGATGTCATAAAAGAAACTTTTTATTTATAAACGTAATTGTTTCTAATTTTCACACGCGAAATATGTAAAACATTCTTTTAGCGATCAAAAAGTGCTGTTAAGAGATTATCACAAAATCTCAAAATCAAAGTTTTTATGACATTTTTTAATATAAAAAAATAACAGTTTTATTTTTCTGCATGATTAAATTTTAAAATGTTTTATTGCATTCAATATTTCTGAGTGCGAAAATGATTACTATTTACTCCATGTACTGATTCGGTTATCTACGAAAATGTCCAGCCGGTGAAATCAGAGCTGCTAGAGCGTACCAACTTAATGCTGGAATCTGTCGTAAGCAAAAGGCGGGGTCAAGGCATATGCCATCTAGCGGCAGGGGTGCATAACTAGAGGATGACGTGGGTTTGACGTCATATATGCGCAGATGTTTATTATCTCCATATCTTTTGCGCATATTTTCTAAATTTTCTCTCAGTCATGACAAATTAATCAAGTCTACGAGGTTTATTGCAAAACATTTTTGTTATAGTTTGTTTCGATAAAGTCATGTACATTTAAAAAAATAGTTACAATATCATTTTAATTTTATTTTGGGAGAAAAAGTAATTAGTACTCATAAGTACCATATCATGCTACGAAAAATATTGACTTTTACCCTAAAATTAAAATAATAATGAGACTTTTTTTAAATACACATATTTTTAATTAAAAAGATCTGTGTTTTTAAAAAAAGTCTCATTGTCATTTTAATTTTAGGTTAAAAGTCAATATTTTTCGTAGCATTATATGGTACTTATGACTACTAAGTTAGTATTTTTTCTCCCAAAATTAAAATGATATTGTGACTATTTTTTTAAATGTACATGACTTTACCGAAACAAACTATAGCAAAAATATTTTGCAATAAACCTCGTAGACTTGATTAATCTGTCATGATTGAGAGAATAGCTTGAAATTTATGAATGAATTTTTAATATGAAATCTCAAAATGGCTTTGTCTGTTAAAAAAAAAAAAAAAAAAAAAAAAAAAAAAAAAAAAAAAGAGTCTAAGCAATGATTTTAGGAAAATTATTGTCTAGAACGTTAAATATTTAAACAAATAAATTAACAATATTTCTTTGTTTAACAAAACAACATTTAATACATACATTTAAAATTAAAGTTATTCCGAATATACGTATAATAAAATAGGTTTTTAAATTAAAAGAATGAAAAGTTTGCAAGTTAAATAATAAAAGTCGATACGACCAAGAAAACATTGGATTTTTATCGTCTGAAATTGGTAAATAAAAATGCAGCTTGTTGTAAATAAAAGTTGAATATTTTATTTAGTATTAAATTCTATACATTTTTAAATATTGATAATTATATTATCATATGAAATACTACGGTGTATATCATTTTGTATAATTTAGCTCATCAAAAAATTACTAAAATGTGACACTACTTCAAAATTCTGCATTTACATATTAAGTACTTACAAAATTTAATGAGTCATTTTTCATTACATTAAAAACATAATTAAAATAGAACATATTTTAATCAGCGATATTTGTATCGCATAGTTAAATGATATTTCATCTTAGTATATTTTATGTTGATATTTAGTCGTACTACACTTATTTATTCTATATTTATTTACAATATTTCAAACCTAAAACTTATTCTACGAAATATTTTGAAGTAACATTTTATAGAAACCAAGGCTAACTTATCATAATATAAAGGCTTGTCATTCACCAAGTTTCCTTTGACCGCAGTACAGGGGGCGCTGAACTACATGATTTTCATGTTGGTAGCGCCATCTAATGTTAGAAACTGAAATGTTTTCCATTATTTCCTATGGGATTATTAGCAGTAGTATGCACCAGGTGGCGCTACATACGAGACAAAGTCATATAATAAGTTGGCAATTATAGGGACAATTTCAACAATAGATTTTCTCCTGAATGCGAGGTCTGATATTATGATAAGGGGGCCTTGATAGAAACAAAAAAGTTTTGTTGCCATTCACACAAAAGAAACTGCCATAATCCTCTAGTTATGCACCCCTGCCGCTAGATGGCATATGCCTTGACCCCGCCTTTAATCTTACGGACAGCTCTTCCATAGGAGTTGGAACGCTTGAATATATATGCAGTTTTGGGTGGGTGAAAATCACGCTCACCAAATTTCTGTGACGTATGCACATAAATTGTGCTTTTTTGTCAGTTTTTTTAACATAACTTTTAAACTATTTGGAATTAATTTTTAAAAGTAGGTGCATTCACCAGATTACCTTCATAGGTACCTTCTGGTACAAACAGAATCGAAATCCGACAAGTATTTTTTGAGATTTGCTTGACGAAAGAATTTTTTTGAATTTTAATATCGTTACGTATCTCTGAGTATAAAGACTTCGCTTCGCTCAGACAATTAAGTAAAATCCGAAAATAAAATGGTAAATATCGAAAAATACTATAAAAATAGAAAAATAAGGTTTTAATTTTGCAAAAAGAACTCATAATAAAAAATAATAATAGTATTAAAGGTATAAATTAAAAAAAAAAAAAAAAAAAACAAGTTGGAAATTGCACGTGAACGTAGCAAATGAGGTGCGTTCGTACGCTAACGAAGTTTTAAAAATATTCAGATCTTGCTGATACAGTAGAGCGTACTTCGGACATAGTATAGTAGTCGAAATCTTTGCGTTTATGTAAATATGGAGAAAATAATTTTTATTACACCTCAGCAACATATATCTTATTCATAAAATGTGAAATAGTTGAATATAATTAAAACACGCCCAAACAATGTTTCCCCGTGTAGCATTATGTAGTGGAATACTTTTGTGTGACCCTGAAATTTAATAATAAAAATTCTTTGCATCACAGATTGTACAGAATGCATATTTTAGTACATATTTCATAGATTCATGCCAATTCTATTATGTTCGAATAAGTGTAACATCATAAAAATGCATTTGAAATTTTTTTCCCATTGACCGTAATGTAATGGAATAACTTTGATTGTCCCTGTAAATGATCTATGC
The DNA here is from genome assembly GCA_964019185.1 of Maratus speculifer. Classification (NCBI taxonomy): domain Eukaryota; kingdom Metazoa; phylum Arthropoda; class Arachnida; order Araneae; family Salticidae; genus Maratus; species Maratus speculifer. The sequence goes on along the minus strand of OZ025297.1, from coordinate 297,774,722 downwards.
ATCCGACTTTCATAACATTTGAAATGACTCGATAAAATTACCCAATAATTATATGTTTTAAATTTCAAACGATTAAAATGCATTTGAAACTTTTTTCCCCATTGACCGTAATGTAACGGAATCCTTTTGATCGTCCCTGTAATTGATCTATCCATCCGATTTTCATAAAATTTGAAATGACAAAATTATGGTATAATTATGTATTTTAAATTTCAAACGATTCGGTTGGGTAGTTTTTGCGTTGTTATATGAGGACGGACAGACGGACAGACACAGTGGCGTAGCTACACATTAAGCGCCCTGGAGCAAGAAAATTTTTTGCGCCCTATATCCTTTCAACAAACCTCAGTGATTGAGTGATATATATATATATATATATATATATATATATATATATATATATATATATATATATATATATATATATATATGTATGTCATATATATATATGTCATACATATTATCATATATATATATATATATATATATGATAATATGTATGACATATATATATATGACATACATATATATATATATATATATATATATATATATATATATATATGTATGTATATAAGGAATAAGAATTTAATTGTTAAAATAACAATTAAATTGTCAATAACAATTTAATTGATATTTTAACAGTGATATTGAATGCAATAAATATTATAATAAAAAAGGTATACAAGCTTAGTACTTACTAAAATTTATTTTATATTTTACAAGCTTAGTACTTAGTACTTACTAATATTTATTTTACATTTCACAAGTTTCGTTGAAAAAGATATTCATACATATTAATTTTGACATTAAAAAAACATCAAAATTGTTTTTTTCTTACTTTTTCATTTGCAAATTTGTCAATAATTTTCTCGAGATCAAGCTGACAAGCCATTTTCCTTTCAATTGATATAGTGGCTAAAGAACTAAGACGGTGTTGAGACATGCTACTTCTTAAATAAGTTTTGATTAATTTAAGCTTTGAAAAACTTCACTCAGTTGTTGCTGTTGTCACAGGTAAGGTTAAAAAAATCAGGCACGCTGAAATAATATCAGCGAAACTACTCGAGGCTGTAGTATGAATTAAAATTAGTTCAGCAACTTCACGTATAGAAGAAATTTCTTTTAATTCGTCATAAAAACACATTTTAAATCGGAGCAACTGAGGTCCAAAACTAGATGAAATATCGGACGGGTATGCTGATTGTAATAATTCTGATCCATCCATAATATGTTTATCAGATGATGTGAGAAGATAACTAGGAGATAAGCATTTGAAAAGAGTGCATAATTGTTGTACAGATTCAAATCTTGTAGTTAATTGATTAATGACTAAATCCATTACTCTATAGAAGACTTCGACTTTAAAACAATCTTCACTGTTTTCAATCCGCTCATCCACTTGTAATTCATCAAAGAATTTTTTTACACGATGTAATCTTTTTTTAGGAAATGAAGGTTCAATGTTCCATTTTTCTGATAATTCGATGGCATCATTTTTAACAAGTACCCAATTATTTCTTAAATTTTTAAATTGGTTTAGGAGTGAAGACAGCACCACAACGGATTTTTCCACATCTTCATGGGAACCTTGCAGCATTTTTGATACTGTGTTTATTGGTTCGAGTACTTTGCTTTCTATCATTATCAAAATTACTGTTGAAAACTGTTCAAAATAATCAATTAAACTTTTAGCTTCACGTTCTTCATCATAGTTTCTCCCATTTAATGATAAATATGTCAATATTTTAACTACGTCAAAATAACGAGAACGTAATGCATCTAGAGCTTGTATGCGGGAAGACCATCGAGTTGGGCAAACTCGTTTCAACGTTTTTGCAAAATTTGTTTGTTTAATTTCACTTAACATAGCCCAACGCCTAGGAACGTAAATTCTTTCTAATTGGTCATAAAACTGTCTAACTTCCTGAACATTTGTAACACTGTCGTTTATCACTAAATTTAAATTATGAGTACAACAGTGAACGTATCTAGCAGAGGGGTTTCGCTGCCTGATTCTGGTTTGTAAGCCTGAATAGACACCACTCATATTCGCAGCGCCGTCATAACCTTGGCCGCGCAATTTTGATAAATCGGTGAAACATTCAATTGCTTTTAAAACAATTGTCTCCAGTCCTTGTGATGTTTGGTCTGTTACTTTGGTAAATCCGCAAAATGTTTCCTTTATTTGCAGTTCAATTGGTTTCTCATTTTCATCTTTTCTTATTAAAACATAACGGAATACAATACTCAACTGATCTATTTTGGATATATCTTGCGTAGTATCTGCAATGATTGTAACGAAAGCAGCCTCATCTATTTCACGTTTAATTTGTACATTAATTTCATGTGCGATCAAATTTATCAATTCATTTTGTATTTCCGGACTCAAGTAATTGGTACTGCCTTTACAGGGTTGCCACTCTAATCTTGAAAAAAAATTCCCTGTGTTTTCCCTGTACTGCAACGCGTTTATTCTATGTTGAGTGTGCAAAAATATATCCGTGTATGTATGCCAGTTAACCACCTTGTAATTTCCCATTACCCAACTAATTGAGCAAATATAATACATTATGTAATATGAGGAAATAAAAATAACTCTTTAAAGTTATTACACTTATTATTAAAATCCCAAATTAATAATAATAAAAACAGTAGAGCAATACTCAAGCATTCAGCTAAAAAATACTTTGAAATATTTATCACTCAACTGCAAAAAAAAAAGCTGTTGAAGACAATATTGCAAAACACAAAAATTGTCTGCTTTTTTTTTTTTTTTTTTTTTTCGATCTTACATCAAAAATTGCTGTTTAAAAAAAAATCGACAATTTTTGTCATAATTTTGTCAACGGCAATTTTTGGCAAAAATCGGCGTTTTTCATGCTTTTTTTGACAAAAATCGCCATTTTTTTGACAGAAATTGCCGTTTTTTTTCGACGAAAAACGCTGTTTTTTCGCTTTTTTTTTAAATGATAACTGTCGGGATTTGGAACTTATTTTATATTCCTTTCATCCACCACCTGTCAGGAAAGAACTATTGCGCAATTTAAAAACTGAAACTCTGTTTTTTCTCTTACGTAAAGATGCAGCGCATGCGCCGAAATGTTTTATTCCGCTACGAACTTTTTTATTTGACTGAGAACATTTTTTGTTTATTAATTTCAATTCTCTTTTTTTCTGTTTTGTAGTTCAGTTAGAAGTTTTGTAGAACAAAGATGTAATAGTGAAAGTGTCACGGCCATTTGTAAATATTATTGTTGTGTGTGTCTTTTTGTGATTCGTGTTCGTCTTTATTAAAAAGTATGAAAATGAAGAAGATTATTGTTTTTGAGTTAAAGTGGTCTTCAATATTTACGCTGCTGTAGAAGGCTTAGAAGATTTGGACACCCGATACCCCGACTTTCTCGTAGAATTGGAATTTAGGAGGTAAGAATTTTTATGTCTTACCTAATTTTTATGATATGATTTTTTATAGAATCAATGTGTATGTTGATAATTCTTTGTGTGGCAGCTCTTGCTGTGATTATCTGATTTAGGCAGTCGGAGTTGTCACATAAAAGTGGCATCCCCTGCTGGGATCGGGTGCTCCATAGTTTAGTGAATTAGAAAAAATTTTGATTTAGAATTATGGAAAAATTACGAAAGTTAAGAACGCCAGTGCGTTCAAATTTTACGAAATTAACTAAAGAAATTGAAGACCTTATACAGGCTAATTGTGATGATTTAGATAGTTTGTCTTCAGTTCTTATTAGATTAGAAGCGAAACAAAACGAACTTGAAAATTTAGATAAACAAATTCTTGATAATTTGTCTGAAGACCCAACCTGTAAGCAAGATGCTTTTGATACTGAATATGATTCTATCGAAAAATATAATACGATTTTTTACGAAACAAAAACTAAATTATCGCGTTATATACAAAAATTAGAAAAAGGTCTTAATCCAGATAGTTCCGTAACATTAGATAGCATGGCAACAAGAAGAAAATTTAAGTTACCTAAATTAGAGCTCCAGCCTTTCAACGGTGAAATTAAAAACTGGTTAACTTTTTGGGGGCAATTTGAGAAAATTCACGAAGATGATAATATAGCAAATGAAGATAAGATTCAGTACCTTATCATGGCTACACAGAAGGGATCGCGAGCCAGAGAAATAGTGGATTCTTTTCCCCCCACAGCCGAGAGCTATCCAGAAGCGGTGCAATCGTTGAAGGCACGGTTTGGTAGGACAGATGTTTTAATTGAAGTATATATACGCGAAGTGTTAGGATTAGTTATTAATAATTCCTTGGGACAAGGGCAAAAATTGTCGCTTGTTAAATTATATGATAAAATCGAAACTTATCTTCGGTCATTGAAAATGTTAGGAGTATCGAGCGAAAATTATTCCTCGATTTTATATCCATTGGTCGAATCGGCATTGCCTTCAGATATTCTTAAATTATGGGAAAGACATCTTGGTACTTTAACTGTTAAGGATAAAGATAAAAATCAGGGAATTAATAAATTAGATGTTTTAATGCAATTTTTACAGATTGAAGTTGAGATGGAGCAAAAGGTTAAATTAGCTAAGAGTGGGTTTTCTTTCGATAAAGATGTTTCAGTAAACAGAGAAACAAAATTCGATCGAAAAGATAAACATTTTTCTCTTCCTACGGCGGCCGAACTGTATAATGCGGATGATAAAAAATCGGAAGAACAGTACGTTTTTTGCGAAAACAAACACCGTAGTCAAAATTGTAGAGCGGTATGGAAAATGACACTGGCGAAAAGAAAAGATGCTTTATTAAGAAAAGGAGCATGCTTTCGTTGCTTCAATGTCAACCACTTAGCAAAAGTTTGTAAAAGTAAAATTAACTGTTCTCATTGCGGGAAAAATCACCACCAGTTCATGTGCATAGAAAAGAGTAAAATTAATTTAGGCGAAAATTCTAAACAGGATTCAACTGCTAATAAAGATTGTATGCTTGCGAATACAACTTCTAGAAAACGAGTTTTGCTCCAAACATTGGTTGTACGTATATACAATGGGGATATCGTACGAAATGTTAGAATTTTATATGATACGGGTTCGCAGCGATCGTACATATCGAAATTTGCTGCTAAAATGTTAGGATATAGTAGCATAAGTAAAGAGAGAATAGTGCATAGCTTATTTGGGGGGCGACAATGTGAAGAACTACACGATAGATATTTGATTAATTTGGGAAATATGGATAATAGTTTCCGATGTAAATTTGAGGTATTAGACCAACAAAAAATTTGCTCTGAAATTTCACGTATACCGGAAGGACCCTTTATTAAGGAAATAAAGCGGTACGGAATAGTTTTGACTGATAGAGTCACTAAAGTTAATGATTTATTATATGAATTTTCTCCTGATGAGATACATGTGTTAATTGGTGCAGATGTCGCCGGGAAATTATTTACCGGACATTTAAAACAATTACAGGGCGGATTGGCTTGCATGGACACTCGTTTAGGTTGGACAATTCTTGGGAAAACTGAAGGTTATGAAAATAAGAATATGAACAATTTAATTTTTTCGCTGCATGTCAAAGAGGCAAAAATTACCGAGTTATGGCAACTTGACACTTTAGGAATTCGCGATCCTGGGGAGAAAAAGAGTAGAGAGGAAATAGAAATAGCCACTAAAGAACATTTTCTCAGTAACATTAGAGTAGATGACGAGGGTAGGTATGAGGTTAGTCTTCCATGGATACAGGGCCACCCTCGTTTACCCAGTTACGAAAATATCGCTCGACGTAGATTAAAAACATGCGTCGATTCATTAAAAAGGGTAGGAAAATTAAGCGATTATAATCAAGTATTCGATGACTGGTTAGATGAGAAAATAATAGAAAAAGTTGATCAGAAAAAAACATTAGGTAGTGAGCATTTCCTTCCTCATAGAGCGGTGTTTAAAGAAAACTCCACTACAAAGGTGCGGCCAGTTTTCGATGGTTCAGCTCGGGAAAAGGATTCGCCGTCTATAAATGACTGTATTGAAAAGGGGCCTAACCTCGTAGAACTGATTCCTTCTATATTAAATAGATTCAGATTAGGAAAAATTGGGGTAATTGCTGACATAAAAAAGGCTTTTTTGCAAATTGGCATTACAGAAAAAGATCGCTCATTCTTGAAATTCCTGTGGTATGAAGAAGGGGACCCTCAAAAAATTGTAACTCTTCAACATAGAAGAGTAGTATTTGGCATTTCTTGTAGCCCCTATCTTTTAGGTGCCACATTAGAATATCATTTAAAAAACGCACCGGAGCAATTTAAAAACACTGCGCTTAAATTGTTAGAATCATTTTATGTAGACAACTGTGTTACGAGTGTTAATAGTACGGAACAACTGAACAGATTTATCGAAGAGTCAAAAACCCTTCTTAGCGATGCAAAATTCGAGCTTCGCGGGTGGGAGCATAGTTTTCGAGAAGTTTTGACTGGGGAAAAAGTCCCTGTTTTGGGTCTAATGTGGGATTTTAGTAGGGACACCTTAGCAGTTGATTTAAAGGAAATTTCCGAAGACGAACGCAAAGTAACCAAAAGAAACATTTTATCGGCTGTACACAAAATATTTGACCCTATCGGATACACGTGTCCTGTAACATTAGAACCTAAAATATTATTACAAGAGTGTTGGAAAGCTAAGGTGACATGGGATACGGAATTACCTATTTCTATCAAGAGAAAATTTGAAAAATGGAAAAAACAATTAGAAAAATTAGGGACTATTGAAATACCTAGGTGTTTTTCTCGGGATGCAGATAAACTGCATTCTTTGCACGTTTTTTGTGACGCTAGCAAAATAGCGTATGCTACGTGTATATTTATACGGTTTGAAGGTGAGAATGACAATTTCTGTCAATTGGTTCAAGCAAGAAGCCGAGTTGCTCCTATGAAAACAATTTCCATTCCGAGGTTGGAATTGTTGGCTTGCAATATTGGGGCTAGATTAGCAAATAGTGTCAAAACGGATTTAAAATTAGATGATATTGACATTTTTTATTGGACTGATTCGGCCAATGCACTTTATTGGATAAAAAGAAATGAAAATTGGGCGCCTTTTGTTTATAACCGTGTATCAGAAATCCGGTCTTTAAGTGATCCTTCAAAATGGCATTTCATTCCCGGCCATTTAAATCCTGCGGACCTGCCTTCAAGGGGTTGTACCGCTGAGGTTTTAGCCCGAGACAAATGGTGGGAGGGACCACAGTGGCTAAAGAAACCAATTAACGAGTGGCCACAATCAGAAATATTTCCAAATTTTGAAATTATAGATGCCGAAAGATGAAAATCAATTATTAGTGCCAACAATTTAGATATTCACAATGAACAAATTTTTGCAAAATTTTCATCGTATGAAAAATTAGTTAACGTAATAGGATGGATGTATAGATTTTACCAAAACTGCAAGAAAGCTAAAGAAGATAGAGAATATAGTATTTTAACTGTAAAAGAGAAGAATGAAGCTGAAAATAAATTATTGAAATTAGTTCAAGAACAATCGTTTAATGGCCCCCTAGATAATCGATTAAAATTGTTCCAGATTATCACGGATTCCGCTGGAGTTCTAAGGTTGAAATCGCGTATACTTCTGAGAGAAGATACGATGAATTTTCGATACCCTGTCATACTTCCGCATGACCATCCCGTAGTTGAAAAAATAATTAGATCTAGACACCTAAAACTAGGACATGCCGGGGTACAAACTTTAATGGCTAATTTGAGGGAAGATTTTTGGATCTTAAAATTTCGAAAAACTGTAAGAAAAATCATTAGAAACTGTGTAATATGCAGAAGATACGATTTTAAGCCACAAGAAATATCCACTCCTCCCTTACCGGTAGATAGAGTTCGAGAAGCTGCCATTTTTGAAATCGTTGGTCTGGATTATGCCGGCCCGCTTATTCTTAAAGAAAACAGGAAAATATGGCTAGTAATTTACACATGTGCAATTTTCAGAGCAGTTCATTTTGAGTTAGCCACCTCTTTATCAACCGAAAACTTTCTATTAACTTTGAGAAGATTTATTGCCCGTAGAGGTAGGCCTTCTATTATCTACACTGACAATGGGTCAAATTTCGTGGGGGCCGAAAATTTGTTGAAAGAAATAGATTGGATTTCAGTACAAAATCATAGTTTATCTAGAAAAATTACTTGGAAATTCATTCCACCTTCAGCTCCATGGTGGGGAGGGTGGTGGGAGCGACTAATAGGAATGACAAAAAGAATACTCAGAAAAGTTTTAGGAAAAAGTTCGCTAAATTATGAAGAGATGCAAACCGTAATGTGTGACATCGAAAGTATAATCAACAGCCGCCCTCTTACCTACGTTTCCGAAGACAACAATGATCTTGTACCCCTCACTCCATCAATGTTTCTGCAAGAAGTAAAAGGTAGTGGAACACCTGATATAGATATTTTGGATGCTGAATCGTTGAATAAAAGACATGCCTACCAACAAAAACTAAGAGAAGACCTTCGTAAAAGATTTCGATCAGAGTATCTAGGTCAATTGCGACAACCTAATAAAAGTAAGAAAAATGAGAAACCTTTTGCAATAGGCGACGTCGTAATTGTAACTAGTGACAATAAAAAAAGAATCGATTGGCCTCTGGCCAAAATAACTGAAATTTTCCCATCTAAGGATGGACAAGTACGACTTGTCAAGGTAAAGATGAAAAGTGGTGAATTCATCAGAACAACAAGTAGACTAATACCTTTAGAGGTGTCACAAAATAATGATCTCATGAAAAGTCATTTCAACGACATGAAAAATTCACGTTCTTCGGATGAACAATCAAATGATCCTCCCAGTGGTTCGGTCATGAACCGAGATTCCAACCCTTTAGTTCATCGTTCAAGATATGGACGCATTATCAAACCGATAGTTGATTGGAAAATTTGAGTTCCAGCTGAACCCCTGAAACTCAAAGGTGGGAGGATGTCGGGATTTGGAACTTATTTTATATTCCTTTCATCCACCACCTGTCAGGAAAGAACTATTGCGCAATTTAAAAACTGAAACTCTGTTTTTTCTCTTACGTAAAGATGCAGCGCATGCGCCGAAATGTTTTATTCCGCTACGAACTTTTTTATTTGACTGAGAACATTTTTTGTTTATTAATTTCAATTCTCTTTTTTTCTGTTTTGTAGTTCAGTTAGAAGTTTTGTAGAACAAAGATGTAATAGTGAAAGTGTCACGGCCATTTGTAAATATTATTGTTGTGTGTGTCTTTTTGTGATTCGTGTTCGTCTTTATTAAAAAGTATGAAAATGAAGAAGATTATTGTTTTTGAGTTAAAGTGGTCTTCAATATTTACGCTGCTGTAGAAGGCTTAGAAGATTTGGACACCCGATACCCCGACTTTCTCGTAGAATTGGAATTTAGGAGGTAAGAATTTTTATGTCTTACCTAATTTTTATGATATGATTTTTTATAGAATCAATGTGTATGTTGATAATTCTTTGTGTGGCAGCTCTTGCTGTGATTATCTGATTTAGGCAGTCGGAGTTGTCACAATAACCACGTTTTTTTCGCTATTCGATAAAGAAAATTGCCGTTGTTTTTGGCGATTCGATGAAGAAAATTGACGTTTTTTTCTCGACTTTATGACGAAAATTGACATTTTTTTCGCAGCCTTTTGATAAAAATCGTCGTTTTTCAACGATCTTTTGGCGAGAACAGCATTTTTTCGCGATATTGTGATGAAAACAGCATTTTTTTCCCATATTTTGTCGAAAATCACGTATTTTTAGCGATCTTGGAATCTTTCGACTAAAATTACATTTTTCTCGCGATTTTTTGGGGGAAATCGCGTGTTTTTCGCGAAAATTCTATTTTTTTTCACGCGATCTTTTGATGATATAAAAAAATCGAAAAAGCTAAAAATGACAAAAAAGCGGAAAATCGCGTTTCTTTTCGCGAAAATTCTATTTTTTTCACACGGTCTTTTGACGATATAAAAGAATCGGAAATGCTAAAAATGACAAAAAAAGCGGAAAATCGCGGATCTGCGAAAGAATCTCATGCCTGTCTTGAACTGACGCGGCGACGACGGAAGAAACAGATGAGAAGGAGAAAGGGAAAGAACACTATGCGCAGTCGCAGATGGAAGAATTGAGAGGAGGTGCTCTGTGGATTCAACTATTCGCATGGCAAAGAAGGGGTGTAGGCAGACACTTGGAAGAGTAGCTTAAAGTGAATTTTCGCGCCGCTTTTCCAGGATTTTCTTTCTTCCGCGAATTTTATTAGAATTTTATTTTGAAAGCAGAAAAAAATTATGTTTGGATTTAACAGGAAAAAAATTCCCTGTGTTTTCCAGGTTTTTTAGGATTTTTGAAAAATTCCCTGGATTTTCCCTGTTTTGAGAGGGTATTTTGAAATTCCCTGTGTTTTCCCGGTTTTCCAGGTTTTCCCGGTGGCGTGGCAACCCTGCTTTAGGTCTTTTTAATAAATCTGCCAAAACATCATCATAGCGAGAAAGTAGCGTAATTATTTCTATAAAGTTTCCTTGCGAAGTTTCTACATCTTCAAAATCTGAAATTCTATGGGCTCGGAAAGGTAAATTATTTATAGCAAGTGTTAAAGTTACATCTACTATACGTCGCAACACTTTGCGCCAATAATTTATTGCATTATTAACTTCTTTCTGACTAAGAATGTCAATAGTCGAATCACTTTTCCATCGATAATAAACTTCGCACGCAATAGCATGTTGGTTTGATTCTTCATGTTTTGAAATATTTCTTGCTAAATGTGCCCAGTCAGATGTTCCTCTTATGAAAGATAAATCGCCTTTTGACGTATCAAAAAGCCAACACGGTTGACAGTAACAAATATTTCTTTTTAATGAATAACATAACCACTGTCTTTTAATTTTTATGTGCCTATTGTACTTATAATAATACTTTTCATTAAAGCCTCTGTTTTTATTGCGGCCAACTAAATCTTTAGGGAAAGGCCCCTTTGGTTGACAGGGACCAAATCCTATAACTTTCCGTTTTTGTTCAGTAGTTAGATCTTCAGGAAAATTTCCTTTGTCAGATGAATCTATCTCGATATCTATTGGTTCTGGAAGAACTTCAATTTCCGCTTTAATTGTTTCAGCCGAAAGCACGTTTTTAGAATCTAAATCTGTCTTATATTGTGAATTATTGTCTTGAGTTTGTGGTTTATTTGTAAAAGAATCGCAACTAGGTGCATAATTTGAATTCACGGGTTTAGTTTCTGTTTGAATTGATTCAGGCAGAGGCGTATTTTGAAAATCTACATCTGTTTTGTTTTGAGAACTATAGTCTTGTTCTTGTGATTTGTTTTCGCAAGAATTGCAACTTGATGCATAATTTAAATTAAAGGGTTCAGCTTTTGTTTGAATTGGTTCAGGCGTAAATGTTTCTCTAACATCTACATCTATTTGGTTTTTAGTATAGCATTGACATTGTGATTTGTTTTCACAAGAATTGCAATTAGATGCATTATTTGAATCGGCCAATTTAAAAAGTTTCGATATTTTAGGAACATTTTTTAAAACTTTCTGCTTTTCTCTTTTTCTTTTTCTATAATAATCACCAGATGGCTTGTTTGACATCTTTAGCTACCTACAACAAATTAATATAGTTGTATATTTCTATTACTTTATATTTTTGAAAGAGAATTTTAAATTTAATTTGTAAATTTATGACTATTGAAAATAGCAATCGAAATAGTTCCCGGATTTATTCCTAAAATCTGCAATCGATTGCTTCATCGCGAATCTAAATCAACAGTTGTATACTTAACGATTATTCCGTCAGTAAATTTGATCGAAGTGATAAGTGATTGCTCGATAATTCTGCAATTACAATAATTTGTTGTTGATTGGGATTCAAAGGAATATAGTGCTGAACAATTGTTTGATACCTTCGGAAAAATACGTCAAAGTATAAGTAGTGAGATCCCACGTAACATTATCTCTTTTAAATAATTAAAATCAGGGCTGGATTAAGCATTTCTGGGGCCCGCGACTATGGGAAATTTTGCCTCCCCCCCCCCCCCTCCTTACCCAGCTACTGAAAATTTCAACAATTTTTTCCCAAATTAAGTATGAAAATAATATAAATAAGAAAATAGCCACTCGGAGAAAAAGTCATTTAAGATTTTTATTTGTGTGAATAATTATTCTATATAAAAAATAATTCTTGCGACCACTCATGTGACCAAAATGCTCAAAATAGTCTGTCAATATTATTTAATTCCAATACCTAACAGTGATAACATATATCGATACATTTACTACTATGACTTCATTTATGTTTCAGCATTTAACAATAATAACAATAGCAATTTTTTTTATTATTTATTATCAATTTTTTGGCATTTCTTTTAATTCAAACATATGTTTCACTCTTTAAATTTAAATTAGGTACTCCTTTTCCAAATTAGTAATTTATCATAAAAGATAAAAAATACGACTCAATTTATACGCTTGTTTTATCCGTTTCTAATATGACATTTACCAAACGACTTATAACATTCTTACTTAGACTACTGTTATATGAAAAATAGGCAAAATAACTACATTCATTAGGCTTCAGTAAAGAACGCATTCGTTAAATTTCAGTAAACCGTAATTTCCTTGATTTCAATAGATACTTTTAATTTTATTAGCATAAAAATAATTTTTTACCAAAGTTGGAAAATATTTCAGGGCAGAAGAGGTTAAATAAATTAATGCCAGCAAGCATTTTTAAACCTTTGCGACACGGGCAAATTCTGTTAGAAAATAAGAAATTATAAAATGGCACCGGAATTTAAAAACGACTTTTTTAGAAATTAAGAATCCCTTAATTTAAGCTTTCGGTGTAAAAGCAAAATTTCATTAAAATATTACTGGTGCAGTTTTCAAGTTTGGAACTAAAATTAGGTATCCCAGGACTGGGCACAGTGTGCCAGAAAAGGTTTTAAACAATTTAACCGATATGTATTAATTTTTAGTAAATTGTACAAAAGCAAACTTATATATACGATGTGTAATTTTATTTTTCTTGATCCCTTGCATTGACATCACAGCAACGGCTGATACTCTTAATCTGGTGCACATCTGGAGCCCAAACAAAACATCTTTACTCCCCGCTTGCCGTTTAAAGAACGCGTGGTCTTTCTGGTTAAACTTGATTTTTCTTATTCTTGTATTATTTTTCTCAGTACTTAAAAAATAAAGCGCAAATTACAATGTTTACAAATATGAAAACACCACATTTGCCTTAAGTTTGGGCGTCAGATGAAGCGTATGACGTCATGTGCAGGGGGTCTGTTTTAAAGCAATTAAATATGCAAATACAGGTTTTTCTTTACTTAAAATAATAATAATTTTTTTTTTTTAAGATAATGAAAAAGTAAGGCAATTTTACATTTCCTAAAATTTCCTTGTAATATTAAAATAAATATTTATGAAAAATAATTACCGCTCGATTCCTTGCCTGTTTTATATGATTTTCTGCTGGGGAACAAAATAAGATGATTCAGTATGGTCACTTACGCAAAATAATGTTAAATGTTGAAAGATACTTGTCGATGTCATTCACAAGGTCGGAAATGTCGACATCAGGCGGTCCTACTCCTGCCCTCCTTAGCAATTTCTTGGAAAATTTTTGAGATTAGGAGGTAGAAGTGAGAAATAAATAAGACGTTTCTCTTCTTTAGTCTCTTGGAAGAAGTAAAAAGAACCATAGCAACAGTTATAATGGACTTCCGAAGGTTTAAAATTGCAAAAGGAAAGAGCGATTTTGTCACTTGAAACTCGACTTTTTTTCTCGTCATTTCAGTATAGTTTTATTATCTAAAAAATAAAAAAAATCTTTTCCTGTTTAAAAAAAAAATACAAAAAAGTGTGTTTTAAAACAAAACTTTGTTACAACTTAAGCCACTTCTGGGGGCCCCTGGCTGGTTGGGGCCCGGGGCTGCAGCCCCCGTAGCCCCCCCCCCCCTTAATCCGGCCCGGGTCAAAATTTTAGTATTACTGATTAATGTGCGGCTTTGATGTATTTATTTTTTGCATAGGTTCAGATTTCTTTATTATATTGCGTCATTTGATTCATATAGCATAGCTGTCAACTTGTACGGATTTTTCTTACCACTAAAATTTCATTGAAGATTATAGTTAATTGAATCACTGAAATTCAAGCAATTTTAGTATTTAAATAAATCAAAAATGTTCATTAAATTTATGTGGTAAGAAAAATTCGAACACGTTGGCCGCTATGATATAAATCAATGCACTACCAAATAGTAATTGATATTTACTTTTGTTTTATTCATTTTTGTTTTGCTACTTGGTCGGATATTCTTGTCGCTGTCTCTTACATACCATAATTCTCCTCCCTAAAAATTTAAAAGAAATTATCTGAATTTTTAAAACAGTTATTAATCATTACCTAAATTTAAAATTTCGGTTTTAGACTAACTTGTTTCGTTTTGGGGTCGTGCTGGCATGAATTTTTAACAGTTAATTAAACTTCTTTAATAATTCCCCTCTAAATTTTAAATACTATATTTTTAACAACAAAGTTACTGATTTTCATTTAAAGCTTTAGCCAAGCATCGATCAGAATATCGCTTAAGAAGACAAAAGAGTGAACCGAAGAAATTATTTATAATCATGATAATAGAAAGTGGATGAAAATAAATTTCGTGTTCTTAATTAGAAGTTATAATTAGACAAACATTATTAAGTAAACATTATTACTAAGATGTAAGTAAAGGGCTTACCTTACTATTATAAGTTATGAATAAAATTTAAGTAGAAAGTAATAAGTAGTAAGTAATTCCAAATTAGCGTCCGAAAGCTCGGTGTCACTGAAACAACATAACAATATTTGGCGGCAGACGGGCGCGATTTTGGTACCTTCTGTTGCTCTTGCGCAATCTCTGATAAACTTGTTAAGCAAAGTTTATAATTTTGAGGCAAATATTGAATAATTCCTTTTTTTCTTTGTGTATTGATCCCCCCCCCCCCCGCTATAGAAGTATGTTAGAAGTATAAAATATAAAATTTATAATGTTATATTTTTTGAAATCTAAGTTGATGTATATCGAGTGCACCACATGCTCGATATTTATACAAAAAGTT
Source organism: Maratus speculifer (assembly GCA_964019185.1). Classification (NCBI taxonomy): domain Eukaryota; kingdom Metazoa; phylum Arthropoda; class Arachnida; order Araneae; family Salticidae; genus Maratus; species Maratus speculifer. Next base: position 297,759,604 of record OZ025297.1, on the reverse strand, counting down.
TGAAAAAAAATTTAAATTATATAGAATATTTTTAAAAATTCGCACTTTCAAATTTTGCGCCCTTATTTTTCGTGCGCCTGGATTAGTATGCTCCAATTGCTCCACGGTAGCTACGCCCCTGGACAGACAGACAGACGGACGGACTGAGCGACAACAATAGGTGATACGTATTTACATAATTACGAACGCACCTAAAAAATAGCATAGAAAAATCAAGGGATACGATGAACAACTTGATCAACCAATGAAATTTGAGGAGGCGACCCATGAAATTCATTCGTTCGAGACCTTGAAAACAACGATCGACCGATACGGAAAAGCAGTCATTTTAAAGAGATTATGTTTCATTTTCGAACTGGAAAGTGGAAACAAGTCTAAAATAGAGATTTTAGTTAAAAAATAAACAAATTAAAGAATAATAATAATTTTTAACGGAATGTGGATAAATTCCGTAGCCAATTGTGGAGGCAGGAACGATGTCGAAGTGATATTAAGATGAAAATAGTATAGATTTCAAAAGAAATAGTGTAATAAATTTTTCTTACCAAAAATTGAACCGACTTCAAAAGCTACTGCAAACTGCAAAGTGAAAAATAATTTTTTTACAGAATAGTATTAAGAAATTAAATTAAGAGCGTAGTATTTATCATGCGTATTATTATATTTATGTAGATTAATTTGATTTTTTGAAGTCGGTGCCAGCCAAGCCAAGTTACATGTAATTTTCCAGTAGACACGTATCCAAGTATCTACGAGTTTTTTTGCGATTGAATATTTAGTTAAAAATTTAACTTTATTCTTTTACGATTTGCATTGGATAATTAATTTTAATTTTGAACTTGGCTTGGCTGGCACCGACTTCAAAAAATCAAATTAATCTACATAAATATAATAATACGCATGATAAATACTACGCTCTTAATTTAATTTCTTAATACTATTCTGTAAAGAAATTATTTTTCACTTTGCAGTAGCTTTTGAAGTCGGTTCAATTTTTGGTAGAAAAGTTTATTTTTCTCTTTTTAGTTAAAAGTTAACGATTTTTGGAAGTCAGTTAATAAAAATTATAATACGGGAAAAATCACTGTAAACCAATGGCGGATCTAAGGGGGGGGGCGATGGGGCGATCGCCCCCCCCCCCCTTGAGCCCAGTAAAGGGTCTGAAAAAAATGCCCGCAAGGAAAAAAATTGGTCCTAAACTCGAGACCGGCGCGGCCCGGGTCGGGCCGCGCCATTTTTAAGTCACGGAACTGGGTCAGGTCTTTACACTTTCAGAACCGGGGCGGATCGAATCTTACTTTTTCCTGTAGAGCGAGATCGAGCCACACTTTTCTTTTCAGGGCGGGCCTGGCGTGGATTTCGTTCTTCCTTGAGGTAAACGCACGGTCTAAGATCGAACCAGACCATAAGGGAGGAGAAGCAATGGCGGATCTAAGGGGGGGGGGGCAAAAAGGCGATCGCCCCCCTTAGATCCGCCATTGGCAGATTCAAGAAAAATACGCCTTGGCATTTTTCAAGGCAAAAGGGCGATCCTCCCCCCCCCCCTCCCTTGGGCTAATAAAAGTTTCCTAAAAAGACATGCATCCTCGCAGGAAATGAATTGAAGCCTAACTCGAGTCCGGGGCGGGCCGCGCCTTTTTAACTTCGCGAGGCTCGGGCTGGGTCAGGTCTTCTCGCTTTCAGAACCGGGCAGTATCGTGATCATTATTTTTCTGCAGATTTGGGTCGGGCCCAATGGTGGGTCTGAGGGGGTGATCGTCTTCACTTCTTGGGCAATAAACGTTTCCCAAAAATACATGCATCCTTGCAAGAAATGAGTTAGATCCTAACTAGAATTCAGCGCCCTCCCCCCCCGGGGCCGCGCCTTTTTAAGTTCGTGAGTCTCGGACTGTGTCTGGTCTTACCGCATTCAGAACTCGGCCGTCATTTATTTGATACTATCATGATCATTATTTTTCTGCTGATTTGGATTGGGTCTGACTTATTTTTCTTCCAGATCGAGTCTGGCCTGGAGTCATTCTTAGATGTCTGCATTAGAGATGACTAAGGTTCAGACTTAGCCCGTGTCCGATACAAAATCGTGCTCTGTTTTTATGCTGGTCTACTGATTCGGACTCATTTTTTTCTGAAATCTGAAAATTTTATTTATCGATGAGAAAAATGTAAAAAACTTTTTTCCTCTTAAAAATTAGTACTTATTCTTTTTCAAATCAATGTCTTGCTATTTTGATAAAAATGAAAAAGAGGCACAATTTTTTTATTTTAATATTTGAGCGCTATTAAAAAAACAAACAACAACAACAAAAAAAAAATGTAGTCATATCTACATCTATAGATTTATGTTCAAGCATTGCCGACGACCGCCGATCTGGCGCCTACGAAAAAAAGGCGGGAATAATGAATTTGTGTTTAGTTCGATTTTTGTTTGTGGTAGAGATTATTTTGCAATTGGATCTTTTATTACTAATATTATTTAGACATGTAACACGAAAAGAATATTTTCTTTTGATTTTCTTTTGCGGTTACCGAATAATTTAAATTTCTAGTGTATGCAGCGTATACAAGTCGTAATCGCTTTTCATATGGAAATAACTGTAGTAATTATCATTTCTTTTGGGATCTCTGCTGATGCCGTAGCGGTAAGTAAATGTATTTACCATTTTCTTGCGATCGAGTAGTGTTTCCTCTGTTCCTAAAAAAGTGTTGAACTTTAAAATTTTTAATTTGAGGTTATTTTTTAGGTCATGCTATAACGAAGGCTTGTTATGAAGAGTGAAATGGTAATAGTTAAAAATGTGCATTTTTTACAGAAAATTTAAAAATGTTGTTCGATTTGACAGATAATAGACAGTATTTTCTGCAGGTTCCATGCATTTATTTGTGAAACACACTTCATTAACATGTCCATTGTCCATAATATTTTTTTACTAAAACAGAGACAACACATGAGAATTCTTTTATGCGTAAAGTATATTTTTATTTTACATCGAACTGTTCTTTTGATAATATTAAATTTAATTTTTCGTTTAACAGCCTTTTTTTAATATAAAAAATAGCTTTAAAATTATAATTACTTTTGGAATATTTTTATAAGTATTATGCAATTTTTTCTACTGTATAATTTCATTATCGGGTTTTGCTCTTGATGCCGCAAAATGTTTCTGCCTCAGGCGGGACCGGGCTGTGGAATAATAGCACAAATTTATCTCTAGTCCGCACTGACCAAAATTTCCCTGGTCGGGGTTCGGCTCGGAATGAAAGTTAAATTTCGGTCCGTGTCCGCCAAGACGTATGCATGTGCCCGGTCCTGACCGAGTCGGCGAAATGGTTTCGAATTTTCTAACATGCTAGCAAAATTAGAATAATTTTTCCAACAGGCCGGGCCAATAAACAAAATAAATGGGACGAGCCGGCAAAAAAATTGAAGGGCCATATGGGCCGAGCCCATAAAAAAAAAAAAAAAAAAAAAAAAAAAAAAAAAAAAAAAAATTGTGGGCTCACTGGCCTTTGTAAAGATTTAAGCAGGAACGTTAAAATATGAGCTATTTTCAATTATATGGGTTAACTGAGAATAAGTATAAATGTGCGTCATCAGTCGAAACTAGTTTGGCAACATTCAATACAGAAATCTAACTTTTATAGTGTAGAGCTCAGCATCGGAGAATTATATTGGGTAAATTATATTGTGTGTTTAATTTTTTTTTTTTTTTTTTTTTTTTTTTTTTTTTTTAGCAGGCTTGTATTGGCCTGAGATCAGGCTTGCATTGTTTTTCTATGTATAGACGAGCCGGGCTGGAACTAGACTTAATTGTTCTCAAGATGTGTAGGACAGACAATATACAGTGCCGTGCGAAAGGGGGGGGGGGCGAAGGATGCGGTCGGACCGGGCGTGGAAATTTAGGGGGCGCCAAATTTATGCTACCAGCGTAATTTTTGGCCTGTTACAAGAAAAAGTTGGGTCGGAGGGGGAGGGGGCGCCACATTTTGCTTTGCCCCGAGCGCAGTTTTCTCTTCGCACGTCAAATGATTGCGGATTTTTCTACTTTCTCATGCTGTCGCTTCCAGAAATTCTATTCAAAACGACAATTTTCACAGTATTTTCTTAAACTGCTTATCAAAAAATGGATTACGCCATAGTTTTTGAATAAAAACACCTGCTAATCCTGCTAATGTGATCCACAACATAAACATTAGTTAACCCGACCAGCAGCAAAAGAAAAGAAGTCAACCGGACTCAAACCCGACCCACAGCAAAAACTAGAAGTCAACCGGACCCAGACCCGACCCACAGCAAAAACTAGAAGTCAACCGGACCCAGACCCGACCCGCAGCAAAAACTAGAAATCAACCGGATCCAGACCCGACCCGCAGCAAAAAATAAAAGCAACATGACCCGCAGTGAAAAAATTAGCCCCGACCCACGCATTAAAGTCGAGTCTCCAAATTTCAAAAATCGCCCCCCCCTTGAGGACTCTCCAGATCCGCCCTTGCTGTAAACCATACACGTATGTCAGAAGTGGAGTTCGAACCCATGATCTCTTTCAAGAACCAGAAATCAAATCTGCTGCTAATCACCGCTCAGTCACCTGACTGCACTCCATTCGGCGAGCTTAGTCATCATCCATGTTACTTTTAGTTTGCGAGAAATCCCTAATTTTATTAGTTTTTACTTAATTACTAAAAAAGTACTGAACCAATTTCAATGAAATGGAAAAAGTACCAATGGAAGAGTAGCCTCTTTCATTTAACACAAAAAACAAATTAATCGGTTGGATAGTTTCGGAGTAATCGGTGAACATACATAGAAAAAAAATATATTCGCGCCGAATTGATAACATCCTCTCCATTTTTGAAGTCACTTAAAAAAATATATAACACGGAATTTTTTTTTGTATACTATTGTGGTGGTTACTCCATAACCCCCCCCATATATTTAATTTAATTCATTTTATTAGCCATTTTATTTCATATCACCTTCCTTTTTATTAATGTTCTCAATTTAAATTTAATTTCGGTTTCGCTTATTTTCATATCGTCGCCTGTAATGTTTTCTTTCTTACTTAGCTTTCGAATGTTCCAAGCCGGTAAAATCCTGTTCGAAAATCATTCCTTCCGGTTTTAAATTTGTTCGAGAACTTTCTCGCTAGTTCTTTTGGGTGGAACTTCCGTTTATTCGGACACACCCCTAACCTATCAAATTAAATTTCACAGGTGACGTATTTCAAGCCGTTAAGTACATGGCCACCGGCTTTGGCCTCCCCTCTTAAGATGGTTATCAATTTTATTCTTATTAGTTACATATCTTTTCATACTGTATATTGTAATTTGGCTTAGTTTTTCCTCACCCCCTCTGTTGCTAACTGCCAAATTGGCGTATTTTGCATTTACAACAACCCTTTCTCTTTTTCCCCTGGGCTCGCGGCCACCTGCGTTAGTTGCGCCGATAGACACCTGCTGTGATGGATGCAGTCGCATGAGTGAAAGTTCGGGGCAGAGGTGCTCCCCCGTTAACGAAGGATGGAACGGTTTTTTTTTGTTATGTTGAGATTATTACGATGCTGATTTTTTTTAAGTGCGGCAAAGAAAAAGTGCTGCCCTCAAAATTCATCTAGGAAAGTGATGTTGATTTCTGTTAAGCCAAGTCCCTCTGTGCTGCGAGGAGCAATGAAGTGGTTTAATGCATTCCTGAATGTATTCGTTTTATGTGCCTTCTCTTTTGGAATTATTCAACGTAAATACGCGCACTCCATAGATCTTCTGGTTGGTGTTCTTGTGGAAGCATCATAAGTGATGTAGAATGTCATCATGAGTCCACTTAATACCTATTTCATCTTTCATCACCTCATCGTTAAAAAATAATCTTTCTGCAGCTATTATTGGTGCTCGAATCTTCTTCAATAATTGTTTTATGTGATGCCAGTCCTCTGACAAACAAGCAGAGGTGAAAATCTTTTCTTTTCGTGAGACGCAAATATTTATTTACATAAAGTTCCTTCATGTCGTTATCTGGCCCATTATATATATATAATTTTTTTTAATATTTACGGGGCGTTATAAAGAAAATATTGGCATGTATCTATACAATATGAAGTATGATGTATTTTGTTTTGAAAGTTCATATTATGAGAGGTGTTCTTTTTCAAAAAGAAATAATAATTTATTCTCCTTTTATGTCATGAAGAAAATTGTTTAATTACATGTTGTTGAGATATCTAGAATATGTTATGAAAAGAATTTTTATTGCTTGGAGATAGCAATAGTTGTGATTAACATATGTTATGAAATGGTTGTTTATCAAGTGAGAAATTAATATGTACGAGTCACCAAAAATATAAATTTGTGAAGAAATATTTATTCATGAAAAAAGCAACAAGTTCTTCATGAAATAAAATATATTTTTTTTTTTTTCGAAAATTGTTCGTATATTAATTTCTTGTGCCTATTGTCTGGATTTATTTGTCATCAAAAGCCAAGGATTCAACAGGTAATTTTTTACCTTTTTAATTTTATATTTTTATAACTTTATACTTGATTTTTCTTCATCATTGGATAAAGAATATTTTTATTATTTTAAATGAAATAATGAAGAGAGTAATTAGGGTCGTTTGCAGGCCCCCATTCTCCGTGATGTGCTATCATTATCACGATCACTTTGGCCTAATTGTGGGTAGAGGCAAATAAAAAGTGCTTTTTTTTTCCACTTTCAAGTAAACACAACACTTAATTTCTTTTGGAGCCGTGACCAACGCTTGAACATTCTTCATTATTTTTTTTTCAAGTTATTTTTCTTCATATAGTGATTAATGTTTTATATAATTATATTTTGTTGGGTATGGTGCAGTAATCAAATACAATATTTATATTGATCTTGTATTGAAATATTATCTTTTTCTGGAGCAGTGCATTATATATACAACATAATTTATCAATATATTTCTTCTTGCATTATTATAATTTATAACTAATATATGCATTATTTAACGGTGGTACTGGTAAAAATTATTGTTCATGCTAAGATAAATTATTCTTCTTGTCATACATATAATAATTTATGTTTTGAGCCATATTATATATAAATATTTACATAAAATATTTGGGTCTTATATTCTTCATATGATACTAATATGTTAGTATACGTTTTCTTCTTTTTTTTTACATATAAAAATGATGTATGAAGTAAATGAAAGTCATCAATATTTTAAGTAACGGGTCAATTTATATATTGTTCATCATAGGACCTGCCAAATAACCAAATTTATCATGTCATACATTGAGTTCTTATATTAATTATTTCATCATGCCTCCAAAAGCCAAACTAAATATTGCAATCCAACCTTTCGACGGTAACCCTCAGACTGTAGAATTTTTCTTCGATCAATTATCTGACTTACAGGAACTAAATAACTTTACAGACAAGGAACTTTTTGTTCTCTTTAAATCAAAACTTGAGGGCACCGCCTTACTCTTCTTTCTGGAAACTCAGTCACAGCTCAAGAACTCTAATTTTAGTGAAATTCGAAAGGCATTTATAGACTATTTCTTACCCACAAAAAAGTCTGTTTCTCTAAAATCTTTACAGAACTTGACCTTAGATTCAAATGAATCAGTTAAAAATTTTGCTTTTCGGTTGGATAAACAACTTCGACTTGCTTACCCAAAATTGGATCTTTCTGCTCTTAATTCATTAAAGTTTACTCATTTTCTTGAGGCTTTACCTAAGCAAATCAAACGTAAAATCTTAGAAGAAAATATTACGTCCTTCGAATTAGCTCTTGAACGAGCAACTTTTCTTCAAAATATTTATGACTCTCCCCCTAAAAAATCTTATGAAAATTTTAATCAAGCCTATTGTATCGATTCTGAAAATGTCCACGATAATTCTAGTAATACTCTTCATAAAACTCCTATAAAGCATACGAAGGATAAAATTTATCACAATTCTCAAACCAACTACTCTCCTTTACAAACTCAAAAGGACAGTTCTCATACTTCTCGTAATTTTCAAAGAAGACCTAGGACATTTTCGCCTTCTCCACCGAGACAAGAGGCTACAAATAAACGTAACAATAATTTTCGTCATCAAAACTTTCACCGGAAACGTCCTTATCAACCAACCTTTGACAAATATTCTCACAAAAAAAATTCTACATCCTTTTATCACAGACGAGATGTTGCGCAGTGTGCGTTCTGTGGGAAATTTAATCATCGTATGGACTCATGCTACAAATTCAAAAACATTATTGGTAATTCTAATCAAAACTCTTCAACTCAGGTTTCGTCTCACCCTTACAGAAAGAAAAGCCACACCTCTTCTTCTTCTGAAAATAATAATGTTTACCATTTAAACAAATAAGGGAGACTGGTTCTACTGACCGCCTTCTCTCCCGTAATTCTCATTCAGGGTCAGTACACTTTGACAACAACAACAAACATCAACAATTAGACAAACGCTCGTCAGTCACTTTAGTGGCATCCACAGCTGTCCAAACTTCTCCTATGACATCTAAGTCTAACAAATCTTCCTGTTTACATAATTATTTGACATCTAAACAAAATTTTGAAAATAATGATGACATACAAGAAAATCATGTCATATGCAGTTCTTTTAACAACTCTTATGTTCTTCCATGCATCCTAATAAATGTTCAACATAATGAAATCTCCACATTAATAGATACTGGATCAAGTTTATCTCTCTTGGATGAAGAATGCTTTAATAGCATTAAATCCAGGCTTCATTACAAATTTTTATCCAGAAATGTATCTGTATCGACCATAAATTCTAAGGTCTTCTTCAAAGGATGCATAGAGATAGCTTTTAAGATTGATAAATATTTTTTTCATCATGTATTTTACCTTACAAAAATTCAAAATGTTCACTTTCAAGCCATACTTGGCTTTGAGTTTATTAACAAACATTCTATTACTATTTCACCAAGCTTTAAGTCTATATTACTTAAAGACAAGCACATTCCTTTTCAAAGTTATAATGAATCTCCTACTTGCTATTTTATGAATTCTGAATATAATTATGTGAATTCAAATGTACCATATTCTCTTGATGCACACAGAATGCCTTCTTATGAAAGGCCTATATCAAATAATCTAACGAGTGATACTTATATTGATTATACTTGTGCAAATTGTGATAATTCAAGTTTGCAGTTGTCCAACAATTATACAACCTATCCTTATTGTTATAATGTTCAAAATAATGGTTTGTTTACAAATAATATGGCTCATTCTGCTATGAATTTTCATAATCCTTATATTGATGGTCATTTTACTTTTTTTTCTAATTATTTTCCAACTGATTATGCTAATGTGGTGAATTATGTGTCTACTAATGATAATAATATACTTAACAAGAATTCCTCATCTAAAAATACTAGTGATAGTAGTTATGTTGGTGAAAAGCAACCTCATTTAAGTATGGGTAATAAAATTTTGGTGAGTTCCAATATGGTACAATTACTCAATAGAGAATTAATACCTCCTAATTCGTTTGTTTATTTACATGTGAAGTATCTGAATCCTCCATCTGAATATTTTCTTTTTAAACCCAATTTAAAAAACAAGGGTCTGGTATTACATGAATCATTACACTCAAAATCTTCCATTCAAAATGATTTATTTTTGGTTGTATGTCAGAATGTTTCAAAGCTCGATATTCATTTAAATAAAAATTCAATTATTGGTGAATGTATCAATGTAGATGAAAAAGATATTGAGGAATACTCTTTTGATTTAGAATTTGAAGACGAATATTGTACTTTAATTTTGCCATCTGAAGAGATTAAGAGAAAACGTATTCAAGAATTATCTCCAAATGACTTTGATCTTAAACATTTACCTCCTCATGAAAGGGAAGCTTTAACAAAATTATTATGTAGTAAAGCGCTTGCCTTTTCGAAATCTCTTGACACTTTAGGTCATACTGACCTGGTCAATCCTCAGTTTACCATGTTAAATTCTCATCCAGTAAAAACATTACCTTTTCCCGTGCCTCAAGCTCTTGAACAAGAAGCTCTTGACCAAATTGATCAAATGCTCAAAGCTGGCATTATTGAGAGATCAAATTCATCTTGGGCCTGTCCCATGCTTCTTGTTAAAAAGAAGAGAACTGATATGTCTAAGCCTCAAAAGTATCGTTTGGCTCTTGATTTAAGATTGTTAAATTCCATAATAATTCCATCTTCATATCCTCTTCCTAGGATTCAAAATCTATTGGTGCAGTTGTCAAAATTTAAATATTATACCACTCTTGACTTACCCTCTGCATATTGGCAGATTGCTGTACCTAAAGATATGCAAGATAAACTTAGTTTTACTACTCCATGGGGAATTTTTACATATTTACGTCTAGTATTTGGCCTGAAGACGGCCGCCAGCACTTTCCAACAGTTAATCGACTCTGTTATTCAATTATCTCAAATTGATTCCTGTTATGCATATCAAGACGATATTGTAGTGGGTGCTAATTCATTTGAAGAAATGTCCATGAAACTCACAAAGTTATTAGACACCCTTATTGCTAATAACATTACTTTGTCTCCTGAAAAGTGTACCTTTATGCAAACTAGCATTAACTTTTTGGGTTTCCAACTTACAGATCATAAAATTCTTCCTATTACAAGTAATATTTTAAAAATTACCTCCTTTCCAAAGCCTAAAACCAAGAGGCAAACAAAGAGTTTTATCGGCTTGTGTTCATTTTATAGATCAATTATACCTAATTTTTCTAAATTGATTGCTCCTCTCATCGAAGTCACCAAACCTAAAAATAAATTTTCTTGGAAAACTGAGCAAGAAAATGCATTTAAAGAATTACAGGACATTTTCTTTCATAAACCTATGCTCAATCTTCCTATCTGGAATGAAACATTTTATGTTAATACAGATGCCTCAAAAACAGCAATATCAGCTGTTCTTATGCAGAAATTTGATGGTGAACTAAAACCTATCTCCTATTATTCTAAAACTCTATCTCAATCAGAAAGACACTACCCTGCCATCAAATTGGAACTTTATGCCATTTACAAAGGCATAACTGCTTTCAAATACTATATCTTTGGTCGACCCTTTATTCTATTGTCTGATGCAAAACCTCTCAATAATTATAAAAAAGCTACATCACCTGCTGATATTACTACTCGTTGGATGTTAGAACTGTCAGAATACTCGTACACATTCCAACATGTTCCAGGCAAAGAAAATGTCTTGGCAGATTTTCTGAGTAGAACTCCTCACATTCCTACTGAAGATCTCAATAATAATCCAGATCTTATTTCTTCACAAGAACCTCTACCTGTTGTTGATAATCAAAACGATTTACATAATGACATTCCTCACTTTCCATGTGGTTTAGTCGACAAAATCCACCATACATGTCATCTTCAGAGTGATTCTTCACCTTCTAATAATGATAATAACCAAGATCCTTTATTAGAAATTCTTGATCACACCATCTTCTCTGAACAACAAAAGGACCCAAAAATCAAACAAATTTATGAAGATCTTAAAAATAACAAAAAATCTAAAAGTTTAAATGGCTACTATATTAATCCAAGTAATGAGTTACTTTGCTATAATGGTCATTTCTCTTCAGAAGATATCGTGCTACACAAAGCTGTTTTACCTGTGTCACTTAGAGCAAAGGCCTTAAGAATTGCTCATATTACTCATACTGGAATTCATAAAACCATTGTTAATTTAAAGAAAAGATTTACCTGGAAAACCCTTGTTTCTGATACCATTAATTATGTCAACTCTTGTGAAATTTGTTTAGTAAATAAGAATCATAAAAAAAACACTGCTCCATACCTACCTGCACCACTCCCAACAGCTCCCAATCAAAAGGTCTCTATGGATTTACTCGGCCCATTGAGAAATCGTCAATATGTGTTAACAATGATAGACCATTTTTCTCGTCATTTAGAATTATATGCCTTGAATAATATCAGTGCTGAGTCAGTTACAAAGGCTTTATTGCATTATATTTCCACTCATGGAAAACCTGAATTAACTCTTACTGATCATGGTTCTCAATTTACTAGTGATATGTTTGCATATTTTAACAAAAAGCTTGGCATTAAGTTGGAACATAGTTCTGTAGCCCATCCCCAAGCTAACGGTTTAAGTGAACGTGTCAATTCTCAAATAAAATCGTCTGTGAACACAATGGCTTCACAAGGATGTGATGTACCCACTGCTCTAAAAATTCATCAATCCATATATAACGCTACACCTCATCCAGCTACAAAGTTCTCCCCAAATCTTCTTCATTTTGGCAGAGAAATAAATGATATTTATTCCAATTATAAATCTCAAGTTTCATGGAAAATTCTCAACACTGCATATGAAATTCATAAATTGATGGATGTTATTGAAAAAATATACTATCAAGCTTACAAGAATAACGAATCATCCAGACAAAAGGTGTACCAAAAATCCAGAGAAAAATTAAAGTTTTCCAACATCAATGTTAATGACATTGTTTATGCAAAATTTCCTACTGTGTTTAACAAAAAGATACAAGGCCCATACGTGGTCAAGAAAATAATTTCTCCTGTGCTCATTCAAATTCAAGATCCCAATAATAGTCATGCTTCACCAATGTTGATTCACACTAATCGAATCTTGAAGCTTCAAAAGAGAAATGAAGCACTGCAACATCCTTCAGTTTCTTCAAAAGGTGCATCACATGATCAACCAGCTGTTGATAATGCATCCTCCACTCCTGTGAGACAGCACTCTTCTATTCAAGTTTCAAATCATGATGCAGCTTGTAATACTTCTCCTCAAATTCTTTCTTCTTCTAAATGCCAGCAAACATCTTCATGTTCCAGTAAATCGGTACTGTCACAAGCTCCTCCTGATGGCACTCATACTGGTGCTAAAAGCAAATCCACTCAATATAGAAGTTATGATCTTCGTCCTCGCAATCATAAACTACATAAAAAATAGACTAACTCTCTTTTTCCTTTTACAGGATGACTTTTGCTTTGTAATATATTCAGTCGAAGCTAGCCGCACTGATTGTCCAGCAAGAAGAATCGCTATGTAATTTTTTTTTCTTTTCTCCAGGCTGCAGGCAGCTGTTATTTTTTTTTCATTTTATTTAAGTCTTCTTCTCCCTGGTACAACTCAACGGTCATCCTCGGGATGTATGTATGAATTTTAATAGTTTTATTAGTTACTGCATTTATCTATAAGTCATAATTCTTACAATATTTACACATAATCTCATGTATGCCATACTTTTAAATTTTATAAAGTCTTTAATTACAATAGTTGATGCAAAAAATGGAGAAAGAATTTGTCTTTTTATATTCTTGTTATAATACTATATCATTATTTAAAGTGATTTTTGACAAATGTTTCATTCTAATAAGAAAAGTGAAATTGTAATTCATATAAGGTAAACATAAAGATGAGTACTCATCAAATTATTTTCTCTATTGTGTCTGCTCTTTACAATGCATGCATGTTTTAACATTTAACCTCTTTTAAAAAAAGAAAAAGAAAAAAGAAAGTGCATGATAAACTTATATATACTAATATTTCTTCTCTTCTTGGTGAAATATAGAAAGTGAATGACTCACCATAAGTAGTATATAATATTTTTTTTTGTATACTTTTGAGTATTTATACTTTGGATCCAAAGATGTTGATTGAGGCATTATATATATATTTATCCAAAGATGTTTAATGAGTCATTATATATATTTATATAAAGCAAATTCTTGATGTATGACAAATGCAAAAGTGATCACTTACTTAATTTTTTTTTTAAAAAAATGTTTGAAAATTACAAGTAAATATGTTCTAGATATCTTCTATATAGAAATTTTGACACAATTGATTTTTCTTTGTAAGTTGACATTATCAAGTCATATATAAGATTGACATATTCATATAAGTTTCTTCCTTTTTTTTTCAGAATATTAAACATCTTATGTTTTATGTTTATTTTGAATGAAGTATAGTATTAAAGGTATTTATGCAATTATTGTCAATTTATATTGAAAATGTTTAAGAATATTCCTTTATGAGAGTGTAAAAATTCTCTCTTTGAAAATTATTATATTCACTTTGAAGATATTTTTATTGGAAAATAATATCATGCTTTTATTACCATTCTTTTTGCAACTTAATTAATTTTATTTTCTGCAAAAATGTGTTATTGAATAATACTAAAGTTTATTCATTTAAGATTTATTGAAAGCTTAAAAGGCTATGTGGTGATATAAGTAAATATTTTTTTATGAGAGCCTAACTAATCTCTCTGCACCATTTATATATATATTTTTATTGTTCAATTTTCAACTTACAAATTCATTTAATTTATTATGTGTTATTTGAAACCATATATGTTATATATAGTTATAACATGATTCATATACAGTTATAGTATATTTCATTTTTGTTCACAACTGAGAATATAAATATACATATTATTGTATAATCACATATTGCGACATATGTTAAAGCATTCTACTGTTATAGTGCATTTTGCACAGCCTAACAAGAGACTCGTTAAAGTTAAGGACTGTTGCACATAGACATAGACTTTAAATTTTTTTTGATATATATGATAGATACTTCTGGAAGAAACTTTATATACCTTTCATGTTAACATTTACTACAGTTGGTATATTTTCATAAGGATTACTATCATAACAGTAATTATTTTTTTTTATTGTTTAAATATCATGTACAACAATTATGTATATTCTTATAACTATTTCTGATATATTTATTTTGTGTAATTATTTAGCATATTTGTACATGTGTTAGAAAATATTGTCTCGATGAAAAATTGTCATTTTTGTCATCTCACCAATATTTTCTTTTGGGGGACCCTGGGTAATATGTGGTGGTTACTCCATAACCCCCCCCATATATTTAATTTAATTCATTTTATTAGCCATTTTATTTCATATCACCTTCCTTTTTATTAATGTTCTCAATTTAAATTTAATTTCGGTTTCGCTTATTTTCATATCGTCGCCTGTAATGTTTTCTTTCTTACTTAGCTTTCGAATGTTCCAAGCCGGTAAAATCCTGTTCGAAAATCATTCCTTCCGGTTTTAAATTTGTTCGAGAACTTTCTCGCTAGTTCTTTTGGGTGGAACTTCCGTTTATTCGGACACACCCCTAACCTATCAAATTAAATTTCACAGGTGACGTATTTCAAGCCGTTAAGTACATGGCCACCGGCTTTGGCCTCCCCTCTTAAGATGGTTATCAATTTTATTCTTATTAGTTACATATCTTTTCATACTGTATATTGTAATTTGGCTTAGTTTTTCCTCACCCCCTCTGTTGCTAACTGCCAAATTGGCGTATTTTGCATTTACAATAACCCTTTCTCTTTTTCCCCTGGGCTCGCGGCCACCTGCGTTAGTTGCGCCGATAGACACCTGCTGTGATGGATGCAGTCGCATGAGTGAAAGTTCGGGGCAGAGGTGCTCCCCCGTTAACGAAGGATGGAACGGTTTTTTTTTGTTATGTTGAGATTATTACGATGCTGATTTTTTTTTAAGTGCGGCAAAGAAAAAGTGCTGCCCTCAAAATTCATCTAGGAAAGTGATGTTGATTTCTGTTAAGCCAAGTCCCTCTGTGCTGCGAGGAGCAATGAAGTGGTTTAATGCATTCCTGAATGTATTCGTTTTATGTGCCTTCTCTTTTGGAATTATTCAACGTAAATACGCGCACTCCATAGATCTTCTGGTTGGTGTTCTTGTGGAAGCATCATAAGTGATGTAGAATGTCATCATGAGTCCACTTAATACCTATTTCATCTTTCATCACCTCATCGTTAAAAAATAATCTTTCTGCAGCTATTATTGGTGCTCGAATCTTCTTCAATAATTGTTTTATGTGATGCCAGTCCTCTGACAAACAAGCAGAGGTGAAAATCTTTTCTTTTCGTGAGACGCAAATATTTATTTACATAAAGTTCCTTCATGTCGTTATCTGGCCCATTATATATATATAATTTTTTTTAATATTTACGGGGCGTTATAAAGAAAATATTGGCATGTATCTATACAATATGAAGTATGATGTATTTTGTTTTGAAAGTTCATATTATGAGAGGTGTTCTTTTTCAAAAAGAAATAATAATTTATTCTCCTTTTATGTCATGAAGAAAATTGTTTAATTACATGTTGTTGAGATATCTAGAATATGTTATGAAAAGAATTTTTATTGCTTGGAGATAGCAATAGTTGTGATTAACATATGTTATGAAATGGTTGTTTATCAAGTGAGAAATTAATATGTACGAGTCACCAAAAATATAAATTTGTGAAGAAATATTTATTCATGAAAAAAGCAACAAGTTCTTCATGAAATAAAATATATTTTTTTTTTTTTCGAAAATTGTTCGTATATTAATTTCTTGTGCCTATTGTCTGGATTTATTTGTCATCAAAAGCCAAGGATTCAACAGGTAATTTTTTACCTTTTTAATTTTATATTTTTATAACTTTATACTTGATTTTTCTTCATCATTGGATAAAGAATATTTTTATTATTTTAAATGAAATAATGAAGAGAGTAATTAGGGTCGTTTGCAGGCCCCCATTCTCCGTGATGTGCTATCATTATCACGATCACTTTGGCCTAATTGTGGGTAGAGGCAAATAAAAAGTGCTTTTTTTTTCCACTTTCAAGTAAACACAACAACTATACACATGAGGAGTGAGGTTCGAACCGACACTCTCTTTCAAAACCAGAGATTAAACGTGGTGCCTTAGACCGCTCGGCTGTACGGCCTTCATTCTCCTCAGAGAACTTATTTAACATGCGCGTAGCCAGGGGGGGTGCCCTGGGTGCCCGGGCACCCCCCCGCTCGCGCAGACCCAAGCTTGATTATTTTAAAAAATCGAAATTTATAAAAGAAAAAAGAAGAAAATTGAAAGCTAGGTTAGTTCAATTAGTTACTCAAAACTAACAGTCTATGTTTTGAAATGTAATAAAAGAAAAGACCCACATTCTTTTTTCTTTTTTTTAATTTTTATTTTGTTTATCTTTTTTAAAATTAGAACATTTACTAGAATCTGTATTAGTCACAGTAAGTCAAAAAGTTATTTTTTTAATCCCAATTTAATGTCTTTTGTTTATGGAAGTTTTTTTAACGCCGTTCTTTCTCATGCATGTTTTTGCAATTCTTTAAGAAATTAGCGCAAATTCTCGACAAGGATAGAAACTATTTATATCTTTACTTTTGTAATCTAAAATCTAGATAGGAATAACAACAACAACCAAAAAAAAAAAGGAAATACAGATGTGAAATGATAATTCCACCATTCCACCGTGTGATTAGCCTGGGGAACGGAGGGGTCTCACAAATCTGCTTCCTTTGAAAATCAGAAATAATGATGCGCAAAATTCAAATTAATATGGGGAATAGAGATAAGATGGGCTCAGCCCGGCCTGATACGGTCTCGGGCTCAATTTTTATTCTAATCTTCGGGCTCGGGCTCATTTTTTCTGAAACCGAAAAATTATGTTTATTCATGCGCAAAAAAGATTGAAAATTTTTTTTTCCATTTAAAATTGCGTACTTATTCCTTTTCAAATAAGTCATTTAGATCAAAATGACGGGGCACTGAAGTAGTGTTTATTTATTTTAGCATTTCCTTGCTATTTCAAATGAAAATTTGTGATGATTACAGATTTATGTCTACATAATTTCCGACGACGACCTACTGAATGGCGCCAATCAAAATAAACACAGAAATGAATTTGCTTTTTGTTGACTTTTCGTTAGCATATATTTTTTAATAGGATCGTTTATTTATTTATTTATTATTTAGTTACATAACGTGAAGATAGTACTTTCTTCTGTTATTAATAGACGAAAATTAGCTGGAGGTTTGCAAATTATTTAATCTTCTATTGTGCACGAGTCATAGTCGTTTTTCATATGAAAATTAGTGGTTGTTCTATCTATTCGTCAACATGAAGTCTGTTCATGCTGAGGACGATATACATTTTCGAAGTCAACTTTCCTGCGTAAGTAAAAATAATTATTATGTTATTCTGATATAAAGCAATTGTTCAGTGTTTCCGCTTTTCCTATAAAAGCATCGGACTCTTAAGATTATAAAATCATTTTTTTAATTTTACGTTGATTTTCAGGCACATATCAATCACGGAAGATTGTTATGAGAAAGGAATACGTTATAATTAAAGTTGTATATTTTTTACAGAAAATTGAAAAATGTTGTTCGATTCGCCTGATTACAAATAGTAATTTTTGCAAATTTCATGCATTTATTCATTAAGGGTGTTCTTAAATTAAAAAGGGCAACTTTGTGACACATGCATTAATTTATTTTTGTTCGGAAATGCATGAAAGTAGCGGATGTTATTATTCAGAAACTGTCTAATTGCACTCATTCTTTTGTTTTTTAAAAAACACAATAGATTTTTTTATAACAAGCCTTCAAAGTTGACACTTTTGAGCATATTTCCCGACGAACGCAGAAAAAACGGTCGAAAAGGAGGAGAAAAACGGGTGATTGCATCATCGAAATAGCTTATAACTCGATAAATAATTTAATTATCATAAAATGGAAAAATAAGTTCAATTCGAAATCGATTTCATAGTCAGGCATTAAAATTTTATAACTTTCTGCTAAAAAATGAATTTGTACATGTGTCAAAACGTTTTTCGCTTGTTGAGCGGATCAGTTGAGAACACCCTTAAGTCACAAACATGTACATGAAATTTACTTTTTAAATTAGGGAAAAATTTGAGATTAATTTTAAGAGTCAACTGTATTTTTATTTGATACGGATTTTGATAAGATTGTATTTAAATTTTCATTTAACAATTTTATCTCTGTAAGAAATTTTTAATACTATAATAATAAATACAATAATAATAAACAAAAATAAATAATTAACATAATAATAAATTTTTAATACCATAAATACCATATAATTTTTTGTTTTGTATATTTTTGGTATCGGGCTCGAGGTCTGGTAACAAAAAATCTTTCGGGCTCGGATTTAAAACCGTCAATCTCGGGCGGACCCGCGCCCCAGAAAACGAGCCCGAACTTATCTCTAATGGGGAATGGTCTGTTGGTTGGTTAAGTTTCGTTTTTTGCGGCCATATTTTGACATTTTTAAAAAGAACATGTTATAGAGAAGGAACGTGCTCTTTTTATTTTTTTAATTGGAAAAATTTATTTATTCATGTGTAGAAAGATTGAAAGAACTCTTTTCTACTTTAAATTGTGTACTTATTCCCTTTACAAGTTACTCTATTGCTACTTTGATAAAAATGACGGGAGAAATAAAGCCGTGTTTATTTATTTTAGTATTTCATTGCTGTTTAAAATGAAAATTTGTGATACTTACAGATTTCTGTTTACGAATATCTTTGTTTTATATCTACCATGTTTTATCTGTGTCTATATATCTTTTTCTTATCCATTGGATTTATTTTTGAGCAACTTCTCATAATTCTTCGCGCAATGAAAAATTGCGTTTGGGTCCGTTTAAAAAAAAGTACCATACAATTATACCTTCAGCGAATAAAAACCTGCCTAAAACGGAAAATTGATAGCTTTTAAGGGGTTCCGTTTTATTAGGTTTTATTACATAAGATATTGTTTGTAACCAACATGTTCAGGTTAAAAAATTTGGGCACCCCCCCGTTCAAAAGGCTGGCTACGCCTATGTTTAATGTCATGTTACTTTTCGCAAGTCTATTCTCTTTTTGAGTACTCTTTCACTGATAAAGTATTGAGTTAATAAAAAATCTCTGATACTCTGTGGTAACGGTTAAATACAAAATATTCCTAATAGAATAATTAGTATTTAACTTGTTAAATATTTATTTAAAAATTATAATACGGAAAAGATTATTGTATACACGTACGTCAGGAGTGGGGTTCGAACCCACGCTGCCTTTCGAAAACCGGATCTTAAATCAAGCGCTTTAGACCGCTCGGCCATCTGGGCATCGGCAAACTTATTCGACATCCATATAACTACTGATTTGCGAGAAATCACTAATTTTATTAGTTTTTGCCTAATTACTAAAAAAGTACTGAACCAATTTCTATGAAACGGAAGTGGTAGCAATTCGAGAGCAAGCTCTGTCATTTAACACCAAAATCAAGTTAATTGGTTGGATAGTTTCGGAGCAATCGGTGAACATACGCGTTGAATTGATAACCTCCTCTCCTTTTTGGAAGTCGGTTAAAAATAAACAATGTTAGAATTTTGAAAAACCGCAACTATGCGTTTAAGGTGGTTCGTGCCTCCTTCTTTTAGAAGTTGGGGCAAAACCGCCATCTCGACTCAAGATAACAAGCGGTCTTTTTTTACCAACAGTATTGTTAATATTGTATGGTTTTATCGCAACGCATCGTTGGGTGTCAGAATACAATCTCTATGGAAATTTTGTGCAAGTTTTTTAATAACTTGCGAAATCGGCCGAATTTTGAGATCATTATGAATGACATCGTACCGAGCGAACGTAGTTGCTAACAATCTGTCTTAAAATGGTATTTTGAACAGTTTGAAGTTTTTGAAGTTGAGTTTCATATACAGACCCCCAAACAACTGACCCGTAAGTCATGGTGGATCTGATGAAAGATTTTTATTAGGAAGCGACAGACAGCTATGCCTAGCTAATAGAGATTTAAGGTAGGCTTTAGCTGCTACAGATTTCGATTTTGCATCAGTAATCTGTTGCGACCAGTTTAATTTAGAATCAAGGTCAATTCCTAAATATTTATAATTACTGACCCAGGGTATACCTTCGTTATTTAAATTAAGATTAATGTCTGGGCTAATGGATCTTCTGGAGAAGATCATGGCAGCAATTTTCGACGGATTTACTTTCATGCGCCACTTACGTAGCCATATAGAAAGAGCCTGGAGATATGATTGGAGTTGTTCGATCACAATGTTTATATAAATGTGTTGAGCTTTTTTTTTTCTCTCCTCTCTTTTCTTTTTCTGTTTTTTTTTTTTTTAACCATTTGAAAAATGGTTGTTGTTTTCGGGAGAATGGACCCGATGATGTTACCACTTTTGAATGATGTTACCACTTTTGAATGATGTTACCACTTTTGAATTTAAATTAAATTCTTTATTTTTAGAAGAATTTTTATTTGAATTTAAATTAAATTCTTTACTTTTAGAAGAATTTTTATTTGAATAGTAAATTAAAATGGTTAAAATCATTGTAATAAAGGAGAAAACTAACAAATTTAAAAATGGGTAGACGGAAATTAACAGATACGGAAAAAGCCGAAGCCAAAGAAATGAATGAACGTGAATATCGCATTCAATGATATTAAACACAGTCAACATGTATAAGTTGCTTATTAGTTTGGCGATTCGTATCATTTGGCGAAATTGGTCGACGGGATAACTGAGTAATACTGTATTTGGTTTGGCGCAAAAACGTCTTTCAATGCAGAAAATGATAAAATCAAAAGATTATTGAGCCGCTGAAAACCAATTACGTGTTGAAAGGCGATCACGAAAAAGGAAGCAATTTAATGCCGAACCGATTAATTGTAAAACATCATGTCGCCAGGGCGACCAATCCACTAGCCATGGCGTTTTACTATCGGTCGGTTCTAACCAGGAAAATTTGAGTGCCAATAGTGATTCTAACAAGCCGGAAAATGTTATAGCTATTACTCTTGATTTTCCACCACCTAAAAAGAAAACTAAAAAGCAATCGGCTTGGGAAAAACTGGGAAAAAACTTTTTTGATTCGATGTCTGATGGACCCATTCACAGATGCATGTGCTGCGATCGATTTTGGTTTAAAACCTCCATCACCAAAATTCTGCTCTGTAAAATCAAACAATATATGCCAAAGTCTTACAAGTATAACAGTATATGCCAAAGCTGTATTTTAATAATGATTACTTTTGCACCAACAATGTTAAATAGTTTGAAATGTTTCTTTCGTCGCCAACTTTTATGCTTGGCGACAATAGAGTGATATAACTTAAACGAACCGTACCTTCAAATTGCAGCATGTATAAAGTCATTTATAGCAGTGGCACGGATAATACACAATAAAACAACTGGTATTTAGCTTAAAATGATAGATGAATGTATCGAGTGAAACATTTTTCAAATGGTTGGGGTAATTTCTTAAATTACAATTATTTTTTTTTTTTTTTTTTTTTTTTTTTTTGATTATTTGGGAGCTGAGTAATTTAAATTACAGCTTATTAAATTTCAGTCTAGTTGAATATTGGCTGAAAATTTTGTAAAAGACAAGATATGGAAAGTATCGAAAAGATTATTTAAAAATCCCTGTCGGCTTGGCCTATAGGTGGAGGTAGATTTCGAAGAGCTTTCATTTCAACAACAACAAATAAAATATTATTAGCGATAAACCCAGTTTAACTACAAAAAATATTTATTTCGTTTTACTTACCCATCATACGTAGTATAGGGTAAGTCTTGCAATCGTTTTGAAAATCGAAATTTTTTTTTTGACGGATTTACACGTTTTAGATAGTAGAGATTCCGAAAAACATATTTTTAGAAAAAAATTTTTGCCGTCCGTCTGTCTGTCTGTCTGTCTGTCTGTCTGTCTGTAAACGATCTATCTCCCGAACGAATTGAGATAGAGACTTGAAATTTTGTATGTAGTTAGTATGTAAGAATGGGACGAACCCTATTTAATATCAGCAACCTCGATTATCCGGAACTATTTTTTTCGGACTCTCGAAAAATTCGTTCTGATGAAAGGTATATAAAAATTTTCGAATTTTTTTGTTCTAAGGAATGGACGTAAAAGGCAATAAAATAACACACATTTTGCATATAGAACGAAGTCAATCGGATTATTAGTTGCCGAGATATTTGTAATCCTGTTTTCCACATTCTTCGATTTTTCATGACCCTGTATTTCATTCAAATTTCAATTCAGAGGTATATTTTAATTGGAAATGAGACGCTTAATCCGATGCAGTTAATTGTTAGTTAATAGAGTTATTATTTTTGGAGTTATAAGGATGTTTCTTTTACGCAGTTCGGTACTACTTGAGTAGTTTGGCGTTTTATATAATTTGTCGATATCAGTAATCAGCAGGTCTTTAATAGAGCATTACTATGTATATTAACAATATTTGAATTTTGTTTATGAATTGCAATGCATTGTATAAATAGTTTTCACATGTTTTATTTTCATATACATATCCATGATGGGTAAGTATTACGGTGGCCCCCAACGACTAGTTTCTGTAAGAAATGATTTTATCAAAATCATCTTAAACGAAATTCGGCTCAGGTGCCCATTTTGAAAACATATTTTGAAATATATTCTGACTTTATTAAAAAATCGACCAATACGCATATTATATAATTCCTAAATAACAAAAAAACTTTCAATTGAATGCGTTTGAGAGCAAAATTGAATTTAAAAATGAGTCATAAAATAACCAATTTGTTATTGAATACATCCACAATTCTTTATTCAAGATCGCTTTGGGAAGTTTTGTGCGAAGTGCCCACTTTGACAGCGTTTTTTAAATATATATTTTGCCTTTATCAAAAAACTGACCAATACGGCCCATTACACAGTTCCTAAATAACAAATAATTGTCAATTGAATGCGTTTGAGACCAAAATTGAATTTAAAAATAAGACATAAAATAATTAATTTGTTATTTGAAAACATCTTCAATTCTTAAATCATGATCGCCTTGGGAAATTTTTTTTTTGCGAAGTGCCCACTTTGACAGTTTTTTAAAAACATATATTTAGCCTTTATCAAAAAATTGATGAATACGCATATTACATAGATTCTAAATAACAAAAAACTGTCAATTGAATGCGTTTGAAAGCAAAATTGGATTTAAAAATGAGTCATAAAATAACCAATTTGTTATTTGAGTACATCCTCAATACTTTAATCAAGATCGCTTTAGGAAGTTTTGTGCGAAGTGCCCATTTTGGCAGCCTTTTTTGAAATATATTCTGCCTTTATCAAAAAACTGACTAATTAGTTCCACTATATAGTTCCTAAATAAGACGACTTGTAAATTGGATGCGTTTGAGAACAAAAATGGATTTAAAAATGACTCAGAAAAAACGCAATCTGTTATACTTCCTCAATTTTTCAATCACTATTACTTCGAGAAATTCTATTCAAAATACCCTTTTTGGCAGTTTTTTTTTTTTTTTTTTTTTAAAGATATTCTGCCTTTATCAAAACACTGGCCAATAAATCACATTATATAGTTCCTAAATATGAGGATCTACCATTTGGATGCGTTTAAAATCAAAAATGAATTTAAAAATGAGTCAGAATATAAGCAGTTTAGATTTGAGGTTTTTTCTCCAATTCCAATTTTTCTTTGATTTATTTTTGCTATAAGAATTTGTCCCATGAAAAGCTTGTTAATATAAAAGTTGTAGATATTATTGAGAAGATGTAAAATAAATTTAATTATATTTGATTGCTTAAGAATTGAGTAAGTTATGGATTTTTTTCTTTTTCCTCCCCCCTTTTTCATTTCTTTTCTTTTTTTTTCATCCGTAAAAGTTGGTCCTATCAAAAACTTGTAAATGCAAAAGTTTTAGATAATGTTAAGTACATTTATAAAAAATTTAGTTGGGTTTGATATCTTGAGAATTAACGAAGTTATGAATTTTTTTCTCCCAAAAATCCTGTTTTTTTCGCCCTTTGCGCCCATTTTTAACTTTACCAAAAATCTGTCATGCATAAACATTTAGCCCGTATTTGAGAAGTAATATAAACTTTAAACTGATTCGATATCTATTTTAATTAAAAAGTTATCGCGGTTTTTTTTTTCACAAAACCCTTCCCTATTTCCACCCCCTTTGTCCGATTTTGCCCATTAACGAACTCGACCGACATTTTATGCCCCTTCATTTTATGTAAAAGTTTGAAGAAGATCTGAGCATAATTATGGAAGTTATCGTGTCCAGAAGAAAGTGATATACACCGATATATATATATATATATATATATATATATATATATATATATATATATATATATATATATATAAGTATGTATAAACTTTTTTACTGATGGTAGTTTTGGGGTCTAGGAGTCACGATCGGTGTAGATCTGCAAAAATTTTTCAGAAATTCCAACATGGGAGAGAATGCAATAGGTAGCATTTCATACGAAATCTACCTAAAAATGTAAGTACAAATGGTGATTGCAGAATTAAGGCAACTTATAATTTAATTTTAGAACTATTTTAAGAAACAAGTACAGTTGGCTCTTGTTAATTCAAAACCGCATAAATCGGATCTTCGCTTAATTCGAACTAAACATGTTGTCTCGAAATTTTCAATGGCAGAATAATGTTAATTTTTTTTATTTATTCAAACTCATTTTTTCTTGGTTTTGTTTAATTCGAACTAACAAAAATTCCGACTCTTCATTTTTATACTCCGGTCCAATATCCATCAATGACGCCTTCACATTTTCTTCCATTATGCTTGTTCCGTATCAATTAATTAGTTTTTGTATTTATGTCTTTTAATTTAATATTAAGTCATATTCTAATGATAACAGCTGATATAAATTTTAAAAAAACACTTTAACATTAATTGCTCATAAAATTAATTGCTTATTGCCAGGGTTCGAATTAAGCGGTATCGCATCGCAATTTGCGATTCAAATTTAACTAAAATACTATCCAAGAAATGCATTAAATCGCAATCATTGCGATGCATATTTCCCACACCCTTTGTTATGTCATGTACACTTAAAGTTAAAATTTAAAGATGTTTTTACACGACGTACGTTGTGTTTTCACTCTCCCCAAGTGTTTATTTACAATGGAAGTACAGCGAGACGCCATTGCTGGGCGCAGTTTTCCCAGTAAACACATGATTTGACCCCGCCCTTAAAAAAAATTTGTAAATTTTCAAGATTTAAAAGTTACGTTAGATATTTTTTACTTGCTATACAAAAGTGTCTAACTGCTATTCAAAACTGATTTTGTATAGCAGTTACTGCTATGCAACTTTCTTTCTCTAAATCGACCCCTGCTTATTGCAATTGCTCATTTCATTGCTAATAAACCCCTTTAAGCATGTTTTCCACTAATACTTTCCATAATTCGAACTCTGGTTTCTGTGAGCTAAAAAGTTAAAATTTGTTGACTAGAGATAATTTCAGTATTAGATGAATCATAAACATGCGGTAAAGCTGTAATTCAAACAAACAGTTTTCCTTCCGCAAAAAGTCACAAGACCCACTTTATGTGTTTGATCAGGTGTTTCCGCTCAATTTATATGAAAAAGTAAGTGGGGAATAAACAACTGTGTACTCACAAGTTTCACATGATCTTTTGAAATAACCACTGAAAGAATTCCGAGTATTTGCTTGGTTGCCATTTTGTTGGAGAAAAATGATTTACCAAGAAATTAAACACATCATAATCTATTGTTTATTTTTTTTTCCTTTGTGGAATAAATTACGAATATCAAATAACACTTGCCTACAAAATTTGGATTGTGCATGTTTTTTACATTTTGATTATTGATTCTTGTGTATTTATTAGAATCCGAAGATGACCTTCATTTTTTACTAAACACGAAAGGATTTTTTTCAGTTTTTAAATTTCAAAGTTAAAAAGTAAAAATGTAGCGAGAATCTGATACTATAAAATAAACGTGATTAAGTTTTCTTTTAAATTATTTGGAAAATAGTTGTTGTCCTCGGTAGAGAACAGGAAATCTGAAGCATATCTGAATCTCTGGTTGAATTCCTCAACTTATTTTTCGTTTTCTGATTGTTGCCACGATGACAAAAAAAGTAATAAAAACTTAAAATAATAGTAATAATTTTTAAATAAATTGTAAAAAAGATTTTAAACAAATTTTATTTAAAAGTGCATTTTTTTTCTCTACGCAACAGTGTAGAAATTTAAAAATATGCAACTTTTACAAGTTTAAAAATTTGCAGTTCCGAAAATTCTAAAACTGAAATTTCATTCAAAATTTATTTATGATGGGTCGTGAAATATTAATGTTTAAACCATGTCGCGCGTAATATGAGGCGTTCAGAAGTCGATCTGATTAACTGCATCAAATAAAAATGCACATTTTCAACAGTTAAAGTTGTATCTATTTCATAAAGGCCAAACGTATCTGTGCGTAACGCATACGTCATTTTGCGAATGGCAACACTTTTAAATTTGAAATGAAATTTCGGTTTTGCAATTTTTGCAACTGCAAATTTTTAAACTTCTAAATATCGTATGTTTTCAATTTTTACATCGACGTATAGAGAAAAAAATGTACTTTTAAATGCAATTTGTTTGAAAGCTGAGTTTTAATTTATTTTTGAGACATTAATTATTTTGTAGTTTTCAATGCCATTTTTGTAATCGTGGCAATAGAAGTACTCCATTTCTGTTAAAAGTAAAGGGGAAAAAATTCATATTTCTGCATCTTTTTGTTACCATTTTCTCATAAAAAGGGAAAAGTTTTCAAATTAAATACGTTGCCAAATATGATACGTTACTAAAAAAATATTTTACGTTACGTTCTAAATACTTACAAATCAGTAATAATTAATATTTTTAAATATTTATCTGTAGAGGCTGATGAGAATGTGATGAGGGTGATTACCTTATATGACGTCACAAGAATATTTTTTCAAATTAAATACGTTACCAAATATGATACGTTACTAAAAACATATTTTACGTTACGTTCTAAATACTTACAAATCAGTAATAATTAATATTTTTAAATATTTATCTGTAGAGGCTGATGAGAATGTGATGAGGGTGATTACCTTATATGACGTCACAAGAATATTGACTATCATATTTATTGCATGCAGATTACATCAGAATGAATTTCATTTACCTTTAAAAGAATATCAATATTTTAATATTTGTTTCCAGCTAATAACAGTCGAGACTTCAAGTTTTGAATTAAAATGGTTTTAAAATGATCAAATTAAAATACCAATTCTTTTAAAAAAAATGAATACGGATACGAGAGGTGCGAAATAATGAAAATGATGTCGGTTTCAGACTTCACGGGGGAAAAGTTCCATGATTGAGTCAGAGTGAAATAAATTTTATAAATTTTTATTTTGGAAGCATAAAAGTCTTAATTGATAACTGTACAATAACAACTGATCTTTATTATATTTTAATGCCTACATATAGGATTAAATTGTAATTTTACTTATTTCTACAACTGAGCTTTATGGAAATAGTATTTTGATGACTTTAGGCAGGGCCGTAGCTAAGGGGGCGCTATGGGCGGCTCAGCCCCCCCTAGAATATATTGAGCCCCCCATGGAAAAAGTTCCAAGGCCACTAAATGTTCCGAAAATCCAAATGAACTTCTGTTCAAAAATCTAACTTAGTTTTGAGAACCTTTCATAGTTTCACAGAGTTACTAAACTGTATCTAAAATAAGTGTTTCGACACTTCCTCATCCTATTTATACATATGAAGTTAACACGATGTTTAATTTTGTACCAGTTATACACTCAAAATTTTCATCATCATATACTTTTCTTAGCATAAAATGAAGTTATTACAACAATTTAATGAGAAACATAGTACCTACAATGTGAATATGCACTAATTTATCTTTCTGCGTTAAAGAAAGAGAAAAAAAATTATGAGCCCCCCCTACATTCTCTTGAGCCCCCTATCGTTCACTTCTAGCTACGGTCCTGACTTTAGGTTGAATATCATCTGTATAACAGTTAGTTTTACCAATATAGGGTGCATATTTTATTGTTATTAATATCGTAGTTTATTACAAATCAATGAAAATGTTCCTCCTTAAAACATATTATTTCGTCGAAATTCGACGGGTTCTACCTTGTATCTATAAACTTGTGTTTTTTTAACCGTTGGTCTAGGAATATTAATGTTTAACGCATGGCGTACGTAATATATGACTCGTTATGATCATCCTAAAAATGATGTTTATTACGTGGACGTGGAGGAGATAGTTGTCAGAGTGCCTGGAGAGATCAACTCCTTACCTCTAGCAGAGAAATGATACATGGAGCAATTCAAGTCATAGCCAAAGTCTGACAAACAGAACGTCAGAAACAAAGGGGGGGAGCCTGGTTTCCCCCCCCCCAAAAAAAAGCAAAGGCCCTTTAAGGACACCATACAAAATAAATAAAATAGATGAGTGTATATATAAGAGAAATAAAAATATTTACATATATTTACAAAAGTATGTATAGAGTATTTACAAATAGAGACTAGGAGATGGTGAACGTTCAGGAAGGAATAACCCTATCAATGAGATAAAAACTAGGAAAATTTATCCTGGGTCGATGTTTTTAGTCTTATACTATAATGCAAGCAAAAATTGTGTGTGTGTGTGTGTAAATTTTATCTTAAAAACGGCTCTAACGATTTTCGCAAAAATTTGGATTTTACCATTTTCGGGCACCATTGGGCCAGACACCAGACCATTGGGCTAGGTCACATGTTCGAGAAAATTCGATTATTGGATCATTTTGGGTCATAATGGGCAGGATCAAGCTATTTATATCTAGAGAACGGCTGGATCGATTTTAAGGAAATTTTGTATACAATCGTTTTTTGGCACGCGAAAACTATTGGGCTCGGTCACATGTTCGAAAAATTTCGATTAGTGGGTCATTTTGGGGTCATTATGGATCAAGCCATTTTTATCTAAAAAACGGCTCAAACGATTTTGACCAAATTTTATATTTTATCGTTTTGGATTACAAGAAGACCATTGGGTTAGGTAACACGTTCGAAAAATTTCGGTTAGTGGGTCATTTTCGGGTCATTATGGGTCAAACCATTTTTATCTAAAAAACGGCTCAAACGATTTTGACCAAATTTTATATTTTATTGTTTCAGATTACAAGACCATTGGGTTAGGTACCATGTTCGAAAAAAATCGGTTAGTGGGTCATTTTTGGTGTCATTGTAGGTCATGCTATTTTTATCTAGATATTTCCTCACGCAATTTTGGCTAAAAATTGCATTCTATGGTTTTCGGGCACGAGAAAAACATTGGGCTAGGTTACATGTTCGAGAAAAAATTTTAATGGGTCATATTGGGTCATTAAGGGTCTGGGTCAAGCTATTTATATTTAAAGAACGGCAGAATCAATTTCATCGAAATTTTGCCTGTAACAGTTTTTTGACACGAGAAAGCTAATGGGCTAAGTCACGCGATTGAGAGATTTCGATTATAAGAGTCATTTGTGGGTCATGATGGGTCATAATGGGTCATGGTCAAGCTATATCTAAAGAACAGGTGGATCGATTTTAGCGAAATTTTGTATACAACATTTTTTTGGCACGAGAAAACTATTGGGCTAGGTCACATGTTCGAGAAATTTCAATTAATGGGTCATAAAAGGTCTGGGTCAAACTATTTATATTTAAAGAATGGCAGGATCGCATTTAACGAAATTTTACATATACCAGTTTGTTGACACGAAAAAACTAATAGGCTAAGTTACATGTTCGACAGATTCCGATTATGAGGGTCATTTGTGGGTCATGATGGGTCATAATGTGTCATGGTCAAGCCATATCTAAAGAACGGGTGGATCAATTTTAGCGAAATTTTGTATACAACATTTTTTGGGGCACGAGAAAATTATTGGGCTAGGTCACATGTTCGAGAAATTTTGATTAATGGGTCATAAAGGGTCATAAATGGTCTGGATCAAGCTATTAATATTTAAAGAACGGTAGGATCGATTTTAACGAAATTTTGTATGTAGCAGTTTTTTGACGCGAGAAAACTAATGGGCTAAGTCACATGTTCGAGAGATTTCGATTATAAGGGTCATTTGTGGGTTATGATGGGTCATGCTAATTATATCTAGAAAATGGCTCTCACCATTTTGACTATGCTTTGTATTATCTCGTTTTCGGGCAAGAGAAAACCATTGGGCTGGGACACATGCACACGAAAATTCGATTAGTTTTTTATGTAGCAGTTTTTTGACGCGAGAAAACTAATGGGCTAAGTCACATGTTCGAGAGATTTCGATTATAAGGGTCATTTGTGGGTTATGATGGGTCATGCTAATTATATCTAGAAAATGGCTCTCACCATTTTGACTATGCTTTGTATTATCTCGTTTTCGGGCAAGAGAAAACCATTGGGCTGGGACACATGCACACGAAAATTCGATTAGTTTTTCATTTTGGGTTCTAATGGGTCGGGGTCATTCCAATTATATATAACAACGACTTAATCAATTTTACCTAAATTTTGTAATGAAAAGTTGTTTGTCATGAGAAGACTATTGGGCTGAGTCGCATGTTAAAAAAATATATTTTAGCGGGTCATTTTGGCTTCATTGCCGAATGCTGTCAAGCTAATTTTACCTAAGAAATGGGTTAAACGATTTTGATTCAATTTTATATTCTACTGTTTTTGATTACCTGAAAACCATTGATCTAAGTCACATGTTTGATCATATTTGATTAGCGGATCATTTTGAGTAAAACAGATCAGGGTTACGAGAATATGGCAACAGTCAATAAGTTGGCGATATTTGAGAAAATATTGGCGACATTTGGCCGAAATATCGACTATTGAAATTACGAAAGCCAAAACACGTATTTGGCGCAAAATAAAAAAATCTCGCCAAATTTGGCTATATCTGGCAAAATATACTGCCTTTTAGAATGTTAAAAAAAATTTTTTATACATTCTTAATAGGATTCGAGATGCGTGGTCAAACCGATCAGAATCGAGCTAAAAAAGTGATTTGAATTAATATCCTTTCGTTGTAAATTTTAAAATAATGTAAAATTTATGAACATGTGCATACATACATAGTTTTCTTATTGATTGTTTTAGTAAATAATACTATTATGAATAACATGTATTATAGTAATAATACAGATAAACTGATACAGTTAAAATGCTATATGGTGTTGAACACAACGTTAATTATGACCGAGCTTAGTTCGGTCACTCCTGCTAGTTATTATTAATTCAAATATAGAATTTATTTATAAGTCTTTAAAATTTTAGACTTTGAAAATATCATTTTCCAAATAGTCGTTGTAATTTGTTAAATTACAATTTTTTTACATTTTTTTATTTTATTTACTTTTATTTATTATTATTATTATTATTATTATTATTTTAATAATACAAATTGTTTTGTTGTTTAATTATTAATTAAACTTTATTTATTTATTATTATTATTATTATTATTATTTTACTTTTGATAATTGATTTAAAAAAAAAAAAATTCTGTACCTCTGAATCAAAAAAATCCTCCATTTTAAACTATCAAATCAAGATTTTTCGCAAATCAGAATTTTCAAAGATAAAAAGATCAAAGTTAAAATTGAACCCCCTCCCCGACCTCAACGATCGCTGAGTTGTTTAGCTGTAAGAATACCTATTATAAGATTAAAAATAAAATAAAATATAATAATAAGAAGAAATTATTGAGTTAAACAAAATTAAATTGAATAGAAAAGTTTTACACCTGTTTTATAATATAAAATATTTTCGCTATTTTTTTTTTTTTTTTACTTTGAAATTTACGATTTGCGAAACATTCTGACATGTTTGAAAATGAAGATGATTTTCAGTTTCAGCGTTAAAAAGTACATAAAAATCAATTATCAAAATTTAAAAAATACAATCATCTCCTCTATTTTATATTAAATTGTTGTATTTTTTTAACTTTGAAATTTAGGATTTGTAAAAAAACTTGAAATGACAATAAAAATGAAAATTATTTTCGGATTCAGTGCCAAAATATTTATAAAAATCGATTATCAAAAGTTAATAAACACAAACATCGCGGCTTGTGTATGTGTAATCTTAATGGGAATTAATGCATCAGACAGCAATATTCTATTGTAGATTATATTAAATTTACGAAAATTTTTATAGTCTGTATCTAAAATGTTAAACTGAATAACCAGATTTTTTTTTTTTTTTTTTTTTCATTTAATGGCGGGGCGGTCAACTAGGTATTTTTAAAATTAAGAAATCGAATAAAATCAGTTTTTAATAAATCGCATAGTCAAGAGCGAGCGCCCCAAGAGAGTGTACCAGAAGCTCAATTTACGAAAGATGTCCGAATTTTCAGAAGTCCAATGATGCTTCGCGCAAAATCCAAAGCGAAATGCTAAAATATTTTTTTTCTTTGAAATTTCTGATTTGTAAAAAATCCTGGCACGACAGCTAAAAATAAAAACTATTTTTAGGATTCAGGGCTAAAAAATACATAAAAATCAATTATCAAAAGTTAATAAATGAAAACATCGCGGCTTGTGTATGCGTAATCATTATGGGAATTAATTCATCAGGTAGCAACATTCCATTGTAGATTTTGTTAAATGTACTAAAAATTAGCATAGCCTGTATCCGAAATGTGAAACTGAATAATCAGATTTAATTAATTAATTAATCTACTTTTTAATGGCGGTTAACAAGATATTTTTAATGTTAAAAAATCAAATAAAATCATCAGTAATTCATAAATCATAATATGTGGCTAAATACTCAAGTACGAGCGTCCCAAGAGAGTTGACCAGAAGTCCCGATTTACGAGAGATATCCGAATTTTCAGAAGTCCAGTGATGTTTCTCACAAAATCACAAAGAGAAATTCTAAAAGTCCCAATTTCTTCATTCTTTTTCAATTTCCACCTTCTCCTGTGTATTCACTTGTAAGCAAGAAGATCTTTAACCCTTTCGCGACGGGAACCTTTTACAAAATTGTTAATGTTTTGTCACCTGTTTTTTGAAAAAGAAATTTCTACCTTACTAAATCGAGAAAATGCTCCAATTAAATAAGGCAAATTTTACAGTAAAAATTTACTGGTGAGAATAAACAAGGATGCTTAAGCCTTTTTTGCGGCACGTATACGCGTCGCTCGTCCCCAAGGGGTTTAGCGGCATATTTCAATAAAAAATATATACAGTCGACTCTCGTTAATTCGAACTCGTCGGGACCACAAGAAATGTTCGAATTATCCGAAGTTCGAATTATGGAAAGTATAAGAGAAATTCATGCTTAACATGGTACTCTTACAAAGGAATTGATGTTATAGTGTTTTTTAAATTTATTTCATCTGTTATAATTAGAATATGACTTAATATTAATGAATGTATAAATACATAAACTAATTAAGGGATTAGGAACAAGCACAATGGAAGAAAAATTTGAAGCGTCACTGATGAACAGACGGGGCACTAAGAAAGTGGATATCAAATGCATGGGATTATATGTATACTCGTTGGGAACAATTTTCACAAAAATCAAAGAAAGTTATTCAAATAATCTGAAATCCATGAGAAAGAAAGGAAGAATGAAAAATCGGAATTCTCGTTAGTTCGAATTAAACGAAGACAAGAGAAAATGAGTTCGAATTAATGAAAATGTTTAACATTATTCTGCCATTGAAAATTTCGGGACTTCATGTTTAGTTCGAAATAAGCGAAGATTCGAATTATCCGATTTCGAATTAACGAGAGTCGACTGTATTTTTAAATCTCAGAAGAAATGTTTTGTGCTATAAATTCAATAGCTACAGTTTGACCTCAAAAGTACGGCAGGAATGACAGGATTGCCCGCCCCAGGAACCAGCTTTCGCTTTAGAGTATAAGTGCAATCCTGGGGGGAAATCAAAAGTACTGCATTTGGTTTTCCGGCAACCTTGTTTAGTCCGATGTTACAGATCGTTCGCAGTTTTCCGTGGTTTTTTTATAAACCTTGAATTTCCTTGCGTAAATACGATTAAGGTCCCTTGGAAAGACCCCCATGGAAGGCACTCTCCCTTAGGGCCTATATCCTACGTGTTGATAATTGGCCGTCATAAAAACAACCAACCAACCAACCGACATCAATGTCATCTTCCCTGCCTCTTGATTTTATACTTATCTAATTTTTGGGAGAAAGAAAAATAGCAATTGCTTACGAATTAAAAACTTTGAGATCGAAAGCAATGAATTAGTGCACAGCGAGATCGCTAACGCTGTGCTAAATAGAACCGCCAATAACACTGGTAGCAAACAGCTCAGAGGATCAAGTACGAACAGCGGGCTAAAGAAAAGGTGCCACTGGAAAAATGCATACATTTGAGCATACGGGAAATTAATATTTGCTTTAAAGACAAGTGTGTATATCCGAAATCAATATTCTTCACCTGTATAAAATAGTAAAAAAAAAAAAAAAAAAAAAAAAAAACTTTTAAAAGAACAACCGAAAAAAAGAAATGCAAATAAAATTAACATCGATGTTTTGGAAATTACACGAGAAAAAATTGCTTTACTGTTTATTAGATTTTTTTTTTTTTCAAATGAGGAAATATTAATTAAAGTAAGTTTTTTTAAAATATTTAATTATGTATATTTAGTATTTTTTTAAAGTAATCAGAGGACGCTAGAACTATGTTAAAGAAAAATACAAGCAATTCGGATTCTTTTTTAAAAAGCTGTAGCAAAAAGCCTCAAGAAGGTGATTAATATTCAAAATTATTGGTAGCTGAACTCTGAGAAATTTTATTATTGTGTATTTTCTGGAGGATTAAGAAGTTGTTAGAGGAAAAAAACCTATTGAATGGGATCTACTTTAAGTAAATAATAGAGAACTCGAAAAGAGCCAACTGGTAGTTGAGAGCAGGGCCCTAACATGAAAACATGTTAAAATGTCTTAGTATATTTAACCCTTTAGATCTTCAGTTAGTAAAAATTAAGCACAGAA
This sequence comes from Maratus speculifer, assembly GCA_964019185.1. Classification (NCBI taxonomy): domain Eukaryota; kingdom Metazoa; phylum Arthropoda; class Arachnida; order Araneae; family Salticidae; genus Maratus; species Maratus speculifer. Next base: position 297,723,882 of record OZ025297.1, on the reverse strand, counting down.
TATGAATTAATCATTAAAATAACATTTTAAAGAAATGTGAAAAAAAAGAGCAAATATTTAAGAGATTTCTAGGGCCCAATTATAATATAAGGGTGTTATTCCATGGAGACAATATACAAAAAAAAAATTGTAATTTAAGAAATTACCCCAACCATTTGAAAAATGTTTCACTCGATACATTCATCTATCATTTTAAGCTAAATACCAGTTGTTTTATTGTGTATTATCCGTGCCACTGCTATAAATGACTTTATACATGCTGCAATTTGAAGGTACGGTTCGTTTAAGTTATATCACTCTATTGTCGCCAAGCATAAAAGTTGGCGACGAAAGAAACATTTCAAACTATTTAACATTGTTGGTGCAAAAGTAATCATTATTAAAATACAGCTTTGGCATATACTGTTATACTTGTAAGACTTTGGCATATATTGTTTGATTTTACAGAGCAGAATTTTGGTGATGGAGGTTTTAAACCAAAATCGATCGCAGCACATGCATCTGTGAATGGGTCCATCAGACATCGAATCAAAAAAGTTTTTTCCCAGTTTTTCCCAAGCCGATTGCTTTTTAGTTTTCTTTTTAGGTGGTGGAAAATCAAGAGTAATAGCTATAACATTTTCCGGCTTGTTAGAATCACTATTGGCACTCAAATTTTCCTGGTTAGAACCGACCGATAGTAAAACGCCATGGCTAGTGGATTGGTCGCCCTGGCGACATGATGTTTTACAATTAATCGGTTCGGCATTAAATTGCTTCCTTTTTCGTGATCGCCTTTCAACACGTAATTGGTTTTCAGCGGCTCAATAATCTTTTGATTTTATCATTTTCTGCATTGAAAGACGTTTTTGCGCCAAACCAAATACAGTATTACTCAGTTATCCCGTCGACCAATTTCGCCAAATGATACGAATCGCCAAACTAATAAGCAACTTATACATGTTGACTGTGTTTAATATCATTGAATGCGATATTCACGTTCATTCATTTCTTTGGCTTCGGCTTTTTCCGTATCTGTTAATTTCCGTCTACCCATTTTTAAATTTGTTAGTTTTCTCCTTTATTACAATGATTTTAACCATTTTAATTTACTATTCAAATAAAAATTCTTCTAAAAGTAAAGAATTTAATTTAAATTCAAATAAAAATTCTTCTAAAAGTAAAGAATTTAATTTAAATTCAAAAGTGGTAACATCATTCAAAAGTGGTAACATCATTCAAAAGTGGTAACATCATCGGGTCCATTCTCCCGAAAACAACAACCATTTTTCAAATGGTTAATAAGCATCTTGCAGTGTATTTTCAATTTTAATATGTTTGTAATAGTGTAAAATCATTAAAATAAATTGCAATTGACTTTTCCCGATAGACTACGATATGATGAAATTCTTTCTAGTGTGCGCTCTTAAAGGGCTATGCAAAGCGGGGGCGGCCTCCCCGGGCGCGGGAATTGAGGGAGCGCCAAATTTATACTACCATCGCAGTTTATTTCTTCTTCTTCTTCTATTTTTTTTTTAACCATTTGAAAAATGGTTGTTGTTTTCGGGAGAATGGACCCGATGATGTTACCACTTTTGAATGATGTTACCACTTTTGAATGATGTTACCACTTTTGAATTTAAATTAAATTCTTTATTTTTAGAAGAATTTTTATTAACCATTTGAAAAATGGTTGTTGTTTTCGGGAGAATGGACCCGATGATGTTACCACTTTTGAATGATGTTACCACTTTTGAATGATGTGGTCACTTTTGAATTTAAATTAATTTCTTTACTTTTAGAAGAGTTTTTATTTGAATTTAAATTAAATTCTTTACTTTTAGAAGAATTTTTATTTGAATAGTAAATTAAAATGGTTAAAATCATTGTAATAAAGGAGAAAACTAACAAATTTAAAAATGGGTAGACGGAAATTAACAGATACGGAAAAAGCCGAAGCCAAAGAAATGAATGAACGTGAATATCGCATTCAATGACATTAAACACAATACGCGTACTTAAACAATCATAAAGTGATTTTTATTTCTTCTTTTGCTATTTAAAATAAAAATTTAGTCAACATGTATAAGTTGCTTATTAGTTTGGCGATTCGTATCATTTGGCGAAATTGGTCGACGGGATAACTGAGTAATACTGTATTTGGTTTGGCGCAAAAACGTCTTTCAATGCAGAAAATGATAAAATCAAAAGATTATTGAGCCGCTGAAAACCAATTACGTGTTGAAAGGCGATCACGAAAAAGGAAGCAATTTAATGCCGAACCGATTAATTGTAAAACATCATGTCGCCAGGGCGACCAATCCACTAGCCATGGCGTTTTACTATCGGTCGGTTCTAACCAGGAAAATTTGAGTGCCAATAGTGATTCTAACAAGCCGGAAAATGTTATAGCTATTACTCTTGATTTTCCACCACCTAAAAAGAAAACTAAAAAGCAATCGGCTTGGGAAAAACTGGGAAAAAACTTTTTTGATTCGATGTCTGATGGACCCATTCACAGATGCATGTGCTGCGATCGATTTTGGTTTAAAACCTCCATCACCAAAATTCTGCTCTGTAAAATCAAACAATATATGCCAAAGTCTTACAAGTATAACAGTATATGCCAAAGCTGTATTTTAATAATGATTACTTTTGCACCAACAATGTTAAATAGTTTGAAATGTTTCTTTCGTCGCCAACTTTTATGCTTGGCGACAATAGAGTGATATAACTTAAACGAACCGTACCTTCAAATTGCAGCATGTATAAAGTCATTTATAGCAGTGGCACGGATAATACACAATAAAACAACTGGTATTTAGCTTAAAATGATAGATGAATGTATCGAGTGAAACATTTTTCAAATGGTTGGGGTAATTTCTTAAATTACAATTTTTTTTTTTTTTTTTGAATTTAAATTAAATTCTTTACTTTTAGAAGAATTTTTATTTGAATAGTAAATTAAAATGGTTAAAATCATTGTAATAAAGGAGAAAACTAACAAATTTAAAAATGGGTAGACGGAAATTAACAGATACGGAAAAAGCCGAAGCCAAAGAAATGAATGAACGTGAATATCGCATTCAATGATATTAAACACAGTCAACATGTATAAGTTGCTTATTAGTTTGGCGATTCGTATCATTTGGCGAAATTGGTCGACGGGATAACTGAGTAATACTGTATTTGGTTTGGCGCAAAAACGTCTTTCAATGCAGAAAATGATAAAATCAAAAGATTATTGAGCCGCTGAAAACCAATTACGTGTTGAAAGGCGATCACGAAAAAGGAAGCAATTTAATGCCGAACCGATTAATTGTAAAACATCATGTCGCCAGGGCGACCAATCCACTAGCCATGGCGTTTTACTATCGGTCGGTTCTAACCAGGAAAATTTGAGTGCCAATAGTGATTCTAACAAGCCGGAAAATGTTATAGCTATTACTCTTGATTTTCCACCACCTAAAAAGAAAACTAAAAAGCAATCGGCTTGGGAAAAACTGGGAAAAAACTTTTTTGATTCGATGTCTGATGGACCCATTCACAGATGCATGTGCTGCGATCGATTTTGGTTTAAAACCTCCATCACCAAAATTCTGCTCTGTAAAATCAAACAATATATGCCAAAGTCTTACAAGTATAACAGTATATGCCAAAGCTGTATTTTAATAATGATTACTTTTGCACCAACAATGTTAAATAGTTTGAAATGTTTCTTTCGTCGCCAACTTTTATGCTTGGCGACAATAGAGTGATATAACTTAAACGAACCGTACCTTCAAATTGCAGCATGTATAAAGTCATTTATAGCAGTGGCACGGATAATACACAATAAAACAACTGGTATTTAGCTTAAAATGATAGATGAATGTATCGAGTGAAACATTTTTCAAATGGTTGGGGTAATTTCTTAAATTACAATTATTTTTTTTTATTTTTTTTTTTTTTAACCATTGAAAAATGGTTGTTGTTTTCGGTGGAGGATTGACAAAATGATGTGGTCACTTTTGAATTTAAATTAATTTCTTTACTTTTAGAAGAGTTTTTATTTGAATTTAAATTAAATTCTTTACTTTTAGAAGAATTTTTATTTGAATAGTAAATTAAATTGGTTAAAATCATTGTAATAAAGGAGAAAACTAACAAATTTAAAAATGGGTAGACGGAAATTAACAGATACGGAAAAAGCCGAAGCCAAAGAAATGAATGAACGTGAATATCGCATTCAATGACATTAAACACAATACGCGTATTTAAACAATCATAAAGTGATTTTTATTTCGACTTTTTATTAATGTTTTACTAATTTATTTGTTCTTTTGTTATTTAAAATAAAAATTTAGTCAACATGTATAAGTTGCTTATTAGTTTGGCGAGTCGTATCATTTGGCGAAATTGGTCGACGGGATAACTAAGTAGTATTTGGTTTGGCGCAAAAACGTCTTTCAATGCAGAAAACGAGTAAATCAAAAGATTATCGAGCCGCTGAAAACCAATTACGTGTTGAAAGGTGATCACGAAAAAGAACGCAATTTAATGCCGAACCGATTAATTGTAAAACATCATGTCTCGAGGGCAACCAATCCACTAGCCATGGCGTTTTACAATCGGTCGGTTCTAACCAGGAAAATTTGAGTGCCAATAGTAATTCTAACAAGCCGGAAAATGTTATAGCTATTACTCTTGATTTTCCACCACCTAAAAAGAAAACTAAAAAGCAATCGGCTTGGGAAAAACTGGAAAAAAACTTTTTTGATTCAATGTCTGATGGACCCATTCACAGATGCATGTGCTGCGATCGACTTTGGTTTAAAACCTCCATCACCAAAATTCCGCTCTGTAAAATCAAACAGTATATGCCAAAGCTGTATTTTAATAATGATTACTTTCGCACCAACAATGTTACATAGTTTGAAATGTTTCTTTCGCCGCCAACTTTTATGTTTGGCGACAATGGAGTGATGTAACTTAAACGAACCGTACCTTCGAATTGCAGCATGTATTATAAAGTCATTTATAGCAGTGGCACGGATAATACACAATAAAACAACTGGTATTTAGCTTAAAATGATAGATGAATGTTTCGAGTGAAACATTTTTCAAATGGTTGGTGTAATTTCTTAAATTACAATTTTTTTTTTTTTTTTTTTTTTTTTTTTTTGTACCGTATTTACTTGTGTATGCCACGCACGCGTGTATAATGCGCACCTCCTATTTTATAAGAAAAAATGGCGATTTTTAAAAATCTCGTACATAACGCGCCCCATAAATTTGACATGCAAGTGCATGAATGACCAAATGAATTTCAGTAGAGAAAGTCGAAACAAACATTACATCAGGCCAAAACAAGGTGAAAATACATGTTTAGACTTCAGGTAGGGAGTAAATGACGGGGGTACGAAAGAGTGACGGCAGTGAGAATTGCTAGTTAGTGATTATAGAATGTTAATTTATAAAAATGTGCATAAGGAGTGAAATGAAGATACAGTAATACTTCAATTAAATAAGAGTTTCCGAATAATTATGTCTTCTTTGAATACATTTCATGATTCATATGTATATCGTGTGATTACGTCCAGCAGTAAAAAAATATCCCGTGTATAATGCGCACCTAGGAATTTTGCCCTTTTTTTAAGTGCGCGTTATACACGAGTAAATGCGGTACATATATTATAAAAATATTGGGGTTCTTCTTATGAAAAAACATACATTCTCGAAATAGCATGTTGCTTCTTTCTTGGAATCCAAAAGGAATTATACTGTACTGTCAAATACACATTTTTAGGTGCGTTCGTAATTATGTAAATACGTAGCACCTATTGTTGTCGTACAGTCCGTCCGTCTGTCTGTCTGTCCGTCTGTCCGCATATAACAACGCAAAAACTACCCAACCGAATCGTTTGAAATTTAAAATACATAATTATAACATAATTTTGTCGAGTCATTTCAAATTTTATGAAAATCGGATGAATAGATCAATTACAGGGACATTCAAAAGGATTCCGTTACATTACGGTCAATAGGGAAAAAAGTTTTAAATGCATTTTAATCGTTTGAAATTTAAAACATATAATTATTGCGTAATTTTGTCCAGTCGTTTCAAATGTTATGAAAATCGGATGCATAGATCAATTACAGGGACAATCAAAAGTATTCCATTACATTACGGTCAATGGGGAAAAAGTTTCAAATGCATTTTAATGATGTTACACTCATTCGAACATAATAGAATTGGCATGAATCAATGAAATATATACTAAAATATGCATTCTGTGCAATCTGTGATGCAAAGAATTTTTATTATTAAATTACAGGGCCACACAAAAGTATTCCACTATATAATGCTATACGGGGAATCATGGTTTGGTACATGTTTTAATTATATTCAACTATTTCACATTTTATGAATAAGATATACGTTGCTGAGGTGTAATAAAAATTACTTCCTCCATATTTACAGAAACGTAAAGATTTCGACTACTATACTGTATCCGGAATACGCTCTACTATATCAGCAAGACCTGAATATTTTTAAAACTTCGTTATCGTACGAACGCACAATACGGATCGCCGTTCTTTCTCCCAAAAACATTCGGAAAACATCAAACTTTGTGTTGCTTGCACTGTGACGATTATTAAATGTAGAAAGACTCTGAAGCTTGGAGACCATAGACGAACCACATTTATTGACACGACAAAATAAGACGGCTACATACGGTCACATTAACACAAAAGAACACATGAATATTATTATTATTGTTCCACTAGAACAATATTTCTTCGCGACACACGAAGAGAGATTTTTTGGACTTCCTCCAATCACACCACGGCCCCGACTGCCCGAACGCAGTTTTCTTTTTCGTCGAGGGCGCGCCACTTGGCAAGAGTCTATCTCCTATTTGGCGACGCCAACCATTGTTTTTTTAAAAAAAAGTCAAAGTTTGAATTGTGGAACCTTACATGTCCCTCCGTAAAGAGCACATAGTTCTCCTTAGAGACTATGCTGCTAAGGAATGTTTTTAGCATATTCCACAAAAGCATATTCCACACAACTGTAAGTAAGTTTTTTTTTCTCTTTAGTTAATTTTCAAAAACCATAGTGTAATTTTTTTTAAGCATATTTCACAAACGTAAAAGAAGAACTCGTTCGCTAGCCCAACATTTAATACTTAAATGAACCAATATAAATATATGTATATACAATAATATTAATACTAATAACTAGATACAATATGAAATATTCAACATGAAATATCATAATGAATAATAATGCATTATTTACACAATTACTTTATATGTTTCCCTAGGGGAACCTGGAAAGTGGATCAGCATTACTATGTTTGCTTCCTTTCCTATAAGTAATTTTCAGGTTGTATCTTTGGAGTGCTAAAGCCCACCGTGCTAGTTTGGCACCATGTGGCAAGCCCTGGGTAAGGTAAGAAAGAGGATTATGATCTGAAATCACTTCAACTTGCAATCCGAAGATCCAAGTATCAAATTTCTGAAGCGCAGCTAAAACGCTGTAAGCCTCTCTTTCTATAGTAGACCACCTGGTCTGGCATGGGGTAAGCTTTTTGCTGTAAAAAGGCTATAGGATGCTCCTTCCCATTCTCATCTAACTGTGATAAACATGCTCCAATGGCCGTAGCGGAAGCATCGGTATAAAGCTGAAAGGGTTTTTCAAATTGTGGAGTATATAAAGATGGCATTTTAACTAACTGTTCCTTTAGTTTTTGGAAGGCTTCTTCTTCCAACTTTCCCCAGGGGATATCTTTGGGAACTCTCTTTTTCGTCAAATTAGTCAAAGGTAGTACAATACTTGCAAAATTCGGAATGTAGTCTCTATAATAACTTGCTATCCCCAAAACCGTTCGCAATTCTTTCTTGTTAGTAGGCGCCGCTAATTTCTTCATAGCTTCCACCTTTTCAGGGTCCGGGGCATGTCTTCCTGACCCAACTATATGCCCTAAAAATTTTACTTCTTTCTTTCCAAAATCGCATTTTTCTAAATTAACAGTAAGACCTACTTCACGAAGAGTTTGTAAAACTGCACTAATATGTTTCAAATGGTCTGCCCATGTTTTTGAGAAAATTGCAACATCATCAATGTAGGATCGACAGTAATCTTTATGCGGAATCAGAACTTTATCCATTGACTTTTGAAAGGTGCTACCAGCATTCTTCAGCCCGAATGGCATGACTCTCCATTGGTAATGACCAGAGTGAGTTACGAAGGCAGTATAATGTTTGCACTCTTCTTTCATGGGAATCTGCCAATATCCCTTAGTAAGGTCAAGCACGGTGATTATTTGTGCTTTCCCTATTTCATACAGCAGTTCATTAGCATGTTTCATGGGGTAAGCATTTGGAATAGTAAAACTGTTTAGTAATCTGAAGTCAACACACAACCGCACGCTGCCATCCTTTTTAGCAACGCACACTAACGGATGGGCCCGTTCACTATCGCTTTGTTCAATGAGTCCAGTTTCTAGTAGCTCTCGAATTTGACGATCTACTTCATTTTGGAGGGCTATAGGAATTCGATACGGTAGAAGTCTTTTCGGTGAACCATCAGGCGTAACCTTAATCACATGCCCTTCGACTTTCGCCATTCCAGGTTTAGTATTGAATATGTCATGGTATTTACAAAGTAAATCGCTTAGATCATGCCGTTGCTTAGCATCTAATGGGCTGGTCATATCCCGGACATGTTGCTCTACTTCACTTTTATTGAGAGTCATTTTCTCGGTTGGAGCAGAATGTAATTGTCCAAAATCTTTATCCTGCTCAAAAACAAGACCTATGTGTTGGACACGAGCCACATATGGTCGAATTTTATTGAAATGTAGTTCTTTTCTTGTACCATCATCAAATTCAACAATGGCTGAATGTGGCCTGCTCAATTGAACCACAGTCGCCGGTCCTGACCAAGTTTTCAATAGCTTATGAGATGATGTTGGCAGCAGGATCAAAACCCTGTCACCTACTTGAAAGGTTTTTTCTCGAGCTCTCAAGTTATACCTTTGGGCATAACTTTGTTGATTTAGTTCAGCATTCTCATTTGCAATTCTATGAGCGTTTTCTATATTCTCTCTTAACTCTTCTAAATATTTTTCGACAGACCTAGAAGCCGTTGTAGGTATCACTTTCTCACCTGTCCAAATTTCTTTAAGTAATGCGGTCGGTCCCTTAGGAATTCGTCCATACACTAATTGGTATGGAGACACACCAGTCGTGCAGTGAGGAACTTCTCTATACGCAAATAAGAGATGCGGAATGTGGATATCCCATTGATTTCCATATTCCTGAACATTTTTGTTCAGCATATTCTTCAAAGTTCTGTTCCATCTCTCCACAGCACCCATGCTCTCGGGATGACCCGGCGTTGAAAATCTTGGTGATACTCCTATTAAATTTATAAAAGCCTCGGTCAGTTCTGCGGTAAAATTTGGACCTTGATCTGTACATATCATTCTAGGGAAACCAGTGCGGCTGAAAATTTGCATCAATACATTGCACGTAGTTTTAGCGTTTATATTTCTAGTCGGTATTGCTTCTGCCCATCTGGTACATAAATCAATCGCGCAAATGATATACTTGTGTCCTCTTCTGGAAGGAGGTTCTAAGGGGCCAATGCAATCTACGCTCCAAACTTCAAAGGGGTATTCTGGCCTGGTAATTGGTTGGATCGGAATTCTATCTCGGTAAGTTTCAGTTCTTCTAACTTGACAAGGTTTGCAACTTTCACAAAATTTCCTGACATCATTTTTGATAGTCGGCCAAAAGAATGAGTACTTTATTCGCTCTTTCGTTTTCTTTTCACCCAGGTGTCCAGCCAGGGGAATTTCATGGGCAACTTTCAATACGAAATCTCGCTTGCTGTAAGGCAACACCACTTGCTTTATTTTTTCGCCACACACCCATTCAGAGTGTAACAACAGTCCGTTCTTCTGCAAGCTTCCAAATATTTGTTAAGGACTCATCTTCCCGCTGTAGCTTTATAAACTCTGATCTACTTTCTTTACAACCCTCTTCTTCACTGGAGATAGCAGGACTTTCTATCTCAAGTGCTTCTTCTTCTTCATCACTCTTTACAATTTCATTCAGGCTGTAGCTTTGTTTCTGTTCATCTTCTTGCACAGGAGGGGAAGTCACGGGTTGACATTCTTGAATTCCATCATTTAGTGAGTCAAACGCTGTAGAACATATCAGCATATCGCTTACCAATTTTTTGGATACCGCACATACGACAGGGACTTCACAATGTCGCGAGTCATTTATTTTCATTTTAAAAACTACTAACGGGGCTGTTTCAGTTGATCCAAATGCACATACTAGTTTTACAGTTCCTTCACCATCGCCTTCTTTAATAGGAACCAGGTCATGTCTTATGACTGAAATTTGAGCCCCTGTGTCTAAAATGCCGTTAAGAATCGTAGAACCACATTTCAGTTCTATTTCCTTCAGTTCATCACACTTCACAGAATTTGCCTTGAGAGGGAATGACATAGGCACGGTAATTCGAACAGTCAATACCTCTTTATTCTCTATGACTTTTTCTGTAGTGACCGAATTGCTACGAACATTTTCGATTCTGCCCAGATTTCCTTGGCTATTATTCTTAGGACAAGCTCGTGCAAAATGCGTTGGATCACCACATACGAAGCATGTGACTTTAGATATTATAGGACCCCTGTCCCTTTGATACCCTCCTTGGTATTTTGTTCTGTCAACTTGCTTGTCATTTCCGCCATATTTGGTTACACCTGCTAAATGATTATTTTTGTTGCCTTCGAACCTTTCCTTGAATTTACACTTATTTTTCTCTTCTGATTGCCATCGGGGAACATCCCTTGGCTTTTTGTGCACTGGGTTGTTCTTCAAACCGTCCTTCAAACTTTCGTATTCATCAACCTTTTCTGCGACCTCCAAAGGATCAATCATTTTATTCCATTGGTCCAAGAAATGTTCTTTTATGTCGTTTGGTACTCTACGTATGAGTTGGTCCGCAACCAGTAGCTTCTTTAATTGGTCGAAATCCTCGACTTTTAATTCATTTATCCATTCGTTAAAATAACTATTCAATGCATGACAGTAACTCCTCCAAGATTCTTCTGGCCCCTTTTGATGTCGGAAAAATAGCTGTCTCAATTTTTCAGGATTCAGTTTGTAGCCTTTAAGCAACATTTCTTTTATGAAATCATAATCATTGGCTCTCTCAGGAGGCTCCCGGGCTATATTGTTAGCTATCTCGGTTGGCAAAAGTCCTAATAAATATGCCACCCATTCGGTTTTTGGTACACACGCCATTGCCGCCCGACGTTCAAAGTTTACCAAATACAATTGCATTTCGTCTACCTTTTCATCGTACTTTGGGGTTATCTGCATCAGCTGTACTTTAGACCTTGTTTCATTCGAATTTTCCACTACTTCACCCAAATGTACGTTATTCCCCAATAATTCCAAGCGTTTTAACTCAATTTCATGGGCTCGCTCCTCTGTTCGGATTCGATCTTCTCTTTCTTTTTCCCGAATTCGTTCTTCATCTTCTTTTTTCTCACGCCGAAGTCTGTCTTCTATTATTCGGCTCAAAGAAACTTTGGCTTCATCTTCAATGAAATTCCCACTGTCAACGATTAGCTTTCTAATTTCAGCCCTCGTTAGATCTGAGTTAACTTTTAACCCCAGTTCGGTGGCCAGTTCGACCAGATCCTCCTTGCGACCCTTACCCAAGAAAGATGATGCCATGGTAACCCGGAAAAAGAAACGAAATCCCAGTGATTCTAACAATCAGTAACAGTGTAATAACCCCCAAGAGTTATTCATTCCCTTCAGGAAACATATTTACAACCATGACAATATAACCTATCGCTCAAATAATAATTTATTTCATTTATTTACTTCTACTCAAAAAAAAAACGCAGCATAAGTAACCAATACTTAATACTTTATCAAAAAAAAAAAAAAAAAATTTAAATAAAATAGTTCTAGAAACCATATACATCAATAGTATATCACAACACAATAGTATATTCAATAATCAATCGTTCGATTTCGTTTTCATCACTCAACATAATAAAACAATTCTACAATATCTAAGTGTACCAATATTTTCTCACAACAATTAATTTTATTAATTAATTACTCTTAATGAACATTTAATAGTGTTCACAATACCCCAAAAAAAATCACAAACCTTAAGAACATTCAATGTTGTCATAACACTATACTCGTATCATTTATTTCAAAACAACAACATAGAAAAAAACAACCGAAAAAAAATAATATCTATGTATATTTTGTTTGTTTTCTTAAAACACCATCAATATAATTTTAATTTTTTTTTTTTAATCACTCTGTATACAGAAACGAAATTGCAAATTAAAAAAAAAATTCTTTACTACCAAGAGTATAATTTTTGGCAACCATTCAAAATTAATAAATAAATTTTCCTTTATTCATTTCTTATAACATTCTATATACGTTTATATTATTGAAATCATAACGTCGGTTGCACTACAAGAGAGAAAGAAAAAAAATATTTCATAAAAGAATTCTTTCATAACACTAGTTTCGATTTACCGAACTTAGACAATGAATGCAAAAAAAAAATAAAAAAAATATGTACATATATATATATATATTATCCAATCTATATCAATAACAATTGAACACAACCAATTTCTATTACTTCCTTCAATCAACGGTACTCCGTTGCAAAAACCAACCAATAATTATTTTATTTTACCCTTTTAACACTTCTGAAATAAAAATTCCTATTCCAGCCATTTGTTCCAAATTACTTCATCAGTAACACAAACAAAAAAAAAAAATCATTTTCGAGAACAATATTTCGTAATTGTCAAATGGATAATATTCTAAAGTACAATTTATCGGCTAAACAAAAACACATTTTTTTTCAATTTAATGATTATTGCAAATGAAAGATATTTTTCATTTGCCGAGAAAATAATAACACAGAACCTACTATTTATTCTCAATTCTTTTTATTTCATTTTTCATTCACTAGAAAGAGAAAAGAGATTTTTTTTTTTTAATTTATTATGTTTTTCTGTATAATACCTATATAGGATTACCTATATATATACTTTTTACCTATAAAGATATATATTTTTCTATAGGGCTAACAACACGAGAACTTCTTACCTGTAGGTTCATAATCCACTAGGCTGCGCCAATACGGATCGCCGTTCTTTCTCCCAAAAACATTCGGAAAACATCAAACTTTGTGTTGCTTGCACTGTGACGATTATTAAATGTAGAAAGACTCTGAAGCTTGGAGACCATAGACGAACCACATTTATTGACACGACAAAATAAGACGGCTACATACGGTCACATTAACACAAAAGAACACATGAATATTATTATTATTGTTCCACTAGAACAATATTTCTTCGCGACACACGAAGAGAGATTTTTTGGACTTCCTCCAATCACACCACGGCCCCGACAACGCAGTTTTCTTTTTCGTCGAGGGCGCGCCACTTGGCAAGAGTCTATCTCCTATTTGGCGACGCCAACCATTGTTTTTTTTTAAAAAAAGTCAAGGTTTGAATTGTGGAACCTTACACGCACCTCATTTGCTACGTTCACATGCAATTTCCAACTTGTTTCTTTTTGACAGGTGTCCCGACAGATTCGGACAATCTCGGCCCTGCTATTACATTAGGATGCCCATGACAAGGGTTGTTTTATGAGATTCACGAAGAGTTTCTCTATTCAAGATTTATGAGCACTCAAAAAACAATTAGTATATACTTAATTGCTTTACTTGGTCTTCAGAAATAACTAGTAGAGAACACTTGATAAATTATGTTAATTTTAATGTAGATTATTGAAAAATAATTTATCGGGAATCTCAGCACATTATGTTTTTTTTTTCCTTCCCGGAATAAATCATGACTAAACTTTGTGGATATTATTTCATCCACTGGAAAATATTTAAATTTCTGAAAAATTATTATTACGAAAATGTTACATCAAATAAATATAAAAGTAAAAATAATTTTTTAGAAAACACTCTTTTATAAGCATTCAATGCCCATTTTGAAACTCAAGCATTTTTTTCAAATTCTATATTTTTTCCTAAAAAATTTCAGTTATAGGAAAAAACAACAACAAAAAATTAGGCACATATTTGTTTCAAATGGTCTACAAAAATAACTTTAAGAGACACTTTGATAATTTATGTTTAATTTTCATGTAGATTATCGAAAAATAATTTGTCAGCAATCTCAGCACATCATGTTTTTTTCCTTCCCGGAATAAATCATGACTAAACTTTGTAAGTATTATTTCATGTGGTAACAATTTATTCCACTAGAAATTATTTAAATTTCTGAAAAATATTGTTACGAGAATGTTACATCAAATAAATATAAGAGTAATTTTTTTTTATTTATTTGTTTTAAATGGTCTGCAAAAATAACTATTAGAGACACTGATAATTTATGTTTAATTTTCATGGATTATGAAAGAAAATAAGTTACCGAGATACTAAGAACATTGTATGATTTTTCTTCTTAGAATTAATAATGATTAAACTTTGTGGGAAATACTTCATCATCATGTGATAATAATATATTCCACTGAAAATTAAAATTGAATTTCTGAAAAGTTATTCTCACAAGGATGTTACATCAAATAAATAAAAGTACGAATGTCATTTCATACGAAATTGAGCCAAAAAAAAAAAAAAAAAAAATTGCAATTTAACAAATTACAACGGCTATTTGGAAAATGATATTTTCAAAGACTCATAAATAAATTCTATGTTTAAATTAATAATAATATCATCATTTTTATGATGATGATAACGAGTCATATATATTATGTACGCCATGCATTAAACATTAATATTCCTAGACCAATGAAAAAAAAACAACGGTAGTTTATACATATACAACTTTAACTGTTTAAAATGTGCATAGTGCTATTACACGTAAAAATTGCAAGCGACAAAAATCGCCTGCGTTTTTTCGTTTTCTTAGCATTTCATTGGCTGTTAGAGAAGAGTCTTTACCATCATTTGGATTTCCAAGCATTTGATTGGCTCTTACTGGCGACTCGCTTCGTTCCAGGCGTCAAAGACGTTCCGACAGAAAAGAATCGCGCGCTAACCAAGCGACTCCCCTGGTCCCATAGGATAACATGGAGACGCCTGCAATTTGACGCCTGCAACACGACACGTGTAATAGCACGTTAGCGACTCCCCTGGTCCCATAGGATAACATGGAGAGGCCTGTAATTTGACGCCTGCAGCACGACACGTGTTGCTATAATACGTGTCGTGCTGCAGGCGTCTCCATGTTATCCTATGGGACCAGGGGAGTCGTTTGGTTAGCGCGCGATTCTCTGGGTACACGACATTTCGGTCCCGCCACTTCGGTCCCGCCATTTCGGTCCCGCCATTTCGGTCCCGAGACATTTCGTTCCCTGGCCATTTCGGTCCCGAGACATTTCGGTCCCTGGCCATTTCGGTCCCGAGACATTTCAGTCCCTGGCCATTTTGGTCCCGAGACATTTCGGTCCCAAGACATTTCGGTCCCAAGACAATTCGGTCCCAAGACATTTCAGTCCCCAGCAGCTTTGGTCCCTTGTTATTTCTTTGCTCCCTACCTTATAAGTCTGATTCTAATTGTTGTGGGCTTGCAAAATGGTATAAGTTCGACATTATTCGGGCCTTTAAAAATTTTTTTTTAATTCTTTCCCTCCCTCCCCCAAGTTTTATAAAAAGTTGAATATAAGAGTCCGATAAATTTAAACTTTTACAGCTCGTGATAATGAAATCCCAGCGAGCTGAAAATTTTGTTATTAAGCAATGCGATATAAGTTTAGGGGATATTGTCTTTTGCTTTTAGTAGTATTATTATTAATAAGAATAATTATTTTAAATTTTATTATTAATTATTAGTATCAGTATTTTATATAAACTTCTATAAACTACTATAAACTAAAAAGTATTTTATATAAACTATTGCAAATATTTTTTTGGCTGTTTACGTACATTGTTTTAAAACCTTTAAATTAGCATTAATTAAATAATTAAAAAAACAGTGCTTATTTTTTTCTTCCAATTAGTTTAATAATAAAATATCTTTAATAATTCAATTAGACAGTAATAAGTTATTAGGATGAGCGAAGCGAATCCTCTACTAGTCCACTCAAATTACAATTTGTCGTACGCTTTACAAAAAAACTATTCAATATTTTAACTTCAAATTAAACACAAAAATAAATTATGATCTGTAGATTTGCAGAATATAATTTTTTTTAGAGTAAAACGTTAAAAAAATTATTATTTTAATTAATTTATTTTACATGCATTTCCAATACGGACGCATTTTAGCAAATAAATAAAAAATGAAACGCGTATATTTTCAGAAAAAAAAGTTTAAATCATGGAGTAAATAATTATAGGGTAATCATGATTAATTTATTAAATAAAACATGTTTTCATTATCCCACAAAATCGTTTGCACAGATGACACTTAAACATTTTAAAAGAATTGTATTATGAATTTTTTTTTTTTTTTTTTTTTTTTTTTTTTTTTTTGTAAACTGGCAACAAAATAATTGTAAACAAATAAAATTAATTCTTAAATTTGTTATATAAATGAAAAATTAAAAGATCTGCGTGAAGTTGTTGGTTCAAGCTCTTTATAAATATTTTTGCGAAGGTCGTATTGTGGCTAAATAATATCGACTCATTAATCAGAAGGATTTTATAGAAAAATAAGACTTTAATAAGTTCGCAAACACAACAATAATTATTCGTGAAAACGTCACTGCGAGAATGAGAGAGCGCTTCGTTAAAAGGTAATTCCATTAATTGAGTTGCCATTCGCAGAAAGTAAAAAGTTCTCCCACGCGGAGAGAACTACAGCAATTCTCATACGCTAACATGTATAAAAACGAAGAAATTAAAATAAAATGTTTTACAGTTAAAAATTCATAGTATCAACGAAAGCAGATTTCAAATGTTTTTTCCAGAAAATAGGATTTTGAAGAAGTAACTTTCTTCAAGCTTTCTTCAAATATATTATTCTAAAATAGCTATGAAAGATTATCGGATGTTGATTACAAAGATTGGAAACATGCATATTTCAAACAATTAAAAAACACCAGTGGCTACTTGAAATTGTAAAAACATCTTTAAAAGAGCTTTTAGTTGAAAATTTAAAAAGAATTTGTAAAAGTTTACTTCGAAAATATCTTATTATGCCGGTTTTACATCATAAATAAAAAATTAAAATGCGCCAAAACATAAAATAACGTTTTTGTTTAATAAAGATGCAAAAATAATAATAAAAAAAATATTGTTACTTTCAAATATGTTTTATAAAATAATGCTTCGCGAATCCAAACAAAGCATGGCTTTTGCTAGTAATATATACATATTTCCTCAAATCACCCATCTATACCCTCTTCTTTGATAATTTAGAAATGAGATATATTTATTGAAGAACATTTTTTTTTATTATTTTTATAATACAAAGTTGCATCTTATAAATTTGTTTTCATAAGTTACTTTCCATTATTAACATTGCGAAAGCAATAGTGATCTAGTAATTAGGCATGCTATGAAAAAAATTTGTTTTTAAAAATTTGCATCCGCCACTTATTTTTTTTAATTGACTGCTTTGTTTAACAGTCTTCTCACGCCATGAAGACAATTTTTGTGAGTTAATTTTATTGAAATTGGGCCTATTTCACTCTAATAAGATGATTATTTTTTATTTTTATTTACATAAAATTAATATAATAATGTTTTAAGATATA
Source organism: Maratus speculifer (assembly GCA_964019185.1). NCBI lineage: Eukaryota > Metazoa > Arthropoda > Arachnida > Araneae > Salticidae > Maratus > Maratus speculifer. The sequence goes on along the minus strand of OZ025297.1, from coordinate 297,706,095 downwards.
ATAATATAAATGTTATATATAAAATATAATGTATAATTTAATAAAATATATTAAAATGTAATATAATGTTATTTTAAATAATTTTATTTTCAATTTTTAAGTGTCAAAACTAAGCTTTTACTTATTTATTTATTTATATTACCTTTTCGCTCCTACTACTAATAATAATTCTTATTTTAGTTTTAGTTTTAACTATACTAATTGTTTTAAATTTCTGTAATTTTAAATATACAATAAATAAACAAGTAAAAGATAAATTTCAGTTTAGAATTACTGGGAAATATAATGATGTATTGAGTATAAAATTAATTATGTATTGAGTTTATTTTAAAGTAAAATTCATTATGTAAGCTAATAATTTATTAATTAATAAATTTATTTAATAAAATATTAATTTGATTTTTATATTAAAATTACTAAATGTTTTGAGAATTAGGATTACCAATTATCATTAGGATTACCTATTACTATTAGGATTACCATACAAAATTTGTGTGAATTATATTTTTTTTATAAGAGTTATACGTGTTTGCGGTTTTCGGGCACTTATAATCGCATTATACTAAAATTTTATGGCCCTCAATTAAAAAACTCTGCAATGTTCCGTATAAAATTATGTCTTATTTCACAAAATTTCAGTTTGTAGGAGAAGGGACCGAAGTGTCTTGGGACCGAAATGGCTCGGGACCGAAATGTCTTGGGACCGAAACGGCTAGGGACCGAAATGTCTTGGGACCGAAATGGCTAGGGACCGAAATGGCTCGGGACCGAAGTGTCTCGGGACCGAAATGTCTTGGGACCAAAACGGCGGGACCGAAATGGCAGGACCGAAATGGCGGAACCGAAACGTCCTGCTTCCCGATTCTCTTGTGTTGGAGCGTCTTTGACGCCTGGAACGAAGCGAGTCGCCAGTAAGAGACCAATTTGGACATTAAACAGGGACCAATCAGAAAACCAATCAAATAAAAAACAGACGTATTCCATTTTTGGGCATTAAACATGGACCAATCAGAAAGCAAATAAAATAAAAAAAGTTGCGAAATTCAATTAATAAAAAGATTCAGACACACTTCGGATTTCCCAGTTGTTTACCGAGGACAACAATTATTGTCCAAATAGTTAATAAAAAGTAAAAATTGTTTTTTGGAAAACACTTCTTTATAAGCAATCAATGTTCATTTTAAAAGTCATGCTTATTTTTTTTTTTTTTTTTACTCTAAATTCATACCTTTTCCCCAAAAATTTCCGTTACAGTCAAAAAGCAAAAATGCACTTTATTGTTTCATACGATCTTCAGAAATAACTATTGGAGAAACTGTTTACTAAACTAATTTATGATTGATTTTTCATGGATTATGGAAAAATAATTTATGAAGAAACCAAGCTCATTATACAGCTGTGCATTAGAATTAGGTTCATTAGAAAATGCATAAAAAAATAAAAAATAATAAAGAAAACAAAATTGTAATTTAATAAATTACAGCGACTATATGGAAAATGATATTTTCAAAGACTAAAATTTTAAAGACTTATGAATAAATTCTATATTTTAATTATTAATAATATTAAATATAATTTTTATGATGATCAGAACGATTCATGTATTAAGTATGCCATGCATTAACATTAATATTTCTAGACAATGATAAAAAAAAAAAAAAAAAACAATAGTTTATAGATATACAACTTTAACTGTTTGAAATGTGCATTTTTACTGGGTGGTTAATCAGATTGACTTCTGAATGCCTCATATTACGTACGACATGGATTAAACATTACTATTCCTGGACCCATCGTAAACAAATTTTAAATGAAATTTCAGTTTTACAACTTTCGGAAATGCAGATTTTTAAAATTCTAAACATCGCACTTCGCACATTTTAAATTTTTATACCGTTGCGTAAAGGAAAAAATGCACTTTTAAACGAAATTTGTTTGAAATTTTTATCACAATTTGTTTTCAAATTATTATTATTTTTAAAGTTTTTATTACTTTTTTTTTTGTCATTGTGGCAACAGAAGTATTCCATTTTTTACATTAAACATGGACCAATCAGAAAACGAATAAAATAAGAAACAAAAGTATTCTATTAGACTTGGACTTGGACGAGATAATTGTCAGAGTGCCTGGAGAGATCAACTCCTTACCTCTAGTAGAGAAATGATACATGGAACAATTCAAGTCATAGCCAAAGTCTGACAAACATAACGTCAGAAACAAGGGGGGGGGGGGAGCCGGGTCCCAAAAAACAAAGGCCCTTTAAGGGCACCATACAAAAAAAAAAAAAAAAAAAAAAAAAAAAAAAAAAAAATAGATAAGAGTATAAGAGAAATAAAAATATTTACAAATATTTACAAAAGTATTTACAAAATAAAGACTAGGAGAAGGTGAACGTTCAGGAAGGAAAACCCTATCAATGAGATAAAAACTAGGAAAAATTATCCTGGGTCGATGTTAAGTATTCTATTTTTGGACATAAAACATGACCCAATCAGAAAACTAATAAGTTGCAGAATTCAACCAATAAAAAGATTCAGATATACTTCAGATTTCCCAGCTCTCTACCGAGGACAACAACTATTTTCCAAATAGTTTTTAAAAAAATTAGTAAATTAAGATAGTCTTCAAATAATTTGCATTTGATTGAAAGCAAATTTTCACAATTGTTTGGCGGCGTAAAAATTTGGAAATGTGCAAATTTTGGAAGTCATAAGAATTCTAGTAAAAACGAAATTTATGGGTTATTTTTTGACTCATTGTACAGTAAACGTAAACGTCTTCGACTCCGGCTCATACATGACTTGAGGCATGCCGGATTAGAATTTTTGGTACTACTAGGTTATCCCGTCGACCAAAAAATTATCGCCAAACTTAAATGCCAATAATGGATGATCGTGAATGTCACATTCAATGACATTAAATACGATTCACGTATTTAAAATGTCATTAAGTGATTTTTATTTCGTTTTTGTATTTGAATTTTTATTAATATTCTACTAATTATTTGTTTTTTCGTTATTTAAAATAAAAATTATGTCAATATGTATAATTTGGCTATTAGTTGGCGATTTGTATAATTTGGCGAAATTGGTCGACGGGATAACAGAGTAGTACCGAATTTTTATTTGGGTTACAAGATGAATTTCGGGAAAAAAACGTGTAGATGATAGAAATAAACAAAAAATAACAGTAAAGTATGTTTTAAGCAGTTTCCAAGAAAGTTGAAAACTGCTTATACACTCGATTTGTCTTCCTTCTGTCCAAGCTCTAACTCCCGTAAATACACTCGGATTTACATGCAATTGATAAAGCTTACAAGCATGGTAATACAGCTTGGCAAGCATGTTTGGTATTGTATATGAAGTACGTACTGTTAATGGTTCATTTACAGGGGCACTCGAAAGAATTTGATGGTATATGGTATACAGAGAAAAATCATTTGGAGAATATTTTAATGATATATGTTATTTCAATGTCCACTTGTTATGTGTTTACTTGCTAAATTAAAATTTTCCATTGTATAGTATTTATATCAACCTAAAGATTAAATAAAGGACTGTTCAAAAGTATTGAAATACATATTTGGCTACGAAGAGTAACACTTTTCCCCCCTAAATACGAAATTTTGTTAAAGATTTCAGGAAGTGTTGGAAAGTATTTCATAATCTATGCTTAACGCATGATTTTTTTTACTCTTTTTTATTTACTTCTCCTGTACTATATTCTTTAAAACTATACTGCATTTTTTTATTTTGTATAGTATTTATATCAACTGATATAAACTAGCAAAAGCAATGCTTTGTTTGGATTCGCGAAGCATTATTTTATAAAACAGATATTTGAAAGTAAAAATATTTTTTAATATTATTTTTGTATCTTTATTAAACAAAAACGTTATTTTATGTTTTGGCGCATTTTAATTTTTTATTTATGATGTAAGACTGGCATAATAAAATATTTTCGAAGCAAACTTTTACAAAATATTTTTAAATTTTCAACTAAAAGCTTTTTTAAAGATGTTTTTACAATTTCCAGTAACCACTGGTGTTTTTTAAAGTTGTTTGAAATATGCATGTTTCCAATCTTTGTAATTAACATCAGATAATCTTTGATAGCTATTTTAGAATAATATATTTGAAGAGAGCTTGAAGAAAGTTACTTCTTCAAAATCCTATTTTCTGGAAAAACATTTGAAATCTGCTCTCGTAGATACTATGAATTTTTAACTGTAAAACTTTTTTTTTTTTCTAATTTCTTCGTTTTTATACATGTTAGCGTATCAGAATTTTTTATATTGTAGAATTTTCCGTAAGGAAAATTTCTATTGAATGCTTAATTTTGAAGGATTTTCACTCTCGACAACGATACGTACGTTTTTAAGCCAACTGGTGTCTATATATCCTCAATATCTACAACTGCTTCTTCTAATGTTAAACCTTGGGATTTATGAATTGTAACAGCAAAAGCTAACTGCAAAAGAAATTCTTTCCTTGAGCAATTTATGCTTCCATTTTTCCAGAATTTAATTATTGGGGGAATTGGTACGCACTAATTATAATAAGTTAAATTATTGTAGTATTCAAATTTATCCATGGTTATTCGCGATATCTGGTCTGGTGGCTTGTGATTTTCTTTATTACGTGCAACAAAGTCTAAAGTCCCATTCACTAAACCTTTTTCGGTCCACAAATAAGAACGTAACATTACTTTAGGTCCAAATGATAAAGTAAGACAGGGGCGTGCCAGCAGTATTCGGCGCCTGTGTGCAGAACTGCATTTGGCGCCCTACACCCCCCCAATCCAATCGCTTGTAAAAAAAACTTTAACCCCCCCCCCCAAAAAAAAAAAAACTATGACTATTTATAAATGTATAGTTGTTATTCTTTTGGAGTTTTTTGAACCAGAAAATTTATTGAATAAAATATGTCTTGTTTCTTTACAGTTCGTACTTTATTTCATTAAATAAATAAATTTCTGTTTCCAAACATGCTTAAATTACTTGAAAAATACAGAAGGATGGCAGCTATGTAAATAAAATTCGTAACACAGTAAAACCTGTGTAAATGAAAGTACTCTCGATCAAAATCCTACGTTACGGTAAAATTTCATTATCCCGGAGAAAGTAATTTAATGCAATAACAATATATTGCATCTAAAAGAAAGATGTTTGTTTTTACTTTGCATGTATTGACGATGGCTAAGAAAATCTACCGCACATAAAGATCTAAAAATTTGGATAAGGATTGATGATGGTAGATGCACCGTACACCTGACACTCAGTTTTTTTTTTAATCACCCGAAATATTAATTAAAAACCCTTAATGATCATCGCAAAATGGCGATCTTTTATTCCTCAACGAGATCATGCTTGTGTCCTACCCTAAGCAGTCCTTCCCACTGACCAAAAGCGTAACGTTTGATTTTTTCTGCATTTTGGGATTCCAGCAAATTGGGATATAGTGAGATCCTGGTAAAATTACAAATAAATAATAATAAATAAAGAAAACCGATTTCAATGGTATTTTTAATTCCTATTTCAAAAACCTTTTTATTTGGTAGCGATTCGCATCAGTTCTCATGTTTTTCATTTCTCTGAAGTTTCAAACGTAAAAAACAACAACAACAGCAACAACTGTTGATACAATCACGGTATTTTTCAGGTTCTAATAATTTTCAGGTGTGAAAATATTAATATTTATTGTTCAAAAAATTTTTTGAAGTCATTTAAGGATTCGCCAAACATTTTTTTCTCTCAGTGCAAATTATCTCAAGATATCGTTCCCCAATTAAGAAATATGTGATTTGAATATCATTTCGCGTTAATAAATAAAATAAAAAAATATGTATGAGGAATTGTGCGGATTTCCATTATTTATTTTATCAAGAATATTTTTTTTTTTGGTCAAAATTGAAAGTTTTATATCTAAATGTCAGAAAATAAATACAAATTGACAGTTAGCTTGATAAATCAGACAGAAACATGAATAGCACCGCCGATATACTCTATTGAAGGCAGTGGGAAATCAACTCGAGCTTCGATTGGATGGATTTTCATTTAAAAAGGAAAAATCATACAAATTCAAGATTATACACTGCTAGCAATATAATGTTCGTTCGAAAATATTTTTATTCAAAATTATAAAGTCAAATCAACATGTTGCTGAAGACATTGCCCTCCCCACACCCCATCTCTACATTCGTTTGGAAAAAATAACATTCAACAAGGGCGGATCTGGAGAGTCCTCAAGGGAGGAGGGCGATTTTAAAAATTCGGAGACTGGAAACTCATGCGCGGGTCGGAACTAATATTTTCACTGCGGGTCGGATTTGGGTCCGGTGAACTCCTATATTTTCAGAGGGTCGGGTTTGGGTCCGGTTGACTTCTATTTTTCAAGCGGGTCGCGTTTGGCTCCGGTTGACTTCAAATTTTTGAGCGGGTCGGGTTTGTTCCGGTTGACTTTTATTTTTCAAGCGGGTCGATTTTGGGTCCGGTTGACTTCTATTATTCAAGCGGGTCGGGTTTGGTTCCGGTTGATTTCTATTTTTTGCTGCTGGTCGTGTTAGCTAATCAGGGGCGTGCGAAGAGAAAACTGCGCCTGGGCAAAGTTTCAGTTTGCCTCCCCCCCCCTCCCCCAAACGACTTTTCTTGTGACAGGCCAAAAATGATGTTGATAGTATAAATTTGACGTCCTTTAAACTTCTGAACATGAGGCGACCGCCCCCTTCGCCCCCTACCCTTTCGCACCACGCTGTAACCAATGCTTTTTCTGTAAAAGCACGCTGTAACCAATGCTTTTCGTATTTGGGTCCGTTTGACTGCTACTTTTTACAGTTGGTCAGGTTAACTACTACTTTTTTTGCTACTTGCTGGGTTTTAGACCGGTTGATTACTATATTTTGCTGCTGGTCAAAAACAAAAGTAAATTTTTAAAAATTTATTTCGTAAGATTTCGCAAAACAAATATACAACATAAATATATTTTTTACGAATAACAAATAAGTAAGATGTCAGTCCAAATTGGGCTCGGGGTGAAGAATTGCACGAATCGCGTTGGCCCAATAATGCTTATCATACAGGCTGGGTCGGACACGGAACAGACGTTTAGCTTTTACTCAGGGCCGAGCCCCGACCTGGAAATTTTGATCAATACAGATAAGACATGAGTTCGGGCTCTTTTATCAGAATTAGGTCCCACCCGAGCTCGATTTTAAATTCGAGCCCGCCCAAACCCGAAACATTTTGCTTTATCAGAGCCCGAGCCCGATAACGAAACTATACAGCGGAAGAAAAAATGTATGATATATATTTTTTTTAATGTTAGGGGAAAAATTATAATTTTTAAACCACATTTTCCATAGAAATGTTACTTTTAAACGAAAATTTAAATTTAATATTATCAAAAGAAAAGTTTGGTATAAAATAAAAATGTACTTAATACATAAAAAAAATTGTCATATTTTGTCTCTTTTAATAAGAAAACATTATGGACATGTTAGTGAACTGTGTTTCATAAATAAATGCATGGAACTTGAAGAAATTATTGTCGATTATTTGTCGAATCGGACAACATTTACCAATTTTCTATGAAAAGTGCACATTTTTAACTATAACCATTTCATTCTTCATAACAATCTTTTGGGATAGGTGTGACCCAGACAATAATATTAAATTTATAAATTTAAATTCCAATGCTATTATAGGAATAGAGGAAACACCGCTCAATTGCTTTCTATCAGAATAATATGGAAAATAAATTTACTTACGACCAAAAGTGACATCGTAAATTTCAGAGTACAGCTTTAGTATCAGCAGAATTCACAAAAAAAGCAACAATTATTAAAATTATTTCCATATGAAAAGCGATTACGACCTGTGTACGCTGTGTACAATAGAAATCTAAATTATTCGCCAACCGCAAACTAAAATTGAAAGAAAATATCCTCTAAGTATTAAATGTCTAAATAATAATAAAATAAACAACTCTATTGCAAAATAACCAATGCTACAAACAAAAATCAAACTAAATTCATTATTCCCGCCTTTTCGTTGGCGCCAGACCATCGTCGGAAATGACAAAATAGGTCAGCAGAAGTTACTAATAATTTGCTTTTAAAATAGCATCGTTTGCTAAAATAGAAAAAAAAAAAAAAAAAAAAAACAATTTCTGCTTCCCCTTCATTCTAATCAAAATGTCAATATAGTGATTTGAAAAGTAATAAGTAATGTTTAAGCGGGGAAAAAGCTTATTTAATATTTTCTATTCATTGATAAGTAAAATTTAGAGGTTTCAGAAAAAATGAGTCCGAGTCCGAGCACTGTCTCATCTCTAATACAGACATTTAAAAAGAATGACTCCAGGCCGGACTCGACCAAGAAGAAAAACAAGTCTGGCCCGACCCAAATCGACAGAAAATAAAGATCAGGACACGGCCCGACTCAGAAGACCTGACCTAGCCCGACATTAGGGTGGGCGATTGCCCTTTCGCCATCTAGCCCCCCCCCCCCCCTCACACACACACACACACACACACACCTTAGATCCGCCATTGCCTAATTCATGAACTGGCGCGGCCCGGGTCGGGCCGCGCAGCGCCGACTTTGGGCTTCAGTCCAAGTCCTATTCCATGAAGATCTCTCATGTTGGTTTGAAACCTTTATGGGCCCAAGGGGGGGGGGGGCGATCGCCCCATCGACCCCCCCCTTAGAACCGCCATTGACATTCAATATTTTACTTTAGAAGGTTATTGTTTTTAAGGTTATTGTAATTGGCCTAGGTGATCCAAGGCGGTTGGTTAGTAGGACATAAAGTGCACGGGATTTTAAAACACTTTTTTCATAAATTTATATTTTTCCATTCATATTAACAGCCATCATTGTAGTTTCTAATTTATCTATGTCTAAATTGAACTTTTTTTGTTGTTGTTGTTGTTTTGCCATTTTAGTCTCTGTAACGTCTACGGTTATGTGTAATGCTAATAAGCAGTAGCGTAGCTATGTTTTTTGGCCCCCGGGGCCAGCAAGAAATTTTGCGCCCCCACCCCAATATAGATATATAAATATTTTTTCTCACAATTTGGCGCCCCTAGGCCTCGGCGCCCGGGGCGGACGCCTCCCTTGCCCCCCCCCCCCCTTAGCTATGCCACTGCTAATAAGTGCTCACATTTCAAAAATTCGATTTTATGTTCGGAAATGAAATGCACAAATCTTACAATCATTACACTAATTTATGCAGCATTTGAATAGACACGAGTGTACGCAGGGAGTGCAGGGAAATATAAATTAGATTTTTAAACAGAATTTCATTTGAATTTTTGGAATAGAAATTAATTTAGTGACCTTGGAATATTTTCCAGGGAGTCTCAAAATGTTTTAGGGTAAGCTGAGGCGCCCATAGAACCTAGGGTACCTGGACCTTGTTTGTAACCTTGTTGTACCGAAGGTTGAAGGAACACTAATAGCACCCCCTTAGCTACGGCACATGCATAGTCCCCAAGTTCTGGTTTTACATTTTTTCTTTATTCAGTATTCTCCAAGGCGTCCCGAAGGACGCCACGATCGCGCCCTTAGGTTTTCTTGGCACCCATTGGAATGTATCCTCTTATTTGCTATTAAGATTAAAAATCCTTTTTAAGGGATACATTTTTAAAAAATAAAAATATTTGAATAGTTTTCTTGTAATAGTTATCGATGACCTTAAATAAGTTTAAATTATTTAATGCTATTAATTTGTTATTCAGTGATTAAAGTTTCTATAGCTTCTTCATCTACAAAACTTTTGAAGATAGAATGCCCTCTGAAAATCTAATTTTAAATTTATTCTGAATTAAATTATTTTAAAATAGTTTCTGAATCATAGGGGACTTATAGCTATCAGCGTGAGATATACGCGCATCATATAAGACGTTTCTAACATATAAGTCTACCTCTATTCATGGACTGATATTGTAGGAGAAACTTTTACCAGTATTTCCGAATAGTAATTTTCTTCTTATTTATGATAAATTCTGAAGTAAAGTGACAATTGTTTCTTATAAATAATAATAAAAAAACAGGTGAAATTTAGCTCCTACGGTAATAAAACTGTATATTACGCTTTTCCACCGCAGTGAGATAATAGTGTTGCATATTTTCAGCTATGTGAATTACGGCGCCTTTCATTATTTATAACTATATGAGGTGCACCTCTGTTTTATAAAGGTTGGACAGGTCTTGTCTAAATGATTTATTAGAGGACTCATAAGTAGAATAAAATAAAATTTTAAAGAAAGAAATTAATATTTATAAATAATTTGTATAAGGTAAATCTACAAAAGATAACTCAGATGCTAAGAAAATATAATATTTTTTATATTAATATATTTTTTTTAACATTTGCTTCTCAACTGAAATCTTTAGGCGCCTTTACTGCTTCGGCGCCTGTGTGTGCCGCACACTTTGCACACTGGGTCGGAACGCCCCTGAAGTAAGAAATGATTAAAGTCAATTTGTCGTTTCTGAATCGGCCAGCTTTGCTTTAGTACATTTATAAAGAGCTTGAATCGAGGCAACAACTTCACGCTTCAATTCTTTTAATTTTTCATTTATATAACAAATTTAACAATTAATTTTATTTGTTTACAATTCTTTTGTTGCCACTTTACAAAAAAAGAAAAAAAAATCCACAATACAATTTTTTAAAATGTTTAAGTGTTATCTGTGCAAACGATTTTGCTGAATAATGAAAACATATTTCATTTATTAAATTAATCATCATTCTATCTATAATTACTTACTCCATGATTTATATATTTTTTTTCTGAAAATATACGCGTTTAATTTTTTATTTATTTGCTAAAATGCATCCGTATTGGAAATGCATGTAAAATAAATTAATTAAAATAATAAATTTTTTAACGTTTTACTGTAAAAAAAAAAATTATACTGTGCAAATCTACAGATCATAATTTATTTTTGTGTTTAATTTAAAGTTAAAATATTGAATAGTTTTTTTGTAAAGTGTACGACAAAATGTAATTTGAGTGGCCTAGTAGAGGATTCGCTTCGCTCATCCTAATCATTGAATTTCACTACTCACGTTAAAACAGAGAATTAATAGCATTTGTTATTATTTACAGGGACACACAAAAGAAATCGGTTACAGTGCTGTCTTTGCGTAATAATTGCGGGAGAGTACGTTTTAAAATTATGCGCTTTTAAATTTAACTAGTTTTTTGCATATTATTCATTATATATATATTCTATACCTCATATACAGAGCTGCATAAAATTATTCGCATACCATTCTCCTTAGTAGAGAAAATTGCTGAAGGGGAATTTTCAACTGAAACGTATGTATCTCTTAAATAAACTAAATTTTGGAATGCATGTTGTTAATAGATACAAATCTCTATATCATATGCAGGGCTGTTAAAAAAATTCGGATAATTTTCCGATTGTAGATGGGAACAGCTGAAATTCGGTTTTGCAATGCGTTATACATTTCCATATGATGAAATGAGACGTATAATTTTAATTTTTTAAACGGTCAGTTTTGATACATTATTCTGAATGCTTTGGAAAGTGCTTCATAATCTATGCTTGACGCATGATTTTTTTCTTTCTTGTTTATTCTTGAAAGAATTTTAATAGAATAAAAAATGCTCAATAATGTAATGCACAACATATGTACATGACTATAAAATGAAAACGTGTACTGTAAGTCTATTCGTAGAAGCCATCTAAAAAAAATCTCGGATGTCAGTTTGTTTTATAGTAACCTTCTCTGTTCTTCTTTTTTTAGGAAGCCATATCTTATAATGTGGAATTTCAGATTTTCCGCACGACTGAACGACTGATGCGCTCAGAAAACCAAAAAAATGTATTTAAAGCATCAGTTGTTTGATTCCAACTAATGTTACTTTTATTTGATTCGTCCACATCATTTTCAACAGAGCTAACATCTTTGAGGACTTCTGGGTTGATAATACTTTGAATGATAGTTTCCCAAATCAAAATTTTCTTGGTCGACTCATCAAAATCTGTTTCAACCCACTCTTTTATTTCTTCCTCGATTCACTTGTGATTCCTAAAGCAATGCCGGATTATCGAGCATACCGTACCTTAGGATGCCGGATTAGAGGATGTTTACTACTATACAACTTTTTTGTCTCACTATCACGCTTTTTATGACACGAGATCTGACAGCATTATCAGCGCCGTGCGAAAGGAGGGCTGTCGTCCCGGGCGCGGAAATTTAGGGGGCGCCAAATTTATACTACCAATGTCATTTTTTGGCCTATCACAAGAAAAAGTTGGGGGAGGGCGCAAATTGAAACTTTGCCCCGAGCGCAGATTTCTTTTCCCACGCCCCTGAACATAATAATCTGAGGAACCACAGTAAATGGATGCGTATGAAACATCTTGCGGCACACATGATGTCGAAACACTAACTTTATTTGAGGACCCCAGAAGCCAAGGGGTACAAGTGACAAAATTTCGATTTGGAGTAAATTGAGTTTAAAGATAATTGATGTTAAATTGGAACATCAATAACAATTGAGTGAATTAAAATAGGAAATTTCTGCTTGTTGCATTCTGGTCTTTGAACTCTTATTTCAATAACTGCTAAAAAATAAAGTACAATTTTCTTTAAATGTATAATTAATCAATATTTTTTGTTTTTCGAAAAAAATGGTTTGCCTCTATAACTCAGCATATAATAAGAAAATCACTTATATTTCTTTACCAGATATGAAAAAATCATATTTTTAGGTCGTCTGTGTACTTAGTTTTTTTTTTTTCAATTTTGTCACTTACACCCCTTGGCTTCTGGGGTCCTCATTTATATTTGCTTGCTTTGAGGTCACTTTGAAATTTTATTGACAAATTTTTGAATAGCTTATCAATAAATAAGTCAATAAAATAATGCATTTTTAACTCTTCACTACATGGTGTGCCACATATGGCACATACCTAAAAATACTATAATTCTCATTACGTGTCATGAATTTGGCAAATAAGAGTGTTTTAACGGATCAAGCACAGTTCAAAGAGACGCTTTCGAAGTTTTGTTACTTCCCTTCTTTCTTGAATATTGTCGCTGGAAAGTCCGTGAACTTTGGACACTTCCGAACTTTGGGTGTCCGAACTTTGTAATGTATTTCCAAATGTCGATTAGGAATAGGAAAGAATTATTTTCTATAATGTAATGTTTTTTTTTTTTTTTCGCTGTGATAAAATGTTAGAAGAGTCCTGAACCTATCATTACCAGGAATACATGCAAAATATAATAAAATAAATAGTATCTTTGTTTGAGTAAATGTTATTGCAAATTGGAAGTATGCCAAATTAGAAGATATAAAAATAAAAAAAAATGGAGCAAAACTATACTAATAAAAGAACAAAACGCTCTGTCTCTCTCTCTCTCTCTGTGTGTGTGTGTGTGTCTGTCTGTGTGTCTGCGATGGCTAGCAAAATCTATGGGACGTACGAAGCTCAAAATTTTTATGAGAGTAGCCCAATATCTCTCCTGATGCACCTGAGGCTCAGAATTTCAAAATTCTATTTATTAACTGAGTTATTAATTAAATTCCAAAGCTCACTCTCATAAAAAATCGCCTTTTTTCGCTTTTTTTCCCCTTTCATTTTCTTATGGTTGATCGGTTGCATAAAATTTTCGCAGAAATAATTAAAAAAGCTGAGGCAGACCTTTAAAATTCATAGATTGGCAAACTGTCAGTTTAAATGAGGATTTTTTTTTTTTTTTATCACAGCTACCATATGGTACGCATTTCCTCCATGGCTGTACGCCATGGAGGAAAAAGATGGGCGGAGGTGAAGTAATCCAAAAAAAAAAAAAGGTTTGCAATATGAAACCATTTATCGCTGAAATTTTAATGTCTCAAACAAAAGCACGAGGAAGGAATTTCGTATTAATAAGACGAATTGAAAGAAATGAATTACTGCTGAAGCATATTTTACGAAGAAATAGTAATTTTTAAAAATGTTTTTTTTCTATCATATTATTTTTTAAAATAAATGTTTGCTTTTAAAATAATTGAAATAAATGAAAATTAGAAATAATAAATGAAAATTAGAAATAATTAAATGTCAAATTAAAATTAAATAAAATATTGAAAACCTTTGATTTGAACTAAAAATTGTATTACTAAAAGTTTTCTTTTTTTTTTTTTCAGAACTTTTTAATACTTTATAACTTAGATGAAAAATGTTTATGATTTAACAACATATTAATAATTCCATATCAATATATAAAATATATTGATGAAAACATTCTTTTAAAAATCATGCATGAAAACTTAAATAATAAATATTAATCTAAAATCTAGATTTCAAAGTGCAGACGATTTTAAGACATTAACGAAAGAATGTTAAGTTTTCAAGCAAAATCTTAAATGATTCTTCTATATTGATATTTCAAAGTCATATGATAAAAATAATCAAATAATTCTTGCCTATGATTGATCTATTTGTATGTTGTATGCATTCCGATCGTGTATTACAGCCAATATTGGCACAAAACGTTATTTTTAAAAGAAATTTCAGTCATCTATTCAATAACAGTTTAGAAGGTAAAAAACAAAAACAAAGAAATGCGGGTTTAAACCAGTTTGAATTGATCGAAGTGTCAAAGCACATGGTTTTGTTGGTGCTTATTTCTTATTTGGACTTAATGTAGCGGATTTTAGAGTAACATTTATGGCATCACCCCAAGACATTATACTGCCACTCTATTAATTTCTTTTTACTCTATGGTTGTACGCAGATTTTTGGCATTTCGAACATTAGAATGTATGAGTCATTAGCTGTGTTGCAGTAAAGAAAAATTACGCAACACTTTTCTAGGAATTTATTTTTTTAATCATTGATTAAATTTAAATGTGTTCTATTCAATTTAAAATTTTAATATGGCTTTAATTTGTTTTTAAAACAAAAATAAAATAGCTGTTTGGAGTACAATTGTTTGAATCCGTAAACGATTCATACAACATAATAAATTATCAAATAGCAAAGTAAATTATTTATCAGAAATAGCCATAAAAAGAATAGAAGCAAATCTGATTATAACCTTAATGTTCAGGCTAATTTAAATATAAACCGATCCCAACCAGAAAAAAAACAGACCACACTCCGATCCGTGATAGACAAAATTTCCGTGGGTATAAACCCGACCCGTACCTAAAAATTCTCTTTGAAAAAAACTATGGATTTGATAACTGACCCGAAAAAAATCGGAATCCCGCAAAAATGTTAAAATGAAGCATAACCCCGATCCAAACAAGGAAAAATAATTTTCGTGGGCATGAAACCTCAGCCGAACCTAAATATTTTCTTAAAAAAAAAACCCGAAATATGACCCGAACGAAATCTGAAACCGATAAAAATATTCCAGAGAACTATAACCCGATCCCAGCAAGAGAAAATACTTTCCGTGGTCATAAACCCGACTCAAACCTAAAAAATTCCATTTGAAAAATCCTTAGCTTTGACCCAGACCATATCTAAATCTGACCAAAATATTCGAAAGAATCATAACTGGATTCGAGTAAGGCAAAATAATTTCCGTGGACATGAACCCGATACGAACCTAAAACTTCCATTCGAAAAAATACCTGAAATTTGAATCGAACCAAATCTGAATCTAACAAAACTATTCCAAAGAAACGCGACCGGATCCAAACAAGACAAAATATTTCCAAGGACATGAACTCAATCTGAACCCAAAAAATGTCTTTGAAAAAATCGCGAAATCTGAACTGAACGAAATCTGAACTTGGCAAAAATATTCCAGTGAAGCATGTCCTTATTCGAACAAGACAGAATAATTTCCGTGAACACGTAAAAAGACCCGAATGCAACAGTTATATTTGAAGAAAAACCCGAAATCTGAATTGAACCAAATCTGAACCCGACAAAATTATTCAAAAGAACTATAACCCAATCCAACCAAGACGAAATAATTTCCATGGACATAAACCCGACTCGATCCTAAAAAGTTCGAATTGAAAAATAACCTGAAATTTGACCCAAACCACATATGAATCCGACCAAAATATTCGAAAGAATCATGACTGGATTTGAGAATGACAAAATAATTTCCGTGGATATGAACGACATCCGAACCTAAAAATTCTATTTGAAAAAATACCTGAAATTTGAATCGAACCAAATCTGAATCTGATAAAAAATATTCCAAAGAACCGTAACCGGATCCGAATAAGACCAAAAAATTTCCATGCACATGAACCGAATCTGAACCTAAAAAATTTCTTTGAAAAAATCACGAAATCTGAACTGAACCAAATCTGAACTTGAAAAAAAAAAATACTCCAGTGAAGCATGCTCTTATTCGAACAAGGCAGAATAATTTCCGTGAACACGCAAGACAACCCGAATTCCTTGATTCCTTTAAATACAACATTAAAAGCGTATTAAAAAACTTCAAACAGTAATTTGTTTGAAAGATGCTTAACTATCAATTTTTAGTGTACGAATAAGAATTTAAATAAACTCCGCCCCTTTTCTTTGTGATAGTTTATAGAGGTGGAGCTTAAAAGCGAGATTTTAACCGAATTTCCAGACGGGAGTGGTGAGAAAGGGGGAAAAAATAGTATTCTGAGATAATAATCAATTATAACTCAATATGTCATTCATTTATTGAAAAAGGAAAAAGAAAATGTTCAATTAGAAATCTTTTCATTAATTATGTCTAAAAGTATCATGCTTTTGCGAGACATAGAGAGTCAGGAAATATGTTATATTAGAAAACTTCGCATTGTTAAACGAAGAATTTTTTTTTTTTTTTTTGAGTTAATGATTATGTTTATATATATATTTTTACGACAGCTCTTTAAATAAACTTACAATAATTATTTTAGAAGCATTCTAAATATGTTTAATCCAACTTAAAAAAATTATGTTATTCCGAATGTAGATATATATTTTTAAATTTAAACAAATTGATATTTTGTTTGTTTTATTTCATTCGATGCATACTTTTTATTTATTTATTTATTTCTAACCAGTTACAACTCATAAATATGCGTTAAAAGTAATGTATTTTCATAAAATCGACTATATTTTTAAAAAACCGCTTCCCTGAAACGTTAGGTGTCGGTCGCATTAAATTACAGTTTAAAAACTCAAATTCATTATTGCCACCACTTTTTCGAAAAAATAAAAAATATTCATCTTATTTAATGGCTAGTAAAAATGACACCAGAATAAAACCAATTACACTATTTTATAAAACTGATGGGAATCAAACAATTTTGAATAAAAGCCGTGAAGCTTGCAGTCCGTGAATGCGTGAATGTCTTGGGCGCGACGATTAAGTGGTTAATTGTTTTAAGAAAGATGATAAAATTTCATCATGTAGAAATATCAAAGTTTATTAGGATTTGATTCATTCAGACTGATGTTCTGAATCAAAAATTAAAAAATAAAATCAAACATCTAATAAAAACTAAAATACAATAAATTGATTTTATTGTGTGGTAATTTTGTGTTGTGTTTAGTTTTATTAAATATGAGATTTTAAACGTCTTTTTAATTTGAACATTTAAAGTTAAACCATTAAAAGTCATTCAAACAAGCAGTAAATATTACGTTATCTTTTATGCAACGATAATTCTATTACGCTAGCAGCGTATCTGGATCACCAGTAATTGAATAAGGCTTAAAATAGATTTAAGAAATCATAACATTAAAATAATTCTGGAGTCTGCAAACGAAAAACATCCAGTCGTTTAAAAAATCAAAAACACATTTATTCCACACAAAAACGAGAACTCTCAAAAAATTTAACTAAAAAAAAACCGAAATTGCCAAAATACAAAAACAAAACTTTTGCTTAATATTTACATTGAGTTAGAGTTACAGTGCGCGGGTGTAGATGCCATGAAATAAACAAACAAAATCTCTGAAGACATGACATCCTCCCACCTTAAGTTGTTGAAAGACAACTTAACTTACCAAACATTTAAAAATTTCAAAGAATAACACATACACAATAGACATTTCTAATATACTCACTAACACGAAAAATATATAAGATATATATACTGAAAGTCATATTTAAAGTTCAAAAATAAATTTGTTTACAAGTCCAGTTTTTGTGGTTTTTTAACAATTCTCCCACTTTTAGTTTTTAAAACATCATCTCTGAAAGTTTCATTGGAAATTTCAAGTGGGAAGATTCTTTGGACTGGTCGTAGAAGTTCTCCTTTTGCTGTTCTCAAACGCACTAATCTGTTAATACCATCCTTTCCAAGCAATAATTTAATAACAACACCTAAAGTCCAGTCATTACATTTTACAATATCACTTCCAATCAACACAACTTCCCCTAGCTTAATATCTCTTTCTTGTTTCTTGTTTTCATTTCTTTGAATTAAAAGTCCCAAATATTCCGATCTAAATCTTTTCCGAATATCAGTTATCAACTGTTGACGATATTTTATTCTTTTGTTGAGAACAACTTCATCCACTTGATCTAAATCCGGAACACCAATTTGCCTGAAATCTTGCAAAAATGAGTTAGGTGATAAAGGTATCTCAGTTCAGAATCCGTTTCTGATATATGACTAAGCGGTCGAGAATTTATAACAGACTCTGCATCACATAAAACGGTGACCATTTCTTCATAAGATAAAAAAGCCTTTCCGAGAACTTTTCTTAGGATCTGTTTCATTACTCCAACTAATCTTTCCCAGAAACCGCCCCACCAGGAGGCAGTGGGAGGGTTGAAAAGCCATTGTATTCTTCGTATACTACTAAATTGTGCAATCTCAGCCCAATTCACGGTTTTCAAATAATTTGATGGCAAAATTGCTTCCATTATCACAATACACAACTGATGGTCTTCCTCTTCTTGAGATGAATCTACTAAAACTTTGAAGAAAAGCTTCAGTAGTTAATGATGACAGAAGTTCAAGGTGCACAGCTCTGAAAACCGCACAGGTAAATATGCAAATCCAAGCTTTACTCCCCTCCTTTAAATACAGCGGTCCAGCTAAGTCAAAACCGATTATTTCAAAAACTGCAGCATCTTTTATTCTGTTTTCTGGAAGTGATGCAGAGGGGGTAGTCACATTTATTTTGGCGTGTCTTAAGCAAATAACACATTTTGATAATACTGCTCGAACAGTTTTTCTCGCATTCAGAATCCAATAATGTTCACGTAGAATATTTAAAATCATTTGTAATCCTGCATGTGAATTCTTTTTGTGTTCAGTCATTATCAGTCTCTCGACGACTGGATGATGGGATGGCAAAATGATAGGGTTCTTGAAATCTTCTGAATCCTTCCTATACGTTAATTTTGTCTTCACTCTAATTCCCTTTTCATCTTTGTATGTTGTTAAAGAATTAATTCTCTTTCTGTTGACTTCATGACTAAAATATTCCTCTTGTATCATCTTTACAATCTTTATTTCTGCTTCTTTTAGTTCCGCATAAGATAATTCACCCGTGATTCGAGAAGCGGAATTCCTACAGTTGAAAATGAATCTATTCATCCAAGCTGTCATTCGTAGCATTCGATCATAGCTTGAAAAATAATAGTAGTACCAACCTGAATCTTCGTTATAGTTTTTACTACTACTTTTATTTTCACATTGATTTAAAGAACACACAACTGGAAGATTCTTAGAAGTTGGATTTGTTTTTCTTTTTTCTTTCAAAATAGATGACTCGTCAAAAACAGGTTTGGTAACTGGCCAGTTTTCTTCAGTTTGTAGAAGCCATTTGGGCCCCTCCCACCATCTACTGCCTAAAAGTTGGTGAGCCGAACACCCTCTTGAAGGTAGGTCAGCAGGATGATGTACTCCTGGAAGATGCTTCCACGAAGTTGGATCAGTCAGTTCTCTTATCTCTCGAACTCTATTATTTACAAATACTGACCAAAGTTCTTCTCGCTGAATCCAACTTAATACTTTAGTGGAATCAGTCCAGTAGTGTTGCTTCACATTGTCCCACTGGAGTGCACTGAGTACAGATCTGCACAGTCGAGCTCCCACCGTTGCAGCCAGCAACTCAAGACGAGGAATAGTGATGGATTTTACTGGAGCAACTCTCGATTTGGCAGCCAAAAGATTTATATGAACAACACCAGAATATTCTATGCGAACAAAAACAGCTGCTGCGTATGCAAATTGGCTGGCATTACAAAACGTATGAATACTTAGATTATGTTGATCACTTATAACAGGAGAAAAACAGAGGCTTACAGACAAATTTTTTAAGGAACTTAAATCTTCAAACCATTTTAGAAATTCACGTTTCAAATTATCTTCAACTTCTCTATCCCACGGGATGTTGTCTCTCCACATCTTCTGTAACATTAATTTGGGAATTAACAGAAAAGGGCATAAAAATCAAATAGGATCAAAAACCCTATGTGTAATGGAAAGAATCACTCTCTTCGATACAATTTCGAATTTGTATGTTTTCATCCAATCCAAATTAATTTTCAGTTCATCTTTTTTACGATTCCAAATTAATACTAGAACCGAAGTAACTTGTTCTGGGTCATCATCTCCTGTGTACTTCCATCCTCTCAAGTTGAATTTTCCTTCAGCCAAGATATGATGACTCTCCTCGATGAAAGGTAATATTTCTGCTTCATTGTCCAAACTTGTAATTAAATCATCTACGTAAAAACTTCGCAGAAGTATGTCAACTGTTCTCTGACTATATTTCAAATTATTTCGATATTTTTTCAAATGACGTTCAAGCACAGCTTCTAAGAGAAAAGGGCTGCTTTTCACACCAAACACCACACGTGTATGCCGCATTATCTTTGGAACTACATTTTCTTTTCCATTCCACCAAAAAAATATTAGAAAATTCCTATCTTCCGGTTGCACACTTATTTGTAAAAAAGCTTTGTCTATATCGGCAACTATGCCATATTTATGTTCTCTAAACCTGAGAAGATTAGGGATTAGTTCCAATAAATTTGGTCCGGACTCTAAACACTGGTTGAGCGATGGAGAATCTCTAAGTCTGGCAGAGGCATCAAAAACAGGGCGTACTTTAGTTGTTCCATGTTGTTTTACAACAGGTCTGTGTGGCAAATAGTGTTCTTGCAGGGAAGATGGAGAGTCAACTGGATCATCTTCAATTATACCTAACGATTCCCATTCTTTGAACACATCATCATAAGCTGTAAACAAGTTTTCTTGATGCAATTTTTTCGTCGATGATTCTAATCGTTTCATAGCAATCTCTTTATTACTCGGTAAAGGCAAATGATTATCTTTCCAGGGTAGTGAAACTTCGTATCTTCCATCTGTATTGATTCGAACAGTTTCTTCGAAATGCAATTTAGTAAGATTTTCTTTTTCCCTTTTGTTTTTCATTTCAACTGGATCACTTATCCCTAAAACCTCTAAACTAAAAAGATCGGAAATAGTAGCTTCTCGTACAAACATCGAAATTACCGTCATAGCTGTATCTTCTTTTTTAGAACGCAATTCAGTTTTCCCCATGAGAGTCCATCCTAGATAGGTTTCCATGGCTACTAATCCACTGGATAGAACTCTTCTCTTTCCAGTAAACAGTCTACCAGCAACATCTGCTCCAACAAGAATATCAACTGGCCCAGAATTATTTTCGATGTCAAACATTTGTATATATTCATAGATTGCAATTCTTCAATCCACGGTCCGTACGAAACAGAAGGAACATCATTGCAAATAATATCCTGATCAACTACGTCAAAATTACAATTAAAACTTCCATCTAAGTTTCCTAGTTCAATTTTGTATACGTTATGAAACTTCTCGTTGATCTTTTCTCCTCCAAAAAGTGCATGCGACAAATGTTGCTGTCGTAAAGGTGCTAATCCTAAAACGGATACTATTTCTTTTCTAATATAAGACTTTTGCGATCCCGAATCATACATAGCTCTTACGATTAAATTACAATTTTTACCTTTTATTTTAACTTTCAAAGTCTGCAGCAAAACTTGTGGCGCTTTCGAAATACTCGCCAAATTTAGTGATTTATCCTGCTCTTTAACCTCTTTTTCCACATTATTTGATGCAGGTTTATTTACCTTTTTATTTGACTCGGTGCACATAACTGCATAATGCTTCTTATTGCAGATCATGCATTTCACAAATCACCTACATTTTCCTACCCTATGTCCGACTTTTAAACATTTGAAACAATAACCTTTATCTTTTAAAATCTTTAATTTTTCATTATAAGACATTTTTTGAGCCTTAAAGCAATTACAATGGTTCATGTTTTCCGCTACAGAAAACGCAAAGTTTTTCTGCACCATCTGAAGAGCTCAACAAACTAGCCGACGTAAATATTTTGTCTTTCTTTAATTTGCTTCCACTTTTATATGACGTTGCATCCGTCAAACCGAAACCTGTCATAGCCAAATTAATCCGCTCTTCTGATTCAACTTCAGTTTTCAAAAATTTTAATAAAGCATCTAATCTCTTTTTGGAATCATCGCCAGAATCAAAATTCAAACCTCGCTGAAAAGCCCTAAGCAAATCCTCTGGCATGCAAGACTCAACTAAAGGATAAAGTAAACATGCACATTCGGCAGTTGTAACATCAAGCGTTTCAAGTGCACGAATTTGGGTTTCTAGATTATCATACAATGCACATAAATTATTCGAGGAAAAATTTGAATTGGCATTTTTAAAAACTAATTTCAATAATTCTCTTAAATAAACCTCTACTTGTAAATCATGGCGACCAAAACGACTTTTCAAACAGTCAATTGCTTTTGGATAGTTCTCGCCAATTGGCGGAAAGCTTTCAATCACTTCTCTAGCACGAGACCCTTCAACTGTAGACTGTAACAAATATTGAAATTTATGTGAATCTTCAATACTAGAATCAACATGAATTTTTTCAAATTGGCTCCATAAATAAAGCCATTCTTTAATATCGTCATCAAATTTTCGTAATTCTAATTTAGGCAATTTAAACTTACTTTTATCAACAGTAATATTTTCGACAGTATTAATTACAACAGAGTCATCATTAGTTGAATTTAAAACACTACTCACATTTTGTTGACCGTTGATTATTCTTCTTGCTTTCGTTTGAATTCGTATAGCTTTATCCCGAAAATCTTCTACAACTTCAAATTCTGCATCAAATTCTTTATCGGGCAGAAGTTCAAGAATATTTGAATGGGTTTTTTCTAAGCGATCAGCTTTCCCTTTAAAAACATTCAGTTCTGCTTCCAGTTCGCAAATATCAACACTTTCTAAGGCTATTAGCTCTTCTACTTTATTATAAGCTTTCGTAAAAGAGGCTCTTTCACCTTTTCTCAATTTCTTAAGATCTTCAATATTAGCCATTTTTACAATCACCGGTCCCGCCGAGGGTACCAAAAAATATATTACGTTATCTTTTATGCAACGATAATTCTATTACGCTAGCAGCGTATCTGGATCACCAGTAATTGAATAAGGCTTAAAATAGATTTAAGAAATCATAACATTAAAATAATTCTGGAGTCTGCAAACGAAAAACATCCAGTCGTTTAAAAAATCAAAAACACATTTATTCCACACAAAAACAAGAACTCTCAAAAAATTTAACTAAAAAAAAAAACGAAATCGCCAAAATACAAAAACAAAACTTTTGCTTAATATTTACATTGAGTTAGAGTTACAGTGCGCGGGTGTAGATGCCATGAAATAAACAAACAAAATCTCTGAAGACATGACAGTAAATAAACACAGATCTCAAAAACTATTGAAAACGATCAAAACATCTTATAAAACAGAAGAAGAAAGAATAGAAATAGACATCTATCTCGATTCTATTCGGAAATGCGTAAAGCGTTACGAAAAATATCACTCCCACCGTTAAAATTGAGGAGAATGTTTGGGAAGGGTATATATAGCTGTGAAGAGGTAGATAAAAGTGGAAGCGTAGGTTTCAGGCACATCTGCTCATGATCGCTGGTATTTTAGCCGATCTGATCAGAACAGTGTCGATTCTCTCGTTCAAACTCGAACCGTCCTGCACCTCGGTGTAGTTGAGGGTTCCTAATACGCCGAACTGCTGGTACGCTGGCAGCTCGGCGGTGGGTATATTTGGCCTCTAAATTCGCTCTTTCGTAAGGTTGGAGGGGGCTGGCTGTGTTAGAATCCAAACGCTTCCTTAGTGAGGCACTGCCCGGTGCAGTACGCCCTTTTTTTGTATTCCTTAGAGACCTTGTTTATTTTATTAAAGTGGTCCAGAACACGAAATTACGATAAATACATTTTAAATTTGAATCATTATTATTTTTAATTAATTTTCATCTGGTTTTCTTAGAGGAGGTAATAAGGGTTATTTTTTGACTAATTTTTTCTGTGTACTGTTTGTTTTCAAATGACATGTCTTTTTTTATTTTAGTTATTAAAATAGTTCTAAAATATTATATTTAATGTAATTTAAATGTTAAAATCTCACTCACAGTTAGTATATAAAATTATAAAGTACCTATTTTAGAAATAGTATGCAACTGGAAAAGAGAGAGAAATTTAAGAACATTATGCAGGAAAAATTAGTTTAAAATACTATTAATTAACCGAGCAGATAATTTAAAAATATTCATTAGATGGTTTTAACATTATCGAAAGAAATTTGAGATCTCGCGGATTAACAATTTTTAACAGACATATTTATTTAATTTCAGCCACGTTTAAAGGTCAACATAATCTCGTGTTTTTTGAAGGGCATACCTTTTTCATTACTGGATGTAAGATAAATATTATTTCATGTGTCTGCATTACATAAAAAACTTACTGCCCGAATTAAAATTCATTATTCCAATATTTTCAATTTATGTGATTTTTTCATTTTATGAATGCGTATTTTATTGCACAAATTTTATGAATTTAAGTTGATTTCTACTCAGCAAATTTTCTTCATAACGAAGTGTTTAACTGTTAACGATGCGACTTCGTTAAATGGAAGTTTCACTGTACATATATTGTGAAATTAGTCGTCAGGGGCGTCCGAAGAGAAATTGCGCCCGGGGCAAAGTTAGAATTTAGCGCCCCCTACCCCCAACTTTTTTTGTGACAGGCCAAAAATGACGTTTATAGTATAAATTTGGCGCCCCCTAAATTTCTACGCCCGGGGCGACCTTCCCCCCCCCCTTTCGCACGGCGCTGTTAGTCGTCCTGAGATATTAGGTTTTAACCTAAAAATCTGTATAGATCCCGCAACAAATGGAACGCTTTTGAAAGGCATATCTTTTTCATTACTGGATGTGGATGTAAGATAAATATTATTTCATATGTCTGCATTGCATAAAAAAGTTACTGCCCGATTTAAAATGGATTACTCCAATGCTTTCAATTTATGTGATTTTTTTCATTTTATGAATGCGCATTTTATTTTACATATTTATAATGCATATCCATTTTTCATTAAGGTATAACGTTAAATAATCTTTCGCAGGATATCCGTAAACTGTGGAATTTTAAATTGAATTTTAAGCCGTGACAGCCAATTGCACCCTCGTCATGACGGCTTTTTAAAATTGGCAAATCCTAAAAATTTGCATAAAATGCTCAATTTCTTGAATGATTGTTTGATTTTATAAGAAAATGCAATCATCTTCAATTTCTTGGTGCTTGAATAAAATGTATATATTTTTAGAAATATTAATGCAACTTTTTTGTTACGAATAAAAATAACTTCCCAAAAGTATGAGAAATATAACCATTTCGGATATGAGGACAGTCTTCAATATAAAAAGTGCTTATTAAGAGAAGTGACCCAATCCCCCCCCCCCAAAAAAAAATGGAGTCGTTGGGACTTTGCTAGATGGAAGTTTCACTGTACATGCATTGTGAAATTAGTCGTCATGAGTTAGGTTTTAACCTAAAAATCCAGATAGATCCCACAAAAACTGGTATACCTCCAAATCGAATACAGATTGTTAAGCAGGCTGTTTAAAAATAAGAGATTGTTTCAAACAAACTAAGGCAAATAATATTCTTTATCTGATAAATATGGCGCGTAAAGCGTTTCTTATCTAATAAACTAACAGATGTGCGCCCGAGTTACATAATAATCAATCAAACATGTTTGTGTGTTTTCCATCAAACAAAATTCTAGAGACGTTTACATCACCACGCAACAGACGTCTTTATCTGGGCGGATATGATATAATAACCAAGTTACGTTAGTTAAAAAAAAGATAGATAAATATAAAGTAAAATATTTTTTTAAAAGACTCTTTTATACGCATTTAATGTCCACCGTAAAATAACGTCTCGTTGTTTGACTACATTTTGTGTTTTTCCCGTTAGAATACATTAATATTATGATATGGGCACTTAACTCGATTATGAAAAAATCATTGCCTTTCTTTTCTTTTTTTCTTCTTCTTCTTTTTCTTCTTCTTTTTTTACGTTTGGTAGAAAGCGCAAACAAGTGAATTTATTAGAAAAAAATATAAATTTTGCCCTGTTTCTTTTTGGAGACAGGGCAAGAGGAAAGAAAAGAAAAAAGAAACTTTACCTAAATTATTCATTTAGGAATTCTCAATTGATTTCTTCACGACAATACTAAAATAAATAATTTTAAATTATTAATTGATAAAAGCGCTTTTTTATATAGATACTAGTATTAAAAAATGCTCTGACGAGCACCAAAAAAGGTTAATATGTTTTTAAGTATGAAAAAGGGTTTGACAAGTGCTTCTGTTAATTACTGAGCATGAGGAAGGACAAGGGATTCCTTCTTGGCTACAACTCACTTCAATGCCAACTTTGAAAAAATCATATTTGCGCTTTTTCCGTGAAAACAAATTAGTCGCAGTTACTATAAAAATGTATAGTGTAAAGACATAACCAGTAAAGATACAGCTTAATTAGACATAAATGTAAGGGAAGACGACATAGTGCCAAAAACCTAGTTCCTGTAGGTATCACATTCATGCACTGCACCAAGCATGCCCTAAGTGTATAATTGCACAGAAAATTGATTTGTAGTATAGTGCAGAGTGAACTGTGCAGTTAACATCAGGGATGTAGTGCAGGTTATACGCCGTATACCTTCTGGACTTTTTAATAGAACACCATATACCCTCTGTTTCTCAAGAAAGCTTATAGTATACACATTCTAGGGTATCCTTCTGCTTAGAGCATATATCCTATGTTATTTTTACGACTACACTCCTGGTTAACATCTAAAGCTCGATGGGAAGTTCTACTAAAGAACCGCAAATTTCTTTTATATGGAAAAAGCGCAAATATGATTTTTTCAAAGTTGGCATTGAAGTGAGTTGTAGCCAAGAAGGAATCCCTTGTCCTTCCTCATGCTCAGTAATTAACAGAAGCACTTGTCAAACCCTTTTTCATACTTAAAAACATATTAACCTTTTTTGGTGCTCGTCAGAGCATTTTTTAATACTAGTCATTTAATTTTTTTGATAATAACTGAAGATTTTCTAATATCTTAAAAAGAAAAATAATTGCTGCTGTCAAAATTTATAAAATGATAACAACAGCATAAAATTTTGATGTATCAGAATAATTATAAAAATCATTGCATTGCTATATAAAATGCATGATATGAAAAATAATCCACGGATTTGAACGAGAAAAGTACAGAACTTTATTAAAAGAATTAAAAGACATACCAATTAAATACATTCAACTTAATTTCTCAAATGAAACATTCACAACTAGAAAAATTCTAGAAATTGAATAACAATTAATATAAGAATATTCCCGAAGGAATAATAATTTAACACAAAAGCATTTCTAAACAAAACGAACTTACATCCGACGGGATTTGAACTCTCTATCCGCTGCTGAGCAGCCAAATGCCTTACCTCGAGAGTCCTAGTTTAACACCAGAGATGTTGCAAATTTTGCTATAGTACCTATATAAATACCAGCATAAGTCTTGTGACTGTCATCAACAGCTCCGATCTGATTGTTTTATTTTTTATATGCCCGACGGCTATTTTCCTACTTTTATTTTAGCTACTCGAAACAATCGCCAAATAGGTTTCCTTCGCCATAATTTCATTTTAAATATAAAGCTGTCACTAGCTTTATTTAAAATACAAGACTTTCATTAAAAAACACATAAATTAAAAATACATATATCAGATACATTTAACTTGCACGTTTTTCTTTCATTTTATTAAAAATACTATAAGTAAATATATAACTACTTAATTTATCCCGTCGACCAAAGAACGATAGACAAACTGTAAGATTATATGCCAATAATGGATGAACATAAATGTTACACTTCCTTGACATTAAACCCGCTACACTTGTTTTGTTAAGTGATCAAATGATTTTAAATTTATTCGTTCTTTTGTTATTTAATATAAATTTTATGGCAATAAGCTCTGTGCCAATAAGCTGCCAATGACTCTCGAGGTAAGGCATTTGGCTGCTCAGCAGCGG
Source organism: Maratus speculifer (assembly GCA_964019185.1). NCBI lineage: Eukaryota > Metazoa > Arthropoda > Arachnida > Araneae > Salticidae > Maratus > Maratus speculifer. The sequence continues at coordinate 297,677,681 of OZ025297.1, read as the reverse complement.
ATAGAGAGTTCAAATCCCGTCGGATGTAAGTTCGTTTTGTTTAGAAATGCTTTTGTGTTAAATTATTATTCCTTCGGGAATATTCTTATATTAAGGTAAGTGTACCAGTAGTGGGCCACGTACCTATAGTGGGCCACCAGTTTGCAAAGTTGAAAAACAAGTTTTCTAGTCACCCCTGTCAGATAACAAACTAACTGATGTTTGGCTGGAACCCTTATCTGTTATCAGACAAAGGGACAACTTCAGTATTCTGATAGTCTTTGAGTTGGAAGGTTGTTTTTCTTCCAGTCTCAAAATACAAGGATTTTGTGGCTCATTCTTACTGCTTTCCTTAAGAGGTAAGTTTTCATTCAATATTTTTTTCTTTAAAAGTATATAGTATTTTATATTAAAATGTCACATTTCGAATACACTGAATAAATGAATACTTTATTCCTTATGCTTAAAAGGTATAAAACTAACATATTATTAAGTTTGGGGGGTGGTCCACTTCTGGGTCATTAAATTTCAATTTGTTCCAGTAGTGGGCCACCTGGCCCACTACTGGTACACCTGGCCCACTACTGGTACACACTTCTGAATCATTAAACTTTAGTTTGTTCCAGTAGTGGGCTAGATGGCCCACTACTGGTGCACACGTGACCCACTACTGGAACAACCAAGAACAACTGGAAAAACCATGATTTTCCTGATATGTTTGTAGTATTTTATGTATATTTTATTATATATATTTATTATATTGCAGGATAATGGAGAAAAGAAAGGCGCAAAATTATACAGAAGAACAACTAAAAAGTGCAATTGCGGATGTGGAGAAAGGAAAGAGTGTCCGTTCTGTAGCCAAGCAGTATAATATTGCAAAAACAACTTTGCAAAGGAAATTGAAAGGAGGAGTCAAATTAGCTACACAAAAAGACTCAAGTACATTGTTTACTAACGACCAGGAAGACAACATTGTTTTGTGGATTAAAAGCATGGCCAATAAAGGATTTCCTATTACAAAAGAAATACTCATGACTAACGTAATAAAATGGGCCAAAGAGCATAAAATCACTTTCCCTGGAGAAAATAGTCTTCCTGGGCGAAAATGGTATGAGAGTTTTTAAAACGCCATCCTGACATTAAACTGCGTACCAGCCAAAATTGAAGTGTCACAGAAGAGTATAAATGATTGGTTTCTAGAGGTTTAGACTTGTTTAAAAAACAAACAAAAAAAATGGACAATGTCTTGTGTAACCCCCAGAGGGTTTTCAATTGTGATGAGACAGATTTTTTTTTTAAATCCATAGCCAGGAAAAGTTCTTGTTGAAAGAGCATCAAAAAAAGTGTATACTACTGCTGGAGCTGATGAGAAACTTAATTTCACTGTTCTTTTAACAGCCAATGCAGCTGATGAACTTGCACCACCAATGATCGTTTATAGGTAAACAGGTCTAAAATCATAAATCTAGTAAATTAAACCTTGAAATTGTTAAATATGTTTTATATCCTAATTTTTTGTCTTTCCAATTTTTAGGTATGATAGGATCCCTCAACAAATTGCAAAGGCCATGCCTTCTGATTGAGCTATAGGAAAGTCGGAAAGTGGACAAAGAAACATTTTATGAGTATGTGAGAAATTTTTTTGAGCCATATTTAAATAAGCATAACATAGAGAAACCTGTACTGTTATTTATGTATGGACACACTTCTCACATATTTATAAACCTAAGCACCTTTGCTCCCAAATGCCACACACCTGATGCAACCTATAGGCGTTGCTGTTTTCCATATTCTTAAAAGCGCTTGGCGGCAGGATGTAGTGAACTTCAGAATAACCCATGAAGGCAAACAACTACAGAAACATGAATTTCCACCAGTTCTAAAGTCATCTTTAGATCGTTTAACTCCTGCAACAATTGTCAGTGGATTCCGTACATGTGGACTGGTTCCATGGGATCCAAAGAAAGAAATTGTTGAATCCAAAGTAACATCAAAGAAAGTGGTAATATCACCAATAAAGGAAAGAAAAATGGCTTCTTTTTTGGATATTTTCGAAGAAAAAATTGAAGAAGAAAAAATGAAATCTTTCTTAGAAAATAAAGGTGAATGGAAAGGCCCTGTGGAGTAAACAGATCTTTATTACTTATGGATGGAGACGAAGTAGACATTGAACAAGTAACCAGTTTTCCAGGTAAACTATCACAAATTAATTTTGGTATTAAGCATTTAAAATTGGTATTTTTTTTTACTATTATTTATAATTTTTTTCTATTTATTTATTAAACATTTTACTTCTTATAGAGTACATCACTCATATCTATTAAGGCGGCATGCAATGCAGAATCAATTGACACTGTTGAATATGCTGATGCTGAAGTGGATATTCCAGAAGGATCAACCGGGCCAGTTGCTGGACCATATAAAAATGTACCATCTCCCTTCAAAAGAGTTCTTTTCTGGCCAGAAAGAGAAGATAAAACAAAGAAAAGGAGAAAGCGAGAGAAACTTCCTGCAGTTGTGACTTCTCCTCAAAAGCTCCAATATTTTAAAAAGAGAGAAGATATTAAAAATGCTAAAGCTGCAGAAAAAAGAAAAGAAAAAAGGAAAAAGAAAAAGAAAAATTCAATAGGAAGAGTTGAAGAAAATATCCAATGAAAAAAAAAGAGAGCCAATAAAATGGCTGTAAAAGAAAAATAAATGCAGTTAAATTTAAATCCCTCTCGCATTAGTTTTTTCTTTTTTCTTTTTTTGCAAATATAATATAAATATAATATAGTTTTGCAATCATTTCAACATTTAATTACCCTTTTTATTATGAATATCTTATTATTTATCACTACTGCAAATTAACAAATAGGGCAGATATACTTTTTTAAGTTATAAAATATTACAGACTGTTCGAAAAAAAAACTAAAGAGAAGCTGAAATTAGTTTACGTAATCATCAAAATTTCCGAATATGATTTCATTATTGTGTATATTTAAGTATAGATATGTAAAAAATGTTTATAACTGTGGTGGTTACTCGATAACCCCCCCATATTTTTATTTTAATTCAATTGTATTAACTATTTTATTTCCTATCATCTCCTTTTTATTGATGTTCTCAATTTAAATATTATTTCGATTTCGTTTCTTTTGATACCGTCGCCTGTAAATTTTTCTTCCTTACGTAGCTTATCGAATGTTCTAAACCGGTAAAATCTTGTTTGAATTCATTCCTTCCGGTTTAAAAAGTTTCTAGAATTATCTCGATCGTTCTATGGGTGGTATTTCCGGTTAATCTGGCACTCCCCTTGGCCTATCAAATTAAATTCCGCAGGTGACGTGGTTTAGGCAGTTAAGTGCCTGTTAAGGGTCTTTTGCTGGCCTTCATCCAACGCAATGTCCTTTACCCATTATTACGATCACCTAACCTATATTTGAGATGAAACAAAAAATAAGTGTTCTCATCTTCTTCCCACCAAAACACAACAGTAACTATTTCCTTTGATGCCCTGACCAACGCGTGACCATCTATTTCCTGCAGTGATCAATATTTTATATTTATATTTTATTGAGTGTGGTGTAATAAATGAATGCATAATATATTTTGATTTTATGCTGAAATAATATTTTTTTTTTGGAGCAGTAGATTGTATATGACATAATTTATTGATATATTTTTCTTGCCATGATATAATTTATAACTAATATATATATTATTTAACGAAGGTGCTGGTAAATATAATTGATTATGCTAATATAAATTATTCTCTTGTCATAAATATAAGAACATATGTTTTGAGCCATATGATATATATATTTACATAAAAATTTTTGGGCCATGTTCTTTTGATCTGCTGATAAGAAAGATATGTTGGTATTTTTCTCCTCTTCGTCATATAATTATTCTTCTTCTTAATATATAAAAATGATGTATAACGTAAATGAAATTCGTTAATATTTTGAATAATGGGTTAATTTATATTTTATTTATTATAAGACCAGTCTATAACCAAATTTAACCTGTCATTTATTGAGCTCTCAGTTTAATTATCTCATCATGCCTCCCAAGTCCAAATTAAATATTGCAATACAGCCATTCGACGGCAACCCACAGAATGTGGAATTCTTCTTTGATCAATTATCTGATATACAAGAGTTAAATAATTTTTCTGATAAAGAACTTTTTGTTCTCTTCAAATCGAAACTTGAAGGCAGTGCCTTACTCTTCTTTCTTGAAACTCAGTCTCAGTTCAAGAACTATAATTTCCATGACATTCGAAAAGCTTTTATAGACTATTTCTTACCCTCAAAAAAGACTGTTTCTCTCAAATCCTTGCAGAATTTAAGCTTAGATTCAAATGAATCAGTCAAAAATTTTGCATTTCGGCTGGATAAACAACTTCGGCTTGCATACCCTAAATTGGATCCTCCTGCTCTTAATTCATTAAAATTCACTCATCTTCTTGAGGCCTTGCCGAAACAAATTAAGCGAAAAATTCTAGAAGAAAATATTTCATCTTTTGATTCAGCTCTTGAACGAGCAAATTTTCTTCAGGATATATATGACCCTCCCCCTAAAAAATCTTACGAGAATTATAATCAAGCCTATTGTTTGGATACTGAAAAAGTCCATGATAATTCTATGGCTTCTAATAATGTCCTTCATAAGACTCCTATAAAACATACGAAGGATAAAATTTATGTCAATTCTCAAACTACCTTCTCACCTTTACAAACTCAAAAAGACTATTCTCATGCTTCTCGTAATTTTAAAAGAAAAGCTAAAACATATTCTCCTTCTCCAAATAGACAAGAGGCTACAGATAAACGTAAAAATAATTTTCGTCAACATAATTTTTATCGGAAACGTCCTTATCATCAACCCACCTTCGACAAATTTTCTCACAAAAAAAACTCTGCATCCTTTTATCACAAACGAGATGTTGTGCAATGTGCGTTCTGTGGAAAATTCAATCATCGTATGGATACATGCTACAAATTTAAAAATATTATCAATGCTTCTAATCAAAACTCTTCATCTCAATTTTCGTCTAACTCTCACAGAAGGAAAAACCACACCTCTTCTTCTGAAAATAAAAACAACGTTTATAATTTAAACAAATAAGGGAGACTGGTTCTACTGACCGCCTTCTCTCCCGTAATTCTCATTCAGGGTCAGTACACTTTAGTAACAAACACAAACAACAATTTGACAAAAGCTCTTCAGTCACTTTAGTATCCTCCACAGCTGTCCAAACTTCCCCTGTGGCACCTAAATTTAACAAATATTCATGTTCCTATAATTCTTTGACATCCAAACAAAATTTTGAAATTGATGATGATGTACAAGAAAGACATGTCATATGCAGCTCCTTCAATAACTCTTATGTTCTTCCATGCATCCTGATAAACATTCAACATAATGAAATCTCAACGTTAATTGATACGGGATCAAGTTTGTCCCTTTTGGATCAAGAATGCTTTAATAGCATTAAATCCAGGCTTCACTACAAATTCTTACCCAGAAATGTATCTGTATCTACTATAAATTCTAAAGTTTTTTTCAAAGGATGCATAGAGATTGCATTTAAAATCGATAAATTCTTTTTTCATCATGTCTTTTACCTTACAAAGATACAAAATGTCCATTTTCAAGCCATACTTGGATTTGAGTTTATCAATAAACATTCTATAACCATTTCACCAAGCTTTAAGTCTATCTTGATTAAGGACAAACATATTCCTTTTCACAGTTATAACGAATCTCCTACTTGCTATTTCATGAATTCTGAATATACTTATGATAATTCAAATGTGCCATATTCTTTAGATGCACACAAAATGCCTTGTTATGAAGATTCTATATCAAATAATCCAAATAGTGGTATTTATACTGATGATATAGGTGCAAATTATGGTGACACAAATTTACAATTAGTCAACAATTATACAACCTATCCTTACAATTACAATTTTCAAAATAGTGGTTTGTTTACAAGTAATGTTGCTTATACTGCTATGAATTTTCACAATCCTTATATTGATGGTAATTTTAATTATTTGTCTAACTATTTTCCAACTGATTATGATAATGTTGTGAACTATTTATCTACTGATAATAATATGCCTGACAAAAATTTTCCATCTGAAAATACTAATGATGGTAGTTATGTTGGTGAAAAGCAAACTCATTTAAATATTGGTAATAAAATTTTGGTGAATTCCAATATGGTACAATTACTCAATAGAGAATTAATCCCTCCTAATTCCTTTGTTTATTTACATGTTAAGTACTTGAACCCTCCATCTGAATATTTTATTTTCAAACCCAATTTAAAAAATAAAGGTCTTGTGTTACATGAATCATTGCATTCCAAATCTTCAATTCAAAATGATTTATTTTTGGTTGTATGTCAGAATATATCAAAGCTAGATATTCATTTAAATAAAAATTCAATTATTGGCGAATGTATTAATGTAGATGAGAAAGACATTGAGGAATACTCTTTTGATTTAGACTTTGAAAATGAATATTGCAATTTAATTTTACCGTCTGAAGAGGTTAAGAGAAAACGTATTCAAGAACTGTCTCCAAATGACTTTAATCTAAAACACTTACCTCCTCATGAAAAAGAACCTTTAACAAAATTATTGTGTAGTAAAGCTCTAGCTTTTTCAAAATCTCTTGACACTTTAGGTCATACCGACCTGGTTAATCCTCAATTTACAATGCTAAATTCCCATCCAGTCAAAACCTTACCTTTTCCTGTGCCACAGGCACTCGAGCAAGAAGCTCTTGACCAAATTAATCAAATGCTTAATGCTGGCATTATTGAGAGATCAAATTCATCTAGGGCGTGTCCCATGCTTCTTGTTAAAAAGAAGAGAACTGATATGTCAAAACCTCAAAAGTATCGTTTGGCTCTAGATTTAAGATTGCTAAATTCTATTATAATTCCATCTTCATATCCTCTTCCTAGAATTCAAAATCTATTGGTGCAATTATCAAAATTTAAGTATTATACTACTCTTGATTTGCCCTCTGCATACTGGCAGATCGCTGTACCTAAAGAAATGCAAGATAAGCTCAGTTTTACTACTCCATGGGGAATTTTTACCTACCTGCGTCTCGTATTTGGCTTAAAGACAGCTGCAAGCACCTTTCAACAATTAATTGACTCAGTTATTCAATTATCTCAAATTGATTCGTGTTATGCATATCAAGACGATATTGTAGTTGGCGCTAATTTATTTGAAGAAATGACCATGAAACTCACAAAGCTATTAGACACTCTTATTGCTAATAACATTACTCTGTCTCCTGAAAAATGTGCCTTTATGCAAACTAGTATTAACTTTTTAGGCTTCCAACTCACAGATCATAAAATTCTTCCTATTACAAGTAACATTTTAAAAATTACTTCCTTTCCAAAGCCTAAAACCAAGAGGCAAACAAAAAGTTTTATAGGTTTATGTTCATTTTATAGGTCAATTATACCTAATTTTGCTAAATTGATTACTCCTCTCATCGAAGTCACCAAACCTAAAAATAAATTTTCTTGGAAATCTGAACAAGAAAATGCATTTAAAAAATTACAAGACATATTCTTTCAGAAACCTATGCTCAATCTTCCTAAGTGGAATGAAACCTTCTATGTTAATACAGATGCGTCAAAGACAGCAATATCAGCTGTTCTTATGCAGAAATTTGATGGTGAACTTAGACCAATCTCCTATTATTCCAAAACTCTATCTCAGTCAGAAAGACAGTACCCTGCCATCAAATTGGAACTTTATGCCATTTACAAAGGCATAACAGCTTTTAAATATTATATTTTTGGTCGACCCTTTATTCTATTATCCGACGCCAAACCTCTTAATAATTATAAAAAGGCTACATCACCAGCTGATATCACTACTCGATGGATGTTAGAACTATCAGAATACTCGTACACATTCCAACATGTCCCAGGCAAAGAAAATGTGTTAGCAGATTTTCTGAGTAGAACTCCTCACATTCCTACTGAAGATCTCCATAATAATCCAGATCTTATTTCTACACAAGAACCACTACCGATTGTTGATAATCAGAAAGATTTACATAATGAAATTCCTCACTTTCCATGTGGTTTAGTTGACAAATTGCACCACACATGTCATCTTCAAAGTGACTCTTCACCTCCAAATAATGATTATAATCAAGATCCATTATTAGAAATTCTTGATCACACCATCTTCTCTGAACAACAAAAAGACCCAAAAATCAAACAAATTTATGAAGATCTTAAAAATAACAAGAAATCTAAAAGTTTAAATGGTTACTATATTAATCCAAGTAATGATTTACTTTGCTACAATGGACATTTTTCTTCAGAAGATATTGAGCTACATAAAGCTGTTTTACCTTTGTCACTTAGAGCAAAAGCCTTAAGAATTGCTCATGTCACTCATACTGGAATTCATAAAACTATTGTTAATTTAAAGAAAAGATTTACCTGGAAAACCCTTGTTTCTGATACCATTAATTATGTCAACTCTTGTGAAATTTGTTTAGTAAACAAAAATCAGAAAAAAAATACTGCTCCATACTTACCAGCACCACTTCCAACAGCTCCCAATCAAAAAGTCTCTATGGATTTACTCGGCCCATTAAGAAATCGTCAATATGTGATGACTATCATAGATCACTTTTCTCGTCATTTAGAATTATATGCCTTGAATAATATCAGCGCTGAGTCTGTTACAAAAGCTTTATTACATTACATTTCCACTCATGGTAAGCCTGAATTAACTCTCACTGATCATGGCTCTCAGTTCACTAGTGATATGTTTTCTTATTTTAACAAAAAGCTTGGTATTAAATTGGAACACAGTTCTGTAGCCCATCCCCAGGCTAACGGATTAAGTGAACGATGTAATTCTCAAATAAAATCGTCTGTGAATACAATGGCTTCCCAAGGATGTGATGTACCAACTGCTCTAAAAATTCACCAATCCATATATAATGCTACACCTCATCCAGCTACAAAATTCACTCCAAATCTTCTTCATTTTGGAAGAGAGATAAATGACATTTATGCTAATTACAAAACTCAAGCTTCCTGGAAAATTCTCAATACTGCCTATGAAATTCATAAATTAATGGATGTTATTGAGAAAATATACTATCAAGCCTACAAGAATAACGAATCTTCTAGACAAAAAGTGTACCAAAAATCGAGAGAAAAATTAAAATTTGCCAACATCAATGTTAATGACATTGTTTACGTAAAATTTCCCACTGTGTTTAACAAAAAAGTACAAGGCCCATACCTGGTGAAGAAAATAATTTCTCCTGTACTCATTCAGATTCAAGATTCCAATAACAGTCAAGCTTCACCAATGTTGATCCACACTAATCGAATCTTGAAGCTTCATAAGAGAAATGAAGCATTGCAATATCCTTCAGTTTCTTCTAAAAATGCATCACATGATCAAACAGCTGTTGATAATGCACCTTCTACTCCTGTGAGACAACACTCTGCTACTCAAGTTTCTAATCATGATGCTGCTTGTAACACATCTCCTCAAATCCTTTCTTCTTCTAAGTGCCAACAAACATCTTCATGTTCAAGTAAATCGGTACAGTCACAAGTTCCTCCTGATAGCACTCACACTGGTGTTAGAAACAAGTCTACCCAATATAAAAATTATGATCTTCGCCCTCGCACTCATAAAATGTATAAAAAATGAACTAATCTTCTTTTTCCTTTTTCAGGATGACTCTTGATTTGTAACATATTCAGTCAATACTAGTTAGACTGATATTCGAGTAAGAAGAATGACTGTGTAATTTTTGTTTCTTCCTCCAAGCTGCAGGCAGCTGTTATTTTTTTCTCTTCTTTATTTAAGTCTTCTTCTCCTTGAAGCAATACAATGGTCATCCTCCTGATGTATGTATGGTTTTAATATTTTTATTATTCACTGTATTCATTTCTAAACCATAATTATTGTAATAAGTATAGATGATCTCAAGTATGCCATACACTACTACTTTTAACCTTACAAAGTCTTTAATTGCAATAGTTGGTGCTAAAATTGAGAAAGAATTTATCCTTTTATTTGCTTGTTATAATATTATGTCATTATTTAAAGTTATTTTTGACAAATGTTTATTCTACTAAGAAAAGTGGATTGTAATTGATATAAGGTAAACGTAAATATGAGTACTCATGAAGTCTTTTTCCCTATTGTGACTTATATAATAATTTCTCTTTACAATGCATGCATGCTCTAACATTTAACCTCATTTAACAGAAAAAAATGAGAATGAATGATAAACTTATGCATACTAATATTTCTACTCTTATTGTTGATCTATAGAAAAATCGAATGACTCACAATAAGTATTATTTTTTTGTATACTTCTGAGTATTTGAAAGTTCTTAAAGATATAAACAAAAAAAAAGGTTTTTGGTGTACTATAATTATACTTTGGATTCAAAGAGGTTGGTTGAGTCATTATATATTTATATAAAGCAAATACTTGATATATGACAATTACAAAATGATCACTTGTTATTTAAAAATGTTTGAAAAATTACAATCAAACATTCAAATTATCTTATATAAATTTTTGACATAATAGGTTTTTGTTTGTAAGTTGACATTATCGAAGTCATATACAAGATTGACATATTCATATAAGTTCCTTTTATCAGAATATAAATATCCTATGTTTTATGTTTATTTTGAATGAAGTATAGTATTAAAAGTATTTATGTAATTATTGTCAATTTATGTTGAAAGTGTTCAAGAATATTCTTTTATGAGAATATAAACATTCGCTCTTTGAAAATTGTTATATTCATTTTGAAGATGTTTTTATTGAAAAATAACATTATACTTTTCTACCAATTTACATATGCCTTTTTTTGCAATTTGTTATATTTTTCTTTGAAAATGTTGTTATTGAATGATAATAAGGTTATTCAGTTAAGAGTAGTTAAAAGCTTAAAAAGCTACATGTTGATATATGTACATTTTTTTATGAGAGCCTAAATATTCTCTCTGTACCATTTGTATGTATTTTTTTTTTCCTTTTTCAAATTTTTCAACTTACAAATTCATTCAATTTATCATGTGTCATTTGAAACCATCCATTTTTATATACAGTTATAGTATGATTCATATACAGTTATAGTATGTTTCATTTTGTTGTCAACTGAAAATATACATATACATGTTGTTGTATAATCAAATATTTTTACATATGCTAAAGCATTTAGTTATCATATTGCATTTTGCACAGCTTAACAAGAGACTGTTCATAGTTAAAGACTGTTGTTTCTGCAAATATATATAGACTTTAATAATTTTTTTGATACATGATAGATACCTCTGGAAGAAACTTACCTTTTGTATACCTTCCATTTTAATATTTGCTATATTTGGTGTATTAACATAAGGACTACTACCATAATAGTAATTATTTTTATTATTTAATATCATGTAAAACAATTATTTGTATTCATATAACTATTTCTGGTGCATTTATTTTGTGTAATTATTTTATATCTTTGAACATGTTTTAGAAAATATTGTTTCGATGAAAAAATTATTGCATTTTTTGTCATCTCTCCAATATTTTCTTTTGGGGAGGCCCGGGTAGATATGTGGTGGTTACTCGATAACCCCCCCATATTTTTATTTTAATTCAATTGTATTAACTATTTTATTTCCTATCATCTCCTTTTTATTGATGTTCTCAATTTAAATATTATTTCGATTTCGTTTCTTTTGATACCGTCGCCTGTAAATTTTTCTTCCTTACGTAGCTTATCGAATGTTCTAAACCGGTAAAATCTTGTTTGAATTCATTCCTTCCGGTTTAAAAAGTTTCTAGAATTATCTCGATCGTTCTATGGGTGGTATTTCCGGTTAATCTGGCACTCCCCTTGGCCTATCAAATTAAATTCCGCAGGTGACGTGGTTTAGGCAGTTAAGTGCCTGGCCACCTGCTTTGGCCTTCCTTCTTTAAGTGTTTATCATTTTTTTCCTTATTAAATTCATATTTCACTATACATTGAATCGTAGCTTGGCCTCTTTTTCCTCGCTCTCCCCATTCGAACGTTGCCAACTTGGCGTATTCCGGGTTTGCAATAACCCTTGTTCTTTTCTCTCTCCTGGCTCTGCGCCACCAGTGCAGTTGAGTGTGGCAGTTGAGTGTCACCGATGCAGTTTGAGAGTGGTGCCGAGAAGTTGCGTAGATGCCGAGAAATTGAGCGGGCGCCGGGGCAAGTGAGCGCACCCCGAGGCAGTTGAGCGGATGCTGCAAGATGGATGGTAAATCCTCCGAAATCGTCGTTATGTTGCGAGCGACAGTGCCCCTCTGCCGCTGCGATCTAAACCCATTTGGTCATTTTATTCCGGCTACTCAATATGTTCTAATAGTTTGATAAAAATCAGTTATTTATCTTCATAAATGATTTGTCATAGTTTTTTTTCAAAGAACTCTCTCTTCAATTTATTTCAAGTTTCTTCAACCGATTTCCACATCATTATTTTTAGTGAATTCATTTTTCCTCTGAAGAGAATGCAGAGAATGTGATTCATACTTAAAATATATCATAACTTAATTCCTCTTCGTTTCATGATAAATCGGTCATAAGCATAAAATATAATTATCTGGGCATAAAACGGCATCCCCAATTGAAGGTATTGAATATCTTTTTGTGATTTTTCAGGCATATTCCTTTTGAAATAATATTTGGTTGATATTCTAAGATAATTTAGTCTTCATATCGTTAAGAAAATGTTATCATGTTATCAAAAATGCATACAAATATATATATGAAGAAAAGTTGTGTTAAAATATGTCGACTTATGTATATCATCCTTGTGGAGCATTTTTGTACGAAAATAATAATAATTCTACTTATATAAAAATGTGTATGATAACAAATATATATATAAAAAATATTCAAGTCATGAAGTATTTCACAAGTGATTATAAATAAATATGCTTGTCTTCTTCAATTTTTCTCTTCATTTAATGTGTCAAAGCCTATTCATTTGTCTACCTGAATTTGTCTTCATCAGCCAAGAATTCCAGGTAACTTTTCTTCTTATCATTTTATATTTTTACAACCTTGCTTTGAGTTATTATTATCATAGTTAAGGATTCACTATTAAGAAATATCATGGTTGCCTTTTGTCATATACTTTTTATTTAAGGGTCTTTTGCTGGCCTTCATCCAACGCAATGTCCTTTACCCATTATTACGATCACCTAACCTATATTTGAGATGAAACAAAAAATAAGTGTTCTCATCTTCTTCCCACCAAAACACAACAGTAACCTCTGTACAGTAAACATTAAACTCAAGAAAGGAGTGGCCCACTTCTGGGGGGCCCACTACTGGGGCATCAGAAATTTACTATGCCCACTACTGGAGCATAGAGGAAGGTAACATTTTTTATTTTTCAGTTTTTCTAAAGAATATATTTGAAAAATTTGAATGTTTATTGAGATACATGAAAGTAAGGACTAGGCTAAAAATATATATGTTTTTTAGAATTCATTAACATATCAATAATAATTAGACACATGTCCTTAAGTGGCCCACTACTGGTGCATTTACCTTAACTCCTTACAAATTTCCGCTAACATTGATATTTTTGGTACCTTCGTATTAATGCCATCGCAGTAAAAGTTGTGCTAATGCGCCAATAAAGAGTGATCTTGTTGTTCGTGCCTTTTTAGTGATTTTTTTTTTCTCATTTTGACGTCATTTTTAGTACTTTAGTACTTTTTTAGCCTATTTTTGATGCCATTTTTTGTGCGCGTGCGAACAAGATTGCTCTTTATTGGCACATTAGCGCAACTTCTGCTGCGGTGGCGTTAATACGTAATACCATATTTTTTATGCTCTTTAATAAATTCTAATATTACATTTAAAATACTTCACTGTTATTCACATACGCGATATCTTACAAATATTTCTTTATGGTTTGATTTGATAAATTCTGCATTAAAATATAAAAACTTTTATTAGTATTCTTTTGTTCGAAATCACCTGAATAAATCAAATTTTATATTTGGTACGTCTCGATGTCATAACTAAACGTCATCATTAAAGTAATCCTTTTCGTTAATGACTTTTATTTTTTTAACCTAAATTCATCAATTTTCTAAACTTAAAATTTTTTAATGGCAACATTTTTACTTTTGAGTAATTTGGCGAATAGTTTGGCGATTTCTATAAATGGGTGAAATTGGTCGACCTAATAATCAAGTAGCACCGTACGTAATGTAAATAAAATAGGTATGCATTTTTGGCACAGATGTCATATGCGCACCATGTTGGCGAATTTTTTTTTCTGACGCCAATGTCATATGCGCATCGGAGTATTTAACTGAATCCAGAGTGTCGTTATTTTGCTTGATATGTCAACCCGCCCAGACAACCACAATCGTCCTTCGGACGCTCTACAATGATCCTTGAAATCCTATAATTGTCATATCCTATGAAACTATCCTGTGAATGTCCCCAGAATACTGAAGATAGGACCGTCACTCGGACCGTCCTCACAGTACTGTCTTAAGAACGGCCGGAGGACGCATTGCGACTCCTTGGATTTGGAACCCTGTACTCGAATGTGCAGCCTACCAACCAACTCACCAGAATTCAGAAAAAGCGGGTAGTGTCTATTTGGTATCCCCTGGATCCAGAAAACTGGCGCATGCGCATCTACCATGCTCTTGTACTTGGAGAGCGGCTACTTCTGCTGTTTTTGTATGCATTTTATTTTAAGCGACAAAATTTCTCAAAGCGCGATGGCGTGATTCGTATGGTGTCTGTCGGGGAGCCGGAGATAGTGGGTTCTAACCCCGGTAAGCGGGGATCTCTGTAAAGTTTGAAAACAGAATAAATTAATTTTTTGAAAAATTAGATTTTTGTTAAAGTTATATAAATATTTTTCAATGTTTAATTATTTATAATTAATTATCAATTATTTTTTATAAAATTAATTATCGTATAATTATTAATAATTAATTATCAATTAATTTATTATATGATATATTTACAAAAATAATACTAATTATATTATTTTTTTTAAATTGTCATTTTGTAATTAAAACTACATACATTTGTTTTTCAAGCTGCAATTAATTATTATATAATATTATTAATCTTATTATTAATTATTACATAATAATATTAATATAATTATGTATAATTTATATTGAAAAATCAATTATAGTTTTCTGTAAATAAATACTTATTAATTATGAATTATATAATAAAAGTTATATAAATATTTTTCAAAGTTCAATTATTTATACTTAATTATCAATTATTTTTTATATAATTAATTATCTTATAATTATGTAGTGATCTATCAAAAGTCTTGTCACTAGATGGCAGTACCATGCAGTCTTACCTGTTAACATTCTCGGCCGCTAGGGTTCGTGCGAATGGCATGGGGTGTGCTCAGGCAACAACCAGTTCGTGTGTTGGCGTGCAGGTGTTATGTTTGTTTTGTTGATTGTTAAGAATAAATATGTTAAGTTAATTTCAATCTTAATGCATCCTTGATCGTACAAACCACAGACAATCAACTAAAATGGTGACCCTCTAGATGAACATGCTTTTATTAAGTATGCATTTTGTTTTTGCAAGAAATCACAAAAAAATTAGATAACTGAACTTGCACCACGTGATCGGAAATTACCGCCGTGAAGATGTCTGATGTTACCGCTGTGAAGATTCCTGCATACAATTTCAACGATCCGGCGTTATGGTTTACAATATGTGAAAGCACCTTTCAACTGGGATGCCCTAAAGCCATAACAGAAAGCAAGACAAAATTTAATTATATCATCGCGCACCTACCACCAGAAGCGACCAGCATAATTCGTGATGTCATATTAAATCCTGACAGTGACGATCCATACACACACGTGAAGAACGAACTGATTAAACGAAGCAGCGAATCTGCACAACAGGAAATACGGAAGTTACTCATCGGCGAAGAATTAGGCGATCGCCGGCCCAGCGAGTTATTACGCATCATGCAGCGCCGAGCGGAGGCGCATAAAGTCTCCGATGAATTAATGATGGAACTGTTTCAGGCACAGCTGCCGACTCAAGTACAATCAATTCTCGCCGCGGTAAGCCCTCTCACTTTGGCGAAAGCTGCTGAAATCGCCGATCGCGTCATGGATGTTTCGCCAACTCCGGTAAGTACATGCTCAGTCTCTTCTCCTTCTGTTGAAAATATGCTTTTAGAGGAAATTAAGAAAATAAATCTGCGTATAGATAAGATTACTCGTAGAGGTCGTAGTCGCGATCGTAATTTTAATCGGCCGCGTAGCCGTTCTCAAACAAAAAAATTTGAACAGTGCTGGTATCACTACAAATTCGGGAAAAAGGCTCAAAAATGTTCTCCTCCATGTAATTTTTCAAAAAACGACAACGGCGAGGTGTAGAGGCGATTACCGCCACGCCGTATACTTCTCGTCGCCTTTTCGTTCGCGACAAACGTAGTAATGTCCGTTATTTGATCGACACTGGTTCTGATATATGTATTATACCAGCATCAAAATCTCAAAAACGGCATCCACCGAAAATGACACTTTCTGCCGCAAATACATCGCCTATACAAGTATATACCTCTCAGACCCTCTCTTTAGATTTTGGTTTGAGGAGAATTTTCAAATGGTCATTTTTGGTTGGGAATGTTTCAACCCCAATCATTGGAGCTGATTTTTTATATAATTTTAATTTAGTTCCTGATTTAAATAAACAAATATTGTTAGACTTAAAAACTAATCTTAATTGTCAGTGCATTGTGCGTAATAGTTATGTTCACTCTGTTAAAACAGTAACAGGTGACACTATTTACCATGAACTTTTAAAAAAATTTCCTGACATTACTAAACCTCCTCGTCCCGATCAGGAGATTAAACATTCAGTTGTCCACCACATTCAAACTACAGGACCTCCTGTAACAGCAAAAGCTAGGCGTCTTGCACCTGATAGACTGCGTATTGCTAAAGCTGAGTTTCAAAATATGCTCGAGTTAGGTCATGTGAGACCTTCAAAAAGTAATTATGCTTCGCCTTTGCACTTGGTGCCTAAAAAAGACAGCAACGAGTGGCGGCCAGTTGGCGATTATCGTGCACTTAATGCGAAAACAGTAAAAGATAATTACAATGTTCCAAATATATTAGATTTTACTGCCGAGCTCCATGGTACCAAAATTTATTCGCATATTGATCTGGTAAAGGCTTACCACCAAATTCCAATTAACCCAGAAGATGTGCACAAAAGCGCAATTATTACCCCTTTTGGTTTGTTTGAGTTTACACGAATGCAATTCGGTCTTTGCAACGCAAGCGCAACATTCCAGAGATTTATGGATAAAATCACTCGCGATCTCCCATTTGTATATGTTTTCGTTGATGATGTTCTTGTCGCATCCCGTTCTGAAGAAGAACATCTCGAGCATCTTAAAATCTTATTCGGGCGTCTGCAGGAATATGGATTAAGCCTAAAACCATCTAAATGCATTTTTGGAGTTTCCTCTATTGATTTTTTGGGTTTCAGAGTTTCTGAATCTGGCATAAAACCTTTACCAGATCGCGTCGATTGTATCTTAAAATTCCCACAACCAAACACCCTCACGCAATTGAGGCGTTTTCTTGGCCTATATAATTTTTATAGACGGTGCATACCAAAAGCAGCACACATTTTAGCTCCTCTAAATAAATTTTTAGAAGGAATAACCAACTCTAAAAAAGATAAAAAACGCTCGGGTAAAAATTCAGAGAACACAATTCAATGGACTGAGGAGGCTGAGCAATCTTTTTCCGAGGCAAAACAAGCTTTAGCAAATGCAACTCTTTTGCGTCATCCTATTCCCAGTGCAAAATTGAGCCTTTGGATTGACGCAAGTGATAAAGCCATCGGCGGTTCTCTCATGCAGCTCAACAATAATGAATGGGAACCTATCGCATTTCTTTCGGTGAAACTAACCAAGAGTCAACAAAAATGGTCTGCATACGATAGAGAACTTCTCGCCATGTACACCTCGGTCAAACGTCTCCGCCACATGCTTGAAGGAAGGAACTTTATAATTTACACTGACCAAAAACCCCTGATATATGCTTTTAAGCAAGATCCAGACAAATGTAGTCCACGCCAATGGCGACACCTTGATTTTATTTCGCAGTTCAGCACAGATGTGCGCCATGTAAGTGGCGTCAACAACATAGTTGCAGATGCTCTTTCACGAATAGAAGTTAATCAAGTTTCAAATTCCTTTTTAGATTTTGAGACTTTTGCAAGAGCTCAACAAGATGATATAGAGCTAGAGAATTTTCAAAAAGATGGCAAATCTTCACTTATTTTACAAAGCATGCCATCACCAGTTTCCGCTACAGATCTTGTATGTGACACATCTACAGGTTCTCCTCGACCATTTGTACCTAACAATTTTCGTAGGACTATTTTTGAGCATTTTCACAACCTAGCTCATCCAGGTGTTGCAGCATCTTTAAAACTTATATCCTCAAGATATGTATGGCCCAATATGTGCAAAAATATCAAAGAATGGGTCCAAAGCTGTCATGCCTGTCAGCGTTCAAAGGTTCATAAACATACAAAAACACCCTTAGGTACTTTCGCTTTACCAGATGCAAGATTCGCACATATTCATATAGATCTAATAGGGCCCTTACCCCCATCAGAAGGACAAGTGTATTGTCTCACTATCATTGATCGATACACTAGATGGCCAGAGGTAGTACCCCTAGCAGACATCACAGCTGAATCAGTATGCCGTGCAATATTTCATGGCTGGATTTCTCGATTTGGATGTCCTGCAACAATCACAACCGACCAAGGGCGTCAATTTGAATCTGCTCTTCTTAAAGAGTTAACAAAGTTTCTGGGCACAAATCGAATTCGCACCACATCATTTCACCCAATCTCAAATGGATTAGTCGAACGTTTCCATAGAGTTTTAAAAAGTGCATTAAAAGCCCATGAACACACCAAGTGGACTGAATCTCTACCTGCTGTTCTACTCGGTCTTCGAGCAGCAGTGAAACCAGACATTAACTCTTCCAGTGCAGAATTGGTATATGGCATGCCCCTTAGGCTGCCAGCTGACATGTGTACAGAAATACCATCAACAGTACCATGCAACTTCGCCTTTGTACAGCAATTAAGGGACAAAATGAATAGTTTAAAACCATTGTCTACTTCTGCCCATGGGACTTCAAAAATTTTTGTGCACCCTCGCTTGAAGGATTGCAGTCATGTGTTCCTTCGAGTTGATAAAGTTACTCCATCCCTTTCTCAGCCTTATACAGGGCCACATGAAGTCCTAGCAAGATCTGATAAACTCATCACTATTGATGTGAATGGAAAAAAGAAGTGCGTTTCTCTTGATAGAGTTAAGCCAGCATTTATTTTCAATGATTCATGTGTTCCTAATAGTGATTTTGTCAATGGTACAGATTCACCACCAGCTGATCCTCCTACTGTGACAAACAACCAACAGACTAAATCAGGTAGGCGTGTAACATTCCCAAAGAGACTCATTATTGAAATAATATAAACTCTAAACCTCCGAACTATGACTAATATAAACTTTTAATGCGAACTTTTATTTCACATACATTCCTTCAAACATTATTTCTGTATATATATTGAAATTTCAATCCTGCATTTTATTTCGCATCTATTTCAAATCAATGTTTTTATATGTGTATGTAGTTCATGTTTTTCTTCAGCATGCCATAAATTCTGTAGAAAATTGTGTTGCATGGGCATACCACATGTCGTTCTGTCATTTCTCTCCATCACTGGGGGGAGACTGATGTAGTGATCTATCAAAAGTCTTGTCACTAGATGGCAGTACCATGCAGTCTTACCTGTTAACATTCTCGGCCGCTAGGGTTCGTGCGAATGGCATGGGGTGTGCTCAGGCAACAACCAGTTCGTGTGTTGGCGTGCAGGTGTTATGTTTGTTTTGTTGATTGTTAAGAATAAATATGTTAAGTTAATTTCAATCTTAATGCATCCTTGATCGTACAAACCACAGACAATCAACTAAAATTATTAATAATTAATTATCAATTAATTTATTGTATAATATATTTACAAAAATAATAATAATTATATTATTATTTATAAAAATATTTTTCAAAGTTTAATTATTAATAATTAATTATTGTATAAATGTTAATAATTAATTAGGAATTAATTATATAAATATATTACATAATTATGTTTACAAAAAATTAATTATTATGTAATAATATTAATATAACTATGTATAATTTATATTAAAAAATCAATTATAGCCTTCCTGTAAATAAATACTTATTAATTAATAATTATATTCTTTATATAGTATTAATTAATAATTATATAAATATATTACATAATTATTATATAATATTTTTGTATAATCTATCATGTTTTGTGATCCAGTTTTGTGATTCTAGGGGATAACATGTAGGTAGTGTCTACATGTTATCCCCTGGAATCACAAAGCTGGCGAGCGAGAGAACGGTAGGATGCGCATGCGCCAGTTTTCTGGATCCAGGAGATACCAAATAGACACTACCGAAAAAGCGTGCGTGATTTCCAATGTTTATCAATTTCAGCTCATGGTGATTTCGAATAAACGGAAAGTGAATGTAATTATAAGGTAAGAATTTTCTTTCATATATATTTGCAATGCATTTCCTTATAATTATTCTGCCTCTATATTTGTATAATGTTGGCAAAATTTTATTAAAATGCAGTCAAAAAAATAGGCCTAGTCATCGCCCGAATAAGAAATAATTTTATAAGACAATATTACAATATATATGTTTACAGTAAGAAAGAAATTTGTCTTATAAAATTGAAAATTTTGTGTTTTGTATTGAAGTAAATGTGTTTTGTATTATAAAATAAACTGATTATAAATATAATAAAACTAAATGCTGTTTTTGCATGATTATGCCTAACAAGTATTTCAAAACAGTGTTTTCTCGCCAAAATCTCTAAAGAAAAAACACCGACACAATGATGTGACATAACAAAGCTGTTTAATAGATTCAGAAAACAAGATGATTTTATTTAACAGTTTTGGAGAAATCAAAATTTAAATTGAATATTTACAATGATGTAACAAGTCCTTTTAAAAATTTTAGTTGACTTGGATTATCCATTTTCTATTAATTATATGTTGTACACTGTTTATTTTTTACTTTATTTTGTTTGAAGCATTAAGACATTCTTTCCTGTGTTTCATGTATAGGTCATTCAAAAAAATTAAGCATCCCAGTTGAACGCTATGTTTTGTTATATTTCAATTAAATATTGTTAAAATATGTATTTCAGAAACATTTTTCTTCAATGTAATTATGAAATTTCAGATGATTTTTAAATTGATTCTATAAAGAAAAAAAAAATAAAAAAATCTGTGAGTTTTTTTTTTAATGGCACCTGTGTCACATAAAATTTTGAATTTCAATTCAAAATTTACTTGTGAGTTGCTAGTATACTTATTCAGAAACTATGTGATTAAAAAGTGTTTTCCATTTTTAAGTAAAAGCAGATTTTTAAAAAAAACTTTCAATAAATTCCATGATTCGGCATTTTAAATTAAATTTCCGGATGAGACTGCTAAGTGCTTCCTCATGACGACATGACATTTCTGTGGCTGTCAAGTCCTAAAAACTATCGTAAAATGCTAACTTAACAGCATTTCAATATCTTCATATCTGAATGAAATCTGTGTAAATTATATATTTTTAGAAATTATACTAATGCAAGTTTTTGTATTTATGAATGATAATGAATTAATGAAAGTATAAGAAAAATCGTCACTTTTAATTTTAAGAGTAACCTTCAATATATGATACTACTTGATTATTTTGTCGGCTATAAATTTCTTCCAAACTCCAAGATTGATGCCAATAATGAATGATCGTAGATATACATTCACTTGACATTAAGAATTATATCATCAAATGATTTTCAATTCGACCTTTTATTTCTACTTTTATTAATGCTCTACTATTTATTTGTTTTTTCATTATTTAAACGAAAAGTTTCATTAATTTGTGTAATTTGGCTTTTGCGATTTGTATGATTTGACAAAACTGATCGCCGGGATAACCAAGTAGTACCCAATATAATAGTTGATTATGAAGTGATGTGACCAGTGTTGAATTCAGGTAGTGCCTGGGGAGGGGGGCATTCCCCTCCAAGAGCAGTGAAATGTCTATCCTGGAAATTTTGTTTTTTAATGGTCAAAAATTGCAATTTCCCCTCCCCGGAACTCTATAATTCACCCCCCCCTTCTTTCCCACCAAAGCCACTAAAGTCCCTCTGGAGAAAAGTGTCTGTTTTCAGCACTGGATGTGACCCCCCCTCCCCCCTGTATAAATTGAGGACTAAATCTGTCATTATCAGGGGTGGGAAATTTTTAAAATCTTGCCAGCCAAGAATTTATTTCACCAGCCTGCAAGATGCAACACGCATGCAGTTGAAAAAAGTTATCACAAAATTGCGCATGAAATTACTATTACTTACTGCAATACATTTTTTAATTCTTTTTTTCCTATAAAATTAAGAAATATATGCAACAGAGGTAAGCTTATGTAATAATTTGGAAAGTTAAAATATCTATATTGAAAAAGTGTGTCCGATAATGTCTCTATTGCCTACAGTTTTTCCAGAATTTCCCCCAGAGGGTTTCAGGAGGGCGCTCCGGCCCTCCTGCCCTTTAGTTTAAAGAATTGCGCCCCTCTTTCACCTAATCCAAAGCCCCTCTTGTCGCTCATACAAAAATATCGTGCCCTTCTCTCCCCACATTTGAAAAAACACAGCCCTTCATCAATGATGCTGACGTGCTGTAGCGCTTAAATTACGAAAAAAAATCAGCGATAGAACGCAAAAAATAGCATCCCGTGAGACGCGTAACTTCGTCAGAGGATTGCAGAAAAACGGCAAATTTCGTTAAAACTCATGCCCTTCGATGATAATACGATTGATTTCTGGCAAGATTCGCAAAAAAAAAAAAAATGGCTAATTTCGTCACAAAATCCCGAAAAAGTGGCAGATTTTCTCAGAAGGTCGTGAAAAAACGACCAATTTTGTCCAAAAATCACGATAAAACGGAAAGATTTGTCAAACGATTCGCAAAAAACAGATAATTTCGTCTCAAATTCTTTAGAAATGGGAAATTTCATGCAAAAATCACAATAAAATGGAAAATTTTGTCAAAATTTCACCAAAAATTCGTGGAAAAAAACGCAAACTTCGTCAAAATATCCCCCCAAAAAAACAGCAATTTCATTAAAAAAAAAAATGCAAATTTTGTTAAAGAGGCACCAAAAAAAAAAAAAAAAAAAAGTTAATGCCAGAAGTGAATTTTTCTGCTCTAAAAACTAATTTTCCTGCTTCAAAACTGTGTTTTTCTTGCTTCTAAAGCAGATTTTCCTGATTCACAATCATTTTCGTGCGAAGAGAAAATTGCATTCGGGGTATAATTAGAGAAAAGATGGGTAGATTCCATTCCCATTACAAACTGTGTGCTTTTTTTTCACCTCTTTCAAAATGTGAGTGTTTTCGTGTTTAAAAGTGACAAAATTGGCAGGTTTTTCAGATCTTTTGAAGAAATTTGCCATTTTTTGTCATCATTAAACAAAATTCGCTGTTTTTTCGTGATCTTTTCACGAAATTTGTCCTTTTTTTGCGATTTTTTAACAAAATCTGAAGTTTTTGCACTCTTTTAACAAAATCTGTTTTTGTGATATTTTAACAAAACCTGCTTTTTTGTGATCTTTTAACAAAATAGGCCATCTTTTTGCAATGTTTAAAAACCTTTTTTCATGATCTTTTAACAATGCTTGTTGCTTTTTTTTTTTTTTTTTTTTTTCAATTTTTTGACAAAATTTTTGGATTTTTTGACGAAATTTCTGTATTTCCATGATTATTTGAACCGCTAGATTCTAGATTCAACTCAGTGCCCTTAAAAATCACAAAAGTGCCCTTTTTAGAACAGTAGCGCCCTGCCCCTTTTTAAACTTGGGGGAAACTCTGGTTTTTCAAAAACTAAAAATTCACTCACCACTGGCAAGCAAAATGATGTATTTCCCCACCCCTGCTCATTATGTATGATGAATGATGCTTTGCTAACAAGTGTTTTTTTAATTCATTGTTGAACCTTCTTTCCAAGTTTCCCCCAGAGAGTTTCAGGGGGGGCACGACACCAATTCTGCCCTTTAGTTTGAAAAATAGTGCCCCTCTTGTCGCACATTAAAAAAAATAGCACCCTTCTTGCCCCACATTACAAAAAATGAAGGTCTTCAGCGATGATATGGACATGCTATAATGCGTAAATTAAGCAAAAAATCGCAAAAAAAAGAATTTCATTTAAAAAATCGCGAAATAACGACTAATTTCTAGCAAAATTGGCAAAAAAATGGCTAGTTTTGTCTCAAAATCCCGAAAAAAAAGGCAGATTTCTTTTTTAAAAAATCGTGAAAAACGACAAATTTTGTTCAAAAATCGCGATAAAACTGAAAATTTTGTCAAACGATTTGCGAAAAACGGCAACTTTTCTCAAAAAATCACGATAAAATGGCAGATTTTGTCCAAAAACCACAATAAAACTGAAAATTCTCTGATAAGATTTACGAAAAACGCCAAAGATTGCGAAAAAATGCAAATTTCGTCAAAGGGGCACAAAAAAAGTTAATGCCAGAAGTGAATTTTATTTTCGGAATTTACTTTTTTTGTGTTTAAACGTGACAAAATTGGCATTTTTTCGCTATCATTTGACAAAATTTGCCATTCTTTGTGATCGTCTAATAATATTTGCCGTTTTTTCACGTAATTTTTTTTTTTCTCGAATTTTATATTGTTATTTTCAAACTTCATATCATTCGTAATGTTTTTCAAAAATGTAATAAAATCGTAATGTTTAAGTGGACAGCCTTAAATTGCAAGGCATTGATAATTCATCTCTATTACACATTTAATGTTCTTTTAAATGTTTAAAATTCTGTCTATTTTTAATGTAGGTTTTTTAACTTATCCTGTTTTTAAATTTAGGGGTTGGGAGGGGGGGGGGGTAGATAAAAATACTGATTTTAAAAATGTCGTTAATTGTTGAAAATGATTCATCTCAGAAAATATTTTGTATCAGTCCATACTTAATTTTATCTATTCTCTTTCAGCTTCTACTTCCACTGCCTCTGGCAGTTCAAATGCACCTGAATTTGAAGAATTCCTGTTAATGGATGAGTGCGGTCTGCAGTTCTTAAAAGAAAAACTTTCAGTACTGGAAAATCAAGTATATATGGTATGCTTTTCACCATTTTTTCCGGCTATCTTAATGTTTAAAGATTAGTCATAATTCTTAGATTTTTTTTTTTTCCTCTCAAGAAACTTTTTTTTTTTTTTTTTTTTTTATAGTGTTACAAATTAATGTTTGTTAGTAGTTACAGTAAAACCCCAATAATTCAGATTAATTGGGAACAGACCCAATCCGGATTATTGATTATCCGGAGAATTAGAAAAAAATGAAATAAAATATAACATACTAACAGAAAATCACCTTTATGTTAAACTTATTGAATATTTGCAGAGAGTAATAATGTTTACTTTGCTTAATTATTCTGAAAACATGTCAGAAAATTTTTTTTCATTTAGAATACGAAGATTAAACAAGTTAATGTTATAGAAATCAGCCAATCACTTCTCAAACTTGAAAAAGAAAAGACCAAACCGATCCGAATTATCCGGAGATTTGGATTATCTGGGTCCGAATCAGCGGGGTTCTACTGTACTAGTAAATGATGAATTAATTTAGTTGCATTTCAGAACTAAAAAATTATTTTCTGTTTTAAAATTTGCCCAAGTGTTATTTATTTATTTGTATACTGCAGATTTTGAATGTATGTTAACTTATTCAAGTATAGATAGATGCATATATATATACAGTATGGAACCATTTATCTGGAAACCAGTTAACTGGAAAACCAGTTATCCGGAATGATATTTCTTGATATTTCTAATAGACTCATGTTAGAATCTTTTTAGAAAAAGTGTCATACACAATCAGTTTGATATATACAATTGCTTGAAACAATTGTATAGTTTGATAACAGCATCTAGTATTTGAAATAGAAGCATATAATCATATTATAGATTAATAAATATTATAATATTATAGATGTTTTCATTTTTATGCCTAGTAAACAAAATTTTTGCTCAAGGAGTTTCCATAAATTATTTTCTTTCCAACTCTAACAATTGATCTTACTTGCATTAGATTCTTGGTTCAAGTAATCTAATAATCAATTTAAAATTAGAAGTAATACCACCACAACTATATATGTTTCACAAAACTCATCAAATGGATGCTGCTTTAATGCCCAACCAGTTAACCGGAAAAACCAGTTATATGGAATACATCTGACCCCAATCATTCCGGATAAATGATTCTGTACTGTATTATTATTATTTTTTTTTTTCCAGAATAATTGCATTACCAACATTGGAAAAAAAATTTGTGTTCGATTTGCATGTAGCATTAAATATATATTACTAGATAGCACCTGTCAAGACCTTGAATGTTTTATTAGAAAAATTCTTAAATTTTTAATTAGCTATGTTTAAAATGTTGAAACCATGATAAATAACTTCTCTAATGCATAAATGATTCCCATATCTTAAAGGTGATAGATGGTGCTGTTCAATGAATTAAAGAATTTTAAGTTTATAATTTAAAACCAATTATGCTTACTTTTTTGTCAGAAAATTGATTAAAAATACTGGGTAGAATATTTTTGTTTACTATGTTTTTTAAATAAAAGTTTTTTTTTTAACTTTACAACCATTAAAAACTGATGCACATTTTATTTTTCAGTCTCATTCTCTAAAAATCTTAATTTAGATGCAGCTAAAAATTTGTAATATGTATTTTTAATTGCTTGAATTTTATTTTGTTTTTAGCTCACAGGCTATCATAGCCTGAGAGCTTATGTGCCCGTCCGTTCTGTATGTATGTACGTAACGCGATAACTCATGATAAAAATATCCGATCCACTTGAAATTTTGTATGTAGGTATATCCTGACAAGGTGCTTCCCTGATTAGTTTTTGGAGTTCATTCGATATGTATAAGAGGGGGAACGGGGGGCTCATGCCCCCCGTTAATTGATATAGATGGGATTTTCATGCAGAATTAAGTTTTCAAAATTTAGATTAGGATCATTCTGATGAGGCGATTCCGTGACTGTTATTAGGTGTTCATTGATTAAGTATAAATAGGGGGAACAGGGGTTCTAATGCCCCCCCCCCCCTGTTAGTTGATATAAATGGGATTTTCATGCAGAATTAAGTTTTCAAAATTTAGATTAGGATCATTCTGATGAGGCGATTCCGTGACTGTTATTAGGTGTTCATTGAATAAGTATAAGTAGGGGGAACAGGGGTTCTAATGCCCCCCCCCCCACCCCGTTAGTTGATATAAATGGGATTTTCATGCAGAATTAAGTTTTCGTTCAAAATTTAGATTAGGATCATTCTGATGAGGCGATTCCGTGACTGTTATTAGGTGTTCATTGATTAAGTATAAATAGGGGGAACAGGGGTTCTAATGCCCCCCCCCCCCCCCCCCCCCCCCGTTAGTTGATATAAATGGGATTTTAATGCAGAATTAAGTTTTCGTTCAAAATTTAGATTAGGATCATTCTGATGAGGCGATTCCGTGACTGTTATTAGGTGTTCATTGAATAAGTATAAATAGGGGGAACAGGGGTTCTAATGCCCCCCCCCCCCCCCCCCCCCCGTTAGTTGATATAAATGGGATTTTCATGCAGAATTAAGTTTTCGTTCAAAATTTAGATTAGGATCATTCTGATGAGGCGATTCCGTGACTGTTATTAGGTGTTCATTGATTAAGTATAAATAGGGGGAACAGGGGTTCTAATGCCCCCCCCCTGTTAGTTGATATAAATGGGATTTTCATGCAGAATTAAGTTTTCAAAATTTAGATTAGGATCATTCTGATGAGGCGATTCCGTGACTGTTATTAGGTGTTCATTGAATAAGTATAAGTAGGGGGAACAGGGGTTCTAATGCCCCCCACCCCCCACCCCGTTAGTTGATATAAATGGGATTTTCATGCAGAATTAAGTTTTCGTTCAAAATTTAGATTAGGATCATTCTGATGAGGCGATTCCGTGACTGTTATTAGGTGTTCATTGAATAAGTATAAATAAGGGGAACAGGGGTTCTAATGTCCCCCCCCCCCCTTAATTTATATAAATGGCTTTTTCAAGCAGAATTTTCAGATTTCGTTCAAATCTCTGAATAGTTTTGGAAGTTTAATGGTTAAGTATAAAAGAGGGGGATAACTCTTTTTAAATTATATAAATGTTAAATGGGTTTTTATTAAGAATTTTCTAATTTGCTCTGAATTTTGGATATAGATTTTTTATATGATAAAGCATGTCTTTGATAGTATAGGAGGTTCAATGATTAAGTATAAAAAAAGAGAAAAGGGGAGAGCTGTTTCCCCTTCTTAATTTTTTTTTCGAACGGAATTAACCCTTGAAAATATAAAGCTTTAATGTGCAATTAGTATTTGTAGCCTGTGAGCTCAATGCCTTCAGTTTAACTGGGCAGTATTCTTTATATTTTATGTACTCTGCTAGAACAGATCAAGGTAGATAGGAAACTACAGTAGACCTGCCAGAAGAGGTCGTTTATTAAAATATTAAACCATAGATATAAAGGCAATTTTTTATAGTTATATTTTACTTTCTGACACAGTAATATTCTTGATAAATAGTCAGAAAATTATAAATTATTAAAGATAATATATTCAGATGTTAACATGATAGAAATGTTTTTGTAAAATTACAATCTGCTATTCTTGATTTGTATGTGTATTTATTAATTAAATCTAATTTTTTTTTTTTTTTTTTTTTAAATTTAATACAAATTTTTGCCTTGTTCAATGGATTACGTCGATTTGAAATGGTAAAATTTACTGTAAATTTTTTCCGGGTTTAAAAAGAATTTTGGCAGCGGATGGTACGGAGGATGTTGGTAGCTATGCAATATTTTGTTTGTTGCGTGCATACAATTACGCTTTTTTTTTTTTTTTTTCCATGAAAATTTATATTTTATCTCATCTGTAAAATAACATTTCTAGTACCGGAAATCTAAGTTATTTTATGCCTAGAATTTTTTTGATTTGTAATTATTAGTTACCATTATATGTTTTAAATATATATATATACTTTATAGAATTAAGTGAAAATTTATTATTTCCTGTAAATTATAAATAATTTTGATGCCAAATGCCCAAATGTATTTAACTTTAGATGAATAACAATGAACAATTTTTTTTTTTTTTTGATTCCAACAAAAAAATAAAGGAAAAATTTTCAATTTGAAATTTTAAAATCATCTGATGATCCCAAATGGCACGTAATCTATGATACATACACATGTAATTATGCTTTATATAAGAAATCATCAGTTAAACTTACATAATAAATCAGAATATATAAATTTTTTTATTTATATCCTATTTTCTTTTGAAGGCAAATACTGGCTACGGAGTTATGCTCTGTATACGAAAAATTTCCAAATTAATATTCTGTTTTAAATATTTATGATATGTCACCGATTAATTGCATATTTAGTAAACTTCAAAGTCAGTATACTAAACATTTTTCTACTTATTTGACATATTTAAAACAAACCTAATATTAAAAAGTTATTCATTTTCTTAACCTTTTTTTTTTTTTTCTAATAAATTATGCATTACTTGAGACAAGTAATAAGCACTTTTTAAAATATTAAAAAGTGAAAATAATCAAACTTTTTTTGTAAATAGATAAATTTTCTGATGTTCATTTGTTTCTGTTTTAGATGCGGTTTGTGAGGAGCAATCTTACCAAGTCTGCTGTTGAAGATATAATCAAAACATGGCTAAGCATGCTGAAGAGAGAAAAAATTGTGTTTAGAGAAAAAATATAACAGTGTATATTAATAAGAGATGGATAAAATAAAAAGTGGTGTACAGATCTAGAATTCTTCTTTTCATATTTTTCTTTCAGATCGTATCTTTAGACCCCCTCACCAACCAAAAAAGAAAAAAATAAATAAAAAAAATTACAACTCAGCTTAGAAAGCTTATGCCCTATTGAAAATTGTCCAGGGTCATTCAAAAAAAAAAAAAAAAAAAAAATAATTGAACAAATTTAACTATGGAATATTAAAAAATTTATATTACTTTTTTATCAAATTTTTTAAAAATGATTTTCTTTAATCGCTTATTTTTTTTGTACAAAAACTGAATTAATTTCTTGGCAATTGCTGTTCTAAAAAAAAGTGTCATAAAATTTTATCTTTTCAAAAGAAATATTTTTTAAAAAAAATTCTCTTAAAAAAGGATTTTTTTTTTTTCTTTTTTTTTTTTTATTATTATTATTATTATTATTACCATTTTTGTAGTCGTCCTGGACATCTTACAAGAAAGGTCTTAACTCTTAGTTCCATTTTGGATCTTCAATGACTCCATTATTATTATTTTTTTTTTGTTGTTGTTGTTTTAAAGATTTTGTTTAAAACTGAAAAGAAAATTATAAATTGAACATCATGAAATCAACTTGATACCTTGTAAGAAGCATCATTAAATAAAGTTACTCGTTCAGATAATAGAAAAACAAGAATGCTCATCCAGAATTAAAATCTTGGCTAGAAGGATTAAAAGTGCATTCTGTAAATACTTCAAAAAATATTATTGAAACTACTAATGTGTATAATAAAGTGTGCATCATAATGTAATGGAAAACATGTCTCTCTGTAAATGATCTGACAATTTGGTTGGTTTGATTATTATTGAAGATTAAGTTGATTTCACTTAAAATCACCTGCTCGCTAATGCTAAACATTTAGGTAATTCTTGTTTTAATTTCAAAAATTTTAAGCTTCTATTTTTCATTCCACTGCTAAGGTCTATTTTTA
Source organism: Maratus speculifer (assembly GCA_964019185.1). NCBI lineage: Eukaryota > Metazoa > Arthropoda > Arachnida > Araneae > Salticidae > Maratus > Maratus speculifer. The sequence goes on along the minus strand of OZ025297.1, from coordinate 297,646,664 downwards.
ATAAGAGTATTTTGTACTTTTCCAATTTTGGTTGCAGTTTTTTAAATAAGGTATATTTTGTTTAACTAATTCTGAAAGTAATACCTCCATTTCAAAAAATGTTATAGCATAATAGCTTCAGCTATCCTAAATTGTTTAAAAATATTTAAATTTAATACATTGCGATCCATGGTGACGACATTGAACTTTGCTTTGGCCACTGGTGACTAACAATGTAGAATATAATATAAAATAAAAATAGTGTTTAAATAATTAATGTAAAATCCTATAAATTTAAGTTTAATTAAGTTGATTAAATTTTAAATAAATCTTCAGTGATTGCTTAAAACAAAATATTTTTGAACTTGGTGACTGACATGTCATTTGACGTGTTGATAAAAAAATTCAAAAACCTGTCCAATTAGGAAATGTGTTTGCTTGAAGACAGTCATGGATGTCTTCGAATGGAGAGTCCCCTTGAGAAGTAGATGCATCACTCATTACAAAGTTAATTATAAATAGCCAGAAAAGTTTATCTTACCATGAAAGAATGTAAATGCTGAAGTTCTTGGATTCTTTTTTATGCATATGCAAAAAAAAAAAAAAAAAAGTATATGTATGTGTATAAAATAATGCTGAAGATCATACTTTTTTATACACATGCAGAGGTCGATCCAGGTGAAATTTGAGGCCTATTTATTGTCCCTACAAAAAAATAAATTTAATAAAATGGGCCCCTCCACAAAATTCCTTTTACTCTTTTATAAAACTCTTTTTTTATAAAAACTGTTTAAAAATGTGTAATTTGTAGATATAACCAATTTATGAAAAAGAAAACCTTTAGCAAAAGGATTTAAAGATGTTTTTGTTAATAAATGCTTGGTTCGAATTTGTGTAACTGGGTTTCAAGTTTCATTACTATTTTTTTTCCCCCACAAAAATGATTTTACTCTTCACAAAATAGGCCCCAAGAATAAAAATCTGGAATAACCCCTAGTATATACTAGGGGTTATTCCAGATTTTTGACATTCCAGATTATCCATTTGGTATTCCAGATTTTTTTTTTTTTTTTGACATATATGTCAAAAAAAAAAAAAAAATTATAAGTTGCAGGTTGAATTTGGGTGATCTAGGGTGCATCTGCAACTGTCCATTACTGTACAAAATGTGTTGTAAAATGTTGTCCACAGGACATTGGCAGGTTTCACATTTCGAACTTCATGGGATGTCCTACAACTGTCCAAAAGACGAATTCACCCATCCATAGGATATTGGCTTATCTAGAATATGACAGTATTAGGATAATTTTAGGACCGTCCCGAGGGTATAATATAAGCGTCCTATAACCATCCCAAAGGTGTCATGAAGTGACATCCATAGGATGTTGACAGGTGTGACATTTCGAAACCCAGGGGATGTTCTGTAACTGTCGACAGGACCAATTCATCGGTCTACAGGATATCACGCATATCCGAAACGTGATATCTTCTGGATGTTTTTAGGATGTATTTGTGTTGTCTGGGCGGATGTTGTTCTTTACTTTTTAATAAATAATTTTTTCTTTTTTTTTAAATATATAAATTGTTTTGTTCTATTAAACAAATCGTCAAAATAGATAGTGAATATAATACATGAAAATAACAAAAAAAAAAAAAAAAAAAAAAAGGTATTTTTTCACATGATTTATCTAATTTATTTATTTATGTTACATACATAAGCAATTTTTATGTTCATTTAAACTTACGTGCAACAATTACAAGAAGAAACAAATATAAGAAAAAGACTATCTTCAGCTGAAAATTTCAGACAAAAATTCGATTTTCTCAGCGACCGACAAACATACAAAGATGGAAAAAAAAACTGTTCTAAGTTTTACCATGAGGATTAAAATAAACCAAAAACGAAGTTAATCCATCCACGGAAACGTTAGCTAGACTTAGTTGAACTTTTTGCTTTCATTTTTTCATTAAAAATTAAATAAAAAACTATTCGAAGCTGCAGTAATTTTTTGAATGCTATCATTTGATTCGTCTCGTCGAGTTCTATCTTTAAAAAAAAATTTCACTGCCGTATATCAACTGGTTCGCCAGAAATTTTAGAAAGTTGTTTGCACTTTCTATTTCTTAAACATATTATACCAAACGCTACCGCGTTTGCTATGATTCCAATCTTCATTTTTTGCATTTTCCAACAAAGTTCAAAAGTGTTTATGACTTTCTTTCTTTCTAACCGATGCCTACCTGCCGAGTTATCTCAGCTTAACGGGTTAGATACCTGGTATCGGGGCGGACGACCGCCTAATTGCCGCGTAGCGGCAATAAACCTGATTTCTTTGCTTCGCATACCATCATTTCTGCCGTACTTGCTTGTCGTTGAGCATACTTTGTTTCGCTTGTTAATTAATGGTGGCATAGTCCATGTCAATTCAGGCAGCCAAAGAAAAAATCTTACCTTCATAGTCTCAGAAGTTCTTTGATTGAACATATGTTAAAATTCAGGAAAAAATAAAATTCCCGTAATTTTTGGTTTACCCCAAAAAAATTTCTGGACCGAGATACAGGGTGCCAAAGATGGCATCCCGAGCACCTTTTCCCGTTTGCGATTTTCGAAAAAAAGTTTAAAGTGCTCTATCTCTGAAACAATGCAAGATATTTCGGTGCAGTTTATTTTATTTTAAAGATAATATTTTTCTGCTTAAAAAGATACACTCCATTTTGAAATATGTATTTAATTATTTTTACAGCAGCCTTCTAAAGAAAATTTTTTTAATCAAAAATAATTTTTTTCTCAAAAATGCCAATCTCAAAAATTTTGATTTTTTTTACTGTTAGTCAATACCATTGAGTACTACCTTCAGTGTAAAGGAGTACTTCCACTTTTGAGTTTAACAAGTTTTAGAATCATTTCAAGAATTTAGAGAATTTTACGGGAACTGCATGTCAAAAGTTCCAGTAAAAGTCTCTCAATTTTCATTTATTTGTATCATATGTAGCCTATTACATATCCTAAACAAGTTGGAAATCACACGTTAAACATGGTAAATGAGGTGCATTCACACTATGACTAGTTTTATAAATATTTAAATCTTGGTGCAATAAGTATTACACTCTTGTGAAAACTGGCATGAATAAGAAATTTATTATGTTTCTATATACTAAATTCAGTAATACGGAAGTAATATGAATCCATCTTAAAAAGAACGTAAACACCAGGGCAACCTAGAATCATTACCTATCATGGGATATTTAATTATGTATGATAGAATTTAATAGAATTAACAATCATCTATTAATATCATAGTGATTGGTATATTCATCTATTAATATCATAGTACCTATATTGCACAAACTTTGAACAGCAAGCAAGGAGAAATTTCATTTGTCCAACCAAGATCTCTGAAACAATTGCAAAATATTCAGATTCACAATTTATAAAAATGAACTTTTGTTGCCTGTGTATATTACTGTGAGTGGTGGATTGCAAAGGTAAATCATATCAGTTGTTTATGAAATTGTCGTTAACTTTATGTTCCCACATGGATCGGCTGTTGGATATAGATTTCCACCTGCAAGACAGCAACACCATCACCAGTGTTCACTTCCTATTCACAATGTTTTAAGGATTGTGGAAGCCCCCGACCCTATTAGTTAAATAGGAAGGCATCACTAAATATCAAAGGAAGATACAGATACTGTTCAACAAATCATAAAGTCTATGAATTTCTAATTTCAGTTCTAAGCTGAGTACACTGGAAGTGATATGTTTTGAAACTTATACATATATTTTGTAAATTTTAGTGTATTTTTTTTTCTTTTGTAAGCTAGTTTTAAAGCTGTCAGTTTCTTATACCTATTAAAGAATAAAACCCTATGTCATACAAAACTAAGATTTTGATTTCCTGAGACTAGTATGTGATTGTCATACAGGAACTGGTAAAATATATAGCAAAATTTTACATGTGTTTCGATAACTTGTCAAAATCAAAAGTGGAAGTTTCCTGAAATAAGTAAGGCAGTAAGTACTCAATGGTATTAATCAACAGCAAAATAAATAAATAAATAAATAAATTTAGGATTGACACTTTTGATTTCTTTTCATAAAAAAAAAAAAAAAAAAAAAAATCAAAAGGCTGCATCAGAAAATATGGATACATTTTTTCAAAATTGAATATATCATTTGAAACAAAAAAAAATGTTACCTTCCAAAAAAAAAGGCAACAAATATTGTGAAAGGGTTGTCAAATGTTATGAAAATCAAATTAAAACTTTGAAAAAAAAAGACACTCAAATATTTTATTCATCCTGTTAAATCCTATCGCACATAATTGATTCAAACATATCCCATGATAGGTAATGATTCTAGGTTGCCCTGGTGATTACATTATTTTAAAGATGGATTCATATTACTTCCGTATTACCGAATTTAATACATAGAAACATAATAAATTTTGTATTCACGCCAGTTTTCACAAGAGTGTAATACTTATTGCACCAAGATCTAAATATTTATAAAACTAGTCATAATATGAATGTACCTCATTTACCATGTTTGACGTGTGATTTTTAACTTGTTTAGGATATGTAATAGGCTACATAGGATACAAATAAACAAAAATTGAGAGACTTTTACTGGAACTTTTGACATGCAGTTCCTGTAAAATTCTCTAAATTCTTGAAATGATTCTAAAACTTGTTAAACTCAAAAGTGGAAGTACTCCTTTACGCTGAAGGTAGTACTCAATAGTATTGACTAACAGTAAAAAAATCAAAATTTTTGAGATTGGCATTTTTGAGAAAAAAATTATTTTTGATTAAAAAAAATTTTTTTTAGAAGGCTGCTGTAAAAATAATTAAATACATATTTCAAAATGGAGTGTATCTTTTTAAGCAGAAAAATATTATCTTTAAAATAAAATAAACTGCACCGAAATATCTTGCATCATTTCAGAGATAGAGCATTTTAAACTTTTTTTCGAAAATCGCAGACGGGAAAAGGTGCTCGGGGTGCCATCTTTGGCACCCTGTATCTCCGCCCAGAAATTTTTTTTAGAGAAAACCAAAAATTACGGGAATTTTATTTTTTCCTGAATTTTAACATATGTTCAATCAAAGAACTTCTGAGACTATGAAGGTAACCCCCCTGCCTGAATCGACATGGATTCAGCCTTGTACATCCTGTTGTTTGAACTGCAAATGGCTTCGCAAGGTGGTCTCGTAATTTAGAGCCTTGATCAGATGACGAGACCTTCACCTGGCAAGGCACCTCCAGAGGTATAATTCACAGGTAACTTGGAGGACTTTGCATCCACGACGGATTTTACATGCACCAGGCGCCATTAGTGTACATGATGTAATTTTAGCAGGCAAAGTGGCGAACCACTAAGACAAGTACCCGGTTCGGCTGTTTAGGTTAAGTGCTTTGTTGGTAATCTTTGTGGTTTATTGCACATTGAGTTAATTATGTGATTTGTTCATTTTGATTTGTTCATGTGATTTGTTTTTTGTACACCTAGTACTCATCATACCAGACGAAATGGGACTGGATGTTTTTGGGCCTAAACGATGGTACTGAACTTAGCTGAATGTTGGGGAAATTTTGAGGGAATTAAAAAAAATAATAATAAACAGAGAATGGCCGAAAAGCTAAGTCGTACCGCAGATGGAAGAAAATTTTTGCGTCAAACAGCAAGACAAACGAGAGCGTTGCAGAGAGAGAGACAAGAACCCACCTTTCTACCGTACCCCACCGAGAAAAACTGGCTCCCTGGGTTGCCCATTAGAGCGGGTCCAGTATTTTGTGCGGACAGTGTCCTACTGCACCAAATAAAGAGGCGAGCTGCCAAAAATAAATAAATAAATAAAAATTAATAATAATAAATAATAAAATTAAAAAAATTAGTTAAATAAAGAATAAAAGTAAATAAAATAATAATTGAAAAAAAAAATAGTAATAAAAACTTCCCACTCTCCTTTTACTGCTGGCCTAAGTCGACTGCAAAAAATAAATAAATAAATAAAAGAGGAGGAGGGAAGCCTGAAAGGAAACAGCATTAATTACATGGTTTTACAATCTTTATCACTATTTGGAGATAATACTATTATTGCTAACTAATATGCTAATTACTTAAGGATATATAAGGGTGCTTTCTGGTGTTTATGACTTAGGTTTGTCTGGCCGCCTGTCCGCGCTCTAACTTTCGTAAATGTGCTCAGAAATTTTTGGATGATGTTAACGTTTACCCTAGCACATTCCCTATCTAAATTGAAGTTTGTAGCATGTTTTAGTTTATTTGCAGGCAGTGTTGTAATCGTAAAAAAGCAGAGAATATACGGCATAGGCAGAGAGTATAAGCTGAAGTCATGAGCGCTTATAGATAGGTAGGATATACGCTAGACGCTAATGTGTTTTTTGTGAGAAACAGAGGGTATACGGAGCTGCTTAAAATAATCCAGAAAGTACATTATCGTATACCCCTGTATTCCACTACATCCCTGTTTACAGGAACAGTCAAAAATACTTTGTTACATTAAAAAAATGAATGGGAAAAATCGTTTCAAAGGATTTTTAAAGATGTTTAAAACATCTTTAACCACTTAAAGATGTTTAAAACATTTTTAAAACATCTTAAATTACACACCCTTTAAAACATAAAATTGATATGCATTTACAAAGTGCAATAAAATATGCATTCTGTTATATGTCTGCACGGGAGCGGGCTTGGCCCGAGGCCCTTACCCAGGGCGGCTAAAAAAAGCCAAATTTTCAAACGGGCCGGGCCGGCAGAATTAAGAAAATTTTGCGAACGGGCTGAGCTGACAAACAAATGGACTGGGGCAGCAAAAAAACTGAACTGACCAACCGGGCCGACCCAGCTCTGTTCAATAAAATTTTAGCCGGCTTACCGGTCCGGTATAAAAATTTACTTGAAGTCTATAAAATATTAGCTACTTTCAATGAATATGTCTTTCACGAGAATAAGTATAAATGTGCATAGCGAGCCGATACTTGTTTGGCAACATACTCGTTAAGAATAGAGACGGACGAGCATCGGACATGGTGGCTGTTTATTATTATTTTTTCCCCAAACATTCGCGCCGTGTTGACACCAGACTTGCATCCCCCCCCTCCCATATAATACTGGGTGGGAACTGAATATATTGTTCTCAGGATGTGAAAAGAAAGAAATATGTTTTGTAAAAATATTAATAGCGATAATGAACTTCTGTTACTGAAATCTTTGGCAATACAAATTAAGATGTTTCTTAAATTTACTATTGAACAACACGTAATTTTTATGCCTTTTCTGACTAACTTTTAACTATATAGGCTTTAGCCTTATGACAAGCCTGGCTGTTGGAAGGTTTTTGGAATTAAGAGCTATTATTTTGAAAATCAGACAAAGTATGGTAGTTGTATTTTTTGATTTGCTTGATTTTTTTATATGTTGAAGTAGATCATATTTGATAAATAATGTGCAATTTTGAAACCCTGAAAAAATTTCCTCTTTTCTATAGAAAATGTCAAAGTTTAAGGTTGTGAATGCCATTTTTCGTGAAAAGTGAAACGCTGGTACATTTGGAGCACCATATCTCTCGCAAGCAACAACATCCCAAAATTCTTTTCGTATAAACTGTTAGTATTATAACCCTACCTCCTTATTAAAACTTATTTGTTTCCATGGGGCATTGTTACTTTACATTGTTATGTTGCTACAAAGTACAGTCAAAATGGCATTTTTGTTCATTTTCCACATTTAATATCTTATTTAAACAATAGTACCCCAAACTGTTTCTTATAGAATATGAAAGGGCACTACTAGGACAAGCTAAATAATATAGCACTACAAGGAGACATTGTTGCTGGTTATAGATATAACATGTTAAATATTCAAAATTTTCAAAATCTTCCACATTTAAAGTAGAGTTATTTCAAAAAAGCGCCACAGTTGAGTGAAATATATATATATATATATATATATCACGCAGTAGTTGAATATATGTACAAAAACGTGGAAAAAAAGAAGCGCGGCCTCATGATATTTTTATTTAACAAAATGATAAAATTTTCAAATAAACAATGTCGATGTTAACATTTCTTCCCTATCAGAAAATGAAAAATCCCATTTCTCTTTCCTCTTTCTATGTTTTTTCCCTATGAGAAAATGAAATTTCCCTTTTTTGTTTTTCCTTCCAAAAGAGAAGTAGCATGTTTCATTTTCCCTTAGGGGAAAAATGTGATAATGGACATTGCTTTTCTTCTAACTTTTGTCATTTTTTTTGCCAAAAAATATCACGAATCCCCACTTCTTTTGCTATGGACGGTAACTGCTGTAAATTAGTTTATCAAATGTTTTATTTGTTTTCTAAAATGTTTACTTAGTTATGTTATTTCTCTAACAAATGAAGTTTTATTAAAGATTTCGGGAAGTATTAAAAAATGTTTCATATCCTATGTTTAATGCATGATGTTTCTTTCCTGTTGCAATTTCACAGCTATTTGGCCTATTTTGGGGAGCGTTAATGGGCGCCTCTTTAAATTCATTGCTATTTCGACTCGTATAAGTTTATGAGTTAACAGAAACTATTTGGCAATTGATAACTGTGGCGGTCTTATTGGAAAATGTTTAAAATTGATACATTGATTTTTAATTCTAAAACTACCAAATTATTATATTGTCATCGGAAATACTACTGTGAACATAGCTTTAATATTCTATGATATCAAGGAGTGGGTTAAAATCGATAACAAAATTTAATTTTTACATTAAAAAAACGAGAGAGAGAGACGTTGAATTAAATATAAAAAATATTTATCTCACATAGAATATGCAATACTTTCCAACACTATGATAATATTGTTCGAAATTCGATTTTCGCAAAGCTCGAACAGCTGTATTTGTTGTAATTAAAAAAAATTGTAATAGTTTTGAAAATATAAATTTTCAAAATCCAGACATTCATTTGTATTAACCCTGTATATCTCTATAACGCGGAGAAAAGGACAGATAATTTATGTATGAGCAAATGTACTTCGATATACGCAGGAATGCAAGTGCCTAAAGGCATTTTGGAGCTGTAAAATCCATTTTTGGAGTAGCAAAAATAGGATTTTGTAGCAGTAAAACCTATTCTTGTAGCAACAAAATAATAATTTTGTAACAATAAAAGCTGTTTTTTGAGCAGATTAAAATTATAAAGCAAATAAGCTCCTAAAAATTAAAATGATTGCTTATTTGACATTTGAAAGAATAATTTCTTCCCACTTTTTGCTAACTCTGAACATTTTAAACGACAATTGCAGGGATACAAGTGTACTAAAGCTCTTTTGGAGCAGCAAAAATCTGATTTTAGAGCCGTAAAATCCATTTTTGGGGCAGCAAATATTGGATTTTGCAGTAGTTAAATGCGATTTTGTAGCATAAAAATCCAATTTTTCGCTATATTTCGACGAAATTTGCGTATATTTCGCGATCTTCCGACAAAATTTACGTATCTTTCGAGATCTTTGAAAAAAAATTACACATTTTTCACTGTCTTTCGACGAAATGTGCGTAGTCTTCGCGATCTTTGGAGAAAATTTGCACATTTTTGCGATCTTTTGACGAAATTTGCGCTTTTTTGTGATCTTTTGACTAAATTTATAGATTTTATTGCAATCTTTTGATCACGTTTTGTTCGTTTTTTTTTTTTTTTTTTTTTTTTTTTTTTTTTTTTTTTCCCACGAAACTAGCAAGCCTTTGATAAAATTCGCATTTTTTTCGCAATCTTTCGACGAATTTGCGTGTTTTTTGCGATCATTCGACAAAGTATGTGTTTTACGCGTTATTTTGAAGAAATTCACATTTATTTCGCGATTTTTCGACAAAATTCACATTTTTTCGAGATTTTTTGACTACGCTTTGTTCATTTATGACGAAATGAGCGACATTTTGACAAAATTCATGTTTTTTTATGTGATTCTTAGACGAACATAGCGTGTTTTTCGCTACCTTTTGATAAAATTCGAATGTTTTTCGAGATTTTTGGATGAAATTTGCGTGCTTTCCACGATCTATTGACGAAATCCGCGCCCTTTTGTCGTTTTTTTCGTTTTTGACAAAATTAGTAATTTTTTAAAAACAAAATTCACTTTTTTCTTCGCGATTCTTAGACGAACATGGCGTGTTTTTTTTTTTTCTTTTTGCGTTATTTTGATAAAATTCGAATCTTTTTCGAGATTTTTGGGTGAAATTTGCGTGCTTTCCGCGATCTTTTGACGAAATCCGTGTGTTTTCCGTGATCTCTTGAAAATCCGCTTGTTTTTCGTGATCTTCTGACAGCGATTTTTTTTTTCATTTTTTACAAAAATAGTGATATGGAAAAAATTAGAAATGAAATTTTTCTTTGTTTCTCGGATCGATGAAATCGTGCTGAATTTCATTTTAGTACTAAGTACTTTTTGGCGCAAATTTAAGGAAAAACGCTATTTTGGCACAGATATACGCAGTAATTGTATTTCTGCTCAGCACTCGAAATCCTGGATATACGCTTTCACTTGCTGCTTATTTAGATTTTTTTCATTTTTACATTATGGGGTAGTTTCCTGGTAAGAATTCCAAGCAAAACGTGACTATCAAATTCCCTGACCAAACCTCAAAACATTCGCTGCTCAAATGGGTATAGAACAAAATTTGCGACTTGTTTTCACAATCTTTTGTCAAAGCTAGCAATTTTTTCTGCATCTTCAAATTTTTAGTTTTTTTTTCCGATCATTTTATGAATGTTTTTTATTTTTCCCTGAGATTATTTGATGTATTCTCATTTTTTTCTCTAAGACTTTTCAGAAAATTTGTAAATTCCCTTATTTCTCCTGTATATTTTAATATTTTCCTGACTACTTTGAAATTTTCTGACTATGTGATGTATAAATATGTAAAAATAAAATATGCACATAGTTTACTGAGCTTTGATTTTTTATACTATCTCATATGAGTTTTGTGCATGAGCAAATTAATTTTTTTTTTCATTTAAAATATTTACTGCAGGGTCGCTACTCATACAAGAGAGTGATGTTCACCAACTTTCAGAGGTTATTTTAAGAAAGTGGTATAGATGCTAGGAGTAAAATAGAAATTATATCACTTGAAAATACAGTAAACAACCTCTAATCTGACACGTTCGGGACTTGAAGCATGCCAGATTAAAGGATGAATGTCAGGAAAAATGCATAGAAGTTAAATAAAATATGACAGTAAACCGTGTTTTCTACTTTTTAAATAGATTGAATAGAATGATAGATTTGCCCAATAATGTAAACATATGTATATGACTGTAAAATGAAAGCATGCACTATAGGTCTACACAGGGGGCCTGCTTGTAGAAGCCTTCTTAAAAATAAACCTCAAATATAGCAGGTTGTTTTGCAGTAGTCTTTTCTCTTCTTTTTTTAAAGAAGCCAAATCCTATGATATGGTGACCCTACGCATTCAAAAATCGATACACTATGTCCAGCACAATGTCTACGAACCATGCATTACAATGTTTTGCAATCAATATAAATTTGTATATACTCCAAATATTTATCCAAGTTATTTTGTTTATCTTATGCAGAAATAAAACAAACATTCGAATCTAATAATCCATATTCATTGTTTATTATTTGATGACTGGTATCAATTTCAAGTTGAGCAATCTTTTTTGAAAGATAAAAATCATTTAATTCTTTTCTTTTTTTAATTTCAAAAGTTTGGTTTTGGAAATTATACACAAAAATGTTTGTTCTCATCTCATCCATGCTCTTTTTGAATGCAGACTGAATGAACTATTTATAGATTTGCGAATGTCAACCTTATGTAATTTGTTTTACATGCTAATTCCTCATTCTGTTGCTCTAGAAGATTATTATAAACACCAGGTGTGATTGAATAAAAAATATACTATGTTTTTTTAAGTCGTTCCAGACCATAAGATGTTGGATCAGAAGATGTTTACTGTACTACAATTTTCTAACTGTGGTTAATATTGATTAAAATCCCTATTTCTGATTTACTCCAAAACTTGGTCTGAAGACTACAATGGCAATAACATCTTCAGACACGAAATACACAAATGTGGACTTATTCTTTTCTACATAAAAAACTAAACTGTTTGATTTATTTACATTTTCACTCTACTTCAATACAGCTGAATGGTTTGTGCTTTGGGATAAAACCAATAAATGGTGATGCTGATTTTTTCCCAAAATAGATGTTGATTTCACCTGAATTTGCAAAATGTCTTCCAGAAATGCAGCCAAGTAACTTCATAATTATTTAACTTAAATCTTTTACAACAAAAAATTTCGAGGTCTTGTAGATTACTCACTTGTTTAAAGCCCTTCAAACTATTATTGTATGAATTTAGATTACTCATGATTTATTTTAAGAGGGCTAGTAATTTTAGATCACTATATATGTTGACTTAAATGACCAATCCCCTAAAATATCAATTTCAGAAAAAAGTGTCTTTTCGTTATCTATGGCACCATTTAGGTTTTACAAAAGCAATGAATGTCCATTTGTAATGTTGTTTTAATTTCAGGTCGCAAGAAGATAATATGTCTTTAATAACTTATGATCATTACATATTTTCAAATGAAGTCGTCTCCAAACTGTAAAAATTGGCTGTACAACATTTATGTTTGTATACTGAGCCACCATTCATTTTAATAATTGTTCACAAAACCAATAAAGTTCAGATAAACTTTATTTTTAACAAAAGGAAAAGGGGAGCAGCAGCAAATATTTCAGTGGAAAGACAAAAGCTTGAAATATTTATTGTTACTTCAAAAGGAAAAATACCGTTGATTTTTTTTTTTTCTTTTTAAGGAATCTAAGAAAAATTACCGTGGTAATATGAATGGGGAAGATGTAAACTTTAGTAGATAACTTAATAGAAATTTTGTTCTTTTTTCACGTGGAAGAAATCTGGTGGTCTGAAGATCAGACTTAGTTGTTATTGCAATGGAATTTGATTAAATATCTTTAAAAACTTTACCTTAGATCAGTGGTTTCTAATCTTTATTGGTATGCATCCCACAATAAGAAAAAAAAATTCTTTGTGATCCAGATAATATGAAGGTGTATATGAGTATGAATATTTTTGTAATACCTGCATAAGCTATTGCCTATCCTATTCTACAAAAAAAGACAGATATTTGTATGAAGGATACACTATCAACAAAAACAAGAACTAGTAATTCAATGTATGTAAGTGGAATAATAATTAAAACAACACAGAAACTGCAAGATTAACTAAAAATATGTTTAATTATTATAAAAACATAATTTTATAATCAGTAAGGTTTATGGTACTGGTGTTTACCAATGCAGACATCTATAGAACAATTTCGTTAATTTTAACCTTAAGTCACTTTCTACACGCAGTTTGTTTCTGTACTTTATTTTCAAAAACAGGAAAATAATGTTCACACAAGTATGTTGTATTGAACCCCTCAAAGAATTCAAAGCTTATTTAGATATTTCTAGATATCCTGCTAGTATATTCACCCAGAAGGAAACTAAGAATTTTCCCTTGAAATATTACTTACTGTTGAAATTATTTATGTTTTAAGCAGATGAAATAAAAGATATGTTTATGTGAAAAACCTCAATGATTCTGCAACTTATAGGTTGGGAACTGTTGAACAGGATTATTTTCATATTCCAATTTCTCTAGGCAAGGGTGGCGCCAGAGGGGGGGGGGGGACCGGGGGGGGGCGTATGCCCCCTGTCGGGCATACCTGCCCCCCCGCCCCATCGGGGTCAAAACTCGATGTCGTCGGGGAAAAAATTTTGACTTTTGAATTTCGTCCCCGTCTAGTTAGGTCAACATATAAAGTTTTTTTTTTTCTTATTAAATTAAACTCAGATTGACTAAACTAATTCTTTTGGATACGAGTCGATTTCTAATTGAATTTTGATTCTGGCAGATTGAGTTCAGATAAACCCGATCTTTGAAAAAAAAAATGAATTTCTTAAAATAAAAATCTATATAGATGACTACACAGGATGATATATGAATGACTCTGTAAATATATATTTTTTAACAAAAAAGATAAAATTTATACTAAAGTTTTGTCGGGGCTGTCTTGAATGATAAGTAGAATGCTGCATCGAGTCGGACAAACTGAACCTGATACGACTCGCAATCTGGATTGGATCGGGTTGAGCCTAATCTTTTGTTGTTGTGGGTCGGATTCCAGTTGGGTTAACTTTAATTGTTTCAGGTTCGGGTTGGATGTTAATTGGATGTTCTTGATTCAAGATCGATCTCTCAAAAGAATTTGCAATATTTATTTTAAGTTGAAAATTTTTATATTTAATGTTAATGAGTTTATATATACTGATTTTTTACTTAAAAGTTAAAAATTGTTACAGCAGATATAGTTGTAGATATATTTTTACATAATTACATTACAATATATATTTTTTCATCAGTTATGGTTGAGGTCTAGTTGAGGTTATGAAATATTTCGAGTTCAGATCGAAATGTGGAGATGTCGGGCTTAGATGTCGGGCTTAGATGGCGCTTCGGGTAGAGTTCTGCATCATCTTGGGAAATTAAACCTAACTGGACTGGCGATTTGAGTCGGATCTGGCTAAAGTTAATTTCTTTCGGAGAGGTTCGGATTGACTTCTATTTTTCAAGTCAGGCTAGATTTAATTGTTTTAGCGTATGGGTTCAATTCTACCTCATTTCTCAAAAGTATCGCCGAAACATATTTAAAAATGTAAAATTAAATTATTTGAATATCAATGAGTGCATATATAGATACATTAAATTTTCTAAATAAAATATATAATTGATATTGGAGGTATTATAGTAGACTATTTTTCCATTATTGCTTTACAAGATGGAATTTTCTTTTTCAATTTTCTCTTGCATTTCAAGTTTGGATTGGGTTCGAATTGAATACTTTTAGGTCGAAGTTTGTCGAGATCGAATCATCTACTTTTTAAAAACTGGTTCAAGTTGAATGGATATAGAATTAACTAGTTCAGGACGGGTATAACTCAATCCGCGGAGGACTTTATGCTCGCAAAATAATCCATAAATTGAATTATTTTTTGCCTTGATTATATTCCGTTAAAACAGAAAAAATTGCTTTAAATTTTGCTTTCATGCGCTTTAATTTTGCTATTTCTACCCCTCCCCAGCAAAAAAATAGAGAAAAAACATCAATTACCTGAAATACTCACACCTAAAGCAATATGTTCGTCAAATTACATGGGTGTTCTGGCAGCTATGCTGCTTAGTACTTTTTTGTATTAGAAACAGAATTTATAAATCCGTTTTATCTAAATATACGTAAAAAACAGAAATCTAATATCAAAATTCTCGAAAAATGCCCAAACAGAAGGCAGAAATTGTTTAAAATAATAGAAAAGTCTCATCAAAACACAGGGATATTTCGGCATTGTCCCGACGGACTCAGAGAGAGAAATTTTAACGCAAGCAGACCTTCTAATTCTCAGTTAAGCCTGGTGTAACCCGTGGTTCAGATCGGTGATATATTTTTAATTGCGGGTCGCTTTTCGCTACATAAAAAAATCGCACTTTTAGATTTCCAACTATTTTACAAGTTTTCAAATTTACATTTATCTTTTGTTTTTAACTTTTTATTTTTTATGGGAATTTTTTATTTAAGTTTTTGTTTCAAATTTAAATTTTGTATCTTATCAAAATTTGAAACATCGCACTTTCTGCACTCTAAAACAAAATGGAAATTGAAGATTTTTTTCCCAATTGAAGATGTTTTTATTATTACTATTATAGCTAAAAAAAAAATCTGCTTTAATTTACACATTTTCTCAAAAATACAGAAAATTCATCAATCTAATGCTAAAACTACCTCATGAAATCCTCCAATATCTAAAGTTGTATTTTTGTAGAATCAAAAGACTGTTCAGTTTACTGAGCAGCAACACTGTGCACTAGATTTTTCTATTCGAAACTGATTTTTTACGTATCTTTATCTCAAAATAATGAAAAGTTCGTAAACCGAATCTCAAAATTTTTTGAAATTCTACAATCGAAACACCAAAATTTCTTTAAGTGATAGAAAAATCCGCTCCAATAACATGTGTGTTCCGGCAACTTATTGTCTGTATATTTTATTTTTGGCGAAATTTTTTTCGAGAGTATATGGAATAATAATTACATTTTCTCAAAAGTGACAAAAATAGAAAATAATGAAAAAAAGAGAAACGCGGTATTTATAAAGTAATATAAGGTACATATTTCAAAAATTGTACTTCAACTAATTAATTTCACTCTGGCAAATACATTCAATTCAAATAAGAAAAACTAATATTTAGCATAGAAACGTGTTCTGATGGAACGAAAAATAATATGAAGAAATTTCAATTTTATACAAGTTTTGTTCCTTGTAAGTATGCAGTTTTTTTACACTTATATTTTTACTTAGATTTCAATATACGGTGGTTAAACCGCAGAGAACAGTTGCGATCACTAAAAGGAAATACATGCCTGTCTGTTTTGACTATTTTTAAAATTCTGATGTGCAAATTAATATAAAACAAACTTTTCGACAATTGGAGTAAAGAGATTGATGAATAATATTGTTTAGTTTCAGCATTCTTGCTGATTAGCTATAAAAATAACGTTTATATATCTCAATGTTGTTATGGGAATTACCCAAAATAAAAATAAATAATAATATAGGGTGACAACCCCAGTAATTGGCACTTTAAGAATTTGTCTTTAAACTTACTTCAATTTTCATTACAAAGAAATAAGATATTTACTTGGAAATATTTTTAAATCAAAGAATGCATATCTGTGCATCTATTTTGCCCACTAAAAGCAAAAAAATTTCAAAAAGTATTTTTATAAAAATATATTTATAAAAAGTTGCTGAAATCACCAGTAATTAGCACCTAGAGCACCAATGTATGACACCTTGTGATCCAGTAATTGGCACAAGTTTATATTTAAAAAAAACTTTACATTTTTTAATCGCTTTAAATGAATTTACTGTAGATGAAGATGCCATATTTCAGGTTTTTGAGAGTAAGAAATCAGCATATTAGTCTGAAATGTGAACACTTTAAAACAATACAATATACTTATATTAATACCCAGTAATTGTCATGCTGTCTCCAGTAATTGTCATATGAAGCTTTAATGGATTCCAATTATTGATAATATTTCATATTTTCAAATAAAAACAAATGATAAACAAAATTAGTCTATAACTTTAAAAATACTTCCAAAGTAAGTGGTTTAATCTCAAATTCCTTGCGAATTCCTTGTAATTAGAATAGGTGCCAATTACTTGGAACTAGCAAAATTGAAGCACCATTTATTGGCATCTATCATTAATTCAGAAATCTAAATATTTGTGTCAAAAATACTTTTACATAATTAAAGTATCCCTTTTTAACTAAACAAAACCGTTGTCAATTAAAATTTAAAATGTATTATAAATCATATAATAATGAATTGAAAAGCATGCCTTCCTTAAACGAAAGTAGAAGCATTTGCAACAAAAATGGCGAATTTCATACAAGCCATAATTGTTTCTCTTTCCTAGGCACTATTGTCATCTAGTAGCAAAAATCAAAGTTATAATCTTTAACGTAAATGAGCATATAACTGGTATATGGTCTTGCATTTTTAAAAGACTGGATATAAATCTTATTTTAGGACATGTTTGTAGGATGTGCCAATCACTGGTGCATGCCAATTACCGGGGGGTGTTACCCTATATAAAAAAAAAAACCTGTATTGTGATAGACCGGAAGGATATTTCAGAATTACATAGATGCAGTACTCTATTTTCATCAATTGTCCATTGACCACAGATGTAAGGAGTTAATTTTTTTTCCTGATCTAGTATTTTTATTTTAATATATAGAAATAAAATTTTTAAAATTATTATTCATCTGTTTAATGCATTTTTTTTTTTATACAAAGTTTATATAATTAATCAGACAGTAAATGTAAAAACAATGTTACAATGAAGTTTTAAAGAAAAAATTTTACTATGAAAAAATGGAATTTATGACTTTGCAAATTTAATAATACAAGATGGAACCCGTCGAATTTCGACGAAAGTAAATGTTTAAGAAGGAACTGTTTCATTGATTTAAGTAAACATACAAAATTAACTACAGTAAAAAATGCATGTTACAATTGTCAGTCTAACTCTCAAACAAATATTATTTAATGCTAAAATGAAGAAAAAAAGAAAAATACTATTTTTATTAAACTCAGTTGTTAAAAATTATTAAAATTTAACTTTAATCGCATTTCTAAAAGTATAATAATAAAGCAAAATATAATAAAGATCAGCTATTACGTTATCAATTGAGGCTTTTATGTTAGGTATAACTGGGTATGAAAAAAATATTTCAAAATAACACGATCTTAGAATTTTACGTGAAATCTAAACCCATTATAATTTTCATCTTCTCAAAATTTACATGCGCACATTTCAATTTTTATAAATTTTAAGAGAAAATAGCGCATTTCTGTTGCCATGATTACAAAATTCGTACTAAAAACTATAAAAAAATTAATATGTCAAGAATAAATTGAGATAATGCTTTCAAACAAATTGCATTTAAAAGTACATATTTTTCTCTATATGATGGTGTAAAAACTGAAAATATGCGATGTTTAGAAGTATAAAATTTGCAGTACTGAAAACTGGAAAACCGAATTGAATGTAAAAGTGTTGTCATTCGCAAAATGACGTATGCGTTATGCACAGATACGTTTGCCCTTTATTATATAGATAATTATCAATTATTCAAGTTATAAATATTTTACGAGTTCCTTCTTTTTACGAAGATATCAACTTTAATCTGTCTCTGCTGTATATAAAAAGTTTCAAGACTTTTATAAGAGTAAGTCCAAATGATTTCTCATTTATTTGCGTTTATATGTGATTTGATATTTTTACCCGAATGTTTTAAATTTAAAACTGCTTTATATGCAGAATTTGTCCTTTTGTTGATAATAATATCTTAACTAATGTTTATAGAAGTTTTTCACTTATACTTTTGCATTCAGCAATACATACAGTAGAGCTTCGATTATTTTATTTTCTATAGAATTGATACTCAGTTATATATAGAAGTACACATTCATGATTTCCGATTAATTATGTCTAAAAAATTAACGTACAAAATTTAATCCAATTTCATATTTTTTTTAGATTTTCAAATAAATTAGTGCTGCTAAAATTTGCTATGCATCACTCAACAGTGGTTTTGTTATACTTTGTTTTTAATAATTACTGTGAGATGCATGCAAAACTTTTTTTTTCAAATCAAAATGATCATATTTACAAATCAAATTGAAATGAAATAAGTACCACGTCAAAGGTTAACTTTCTAAATAATTTTCTGTCTTATGATACATTTATTTGATTGTTAAAAATCTAAAGTTGGCAGGTGGTGCCACTAAGCCGTTTTATCAAACTTCATCATATTCAGTTAGTATGGATGACATTTTGGTGTATATCGCCCTACAGATGGTGTTTTCTTTCCTCGAAAACTTTTTATCGCTGCACCTATTGAATATAGAATTGCCCAAAACATTTTATGCTTAAAAAAAAAAAAAAAACAGCAATATTCTCTGTCTCTATTTTGGCTTCGAACACTCAATAGGCTGCACTGTTATCTTATGCCACCTAAAAGAGATCCAGATCAGATCCAAAATCAATTGACGTGGATTAGTGAGCGTCATTTGCCATATTATTTATTTCTATTGAATAACCCAAGTTTAAAGAAAGAAAATTTCACCAAGCTCCAGCTTCTGGTTAAACCTTGATAGATATGCATTGGCCGGGTCCAGGCCTATTTTCTTTTATGACACTGGGGCCGGTCCATGCCTGGTTTTCACTCTTTTCATGGCTTAACTAACTTTTTCGATACTGAGCTAGGACAGACTTCATTTTTCCTAGGACTGCGCAGGTCGAAATTTTCAGTCTCGGTTTCGATCCAGCCGCATGAAAATCACCCTCTCGGAATGACTTGAGCCTTGCAAAAATCAGTAAAATTTAGTCCGTTCCAAATATTTTTATAAAAAATGTACGTATTTTTATAAGTTTAACACGTCATTATTCTATAATCAAACTTTAAAATTTATTATTTTTATAGAATAGTAGATTTCCAGACAATAAAATTTAAATGCAGTAAAACTTGTGAAATAAAACCTGCCTATGACCCAAAAAAGTACTTTCAGTTTCAAAACCGTTTCCGAAAATGAAGCTATCCAAAAAAAAAAAAAAAAAAAATGTTTAAAAATATTCTAATTAAAACGAGAAATTCGAAAATAATCTGTGTTTAACCAGCATGACAGAGTGGGTGTTTTGAAATGAGTGAAGAGTACCCTTAAATGCAAAATATGTTGATTCAAAATTAATATAATAACACATGAGAAAAGAATATAATACACCTGCTACGAGGGCAACTTGACTATAACTCTCTCTCTTTTTTTTGTTCCTATGCGATTTTGCCGTAGAAGATTTTACTGTGCGTCATTTTTCTGATTTTTAAGTCTCCAATACCTGATATAAGGATTGACGATAACTGAATGATAATTGAAACATTTACATGCAAATCGATATTCATTCAAAATAAATAAATATTGCCACCTAAAACACTCCTTAAAAAAAAAAGATTATTTTTTTATCAGAATTTCTTGTGCTAAGCACTTTATAACCATATCGAAGTAAAAATTCACATTTTGTAGAAATAAAATCGGGCAAGCCAAGACTTTAATCTTTTTTTTTTTTTTTTTTGGTTAGGTTATATTATATATGTATGTATTTGTATTTCCCAGACTATATAATCAAGCCGACTTTTTAAATTTTATGTCAACCGGATCGTTAATCTATTTAGTACAAACCGGATCGGGCCTGAGCCTAAAATTTTTGCCCACACAGTTTTTTAGGCTCCCGGCCAGTATGCGGGGACATCTAATATATATTATGAACTTGGTGCCCCAACCCCCTGTCGGGCAAATTCTGGCGCAGCCCTTGTCTCTAGGTTTTCCAGATAATAAGCCTGATTAACAGTGACACATCAATACTGCAGAAATTTAAGCTTCAAACTGATGATATTTATAATATAAATGCTAAATATTTATTGCAAACAACTTCTGCAGAATATTGCAAAATATATACTACTCAGTCCTGAAACAGTACATCATGCCAATAAGATATAAGTTACAAATTTACAACATTAAAACACACAACTTATACCACCATGACATTAAACCCATTACAGTCATTTCAAGGATACCTAAATCCCTTCCATCAGTGTGAAAGAAAACATAAAAAAAATTAAATGAGTTCAAAAATATCTAAGGCTCGTTTTTTCAATTTTTGAGTCTTTTGTTAATTTTTACATTGATGAAGGGGGGTTTGGGTGCCCTTTGAAATGACTGCATGTAATTTAATGTTAAACTTATGCATTTTAATGTGGTAAATTTATAGCTTATTCCTTTAAAACGGTAGCAAAATTATTAGTTTCTGATTTATGCCATAAAGGTATGTTTTATCTAGTACTTTATATTACATTTCTACAATTTGGAACCAAAGAGTTCAGATTTTTGATTAATTACTTTAATAATCTATAATTCATAAAAAAATAGTTTAGTTGAGATATTTAAAAAAAAATTCCAGTTTTTGCAGATTAAAACAAAAAAAAAAAACAAAAAAAAAAATAAATAAACCAGCAGAATTAAATAAAATCTGGGTGTAGATTAGGCCTAATATTAATACTTTTAGCCTAAGTTCTTATTTCTATATATTTGAAGTTTTCATTCATGTAAATTGAATTAAAAAGGTTTCTTAAACCTTTTTTTTTACAGCTAATAAAAACATTTTATTATTTAATCTCAAAATTGTTTTTTTATTGATAAATTTTAATATTTTGTCATATCCATCTACCAATTATGTACTTTTTGGGTAATATGTATGTGTGAACTTTAAAAAGTTCACTGTAAATTAGTTAGAAATCTGCATGAAAAAGAAAAAAAATAATGTCAATTTAGCTCCATTTATGTACTTTTGCAGTTCACGGTAGATCCTATGCAGAATTCAATTAAGTTCAATCTGGCTGAGTTAAATTCAAATTTTAGAAATAATGACAACTTTTTGTAATAAACATTATCCTACTATTACAATTCTTTTAAAAGAATGCTACACATATTTTTGAAAAAATAAATAAAATATAAATATTTAAAAGCTCTTTTGATAACAATATAAATAAGCTTTTAAAAAATAATACTAAAGAAGATGCATAAAAAAAACCAAAA
This sequence comes from Maratus speculifer, assembly GCA_964019185.1. Lineage (NCBI taxonomy): Eukaryota > Metazoa > Arthropoda > Arachnida > Araneae > Salticidae > Maratus > Maratus speculifer. Next base: position 297,624,371 of record OZ025297.1, on the reverse strand, counting down.
AAACAATGTGGTTTAAAAGGAAATAATAATAAAAAAGAATGATTTAGGAAAAATCAAAATTTTAAAGTTTTATAGTAAAAAAGAAAAAAATAAACAAAAAATATTTATATGTAATTTATTTAATCAAAATAAATTTTAGTATAGTAGCATATATCTTTCTTAAGATTCCATTTCAGAAATGCACGATATCAAAAATTTTTAACAGTTATTTTAACTAAGAAAATTGTCAATCAATCACAATATTGGAAAAATAAGAGTAGACCAACTTGGCCTAGTATTGTAAATTAGCATGCATTTCAAATCCATGCAGACATCTAATATATTTTCCACTTTAACATATTTTATTATATTTGGTAAGAAAATATTTAATACAAACATCCTTATATCCAAGAAATAATATATTTTACTAAAAACTAATATGCAAAAATGTACAATAAATACAAAAAGTCTGTAAAGTTTCCAATGTAAGTAAATGCATCTGGAAATTAAAAGATGGCTTCAGCCATTGAAGTTGTACCTCCTCCAGTATAATATTGTGTCACACGAACCTGAAAGTCTTTTACTAATTCAGGTTGTAATGTTTTCATAGCTCTCCAATGAATTGTACTGGAGGCTTCTGGATCTTGTTTTGCATGTTCAACAGCAAAATTCATATATTCAAGCCAAACATCTAAAATAAATATTGAAAAATAAATCTTAGAACAATTATAAAATGAAAAATAATAATGTAATAGAAAGCATTTGCAAGGTTGGTACAGGAGAACTACAGTTGAAGCTGCATTAATAAGACCTCTATAAGAAATAAGCTTCTATTATTGGGAATACCATTCTTCAACAGCTGCATTTTTAGCTCACAGGCTATCAAAGCCTGAGAGCTTATGTGCCCGCCTGTTCTGTATGTATGTATGTACGTGCGTACGTACGTAACCCGATAACTCAAGACAAAAATATCCGATTTACAAGAAATTTTGGATTTAGACTTCTTATGATAAGACGCTTCCCTGATTAGTTTTGAGAGTTCGTTGGATAAGTATAAGAAGGGGAAAAGGGGCTATTGCCCCTCCCCTTAATTTATATAAATGGGTTTTTCCTGCAGAATTAGTAGATTTCATTTAAATCTTAGATGTAGGATCATTCTAATGAGGTGACTTCATGATTAGAGTATTGGGTGTTCAATAGATAAGTTTAAAAAGAGGGAATGGGGGGGGGGGTAATCCCCCCATCTTAATTTAGGCTGCAAAACTTATCCATTTGCTTCAAATTTTGTATAAAAGTTTATTCTGAAATGGCGCTTCTCTGATTTGTTTTTGGAATTCACTGGATAAGTATAAAAAGAGTACAGGGGAAACTACTCCTCATAATTTATGTAAATGGTTTTTCATACAGAATTAACCAATTTGTTTCAATTTTTGTATACAGATTCATAATAGTAAGAAGCTTCGCTCATTTGTTGTGGTATTCTTTTGTTAATTATAAAGGAGGGTACGGGCGATTACCTCCCCCTTAAGTTAGCTAAATAGAGTTTTATGCAGAGTTATCTGATTTGCTTTAAATTTTGGATGTACGTTCTTTCTGATAAGTTGAATTTCTGAACAGTTTTGGAGGTTTAACGATTAATTATAAAGGGAGAAGAACAGGGGAAAACGTTTTTTAAATTACATAAATGGGTTTTTATGCAGAATTATTCGACTTGCTTCGAATTTTGCATATAGGTTTATTATATGATAAGGCGTATCCCTGATTAGTTTTGGGGCTTCACTGATAAGTATAAAGAAAGAAAATTGGGGGGGGGGGGGTACTTCCTTCCTTGTTTTTTCCCCTGAAGGACATTATTAGATAAGGCTGTAATATACAATTAGTCTGCATAGTCTGTGAGCTCTATGCCATCAGTTTAACTGGGCATCATTCTTTTTATTTATTGCATTGAAAAACATCTGTTAGTACGACTAATAAATCTTCGAGATTTTTTTTCTATGTATTAGGTGACTATTATCTAGACCAAATTGATACAGACACATTAGTTAAAACAGTGATTTTTAATTGATGTGCTGCAGCACACTAGTGTGCTTCAAGAAGATTTCAGGTATGCTATAAAAATTCTTAGTCAAGCTCTATCAAGATTTTACAAATTAACAGAAGTATAATATCACAGAACATACATTTTATATGATTTATAACAAGGTTTAGTGTCATAAAGTTGTATTTTTTGGAAATTATTTAAGTATTTATATAGTAGAGTCATGCTATTCTGAACTAACTGGGATCAGATAATGTTCAGTTTAGCAGAAATTTGGAATATGTGGACGTCTATAATCAACATATTGACTCGTTAAGGTGCACATTAATTAAGGAGACATCTGCTAGTGCCAGCACTTCACAACATTGATTGGCTTGTAATAAACAGTTTCTGTTAATAAATGTCACGCTCTTCAAATAAAAATTGCAACTGTAGTATCATGGCAATAAATAGGCTTTTTCTACACACATAAATCTGTGTCAACAATGACAAAAAACAAGTTACTTAGTTGATTCAGTGTTCTATACCTGAAAGAAATCATTGACTTTACTTATTAAGTGGGTATAAGTTAGTTAATTTTTGTGTTTAGCAGTGATTAAAAATGATTTTACAGAACTATATAAATGGAGCCAACATGTAATGTAAGTAATAGAGGTGGGAAATATAGTTATTTTTGGTTAACAGGTTACATCGTTTCACACTTGCACGGGTAACAGGTTTTAGCAACCTGTTATTTTTGTAACATATAACTTATTGATGAGTGTGCTGTCAACAGACTTAATTAGAAGGCCTTTAAGATATCTTCAGGAATGCCACTCAGAAAATAGCAAAAAAGAGGAAATTATGCGTAAAGTAAAATTTACGACATTTTTCACAACTTTATGTGTGAATTTTGAAAATTATATTGTTTATAATAAACTAAATAAAAAATTACAGCTTTTCTTTTGTTGTAAACTTTTAATTTATAAGAGTAAGTTAAAATGATTTTTCTTTAGTTCACAGTATTTTACTTCAATTAAGGTAACCCAGGAACAGGTTCAGTGAAGAATTTTATGTATCGCATCATTTTAAACCAATTCAAGTAACCTAGCAATAAATTCAATGATTATTCTGCGAGTGAATAGCAAAATTTTGCAGGTTTTTTTTTTTTTTTTTTTTTTTTTAATTTGACGAAAATAACTTTTATTTCATGATCGTTTGGCGAAAATCGCCGTTTTATTTAGCGATCGTTTGAAGAAAATCGCCGTTTCACATCATGATCGTTTGATGAAAATCATCGTTCCACATCGTGATCTTTTGACAAAAATCATCGTTTCACACTGCGATCGTTTCAGAAAAATCACCGCTTCGTTTCGCGATCGTTTGACGAAAATCGCCGTTTAATATCGCGATCGTTTGACGAAAATCGCCGTTTTATTTATCGATCGTTTGACGAAAATAGAAGTTTCACATCATGATCGCTTGACGAAAATCATTGTTCCACATCGCGATCGTTTGACGAAAATCGCGGTTTCACATCATGATCGTTTGACAAAAATCATCGTTTTACATCGCGATCCTTTGACAAAAATCGCCGTTTCACAAAAATCTCCGTTTCGTTTCGCGATCGTTTGACGAAAATGGCCGTTTTATTTAGCGATCGTTTGACAAAAATCGCCGTTTCACATTGCGATCGTTTCAAGAAAACCACTGTTTCGTTTTGCGACCGTTTGATGAAAATTGCTGCTTTATATCGCGACCGTTTGATGAAAATAGCCGTTTTTTTTTTTATCTTTTAACGAAAATCGATGTTATATTTCGCGATCGCTTGACGAAAAAGGCTGTTGTATTTCGCGATCGTTTGATGGAAAAGGCTGTTTTATTTCGCGATCGTTCGACGAAAATCGTTATTTTATCTCGTGATCGCTTAACGAAAATCGCGAATTCTTAAAAATTAAAAAAAGCGGAAATCCGCCAAAAGGCGGAAAAGTGGCATCCCTGTATCTTGAATAATTTTGGGACATAAATACAAATGCTGTTTCAGTTCAAATAAATCTACACCATTAAAATTAGCTTGGAGTTAAAAATTTAATTTTTGCAAGACCAAAAACTTAAAAAGGCATTTTCCTCCATTGAAAATTCACAAATATCATCAGGGGCATGCAAAAAGAAAATAGCGTCCGAAACAAAGTTAGAATTTAGTCCCCCTCCTCTCACAACTTTTTCTTGTGACTTGCCAAAATTGCATTGTAGTATAAATTTGACGCCCCTAAATCTCTGCACCTGGGGCGACTGCCCTCATTGTCCCCCTTTTCCCAAGGCCCTGAATATCATAACTCAGTAAGTTTTGCTCATAAAAGAATAATTTTTTTGCTGTTTTACTTGCTAAAACACATAGAATTTTTTTCTAAATAAAAGTTATAGAAAATTGTTTAACTTATAGAACATTATATAAAATATTTAATTTCTTAACTATTTAAAAAAAATAATTATTTTAATGTAAATCGATTTTTATAAGATGCAGAAGAAAATTTAAAATATTTTTGCATTTGGTACTATGCTTTTAAATCTAACGGTTTAGAAATTAATTTTTTGTAAACAATAATAAAAAATTTCATCCATAAAAATTAACACCGTTTTAACAATGCACAAAGCAATTAGTAAAAAAAAAAAAAAAAAAAAGAAAATTGATCTTCATTTCGTTAATGCCTTGACTTGAAGTCTGATTTCCCTGTAGCCGTACCTATCAACAAACATTCAAAACTTAACAAACACAAGAATATACACGATATAACAACATGAAACATTATTTTTACGCTTTTTATCAATTTCATATGTAAAAGTACGTTTTTCAAATTAATTACAATTGCATGGCTGCCAACTACTACGCCTATTTAAAGTCAAATAAACATATTAGAAACAGAAATTTTAATAAATTATTTACAATGTGTAATGTAATACATAGCATTGAATATATTTGGCATACATTTTACTAATATAAAATTGTGGTTCCAAACATGTTTATAGGATTTAAACAGGCGTAGTAGTTGGCAGCTCTGCAATTGCATTAAAATTAAGTGCCGTCACAAAGCTATATTTGTTTTCTTTTTTTCCAATAAAATACTTTTACAGAAATAATATTTTCCAGTTCTCATTTTCTAACAACGCAATAATGACAAAAAAAGTAAACATGTGATCAATAAAACAAAAAATTACAGCGCCAGAATACCTCCACACTTCCTCCCACAAGTACCAAGATTACATAATATCCTTTTTAAAAATTCAAATTCAAAGAATTGCCATTTTTTTACCCATCTAACTATACGAGCTTAAGATTATGTCCCGTGCAAAAACACAACTTTTTTATCAACAATTAAATCCGTAAATCCCACTCTTCAAACACAGATTCTTTCCCATTAAAATTGTGACCAAAGATGGCTGACATTATCTCCTTGCTTTTTATAATCTAGCAGCGGAGTGGCATCCACTTACGTCACATAAAATATGTTTTTTCCCCATTTCATTTCTAATATTTTATCCACTTATTTCAATAAATACAGTTTTCTTTATTCTAATCACTTTTTCAAGTAAATGTGGTTTTTATTATTCTATTTTTTTTTTTTCCTGATGTTTTAATCTTTGTAACTGTAAGCATTACAAAACATTAAAAAAATAAAATAATTTCTGACAAGATCGAAGCCATATGTTTTTAAATATCTATACAATATCCATACTGTTTGGGAACAACCAATCGGTTTGAGAGAGTTATCAGCTGATCTTTTCAATAGCAAAAGGACAATTATTGCTGTGATTGGCTCCCTTAGTTAGACCAAATGGATTTTGAATGTCTTAGAATCATAGATGGACAGGGAACCATAAAAAGGAAAGTCTTTTTCTTTGTGTGTGCTTTTTTCTCTTGTGTCTCAAAAGCATTTTAATGCTGCTGGGGAATTCTTTATTGTAGATTGAGATGAGATTTAAAAGTTAAGAAACAGGTTTTCGATAATTTGATTTTAATTACTGTATAAATATGTATTCGTAAAATAATTTTCCTTTTTTTTTTAATTATTAAATGCATATACAAGGTGTTCCAAAATTAACAGGGACTTTTTGTTAATGTATTACGGAATAATAAATTTTAAGTTAATATTATGAATATTCATCCTGTTATGTTAAATAATACCCATCTCTAGTAAGTGACCAACTTTGGTTTCAGACATTCTCATCAAGCTTAGGCACTACATATGTCTCGATTTAACTTCTTTGTATAACAGTAAATGTATGTTTTTTCATGAACATCTTTTTAATTTTTTCTTTTTTAAAGTTAAAAAAAATCAGTATGTTTATTGAACTCTATTTAAAATAGGCAGATTTTCGGAACAGTGGGATTTCACTGTATATTCTTTATAGAACTATGAGGGGAAAACAAGAAATGATCTTCAGATAAATTTATACTTTAAGAGGAAATATATTCTTTGTAAAGAAAAAAGCCACAGTATAAAATGACTTAGAAATGCTTGAAATAGTATGGTGTAATTTAGGACTGAACAAGTTTTATGAACTTTAGATTTATGTTACACAAATTTAAAAAAACAATACAGCTTTCTTAACCAATGTTTGAGAACTTTCCTGGATTAGAAGAGAAGGAGCTTTATTTTATGTGTGTGTGCAAGTAAATTAGAAAGAAAAAAAAATTACATCTTGATTGATGGTTTTGTTTGTGTATGTAAGTGATAAATTAATAGTGATGTGAAAATAACGACAAAATGAATACCCGTATGGTAACGTTGATTTAGAATTCTCTACCCGTTAAAAAGTATTCGTTTTGTTAGTCGTTACTGTTCAGAAACTGGGTATTCGCAGTCATCGAGCATACGGCATACATCGTATAGAATAATCTTTGGAAAAATTCGTATTAATAAATAAACTAAAAAACTTTGTAAAATCACCATACTGTTATTGTTGTAGCTCGAAACGCGTCCTGCTTAATTTTTCATTTTGTGGTGATTTTACAAAGATTTTTAGTTTATTTATCAATTTATCGCCAGTGATTGCTGTGTTTTTCACTAGAATTCATATTAGTTGGTGCTGCCATCTATCCGTAAAAGTTACATTTATTGAAATTTCGAACTTATATTTAAAAAATGCAAATAGAATATTAAAACCAGGGCCTTAGCAAAAAGTCAGTAATTAGGGATACGGGGAGGGGGGGAGTGTCAAGAAAATGTAGTGGGATGACTCATATATTTTTTTCTCTCTCTCTCTGTGACACAGAAAGATAAATTACTGCATATTTACACTAAGGTTTAATTACCATGTTTCTGATTAAACTGTTGTAATAACTTCATTTTATGCTAAGAAAAGAATAGGATTATAGAAAATTCGAGCGCATAACTAGTGCAGAATTAAACATCATGTTGGCTTCATATGTGCAAGTAAAATGAGCAAGTGTTGAAACACTTGTTTTTGTTACAATTTAGTATTTTTTCAAAACTATGACAGGTTCTCAAAACTAAATTAGATTTTTCAATAGAATTTCATTTGGGTTTTTGGAACATAAATTCATTTAGTGGCTTGTAATCTTTTCGGGGGGGGGGGGGGGGGGGGGGGGGGGGCTGAGCCGCCCGTAACACCCCCTTAGCTACGCCCTTAATTAAAATGGAATGCGTAATTGTACACAGGGCTATAATTAAAAATGAGTAATGGGAGGGTGGGGGGTCTCTCAAGAAAATGTAGGGGGGAGCTCATATTTTCATATACGTATTTCAATAGCGGGTTTAACGGTGAGGCCACGGATTCATGACGTCCCCCCCCCCACACACACACACGCGCGCGCTGTACTGCAGAAATATTCTAAAAATTACTTTAAAAAATAAACATATCTTAAATACTTATCCCCCCCCCCCCTCCCTTGTTCAATAATGCGAATCTTTCGGATTCTGTAAAAGGTCTATTTAAATCAAAATTAGGTAACATCTGACACATTTGTGAAAGCAATTTTAATCTCGAGAAATTTGCAAGTGTACTTGTTCGGAAACTATGAGATTGAAAAATGTATGAAATGAAAAATGTCAAACATTCTATGAAATTCGGCATTTTAAACTAAATTTTCGTACGCGACTGCTAATTTCTCCCTCATGATAACATTTTCTGTGTTTCTCAAGTCTTAAAAATTATCGTAAAATAATTAATAACATTTCTAAATCATTTTATGCATTAATAGAAAATGAGAAACATTTCAATTTCTTCATTTCCGAATGAAATCTGTGTGACTTATATATTTTGATATTTTGGTATATATTTTGAATCACATTTTGATTTATCATTTAATTATCATTTGCTTTATCAAAAATATATCCACTTCTTATTTCTTTTTCTTGTCATAATAAAATAAGTAAATGAATTAACAAGCCATATGAAATCCAAATCATTTGAGATTCGAGAATAACAAATACAAAAAGAATAATAGGTATTTAGAGCTGTTGCAAACCGCATGTATTCGTTAATAAATAATTGCAATAATACGACTGATTACTAATACTACCTCTAATACAAAATATCAAATCGTTTCTATTGAATACTCGTTGCCGCTGAAAAACTGAATGAAACGAATTTCAAATACTACCTTCATTTCGGGATTTATACGGAGCCCGATTGTCTGCAAGATGAGAGTTAGTTTTCCGGACTTTAGACTCGGTATAAGTTATTATCACATACGGGTATTTCATTCAGTTGTTTAGGTATTAGGAAGAAGAAAGATAGAAATGCGTTTTATTATTTCAGCATCCGTTCTTTAGCCAAGTAAGTGTGAATTTGGAGGGAGTTTTTGAAGCAAAAAAAAAAAAAAAAGCTTTTAAAAGAACGATTGTTTTGAGATCGTTTAGGGATTGTACTATTTACCTTACAGATATGAAGTTTTATATGCATTTTTAAAACTTAAACAAAATAATTGCGCTTTTTTTTTTTTTTTTTGAGATTACATATTATGTATTAATATTTCGATTTAAAAAAGAGCCATCGATCTAAGCAAAAGAAAAACAACGCGTGTTTATCATTTAAGAGTTTAATTAAACTATTTTTGTTTTAATTATGCATTTAAATTATGCATATTAAAATTTCCTTATAATTTCACTATAAAAAGAATGGAAGCTTATAGTAGAATAAAATATTCGTTATAGCTGTAATTAAGGAATAATGAAGTATTTCTGGAAAGAATTATGTTTGAAGGTCACCATCAGCTCCGTGCGAATGGGGGTCGAAGGGCGACCGCTCCAGATGCGGAAATTTAGGGGGCGTAAAATTTATAACATTAACGTCATTTTTGGCCTATTACAAGAAAAATTTGGGAGGGGGGGGGGGGGGTGCCAAAATGTAAATTTGCCCCGGGCGTAATTTTGTCTTCGCACACTCCTAGTCAGCATATAAAAGTATTAGATTATAACTTGATCTTCAATACGAAATGCTATTCGATTTGATATCACTTCTATGGCCATCAGTGCGTATTTTATGATTTCATGCATTAGATTGAGTCTATGAATATGTTAGAAAAAATTTGCAATGTTAAGCGGGGTAAAACGTTTTTGAGAGCTCGCTTAATGCTATTTTCCATTATCGCATGTTTCACTGGTGTCACTCTAAGTAGTGGACATTTCTATTCAAATACACAATTAATATTTTTCTTTTTAATATGTACGTATACTTATTGAGGTAGACTCGCGAGAAACCATGAATTATACAAACGTAAGCAGCGTTTGAAGTTAGTGCCTCTTTGGTCGGTTGCATATGGACTCCGATAACGGCTAACGAGTGGTATTTCTAAATAACGATTCGGTATTTCGTATCTTAGAGAATACCCGTTTCTTAGTAACGAGTACGTACGGTTTGCAACAGCTCTATAAATTAATAACAACACATAATTCATTTTATGTTTTTCCATCATAATAAATTTTGTGTTCTGTGAAAGTTTAATTATGTCCTGATATACAAAACGCTGAAATATATTGACTTAGAGATGCTGCTTTAACTTTTATCATAGTAAACTCTGTTTAAGGCAGAATTGTTCAAAACCAAGATTTTTTTTTTTTTTTTTTTTTTTTTTTTCTTTGTCATAAACAGAATTTTTCTACACACAGAGTTTACTGTACTGAAAACTATTCTTGTTCAATTTCCATCTCATACAGAGATTACTGCATTTGAATATCTCTATTAGTGGGGCAAGGATTTGTTGACCTTGTATGATCAACAAGATGTTAGAGAAATATCTTATTGAGGTTGAATGGTCATCCTTTGAATTCAAGTCCCCCAAGTTCTTAAAATAGCTACCTGTATGTCAAAAATAGATGAAAAAATAACATCTTACAAAACTAAATTTTCTTAACATAAAATTTAACTGTCACACAATAAGATAAATTTAAAGCAAAGTATTGAAGGATATTACAGATATTGAAATAATTTAAACTTTTTCTGAAGAAAACTTTGATATCATTTGATACAGACAAAGCTTGGTTAAAAATAAAGCTGATACATCATTGGAAAAAAACTGTTTCACTTTTGAAAATACCCCTAGTACTTTTAAAGGGAAAATTTGTAAATTATTATCCTTTTAAAAAGAAATATTACTAAAATTCAATGATAAAGTGCCTTGATATAAAATCATATAAAAGTCACTATAATTGTCTTGAATTAAAATTAGTTGTTACCTTTTAGTTGTCTGTGGTAAACCTGAATTTATCAAAAAATTACATGGAAATATGTTTTAATTAAACAGATATGGTTTGGATTAAGATCTAACTGGATTTGCATTATTTTTGTGATTTTTTAACAAAAATCTCAGCGTTTTCTGCAATTCTTTGATAAAATTTATTTTTTTTCCACAATCCTTTGAAGAAAATCAATGTCTTTTCAGCAATTATTTTACGAAATTTGTATTTTTTTCACGAAATTTTTTTTCTTTTTTTTTTCAAGATAGTTTGATGAAATTTGCATTTTTTGCATGATTTTTTGACGAGTTTTGCATTTTTCTATGATTTTTCGATGAAATTCACATTTTTTCTGCAATTCTCTTATGAAATTTGCATCTTTTTTATAATTTTTGGAGGAAATTAATCTTTTTCCCATGAATCTGATGAATTTGATTACTTTTATGTGTAAACAATTGACGAAATTAATTCATTAGGCAACCATTTGTCGTAATTTGCGGTATTTTTTAATATCAGATTTATTAGACTGATCCATTTTAAAAATTTTTGATTCCGAATTCCTTGATTTTTCTGAAAATTTAGAACAGAATCACCAAAATATAACACAAAGAAAAAAAAAAACTTCAGATATTTTGAATCTGCATTATTTTTTAGGTTAGTCATGAAAGATATATATATATATACATATAATAAAGCACCACTTACCGACATTGTTGGAGCCAAATTCTCTTACAGTATCCTCATGATACGATTTAGTAAGTTCTATAGAAGGTTTTAACTGGCAGGGAAAAAAAAATTGTCAGAATTAGATCAAACAGAACAATAAAATAATAAAGACTATAATATACTTTTTTAATTTGTAAAATTTATATATATAATAATTTTGGAAACAATATTATATAAGTTACTCACGAAATTGATCTTGAATTACAACATGTAGATATAATTATAAACAGTAAATGTATTTTTTATACAGATCAATCAATAACAATAAGTAAATGAAAAACTGTAATTAAAAACATAGAAGATATATACCTGTCCTTTTTCAATTATGATCATTTTTCTTATAATTGGAAGAGCAAGAGATCCTGCTTTCTTCCACCTAAAAAATAAAAATATTTAAAAAATTAGAGTTTATCATTAAAATTTCAGAAACTACATTATATTCTAAAATAGCTTAATAATTCATGCAGAGTTTAAAGGTTAACAGTGAAACAAGAGCTAATTAAAGAGAAATGATAAACTAAATTTTCTAATGGAGCATGCTTTGAAATTTCCCATGGATTTAGTTAAAGTGATTCAAGTTAATGTTTATGAAAAGCAAAAATACAGTTGGTAAAATAAAAACAGTGATGCAGAATACAATAAAATACAAATTTCTTGAAACATTCAGAAAAAATAACATGATTTGATGGAATGAACTCTTCAAGAAAAAGGAAATGAATGTGCCTTCAAGAGCATGTTATTATCATGAGAGGAGAAACAAGATTTTAACTGCTTTTGCATCTCTTTCATAACAGTAGAATGCGCCTTTTGCCTGAAGACATGCATACACGTAGCTCCCAGTGAAATGTTTTTGAGAGAATAGATATTGCTGAATAGGCTAGAAGATATCCATTTGCATTATGTTACGATTAAAAGATTTTTTATTATAAAATTTCTGTTATTTAAACAAAATGCAATTAACTGTCACATAAATAAGAACATGATATGTATAGTTAAAGTTAGGGCTGCAGAGTCAGAGTCATGGAGTAGGATTCATTTTTGAGCAAAAGAAGAATTATAAAGAATTGTAAAGAATAAAAGTGGGATTAAATATTTATAAAGAATAGTAATAAAGGAAAGAAAAGAGGATAAATTTTTATCAGGTATTAGCTGCCTCTGAAGTTTGATAAAAATCCATGCAGTAGTTCTTGTGATACAGCTATTGTGAAATAGTGAAAAATACAGCACAGCAGAGCCACTTGTAAGGCGATTTATACCAAAAACTAAACAACACTGATCTGTATCAGGGACCAACTAATTCTGAAATTTGGTGAAAATTCATGAATAATACAGCATAGCAGCGCTACTTGTTTAGCAATTTCCATCAAAATGTAATCAGCACCAAATTATATCAAATAATAATTGAATCTAAAGTTTTATGAAAATCAATTCGTTAGTTCTTGAGATAGAGCCAGCATGAATAATGCAGCATAACACAACTCTGTTGAGCAATATACACCAAAAACTAGTCAGTTCCAGTTAGAGCCGTACCGAGTACTCAGTAAATACTTGGTATTCAGCCTACTCAGCCAATTTGCCGAGTCCTTGTCCAATACCGAGTAGTTGTAAGAATTTCATTTTTTAAGTATATGAATTTATAACTGATCTGTAAAAAGTTATTTGAATATCAATGTATAATATATGCAGTAACTCATAAAACTATTTACTCGATATTTAACAATATGTCAGAAAAATATAGAAAAAGTTAAGAACAAAAACCCTCATTAAATAACTCCAGATTAAAATTTAGTTTCACATTTATACCAATAATAATAAATACTTTTTTGATATATAAGAAAACAGAAAAGACTATTATTTTGGATAAAAAAACTGAAAATACAATAAATGCAATAAAAAATTAATAATTAAATTTATTATATTTCAAATTATGATGCAAAAACATGTAATGCTCTACATCAGGCCTGTCCAACCTTTCAGTAACCAGGGGCGCATCTTGGCTCTTTGTCAGCCATTTTTTTTCTTCCTTAACACTCTAAAATACATAATTCTAATTATATATATCGTAATATTGTAAAATGGCATGGCTTACTGTCTTATATTTTGTTCCAACTTCCATTTTTCTTCTTTGCCGGCATTTTCCAATCTTCCGATCTTTTGTTTACATGTTCAAATCAATCGCTTATCTTTTGTTTTTCCGATCGTCGCTGATGGGTGTGTTCATCCTGGTTTTATCGTTCCGTTCGATCGCAATCCGCAAGCATCGCGGATCGCAACTTGTAAGTGGCTGTCTTGCATTTCTTCCATCGCAAGTCAGGAGCTCGCTTGCTCAACTCGGAGGGGCGTATCCAGTTTCGAATTGCCGCTGCTATTTAAACCGGCTGAGATATGTTGTGCTGGGGGATTTTGAAGCGATGTTATGAGCTAGCAATATTGAAGTCAATATGATATAATTTCAGAAATGTCTTTTAGATTCATCCAGTTTTTAAAGTTAACAAACTTGTGTTTAATTACGCCAAATCCGTTGCTGGACATTTAATTGTGAAAATGGTTTTTCAACTTCGCCCGTTTGTCATTTTACCAGCAGTCATAATCCATTTGTGTTTTTAATTAAGTCTTCATATTCATTTGTGGACATTATTATCTTCAGTTAAAAAAACTCTATATGTTTTTAAGACTTTTCATCGAAATAGTTGGTGTACCCTAACACATATAAACAGGCATTAAAATCCCCTCAGTGGGAACTCTGGAGACAGGCAATGCAGGAAGAGATGGATGTTATAAATAAAAGACAAGTATGGGTATTAACATCTCTGCCACCCAACACCGAACCACTAGGCTGCAGATGGGTATTCACCATCAAACGAGACGACAAGGGACGGGTTGCAAGATATAAAGCGAGACTTGTAGCACAAGGCTATAAACAAGTCAGGGGTGAAACGTACGATGAGACGTTTTCGCCCGTAGTCAATTTCAGTCTAATTCGCTTTTTCTTTGCAGCCCTTGTCTCATGTCTCGGATGGATCCACACTCAGTGTGATGTAAAAGGAGCCTATCTGTACGCCCCTCTTTCTGATAACATCTACATGAAACAACCATCAGGGTTCGAGGTAAAAGGTAAAGAACATTTAGTCTGCAAACTCCAGAGGGCCCTTTATGGTCTCCACCAGAGTGGACGAGTATGGTTTTATGAATTACATAAGATTTTAATTTCTCTTGGTTTTAAAAAGTTAGAGTGGTGTAATTGCGTCTATACGTTTTCTAATTATGTTGTTTTATTACTATATGTGGATGACTTTGTAATATTAAGTAACCATCAGAAACATATTAATGAAATTTTAACCCTTTTAACAAAACATTTTGACATAAAAATCCTGGGGAAAACACGCAAACTACTTGGTGTTGAATTTGAGGAGGATGGGAATGGCACTGTTTCAATTCATCAAATGCAATATATTGATGATATTTGTACAAGATTTAAAGAATTCAACTTTCCCATTACATCACTCCCTATAACTAAAGGTACTGTATACTCCAAGTCACAATGTCCTCAAACCGAAGCAGAAACCCAGGAAATGTTACAATATCCATACAGAAGTGTTTTGGGCTGCCTTTCATTTTTAACAAGCAGGACACGTCCTGATATTTCGTACGCTGTAAATATCTTCAGCCAATTCCAGAGCAATCCTGGGATTGTTCACTGGAATGGTCTCCTGAAGCTTTTAGGGTATGTCCAAAGCACAAAACACTATAAACTGAGGTTACCTTGTCACCACATAAACCTAATAACTTACACCGACGCGGATTTCGCCGCTAATAGGGATGACAGGACATCAATGGGGGGACAACTACTAATGTTAGACAAAGCTCCTATCATGTGGAGAGCCTTTAAACAAAAATCTGTCTGTTTGTCTACTATGGAATCAGAATTTGTGGCTTTAACAGAAGCAACTAAAGAGCTTCTATGGTTCAGTAGGATCATAACTGAATGTTATGACAAACATATTTTTACAGGTCCACAAGTTAAACCAACACTTTTAGTAGACAACATGGCCTCCATTGATTTTCTTAAGTCTCCCATTGAAAATTACAGAACGAAACACATTGACGTAAAATTATTTTTTGTTAGAGACCTTTTAAACCAAGAGATTTTTAATGTTAAACACGTAGCCAGTAAATCTAATCTCTCAGACATTTTCACTAAACCTTTAACAAAGTTTGATCTTAAAAAATTTATTGATGTAATTTTTAGTTATAAGTAATTTATATATATACATAATATTTAAATGCTATGAAAAAAAACTCCTCCTCCTTTGAACTTGTGTCAAGCATTAAGATGCTTGTTTAACTTTTCATGTTAAACCTTGAAGTTTAGCATCTTTTTTTTAAAACTGAAATTTTTGTATATTTCAGTACTTTTCTTTTAAAAAATGTTTGAATATGTGATTATACTCTTGTTATTTCATATTTGTTTCGTATGCATACGTTTCATAATATCATTTCATAGGTTTTGATATACCCTCATTTCCAACATCGCGGACAATTTAACTCCCGCTGGAATGTGGTCAGACCTCAGGATCGTTCATCCTCCGGGATCCGAGCAGCCTCGAAAAACGCCTCGTGAGGTGCCCTTGTAAATAGCCAGAGTGGTCTGCAGGGGGTAGCGGCGTTCTTGAGTGTTCTGATCACAGGAAGGCCTGTCGCGGGCATCGTTCTTTTTAAGTCTGTAAGTCCCTGTTTTTGTATAATGGAAATGTCACATAGGTCCCGTCCGTGGTGTTGAAAATCGAGTTGTATTTTTTTATTGCATATGTAAATATGAAAATTTTTCTTCTCGTTTTAAAAATATATATAACAAGTTTTTTTTCATATTTAAATTGGCCAAATCATTTGCAAATGTATATCGTTTCAAAAGCTTAAGCATATTTTTTTTTTGTGTTGTCTTTCACGTGAGCGCTCACAGTCATTTAACTCTGTCACTATCATAATCATAATTCATAATCGTTATCATGATCATGATCGTTATTGTTCTCATTATTGAAATTTTCTCATTTGCATAACATGTATCTTTCATATATTGTCAAAGTATTTTCATATTGTAATTCATGTATATTTATTCTTCATATTATCCTGAATTTGCGTTTATATGATAATCATTCTCTTCCAGAATAAATATGCAAATGTATGATTGTTTAAAATTCATTTGAATATTGTACAAGTCAAGATCAAGAAAAAATCATCATATTAAATTGTTATGTAAAGGTAACTCGTAGTCACTTGCACGTGACGAGGTAATTGTAATTATCTTTCATGGTTTTTTTTCAGGAAAACGTTATCTTTATAGACTTTTGCTATTGAACTTTATTCGACGTGAAAAAAAAAAACTTTTCGTTAGAGTTACAATTGTAACTGAACTTTCATGAAATGAAAAAGTTGTTAATCTAGTTGTTATATAATTGTTAAAATTGTTGTTATTGTTGAATATTGTTATTAACATTATTGAAAATTGATGTTTTTGATTAACCCTGTTGAAGTTATTGAATTTGTTGCATTTACACTTGTTAATGTTAAGTTTCTGTTTTACTGATAACTATCGAAGTGTGATAATTGATATTCTAATGTTTTACATTATTCTATATATATATATAATTTACAATATCTGTTAATTATCCATTTTATTTTTAAGTACGAGTGTTAAGGGGGGGGGCGATTGTCAGCCATTTTTTTTCTTCCTTAACACTCTAAAATACATAATTCTAATTATATATATCGTAATATTGTAAAATGGCATGGCTTACTGTCTTATATTTTGTTCCAACTTCCATTTTTCTTCTTTGCCGGCATTTTCCAATCTTCCGATTTTTGTTTACATGTTCAAATCAATCGCTTATCTTTTGTTTTTCCGATCGTCGCTGATGGGTGTGTTCATCCTGGTTTTATCGTTCCGTTCGATCGCAATCCGCAAGCATCGCGGATCGCAACTCGTAAGTGGCTGTCTTGCATTTCTTCCATCGCAAGTCAGGAGCTCGCTTGCTCAACTCGGAGGGGCGTATCCAGTTTCGAATTGCCGCTGCTATTTAAACCGGCTGAGATATGTTGTGCTGGGGGATTTTGAAGCGATGTTATGAGCTAGCAATATTGAAGTCAATATGATATAATTTCAGAAATGTCTTTTAGATTCATCCAGTTTTTAAAGTTAACAAACTTGTGTTTAATTACGCCAAATCCGTTGCTGGACATTTAATTGTGAAAATGGTTTTTCAACTTCGCCCGTTTGTCATTTTACCAGCAGTCATAATCCATTTGTGTTTTTAATTAAGTCTTCATATTCATTTGTGGACATTATTATCTTCAGTTAAAAAAACTCTATATGTTTTTAAGACTTTTCATCGAAATAGTTGGTGTGCCGTATTATTGGAATTTTTCAGTACGTCGATAGCTGTCATCCATAAATGAGTCCGTTTTGTTTTCAGTGCTATCCTAATATTGTTATATGCCATGCCATGCCATTTAATAAGTAATATTATTTCATTATATAGAATGGTTTTAATTTAAATACGGAATTGAACTTATTTTCTGTTTACATTTTACCAGTTATATTTTTCATCTAAGTTTATACATATTTTATTTAAACTTGAATATTATTTCATGACATAGAATAACTTTAATATAAATCTGGAACTGAACTTGTTTCTGTTTACGTTATGCCTGTTATATTTTTCACCTGGATTTATACATGTTTTATTTAAACTTGCACTTATTTTTTCGTTAATAAACGTTAGTCTTATTTCACTGAAAAACAGTTTCTTTAATGAATGTCTTACACTACACTGTCACAATGTCACCAATACTTACTCTCTTAGGTCACCGAAGTTGCACTATTATAAACTGCTAAATTTTATTTTGTTTTAGACGGTTCTTGTTACAGAACCGATCACTCTTGGCACTCAATGAAGGGCGCCATTATTTACGTCACTGGAAACATGTAGCAATATTATCGCATAGTATTAGTAAACACGCACGCCTTAACTTAATGCAAATGAATCGTACAGCGGTAAAGAAAAGACCCATACAGTTCTGAAGATACACGAATTAAATTTCAAATTATACATATTTAATGAGAATTATGTCAAAAATGCTTGTAGGGTAAGCCGTCAGAAACTTTAATCGCGTCTATAAAAACAATAATAATACCGTATTTTCGGGTGTATAGTCCGCAGCTTATACAAGAAAAAAAAACCTCCCAAAAAGCCGCTGCAGCTTATACACGGTGCGGGTTATACAAAGATTATTTTTAAAAAATTGGAAATCGTGATATTTTTTCTACAATTTTTAAACCTTAAAAAATTTGAAAAAACATCAAAATTTGTAAATTTTTTTCGCTATGCCTTGAAATTTAGAGAGTTCTCCCATGTTTGTAAAGGCTTTTTTTTACTGTTTAAATACAGTTATTTCTGGATATGGAAGAACTGTCGCAACTATCGCCAAGCATTGCACTGATAGATGTATAATAGCTATTGTGTTTGTAGAGTACAAAATCCAAAATCTGGAACCCTTTCAATCTCGACAATTCTGAATTTAAGATCATTTTTAGTTTATTTTTCAAAAAAATAATCTACCGACCTTGTTGCAAAGAACAAAAAAAAGTGCGTGATTTATATAATTTCGGAACGATTCAGAGCAGTCGTTCTTTTTCGAAACGATTCCGAGGAATCATTCCTTTACAGAGTCGTTTCATTTCGGAACGAGTTCTAGGAATCGTACTTTTCCGGAGTCGTTTCATTTCAGATAGAGTCCGAGGAATCGTTCCTTTTCGGAGTTGGTGCATTTCGGATCGATTCCGAGAATTCTATCCTTTTGGGAACCAATGACCTAAGATACGTATACATTTTATGTCCGAAATTTTGAATTTATCATCGATTTTTTTTCGGAATTTTTTTTTTAAATATCACGCTTCTTTGAAAAAAATGCGCGTAAATGCCGCATCGCTTGAAATTTTATCTCAAAACACGTAAACGCCGCGGCATTTTTTCCGAAAATTACGGTACTGATAATCTTAATTTTTTAGCCCAATTACTGTAGATATTATGCATCACGAAAAAAATTTGTAAATTTGTGTTAAAAATTATGACTAATGGCTTCTAATTTCGAACTCTGGTCGAAATATACGTTTGTAAATGGTGTATAGCCCGCGGACTATACACCGATGCATCTCCGCGGGTTATACACGAACTTTTTTACTGCACTGCTCGATTTAGGGGTGCAGGTTATACACAGGGTGCGGGCTATACACCCGAAAATACGGTAATAAATAAATATGAAAATCAGAGATATAGCTAGGTTCCTTTTAGGATATGAAAAAATGGTTTACTTTATTTTGAAGGCGTGGATTAATTTTACGAAAAATACAAAAACAAACATGATAGTGATCAAATCATGTGGGTGGTTTCAGAGGGATAGTTTGGAAGTGCTTTGATAGATGGAAAGCATTCTGCACTGTTTATTGCACTAAACAAAATTATAGAAAAAAAAATTTAAAAAACCCTCTAAAATTTCAAAAAACAAGAAAGAAAAATTAAGCCCTTTTATCCTTCCTATAAAACAACTCTCAGCTTCAGATAACAGCTTTAAATTTTAAAAATCTCTAATAAAATATTAATGATTTTAAAGAAAGCATTCTTTATAATAGAGTTTTGCTTCTAAAATGTTTAACAACCGGAAATCTTCAAGAGGGCGCCAAGAAAACCTTCAAAGGGTGCCGCGTTGGACAGCCCTGCTCTACATTATCAGTAGACAGGGCATTATTTTTACTACTATAAATTTGGCCTGCCTCTGAGAATATACGTTCTGAATAAACAGTTGTTGAAGGTGCACATAAGAATTTTTTTTGCAAGGTTGCACATAATTGGAAAAGTCCCCCCCCCCCCACACACACACACCATGCAAATGAAGTGTCAATTTTAGATAAGTCTTCTGTTAAGAAAGCCTGTATCACTTTTTGTATTAAACCTTCAAGCGGAGATTTTAAACTAGTACTAGTGCCACAATCTTTTTGCTCATTCGCAATTTCCTCAAAACGTCAGAAAATAGATTAACTTTTTGCTGGCATCTTCTCTTTTGGTTCATCTACATTATCATTCTCATGATGTATTTTTTGTTTCTTTGGTGGATTTTCAAGTTCTAGATGACCTACACTCATCAATTTTAGAGCTTGCTTTTTAAGGCATTCTTTAATCACACACTTATAATTTTCATTGAAAAAGGTTAGTTTATAGCGAGGATCAACAGCAATTGCCATAAAACAATCAAAATTATTTTGGATTTCACTTTCAATATCCTTGTGATTCTGGTCATTATTTTTTACAAATGGGAATCTATTATCCAGTTCACTTTTTAACATATTTTTCATGGTGCCGCAGCCAAAGTCATTTGAACATTCTTTTTCCAGAAAGTGCTGCAGCGTTTGATTGAATGTATAATTCCTGATAAAATTGATTCGTTTAAGCTCATCATGTTTGTTATCTCCTCAAATGCTGTTAATAATTTCACTACACTTTCTATTAACTGCCACTGAACTGTGGTTAGATGCGCTATTTCATTTTCACTGGCATAAAAATTAAGTGGCCTCTTTAATTCCTGTAGTCTCTGTAACATATAATATGTAGAATTCCACCTTGTAGAAACATCTTGAATTAATTTTTTAGGATTCATAGTTAAGTCAATTTGTATTTTTTCAAGTTTAGTACATGCTGCTGCAGAGTGATTAAAATGCCCTACAATATTTCTAGCTACAGCTAGCAAATCTGAGTTATTGGTTTTGAACTGTCAAAAATTGTCTTTAAAAGGTGCACAAATAAATTTCAAATTTGATGAGTTAATTTATATATACTATATATGTATATTATATATATATGTGTACATACAGGTATATTTATATATATGTTCACCTAAGCTCACATTATGCATCAGTGTGTTTTTTTTTTTCTTATTACACAACATTTCAGCACTCTGTATTTGGTACTTGGTCGAGTAGTCAGTGGCTGAGTACTCAGCCAAAATACTACACAGTACACCACTAGTTCCAGTTTACATCAACATTTAACTGAATCTAAAGTTTTGTGAAAGTTTGTGCATTAGTTTTTGAGATAGAGCACTCACAAAATTTTTGTCACATATAGACTTACACAGTAATTCTCTAAAAAACATCAAATTGTATTCAGGACCTTCTAAAGCTGGAAGTCTAATTTTTTTTATAAATCCAATACTTTTTTTTCTTGTAAAGATAAAAAAAGTAAAGAGGGCAAAATGGAATCTTTATCTTTATAATCATATATTTTAGTTAAAATTACATTAACTAACAGAAAATATCAGTATAATCTTACAGCAACATGCATTATATGTTTAAGTAAAAATCTGATTTCTTCCTTCCAAATACAATTTGAATTAATCTCTATATTTCAGAAGTTTGAATTGTGTACATTAATACATGTTTTTAGTGATGTTATTATTTTCTTTAAAGGAAATAAGAATAAAAAATAGTAAAATGCAATAGTAGCTGCATTTTTCTATCTATCTATACAAAGACATATTACTGTAATATCATTTTATCAAATAAGATAACATTAAATGTACTTACTTTTTATATAAATCCCGAGCAGCTTGAACACCACGCCGAAGAGCTGTTACTTCTAGATACATTTCTTTGAGAATCAAACTAACATCTGAACCTTTGTTGATTCCCTTCTGCAAACAAAACAAATTGCACAAAAGAAAAATTAATTACAAAAAATATTTAAAGGCAATTAATTTTGTAAAAGTCAAATTTAACAAAAGAATTTTTTAAGTAGGTATTATTTAACAACCCCTTCAACTTTAGACAGAATTATTTAAGCTTTAATTCAAAATTTTTCCCATATTATAGATCATGTATCCACATAACACTTTATGTAGCATGTATCCATTAACCATAAGAAAACATAGATAATAGGTTATATTAGCCCTTTAAGCGGCCAGCAAAATATTCAATTCATTTTTAACATTTCTTAAAACTGTATCTATAAACGCTATTGGTATGAAAATTTTTATTTGACAAACTTACATATTTATTTATCTTATCCACTTCAAAAAATTAATTTTAATATTCCTTTTAAGTTAAATCAGCCATTGTTTTTAAAAGTTATGTGACGGAAAAATCCGGTAAGGCTGCTTAAAGGGTTAGAATACAAAATACTGTAATTTAACTAACTTCTGGCATTTAAATCTTTCTTATTTATATATTAATGTGTAGAATCCATATGTGAAAATCTACTTTGATTATATTGGGTTGCTAATAGTGTCGCCAGATGTCATGATTTTCAGTGGGATTTTCAAGACCCGTCATGCACAACCACTGTATGAGAATGAGATGCCAACAGTCCAAATTTTTCATCATGCACAAATTCTATTATAATTCTTTAGAAACATGCTATTCGTAAGTCTGCAGCAAGTACTTAACTTAATATAGTTATGCCTGTTAAAACCGAACATATCTGTTACAGAAATTTTTTATAGTCCAATCCTAGGGAATATCTTGCAAATCTGCTTATTTCGTTGGAAATCAGAATTTTTTGCAGGTTTTAGCAATTTTGTTTTTGTAAACTTTGCTTAGGAAATCCTGTGCATACAGAATTTGGTTTGAAAGGTAAAAACTTCACTGTCTCTATAATGAGAATACTATAATTATATCTGCTCTGCTATATAGTGTTGAATCCAGGTGCTTTTCGCCAGGAGGGATTTCTGTGGTTCAGGGAGAGAAATTATATTTTTTGACTAATGAAAACACAAAATCTTGAATCTTCTGGGAGAGGAGGAGAGATTACTTCAAGAAGGATGTCTCCCTTTAGCCACTCCCTGAATTCAACAATCTGCTAAAAATTGAATTGTTTCAGTCTAGAAATTTTGCTTTAACAGGATTTTTTGTATAAGATTCTCATGTTTATTTATTATAATAAAAACTCTTAAGATGAAAATGCAAGTGACAAGAAAAAAACTCCATTAAAAACACTTTTGTTTTAATAGGCATAACAGTTTGGTATTCCTACCATAAGGACAATGAAATTTTTAGGTTAAAGAAAAGATTTCATTACACTTGGGTTCTGTTTTCATAAGGTTTGCTGTACATTTATATCTGAATTTAAAAGCTGTTATCTCTTCTTTTTTGCCTACTTTTCCCACTTTTTATGATACTGGACTTGGCAATACTAGTGGCTTCTGATATAGTAGAGAGAAACTTCTACAGGGGTATCATAAAAAGGTAAGAGGTAAGGGGTATTGTAAAAAAATCTTAGTTTAGTGATGTAGTGTGCATTGGATTCTTTGAGAGTAAAATAAGTATTACAAAACTCAAAAGAAATGAAATTTTCAAACTACAAATAACATTGATTGAAATTTTCACTTATGCATCCCCCTTTCTGAGAAAAAAGAAAAGGGGGAAAAAAAAACTTACTCTTACAATCATGTTTGTAGGTTTTCCTTAACAATTTATGACAATTACAAACTTTCAAATAAAATTTCCTCCAAACTTAAAAAAGACTACCTTGTGTTTAATTGAACTATATTTTACTTTGGCAACTACCACAAATCCATTTGAGTGTGATTTTAAACAAAGGGGGAATAGAAGCAAACATTTCAGGGTTCAGAAGAATTGGAATTATTTATTAGTAGGAAGTGGGAGTTTCAGGCAGAGGGTGATTTAAAGGAAATTTCTAAAGAAAACAAAAACTAAAACCTAAACAACTTTTTTTTTTTTTTCACTTGCCAAGTCACAAAGTTTACACATAATTGGTATTTACCATAAAATTTTATTAAATTTCCTGATTTTTCTAAATATTGAATAAAATGTTGACATTCCCTGACTTATTATGCCAGTTACCACAATTGCTGACTTTACCAGGTTTTCCAAGTGGTGTCACAATCTTTTAAAAGGATTTCTAATTGATATTGTGTTGAAACATATTATGTGCCAGTTAAAATGTAATAAACTATGCAAATGCATCTAGAGGTTCAAATGAACCAGACCAGGGAGTGCAATTTTTTTCATGTGCATATGCTAAAATTTCTTAAACATTTAACATGTCAAAATTTTAGATAAAAAATATTGCAACATAAGCAACTTATATGAAACATGTGTTAACAGAATCAGTTTCATGCATGGGAATAATTAAGAATAAATACCATGATAGAGTTTTGAAAATTGAAATTAAATCCATTTAATTGCCATGTACTGTTAAGAATTAAAAACCTATGAAATTTACACATGGAAAAAAGAAAGAGAAAAAAACTATGAAAGTCATACATATGCAAAAAAGGAAAATACTTTTAACATATTTTTTTAAATTAAATTTGAATTTAACTTTATGAAAGAAAAGAAATCTAATCCAAGTGCACATAAATATAATCAAATTAAAAACAAATCACAATTACTTTTTATAAAAATGAAGCCATGAAATTGCAAAAAGTAAAAAAAAAAATAAAATAAATAAAAAAGAGGAAAAGTGTGTGAACCAGAAAAATAGAAATTATTTTAAAAAGCTCCTATTAAAGGTAATTAAGAAAGTTATTTTATAGCAATAAAATTGTGAATATTTTTTACTTAAATCCTGCTTTATTTTATTTATTTATTTTTTGTTGTTGTTGCTGTTTGGGGGAGGGAGAAGAATAAGAGTGAATCAATTTATGCAAATATTACTATAAGTAATTCTAAAATAAAAGTTTCTATCTTAAATTTGTACTTCTGATGTAATGTTTTACAGAGCAATCTTAGCTAGTTGTCCAATTCAAATTTTAACATAATTTCATTTAAAAGATCACATGGCAAGCTAATGTTTGATTTTTCCACTCAACTGCAAGAAAAGTTATTGAAAACAATAATACTGTAGCAAATTTTCTGCGATTTTTGACGAAATTCATATTTTTCTGCAACCCTTTAATAGAAATTTTTTTTTTTTTTTCCCACTGCAATTTTTTTTAAAGAAAATCTCATTTTTTCATGATCTTTTGATAAAAAATATGTTTTTCTTGCAGTCTTTTGACAAAAATCGCATTTTCTTGCAATCTTTTGATGAAAATTTCAGTTTTTTCACAATCTTTTGATGAAAATCACATCTTTTTTTTCGTGATCTTTTGATGTATACCGCATTCTTCTCATGACTTTTGACGAATATCGTGTTCTTATCGTTATCTATTGATGAATATCGCATTCTCCTCGTGATCTCTTGACTAAAATCTCACTTTTTTCAAGATCTTTGATAAAAATCATGTTTTTTTCCTGATCTTTTGATGAAAATAGTATTTTTTTGTGATCTTTTGACGAAAATCTTATTTTTTTCCATGCGATCTTTTGACAAAATTCATGTTTATCCTTTGATCCTTTGACGATATAAAAAAAAAAAATCAGAAAAGCAAAAACTGACGTAAAAGTAGAAAATCACGGATCTGCAGGAGAATCTTATGCCTGAAATATATCAATCAGAGACAACATAAGTAAAAATATGATAAATCTAAAATAATTGGTTCTATTGATAAAAATTCTGCTGCAACAGGGTTCATATTCATTTTCAAGAAAAAAATCTCCTGATGTATTTTTCTAGATGTACAATTTTCCCCCATTATCAATTGGCAACATTTTTAAAAACAGTATCATGACACTCTCACCTCCTTAAAATAAAATAATCTCAAAAATAAAATTTATACATTATCTATATAAACAATATGAACAGAACTTTAAAGGAAAAACATTAATTTGGTAAAACAGAGATGAAGTCTGCTTGTCTTTTGGGGTTGACCTTAAAAACTTAACAGCTTGCTGCAAGAATTTAATTTAATGTCCATTTTATGATTTTATAACCTTTTTGAAAAACATTATAAATGTGATGGTGCCAATAACAATTTTAAAATGTCCTTTTTTTCCCTTAAGTTCCTCTTGAAATGATGTTAAACCTCACAATGTTAAAAAGTGGCTGAATGTATATTGACAGATGTAGACTAGAGATGAGACGGGCTCGGGCTCTATTTTCATTTTAGTCTTCGGGCCCGGGATCATTCTTTCTGAAACCAGAAAATTATTTATTCGAGTGTAGAAAAGTTTGAAAGTACCCCCCCCCCCCCTTCCCTTGAGAGTACTTATTGTTTTCCACATCATTTCAATGCTGTTATGTCAAAGCGAAAGTTGAACAGAAATCGTGTTTTTATATTATAATAGTTGATTGCTGTTTCAAAAGAAAATTTGTGATGATTGGAGATTTATGTCTGCTGCATTTCCTGCGATAATCTATTACTGATATGGTGCCAATCAAAACAAGCACAAACAATAAATTAGCTTCTGGTTGGATTTTTGTTTGTAACATAGGATATTTTTTAACGCAGTCGTTTATTTATTTATTTAGTTAGATATATAAAACTTAGAGAATGATTTCTTGGTTTTTTTTTTTTTTAATGTAGACCAAAAGCTTGATATTTGCAAATTATTTAATTGTGCGAATTATAATCGTTCAATTTATGAAAATAGCATAGTGATTAATCTTTCTCTTTTTCACCATGAACTCTACTTATGCTGAGGATTTCCCTTCGTAAGTAAACGTATTTTCCATGTTATACCGATAGAAAACAATCGATCAGTGTTTCTTCTTTTCCTATAAAAGCATCAGGCCTGTAAGATAACTGTATCAACGTTTTAATTTACATAAATTTTCAGGTTCATGTCATTTACAGTGAATTATTATGAGAAATGAATTGATTATATTTAAAGATGTAATATTTTATAGGAAATTGAAAACCTTCTCTGATTCTTCAGCATACAAATAGTAATTTCTGCAAACTTCATATATTTATTCATTATGCTTTTTTAATGTATCCATCAAATTTTCTCATTAAAGGACAAAAATATGGGAATCCTTTTAAATATGAAGTATATTTTTATTTTATACTAAACTGCTCTTTTGATAAGATTGAATTAAATTTTTTATTTAACAGTAATTTTTAGATAAGAAATTTTTAAAAGCGAGACATCACATTTGAAGCAGTTTTTAAATGTCGTGGAATTTTTTTTCCTTTTTCTTTTTTTTCTTGTATCGGGCTCGGGCTCTGATGAAAAAAAATCTTTCGGGCTTGGATTCAAAATCATCGGGTTCGGGCGGGCCTGGGCTCCAAAAAACAAGCCCGAACTCATCTCTAGTGTGGACAGCAGCAATTGCCTTCAATTTCTCAGTCATTTTGCCAGCTGTTCCCTGGTTAGTTGGATTTTTTTTTTTTTCATTATCTTCTGAGATTTCCCCAACCCAAAATTTATTTCCTGATTTCCTCTTGAAATCCATAATCCCTTGATGAGTATGAACTCTGTGCAAGATATAACTGTAGCGAAAAATCCCCACTATCAAAGAAAAGAAAACAAACACTAAAGAGTAATGCTAAAATTACCTCAAAGAATTCCATTAATTTTTCAGGATCAATAATAGATAACCAATCAATTCCTAATTTCCAAATTGGAAGAGAATCCTAAAACGAAAATTACATGTCAAATAGTTTATTTATTTATTTTTAAACAATTAATATTTTAGTAATATAACTAATATAGCAAGAATACACTTAAAGAAAAAAAAAATCTTATATTGTATGTACTTATATATACATATATGAATTGAATGATAGCATTGAGTTGGAAACAGAATTAAAAAAATATGTGTTTGAATAATAACACATTTATGATAGGGTTTTGAATTTTGGAAAATTGAGCAAATCATATATGTTAGGTAAAGAAATATAATTTATGCATTTTTCTGTTTCTAGTGTTAGAAAAGACAGAAAATTATTAATCTTCAAAACTAACTAGGGAACATTCCCAGGTGTAAGTTGTAGATTTGAACAAGTGTGATATCAAAAGAAAGACCTTGTAATGTACTTTAAAAAGTGCAATGGAGCTACCCACCCAAATCCATCAGTTTTTGAAATATCAGCACTTGAAGTGTGAATGAATAAATAAATAAATAAATTGACAGGCAGATATATTAATCGTTAAGTTAAAAGTTTTTCTGCATTATTTTTAACCCTACTGTCACTATCTTTTCCCAAGCTATGAGCAAAATCCCTTACACCCACACATTGCCAGTTATTTCCCCTCTTTTAGACAGGCACTTCACATTCTACGAAGTTTTTACGTATGACTGCATTCTGAGAGTTTTTCCATCTGTTTTTGTTATTTCCAATTCCTTGTTTTATGCAAATTTTTCGCCAAATGTGTGGCGTGACATAATGAATAAGCTGTATGTATATATAGTGTGTAAAATAGAATATTTTTCTTATGCTGGCAGTTATGTTAGATGCATAATAGCTCAGTTATTCTTATGGAAATTGGTGGTGCTATCTCTTGATACCTCGAAAATGGTTGGATTCAGAAGGGTAGTTCATGACGTACATGACAAGATCTTTCTTTTGATACCACACTTGCCCAAATCCACAACTTACACCTGGGAATGTCACCTAGTAAATACAATAACTTGGTAAATTTTGTTCTGCCACAACAAGTTGATAGGCCATTAATTGTCATCCATTAATATGTCATTAAAGTTTTGCCACAGAAACAATATGTTACATCAAACCACACAGGATAAAATACCCTAAAATACAGTTTTTATACAACACAATTACAGCACATTAATACGTTTGATAATGTCCAGGTTCCTTTAATTGTATGACTTGACTATGTATTTTAAACTAAAATGAATTCCTAATACAACTTATATGTCTTAGCACATATCTAGAGGTGATGAAACTGGTTGCTATAGGCAGTTAGTTATTAAAAAAATGTATAAACTTAAAAACAAATTACCTTATGTTTTAAAGTTGATAAGGCTTCTAAGAGAATTAGATATATTTGCTGTGATGATACCCTACATTGGATATGCATAGTTAAGCATTTTTGCCACAATTCAATGGTGTTGAATTTACGTGCAGCAGATAGCGAAATAAAGATTGCTTCTTCTTCATTGCCTTTAGTATACAACATGTCTATCTAATACAAAAAAGAAAAGATAAAACTTAAAACATGATTCATATACAGATATAATGCATAGATAAAAGTATGTAGACACTATTGTTATTTCATTTAAAAAGTCTAATATTTTTTAATCTGTTTCCAGGAGCATAGTAAATGGAATAGAAAGAATTCATGTGGATCAAACTATCTTCATTCAAACAAAGGAAATTTAATTTAAACTCATATAAGCTGTCTCGAAGATTATTATATTTTATTTTCCATGTTTAATAATTCATTATAAAAGTACACCTCTCTATATAAAGAAGCACTATAAATCTATACTAATAACAGAAACTTTTGCCCTCCGTGCGTGTGATTGCCAGGAACATCTACCGCTTATACAAGACTGAAAATTTGTGACTGAAAAATAGCTTTAAAATGGCAATTACTTTTGGAACATTTTTTATAAGTAATATGCAATTTTTTCCTACTGTATAATTTCATTATCGGGCTTTTGTTCCTGATGCCACAAAATGTTTCTGGCTCAGATGGGACCGGGCTGGAATAAGAGCACGAAAGCCACACTGAACAAAATTTTCCTTGTCTGGGTTTGGCTCAGAATAAAAGCTAAATTTCAATCTGTGTCCGACCCAGCATAGAAGTAAGCAAGGGTCCAGGTCTGGCTGAGCCGGCGAAATGGTTCCGAATTTTCTAACAAGCCAGCAAAATTAGAATAATTTTTCCAACGGGCCGAGTTAAACAAAATAAACAGGCCAAGTTGACAAAAAAATTAAACGGGCCATATGGACTGGGCCGATAAAAAAATTTAGTGGGCCTAATGGCCCTTTATAAAGATTTAAGCTGGAACGTTAAAATACGAGCTGTTTTCAATGATTATGGGTTTAACGAGAATAAGTATAAATGTGCATTGCCAGCCGATACTAGTTTGGTAAATCAATACAGAAATGTAATTTTTACAATGTAAAGATCAGCATTGGACAGTTACAAGGTGTGTAACCCAGGTTTAATATTTTTTTAGCAGACTCGTGCCGGCCCGAGATCAGGCTTGCATTGTTTTTCTACATATAGACGAGCCAGGCTGGACCTAGACTTAAATGTTCTGAAGATATGTAGGACAGACAATATGATTTGTAAAATTATTAATAGCGATAAATAACTTATGTTAATGCAATCTTTGGATATATACTTCTTGGTCGTTCTTAAATTCTCTTCTCAACGAAAGTTTGACACATTTTCTGACTAATTTTTAACTGTAATAGTATAAAATTCACAAGACTGACTATTGAAGGGGTTTGAAATCGAATAGCGATTTTCATTTTTAGTAAATAATATACTTGTACAACCTTCTTGAGATATGAGAGTTTCTTCTCAAATGGTTACAGATTTTTCTACCTTCTCATTCTGTCGCTTCCAGAAACTCTTATCCAAACAGTAACTTTGACAGTATTTTCTTAATTTGCTTGCATCAAAAAATGGATAAAGCCATAGTTTCTGAATAAAAACATCCTGCTAATGAGATCCATAGCATAAACATACCGTATTTTCGGGTGTATAGTCCGCGGCTTATACAAGAAAAAAGCTTCCCAAAAAGCCGCTGCGGCTTATACACGGTGCGGGTTATACAAAGATTTTTTTTAAAATTGGAAATCGTGTTATTTTTTCTACAATTTTTAAACCTTAAAAAATTTTTAAAAAATTATCGAAATATGTAAATTTTTTTCGCTATGCCCTGAAATTTAGAGAGTTCTCCCATGTTTGTAAAGGCTTTTTTTTACTGCTTAAATACAGTTATTTCTGGATTTGGAAGAACTATCGCCAAGTATTGCACTGATAGATGTATAATAGCCATTGTGTTTGTAGAGTACAAAATCCAAAATCTGGAACCCTTCCAATCTCGACAATTCTGAATTTAAGATCATTTTTAGTTTATTTTTCAAAAAAATAATCTACCGACCCTGTTGCAAACAACAAAAAAAAAGTGCGTGATTTATATCATTTCGGAACGATTCAGAGCAGTCGTTCTTTTTCGAAACGATTCCGAGGAATCGTTCATTTACAGAGTCGTTTCATTTCGGAAGGAGTTCAAGGAATCGAACTTTTCCGGAGTCGTTTCATTTCAGATAGAGTCCGAGGAATCATTCCTTTTCGGAGTTGGTACCTTACCCTGTTGGTATATTCACAGTATCCGCAAAGAAACTCTTCGAGAGGGTTGAATTCTGATAGGGATTGGCCGACGCGTTTTCACGTAACTTGGCGATAATTATACTTGTCGAGCGATAGATGCTTCCGTCGAGGAGTTTGATTTCCTTCCGAACCAAGTACAAAAACACTTTTCTCTTGCAGCACTGCATTGGATGGAATGTGCCTTACTGAAAGCTGTACTCTTTAAAAGTTTTTAAACGCAAATTTTTACTTTGTACTCGGCTCCGAAGGAAATCAAACTCGACGGAAGCGTCTATCGCTACGCCAAGTATAATTATCGCCAAGTTACGTGAAAATGCGTCGGCCAATCGCTATCAGAATTCAACCCTCCCGAAGAGTTTCTTTGCGGATACTGTGAATATGCACCCTGTTGCAAAGAATAAAAAAGTGCGTGATTTATGTCATTTCGGAACGATTCAGAGCAGTCAGTCTTTTTCGAAACGATACCGAGGAATCGTTCCTTTACAGAGTCGTTTAATTTCGGAACGAATTCTAGGAATCGAACTTTTCCGGAGTCGTTTCATTTCACATAGAGTCCGAGGAATCGTTCCTTTTCAGAGTTGGTGCATTTCGGATCGATTCCGAGGATTCGATCCTTTTGAGAACCAATGACCTAAGATACGTATACATTTTATGTCCGAAATTTTGAATTTATCACCGATTTTTTTTTTTCGGAAATTTTTTTAAAAAAATATCACGCTTTTTTGAAAAAAAAATGCGCGTAAAAGCCGCATCGCCTGAAATTTTATCTTAAAACACGTAAACGCCGCGGCGTTTCTTCCGAAAATTACGGTACTGATAATCTTAATTTTTTAACCCAATTACTGTAGATATGCATCACGAAAAAATTTGGTAAATTTGTGTTAAAAATTATGACTAATAGCTTCTAATTTCGAACCCTGGTCGAAATGTACGTTCGTAAATTGTGTATAGCCCGCGGACTATACACCGGTGCATCTCCGCGGGTTATACACGAACTTTTTTTACTGCACACCTCGATTTAGGGGTGCGGGTTATACACAGGGTGCGGGCTATACACCCGAAAATACGGTAAGTTAATTCGACCAGCAGCAAAAAAAGAAGTCAACCGGACCCAAACCCGACCCACAGCAAAAAATAGAAGTCAACTGGACCCAGACCTGACCCACACATTAAAGTCGAGTCTCCAAATTTCTAAAATTGCCCCCCCCCCCCCCCCCTTGAGGACTCTCCAGATCCGCCCTTGTCTGGTTTAGAGTATAAATACAGAATGGAGAGTAAGAATGGAGAATAAATAAATAAACAAGAAGAAAATGTGTGTAAGTGTCAGATTGTAACAAAGTAAATCTTCATGCCAAACATTTCTTTCATTAAATATTTAATGAGATGAAAACAGCTATTTATAGCTTACAGGGTTCGTTGATTTAAATCAGCTTGATTTTAATCATGATTTAAATCAACTGAATTTTTTTTTTTTAAATCATTGGTTTAAATTAGTTTTTCTTTTAAAAAGATTTTTTATGTAAACAAACATAATGATGTGCTTTAATATAATTTAGTTTTATATAATATATATAATCAAACAACTTTCAGAAAGATAAATCTTAAGCTATGTCAAAAAGTAAAATAAATGTAAAGTTTAGAAATAAAATGCTTTAATTTCATTTGAATTTGAATCAAATTATAAAATAATCTTGCAACAGTAAAGAAATCTAAGTGGAAATATATTAAATATTTGAATATTTACCCATTAGTATTTAGAAAAATTTCAGCAAGTTGAGATAAAATAAAATTGTGTGACTTTATGTGCTGTACTTTGGTGAGGCTTGTTACATTAAGATTTGAGCAAAATCTGAACCAGTCAGTATTTATTATTTTTTTAATTTAATATAATTGTTCTCAGCCCTTTAGAATGGTGGAAGGTATTTTTGTTAAAGTTATCGAAAAGGCTGATAGTAAAAAACTTAGAGCATTAATGATCAACTAGCTTTTTACTACAATAGATTTATCTGCTTCAGTAGAAAAATTGTTTTCTGCCTTTGGTTTGCACTTTCAAAAATTAGAAATCAACTGATAAAACTGCTAAACCACTGTTATCAAAATGCTCAAGGCCAGAGGACACAAATTGTGACATATTCACTAGTTCACAGACTTCTCACTAGTGTTGGAATTCACACCGGAAAATTTTGAATAGCAATTTTCTTTTATTTTATTTGTGGAATATCTATCATCTTGCAAAACAATGAACTTACTAATTAATTTATCATTAATTACTTCATAAACTTACTGATTAGAATTTGGAATCCCCCAATAAAAAATCAGCCAGATGTGGCAACACTGTAGCATTCTTATTCTGACTGACTTTTTATTTATGAATTCCAAGCTCTCATTAGTAAGTTTAAATAAATATTGTTTTAAAAGATGATAAATACACCACAAATAAATTAAAATTGCTATTCAAAATTTTCTTATGTAAATTACAACACTACTGAGAAGTCGGTCAATTAGTGATGACATCTCAATTTTGTGTCCTCTGGTCATAAGTATTTTGATGGCAGCAGCTAAACTCATTTTTCTCAGACAGCACTTAAAAAAAAACAAAAGTTTAAAACTTAGTTTGCCACCAATTTTGTTTAAAATTTTTATGTGCTGCAGATGTTTTTATTTTAATTAAAATACTGAAAGTTGAATTAATTGATGATTTGTTGTTTTTCATGCATTTTGTGTAATCAAGATTTTTATCATAGCCTAAAATTTTACCTTGAAATAATATGAATAATTTATGCAAAATGTGTAATGTTATTAATAAGTAATACTTATAATATGCATGTCTATGTATGTAAAATTTATATTTTTTAAATTAAACAAAAAGTCATATAAAATAATAATAATGTGTGACATAAAAAAAAAAAAAACTGACTTAAATAAAAAAAATTCAATTATTTTGATTTTTATTAAAAAAATTAAAAATATCACGAACCCTGACAGTTTATAATACATATATACATTCTTTTTATCATTATTGGGAGACAAAATGCTCTACTTTCATATTGATTGACAATAATAGTCACATCTTTTTCTCATGACAACTTGTTTCATTCCAAAGAAGCATCTTGTTGCATTCTGTTTTAAAAAAACAAGGTGTTCTAAAAGTAGAAGTAGGTCAAGAAATTACTTAGTGCACAGTGCCAATCCGACAGTAATTCTTCTTCTTCTTTTTATTTATTTATTTATTTTTTTTTTTTTTTTCCTACATGGAGCAATTTTAGAGACAAACCAAAAATATGTTCTTAAAGTTGAAACCTTCTTTTAACCCTTTATCTACCGACAGCCGATGGTACTTATAAGTACCATTAAAATAACTTATTATAAAAAATTTTTAATATGCTAGTTAGTTGTAGTAGTGTTTAGAATGAGTTATAGATACATTAATTTATCTTGTTCCAAAAGCATTATTGGTTACATAAAACAAAAATATTTTTAAAAGGATGATTTCTTTTGCATTTGCATCTTTTCAGTTTTCTTGGTGCTGAAAGAAAGAGGTGGGGATTTTTCATTGCAGAAATATTTCTATATTTATATTGTAAGAACATCACATTTGTACATTTTATAATTCTGCAAAATACTAAGGAATTAATTAAAATAAAAGATTTGAGTGGAGTTATAAAAATTGCACAAAATCCCTGTAAACTCAAATGTAATTAACCCTTCTGAAATCCTCATATATTTATTAAATGATTATGTAAATCTTTTAATTTAGTTTAAACAATTTGTGTAAAATGCTTTAGAATGTAAAATTTTCATGAATTCATAATGCGAGATAAAGGGTTAATCAATGGTGCAATTGGTTTTAAAATATATAAATTTTAACTTGTTCCAGTATGCCATAGATCATTTTGCCCCAAACAAAGAGAATATTTTTTCTGTGTTAAAAGTAAGTAAATATCTGTTTTTTAACATAATATTTTTAGAGTATCTCAATTGACCAGATTTACATCAGTTACAATAATTTTGAAATGTTCAGATGGATAGAAATATTTTTATCAAAATGAAATGTGTAAAAATTTCATTTAAATCAGTAACGACCCGAGTATTTCATTGTGTTTCTTTTTCACTTTTGGTATGCATAGATTTCAAAAATCAAATTACACAAAAAATAAAATAGCATATTCTTTCAATTCAATATTTTTTTCTTTTAAAAACATACAATCAGATGGAGTTAAAGATATAAAATCATACAAATTTGATGTTCATTTAAGTTTATTATCAGAAGATGCAGAAATGCTGAGCGGATCAATCAATATTGATTACATTTCTTACATATAAATCTGCAGATCTTAATGTTCAACTTTGCAAGTTGCATTTCACTGTGAATTACATTAAAATTTGAAACTTAGTCAGCAGATTCATTTTTTATATCGCAATTTGATTTCTGAAATTTTTTTGAAATCCAAACTGTGGGGTGGGCCACTTAAGGAATCAAACCTCTCTCAAAACATTAACAAATCCTCAAATAAGAATAATGCCATGGCAGGACACTTTCTATGAACCAACAACAAATATTATGATAATTATTTAGATACATTCATTGGTACATTTGTGAGATTCAAAATTTAATCATGAATATCAGAGAAACAGCTCCAAAGTTTTTCTCCAGGAATAACTAATTATAGTATAGAAACTTATAGAGAGGAGGGGAAAAAAAGAAAATTTTATCAAAAACTTAACAAAAACAATTGAAAAAAACTTTAATAAGCCCCTTCAGAGAAGGAAGATCACCTGAAGAAGATAGGTTTGAGAACCCATGCTCCTACTGAACAGATGAGAAACAGATATTACACCTGAGAAGGATAGTTAGGGGCTATCCATAGATGATATCACACTTGAAGGGAGAGGGGGGGGGGGGGTCATGAAATTGTGACAGTTTGTGACAAGGGGGTGGGAGGGGATAAGAAGAAATGTGACATTACACAATTCTGTTAAAATAAAAGCATTAAAACTCAGTAGATTGAGTTATGAAGTATGAAGTTATTTAAAGTATTTTGCATTCGTAAAGATAAGATTTAAAGCCAAATATGTTAAATTATATTTCAAATTCCAAAACAGTATTGTTTTCAATTGCTCTTTCATATTAATAATTTATTACTATTCTATATTATTATTATTTTTGTAAGCTTTATTTTATACAAAATATGAATCATTTTTATTGTTTAGCTCACAAATGTCATTAAAACACATAATTCAAGTTTAAAATTAAAATTTGAAATGTGATCTTAAATGTAGAGTTTTGTTTCTGAACTGTACACATATGTTTATGTAATATAGTTTGACATGTGACAAGAGGGGGGGAGGGGAGTAAAAAAAATGGAAAAAATGTGTAACATCATTAATGGATGGTCCATATATCAAATTACTCTGCAAACACTGTCACAATAATAATAATAATAATAATAATGAAAATAATAATAAAAATTGGAGCTGTAAGAAGTTTTATGTACACTATATTATAATTCTCAGTGTTAGAGCTGAAACAATGAAACATTTTTGAATAAGCAAATACTTACTTTAAATCAAATTACTTTATATATATATATATATATATATATATATATAAGCTTAAATAAAAAAACAAGATTTATAGAAAATACCATTATGTTCAAACAAGGATGTTTCAAAGTTAAAGCAAAATGTATTCAAGGTTTGTATGCTGAAAGCATTATTATCTTACCCAATGAGCATAATATTCTAATGGTAAGCAATCCGTTTCAGCTGCTTTTTCCATTTTTTCAGTAATCATGGCTTGAAGCTACAATGGAAGGAAGACACAATTTATATTTACATATTATACTAATGTAAATACTATATGAGTGCTTAAGAATCATGCACAGTAAATATATGCTAAATTCAGCACAAGGAGAATTATTATCACTTAAATTTCATTTGGTTTAGTTATGCCCAAACCATTGAATAAAATTTAATATAAAATTTTCTAATTTAACATAAAGCCATTTATGTGTATAAATAGGAATAATACAGAAATTTGCTAAAAAACTTTAATAATACAGTCGTCCCCGCATAAACGAATATTGATGGTTCCAGAAAAAATATTCGATTAAGTGGGGTATTTGATTAAACGGGGAGGTATATTAATGTATTATTTAAAGTGTAATAAAATGACAAAATTATTAAATATAGTATATTTAATTACCAAAGTAAGAAAATCATTAAAAACTTTAATAGAATAATACAAACTGAAATTTAAAAAATGACAAGTAAATACGCAATAGTTCAATGACAGTAAACACATACATAACATTTAATGCAGATCGTGTGAATTGGGTCCAAATTTTGTTATTAGAGTTTAATTTACGTAATTTATACAGGTTTAAAAAATAGATGAAAGTGGTTTATGTGAAATTTTAGAGTAAAAAATGGATAAGATTTTTTTTTTTTTTTTTGAATGGTATCATAATTACCATCTTGAGCCTCTAAGTGACAACACATTATTATTAAAGGGCCATTTCGATCACGCGAAAGGATTTGCTCGCTAATGCTAATACTGTAGAAGAAACTTATAACGATATCTCTATCGCATTGCAATATTTTTAAATGATCTTTTTTCAATGGATAGCTGAGATCGATCTGTACAAAGGATGTCGTAGCTTTTAACTTTTTCGATTTTTATTCCTGATATTTTTAATGAGGATTATTTCAGTTTCGGAACTGGATTTGAAAATTAAAGTGTCTCCATTAAAAATAACTGTAAAAAAAAATCAAAAAAGTGAAAAAAAATTTCTTTGACAAACGAAATTAAACAAAATACAAAATAGATCAAAATTACTGTCCAATTTATCTCACCATTTTTGAAATTAATTCGAAAAAACGAACAAGGAAGGGAGCTCACTTGACCAGTCCATTATACACCTGCTAGGCGAAATCCATGCTGGAAGTTTTGGAAATTTGTTTTCTGTGTAACAACCGAAAATGACAAAAAGTGTGGAGGAAATTCTGATTGAAACGTGTTTTACACATCCATTTTTTTAATTGTCTCATTCATTTGTTATTCGATTAAGCGAGGACATTTCGTGAAAAGTATTCGGTTAAACGGGTAAAATAACATTAGTACAATGGGGTTAAATTCGGTTCCGGAAGATTTTATTCGAATAAGCGGGGTATTCGATTATCCGTTACCCGATTAAGTGGGGAGGACTGTAGTTACAAGCTATAATGTTTTTAATTCTGACTATCATTTTGATTAAGTTATAATAAATTATTTTATCCCAGTTTTGATTTTTATTCCTTTAAAAATAAGTTTTTATTTCATTTTCAATTTAAAGTCCCAATTTCAGCAAATCATCAAACGATGTACATTTAAGCTAATACAAAATACCATCAAGACGAATCATTACAATCACTATTATTTTAACACAATCACTGATTGGTAAAATTATCATACGATTTTAACATTTCCAACTGACCAAAATCTGGGTTTGATTCCTGGCCTGGGCAATTTTTTGCTCAGTTGGAAATATTCAAATCAGATTACAATCACATTTATTTTCTGCCCAGGGGTTTTCCATGAAGTGAAAAAAATTCTTGTTTCAATATTACAAAGTTAAACATTTATATCCAATTAACTTCCTTTTAAATCTTGATAACCTTGCATCTTGTCCTAAAAATATTACTAGATTTGAAATTAAAGGGAAATAAATACTGCCAGTTTTATATTGGAATTGGTCTTTAAATTAGTAATTTGGACATATGTGTTACTATGATAGTGACAATTCCTATATTTTATTTGATAAATATTTCCACTTTTGACAGTTTGATAGTTTCAATAAACATAATATCAGCTTTAATTTTTCACATACCTCATTAGAAAAAAGTCAAATTAATAAAAATAAACTATGAGAATTACATTTTTTTTTTTTTTTTTTTTTTTTTTTTTTTTTTTTTTTTTTTATGTGATCAGTTTTATAATAGAAAAATATATTTGGAATACTTACTAAACTAATAAAGTAATTTAATTGATTTATGTTCAGTTTTAATTTTTATTTAGTAAGAAATAAAAAATTTTCCCTCCTATTTTCAGCTCAATTCAAAACCTTGCCAGTTAAATGCTTTCCAAAACAATTTCAATGAACTCTTAAAACTGTTGTTTAAGTAATATGAATTATACTATAAAACAGGAAATAAAACAGTTATCATTTGTTTCACACAAATGACTGCTATGCACTATTGTTAGCATAAGAAATTATTTTTAGATTAACACAATCATGGTTGTTTTATTTTCTATTTTATACAGTCTTGACAATATTCCTACAACTTTGTAATTTTCTAGTTTATAAAAAAATTACCATTTCACAATATTTTTTTATTTCACAAAACCTTTTTTAAATACTTTTTTATTGCTAATAATAATAGTTGAAACAGAAGCAAAATTAAGCAACAAATATTTTTATTTTAAATATGACTAACTTAAAGGTAATAGGGAAATACTAATTAAAAATCAAAATACATTAAAAATAAGAGAAGTAAGTATTTAAAAGGGAGGAAATAATTATATTTAAATAAATCAGTCATTCATTTCATTATATTATTATAAAAGGAAAATTTTTAAATCATATGTATCTAAACATATTCAATATGAAATATTTACCTTAACCTTTTTCTTTTCTTTTGCTGACTGTAACAAACTAAACATAAATTCAAGATAAAAGTTCCACATTTTTTCTAAAACAAAATAGAAGTAACAGAAATTATATGTAAAGATGGATAAATGGTACATTTTGTTTCATTAAAAAAATGAAAACTTGTTTAATTTGTTACAAATGAATTGCAATGTTATTTATAAAAGGCAGCATAAATGAAAATAGTTTCCAGGAGGGGGGGAGGGGATGCCTTATTGTCAAATTTTATTTAAATACCAGAATTGTTATATATAATGAATACTAGTTTAATTTTTAAAGTATCTAAATTAGAAATGAAGCCCCAAATAATGGCATTAGCAGGGCTGTCCAACGCGGCGCCCGCGGGCGCCATGGCGCCCTTTGCAGGTGTTCTTGGCGCCCTTTTAAAGGCTCCCCATTACTATTTTTTTTTTGTTTGTTTGTTAAATACAATTTTTCTGTAAAAGACATGTTATTTAAATCCTTGATATTTTCATGAGAGATGTTTTAAAAATAACTACAAGTGTATTTCATGTATCAACAATTATAATGTATGTAATTTATTTTAAAAAAGGCAATAGCACTATATATATTTTCTTTTAAACTAATCATGTGCTGTTGCATTTCTTTACTAATTTATATTTATTGCTTTATAAATCTTTTTATAGAAATTATACCGATAAGAATTAATAAATGTCGGCAATAATTTTTTAATACGTTAAGAAGTAAAATGTGAAAAAAAAAAAAAAAAAAAAAAAGCGATCCTTCTCCTTCGTGCATAAAAGTTCAGCATTTTTTTTTTTTTTTTTTTTTTTTTTCCCCTATTGGCGCTGTTTCACTGGCCATTAAGCTGTTTTATAAGAGGAATAAAGGCTGTCTTTTATGGTAAGGGGAGTCCTTACCATTGAAACTGTGGGTAATTTTTTTTTTTTTTTTAAATATCTGCAAAATTATGCGAAATGATTTCCATCAATGAAAACTCTTTGGAACTACCCTTGACTTTGTTTCTGTACTTTTTATTATGACTAATTTACACTTCCAAAAATTTATCGTTATTGCAGAATAACTGCGTCCCCCCCCCCCCAAAAAAAAACCTAACTACATCTCTAATTATCATTTTATTTTAATAATAGATGAAATTTTACTTTTGGTTCCTAACAATTCAAAAATGTTTGAGATAATCCCTGCAGAAAAATGTATTATTAGAAATTTATTACAATTTACTGTTACTGTTTTTTTCTTTTATTTTTTTTAGATTTATAGGAGCATTATAACTCATTTGCATATATATATGTATATATATTACTACTAATATTAAAAAAAAGATGTTTTTTACGTGTTTTGAGTCATGTTAATAATGGCGCCCTTCATTGCTTGCCAAAAGCTGAGATGCGCCCCTGCATAGTAAAAGGTTGGACAGGTCTGGCATTAGTATCAGTTTTAGTATGCAAAGATTATTCTGAACAAAGTGGTCACTAGACAGCACCTTTCCCAGTCCAAGATATAACAAAATTTTTCGGAATGATTTTTCTTTCACTAGTACCTTGGGGGACACTTCTTTCTAGAACTTTGGGGCCAAGTATCAAGAAAGCAGGGATTAACACAGTTGGCCCAGATCTTTTTTGGATTATATAGCTACAGAGCTTTGTTTTCTTTCTCTTACTGCAGAGTTCTTGAATTGCAGAGCAATATAATTATACACTGAAGCAAATAAAATAATCATTGATTTTTGTGATGATTATAAAATTTCTGCTTGTATTTAACACAACTTATCCATATAAGTTATGTTACATTTCCCTTTTTAGATCTAATAAAATTAAAGAATAAATTATTGAATCAGGCATAGTTAAAACTAATAACTATTGAACTGTACACAATTTTGCTTAATAAGTCAGATCCTTTACTCACAAAAGTTGTACATAAGTTAGTGTTTGAAAGATATATATATATCTCTAAGTATCTTTACCTATTTGAATTTCTTTTTTTTATTAATAACTTTGGATTTTAAATGACATTATTAGTGAATATTAAATAATATTACCCAATATCAAATATTAATATTGTTCTATTGAAGAATGGATCATTTCACAGCCTGCGATAATAAATTAATTTTGAATGCTAAGGAGAAAAATATACCTGTAGGTAATTTTTTGACAGCTTCGTCATACTTGGAATATATCTCATCATATATTTTTTGAAGAATAACACCTGAAAATAGAATAAAATGCTAACTATTGTAGTAATAAGAAAATCTGGCATACATATAAATGGATATAAATATATTAGGAAATTATTTATTGTAACATAGCTTAAATTACTTTATTCAAGAAACTAATTTATGAAATATAAACATATAATGCATTATTTTTAAAATTTTTACTTTTTTGGCAAATACACATGCAATTTTCTTTTACATTCAATGAAAAAAAAAAAAAAAAAAAAAAAAAAGTAGAACATTATTGTTTTATAAATCTACAAAAAAAGTTTCCATATCTTAATTCTGGTTAAATACTCTTTAAAAAGAATTTGCTTTTATGTTTTTACTGTTGATTCATTAACTTTTAAAAGGACAAGCAAGTCTGAGAAATTCAGGGATTATTAAATCATCAAATCTTATTTTTTAAAATGTTAATTACTTTGCAATAACTTTCAGACTTAATTTTGGATGAAAAACTGCAAATTGCAGCAAATGATGTGAAACATAAAACCATGCAAAATTATCTTGAAGATCTATCTTTGAATGAAGCTTTTATTTTATTCAAAACTTTTTGTGATTCAGTTATATGTTGTAAGATAATCTAAGGGTTTCTTGTTCTCAGACAAGCAACTTTTATTTTTTTTTTCCTTTCCTTTTTGCTATTAGACCAGCCTAACATTCCATTTTCATAACATTTTGAGGGCAATTATTTCTTTATAATAAATATCTTATCCAAAAATTAAAATTTCTGCATGCTGCAAAAATTCGTTTGTGTGGTTTGTTAAAATATTAAAGTAAAGTTATTTCAACTTATTTAAAATTTTGTAATGCTTATAATACTTACTTAAAAATTTTGGAATTTTGGTTTATATATGAAACATAAACTGCTATTTTTTCTCACCTCTCTCACCTTAGAGGTAAAACTAGTAAATAAAAAATATTAAAATGTAGAAAACCAATATTTTACGCACAAATGCACAAAAAGCAGCTGTTTAGAAACTTCAAGCGAAATTCTTCTACAGTGCAGTTAAAAATCACGCTTGTAGATTCAAAACATCTGTATGCTGCTTTTAGTGTATTATTTATATATTATTAAACATTGGTTTTCTGCCTTTTAATGTATATCAGAAGTATTAAATGATGAAGAGATCAGTTTAATAAACTATATTCATAATGGATAAAACACAAATTAATTACAAATCAGTTTTTCAGGACAATTTTAAACAGTTTAAAAATAATAAACATAAATTTAATTTTTTAAAGCCAAGATAATTTTCAACAATACCACCCATTAAGTTGAATACACACACATATATAATGAAATTATGTAATGAAGAATGAAACATTTATAAACTATTGAGTAAAAAAACATTTCACTTAAGGTAATCAGAAAATTTATTAGAAAACAATCATATATCTATTTATATCATTTTTTAAACATCTTTTTTATTAATTTTACTTTTAATAA
Organism: Maratus speculifer; assembly: GCA_964019185.1. Classification (NCBI taxonomy): domain Eukaryota; kingdom Metazoa; phylum Arthropoda; class Arachnida; order Araneae; family Salticidae; genus Maratus; species Maratus speculifer. The sequence goes on along the minus strand of OZ025297.1, from coordinate 297,580,410 downwards.
AGATAAAAACAAATTTAATTTTAGAATTTTTAAAGTGTTAATTCTTTTTAAACAATCATGAGTTGCTTACAGAAATAAATATCAATTTGAAATTCTTTATTCAGAGTGTAGTAGTTGATGTTACTGGGTATTTGAAAACCTATTTATTTTGTAAAATTTAAGACATCTTTTTTGCAATGATCTTCATAAAAATAATATTTCACCACTTTCATTATTAGCTATAAAATTTATATCTTAAGAATTTAGCCTTACTTTATGTAATTATAAACAGGGGTGTGCAAAGAGAAAATTGTACCCGGGGATAAATTTCAATTTGGCACCCTCATCCCCCAGATTTTTCTTTTAACAGACCAAAAATGACATTAGTAGTATAAATTTGGCGCCCCCTGAACTTCTGCACCCAGGGTGACCTCCCTTTTCGCACAGCGCCTGATTAAAAACCCTGAATACAAAACATTTTTTTTGTGATATTAAGACAGGTACAGCCCATAAACTTATAGCATGAAATCCATTTTTAGCATATTTTATTATTAGAATACAAGTTTTTTTTTTTTTTTTTTTTTCATGAAAACTTATTTTTTATTCTGGAAAATGTAAAATTAAAGGTTCCAAACAAGGCAAGAATGTAATAATATTTTGCCTGCATTGACAAAGTACGTTAAATTACATGCCTATCAATGTCTAAAATCTAAATTTATTATTTTGTACACATAAACACATATATGTATGTTATATACTAATATGAAATGATTAAATTTCATATTAGTGCATGTAAAAAGCCAAGCCAAGCTAAAAGAAATTAAACTGCTCTTGTGCAAAACAAGATTTTAAAAAATGATCATACTGCTCCCGAGCGGAGAAAAGATATTACAATCAAATACAGTCTCAAACTGTAAAACATAACTCCCCCCCCCACACACACACAAAAAAAGGTGCTTTTTCACCCCCCTTGTTTTGTTGGGAAGCCTTTATGCGTCTGGGTTTGCCAGTCCTGCCATATCCCACTAGTGAGCAGATTTGATTGTAACTGTAAAGAAGTGCTTTCAGTTACAATTGTTTTGATTGTAACTGCAATGAAGTGCTTTCAATTAAAATTATTCTATAATCAATAACTCTTTAATTCATTAGTTCTAAATGAATACTCCAAAATGTGTTTATTTTTTGTTCTGCAATTCATGACAAATATTGTTACAGGTAAGTTCAAGTCCATCAATTTGTTTGTTGAAAAATTGATGAAGGTATTGATATCTAACCAACAATTGCTATTACAACTAGATGTTTTTTTTATAACATTCCAAACATCTTGGTATTTTTGACTCATGATATTTCAACATTGCAAAGTTTTACATTTATATTGAACTATAAAAAATGAATACTGATATTTTTTAATGATTTATCATTAGTATAATAGTTTTGGAAGTCTAAAAAAACTTTCACAAAATTATTGTTCTAATACATAATGCATGCTACAGTGTGAAGTACTATAATAATCACAGAAGAACTTTAAAATTCTACAAATTTGTCTTATTTATTAGCTAAATAACTGACTATAGATGAAAAGATAACAAAGCTCGTATAGATTTTATATAGGAATTTAGGTATTAATGTTCATGTTACAACTAATTTTTGTAGCATCGACACATACTTTTTTTAATTCCTTTAGATTTTCCCTTTGCTATTTTTTCTTGAACTCTCAACAATGGCCTTTTGGCTAATGCATCATAAGTTTCTTCTTTATCTGGGAACCTTTCTTGAACACTGAAATAGTAAAATAACATAAATGTTAATATAGCACACATTAAGATTTTTTACACAGTATAGAAAAAGTTAATTTAACCTCCCCCCCCCCCCCCAAAAAAAAAAAAAAAAAAAAAAACACTATTGATTACATTTAAGCATGATTTTCATAATATTATTTGAATTTCAAAGTTTAAATTTAATTTAGCTAAAGATAAACAGGGAGAAACACTGTTAAAAAAAATAATCAGTTACATAAATTTTTAAAAATAAAAAACCAGAAGATTTTTGAATTGGGAAAGAAACACAGTTGCACTTTTTTACTAAATTTTTTATTCAATGAAATTTTTCTTGGAACTTTGATTTGAAAAATAATAATAATAACACAGGAAATCTTTTATTATAAATATGAATTTCTATTTAAAAAAAAATTTTAGATAAAAATGCCAAAATCCTAAGCATTTTCAGCATAACAAGAAAGCCCTTTTAATTTTTTTTCTTTTTTTATAGTATGCTATTAGCATTTAAGGATTTATGTAGTATGATTCAAAAGTTCATGGAAAGGTTGTAAAAAACATTTCCCTGAATAGTTCACAACACTGAATCACATCCACCTTCAAAGTGATCACCTTGGGTGACGATTGGAAGTAATTTTTCCCAACCTCCCCTAAGGTCTTCTGTGACGTTATTTTCATCACATCTGATGGCTATAAATGACGTTCCTGTAAATGGTTTTTTGATTGATGGGACCAGGCAAAAGTCATATGGGGCTATGTCCAGTTGATAGGAGAGATGTGGAATTACATTAGTGAGTTTTGAGGAGGAATTGTTTTAACAGTTGGTATCAATGTGCTAGTGCATTCTCAAGCAGAAAGTACCAGTGTCTGACCTCAGCGAATGAGTTTATTGTCTCCAACATGTTTATAGTCTTTGATGGATTCTTGGGCCTTTTTAAAACTTCGATGGCATTCATAAACCTTGTGTCTCATCATGGTAGATTCATTGTACACCTTTCTTAGGTGTAGCTTAGCATTTTCAATCATAATCAGCTTAGCATTTTCAAAGTCTCCATTGGTGTTTTACCTAATCGTTGACAGAATTTAATGTGGCAATCCGTTTCAAGAAAAGCCACTTTTTTATATCGCGGAGCAAAAATAACTAACTTCAGAAGATAACAGCTGTGCATGCGGTTCGGTCACATGATATGGACTAAACCAATATGAGCAAGTAGAAAAGGGTTGGGCAATTACATTTCAGGTGGCTTTACTTTAGACATTTGTTTTGATTGTCAAGAATGGCTGCATTCCCCGAAATTTTGAATCATACTACTACTTTGCTTTTTCATTTTGTTTTTTAAATTGTTTTTTTTTAAAGCTATAATTAGCTTAGAAAATCCATCAAAAAAAAGAAAAAGTTTTTCAAGCAAGCTAATGTAGACAATGATCCTAAGAATACTTTACCATTTACCAACACAACACTAATAAATCATACACTATTGTTATTATCCAACATCGATTACATGCAAAATGTATTCACATAGACTATGATGGCTAAATTATATTATCATAGAATAAGGTGGAAAAAACATAATGCATATGAATATGTTATGTTGATTATTTTGGGTCTAAAATAATAGAAAAAAAATAACATTAAATAAAAAAAATAATAGGTTGTTTTATTTAAATAATTAGTTTTTACTTGATAATAGGATATATCTCTTTTTATCAAACAATTTACAAATTACTCCATATTATATCTGGTGAATATCTTTAATGTCTAATAACTTTTGAGGAGGTTTTGTTATGTTGGCATAGCGCCGGCCAATAGAACAATCGTTCCTTGGAACATATTTAATATAATGTATGTAAAATTCAGCTTTAAAATAATAATTTGAGGGGAAAAAAAAATAAAAGATGATTGTTTTGAAAGTTTGTAGAAATAGGTGATTTGAAAATATACAAAGATATTTTATATTTTAATATTTTGAGATATACGTGGTCCGGACATCGAGTAATGTATTCATACACGGCAGGTGTTTGATGTTTTGACGGACAATTTTGTTTTGCTTTTCATAAAAATTTTGATAACAAAAAATAAATAAATAAAAAATTGTACAACGTAAATGCTGTTTAATTAATTAAATAAATGAGAAACTTTGTTGAACAACCCAAATAATTAACAATACATGTCGGCAATCAAACGGATTCTTTTGTCTATGCAACGGAAATGGAGTGATTCGGCACGAGGATAAAAAGGCAAACGCACAGATCGGACGGGAGATTTGGTTTTCGGTGATCGGCGGTGAGAAGCGAGAATCGTTGGTCAGCACGAGACGCCGAGAGCAGCGTGGAACATTGCCGAAGAGAATGTGAGCTGTAAGGAAGGGAGACCAAGAAAAGCGTAGCCGAAGATCGATGAAAGAAAGTAACTTTTAAGAGGATGTCCGATTCTACAAGCAATGTTATCTTCCTAATTGGAGTGATTATTTTCAATGACTTGATGTTGTTTCAAATATTAAGATGTAAAATTTATAAGGTACCTATATATTTTGTTTTATTTTCCCTGGGGTCGTAAACAATTGTATTTTGCTATTATGTGTTAATAATTAGAATTACTTTGTATACTTTAATGATCAATTAATTTAAGGTTAAAATTAAAGTATACAAAGTAATTCTAATTATTAACACATAACAAAATACAATTGTTTACGACCCCGGGGAAAATAAACAAAATATACAGGTACCTTATAAATTTTACATCTTAATATTTAAAACAACAACAAGTCCTTGAAAATAATCACTCCAGTTAGGAAGATAACATTGCTCTCTTGTAGAATCGGACATCCTCTTAAGTTAATTTCTTTCATCGATCTTCGGTTACGCTTTTCTTTGTCTCCCTTCCTTGCAGCTCACATTCTCTTCGGCGATGTTCCACGCTGCTCTCGTCGTCTCGTGCTGACCGACGATTCTTGCTTCTCACTGCCGCTCGCCGAAAACCAAATCTCCCGTCCGATCTGTGTGTTTGCCTTTATATCCTCGTGCCGAATCACTCCATTTCCATTGCATAGACAAAAGAATCTGTTTGATTGCTGACATGTATTGTTAATTATTTGGGTTGTTCAACAAAGTTTCTTATTTATTTAATTAATTGAATGGCATTTACGTTGTACATTTTTTTTTTTTTTTGTCATTAAAATTTTTATGAAAAGAAAACAAAATTGTCCATCAAAACATCGAACACCTGCCGTGTATGAATACATTACTCGATGTCCGGACCATGTGTATCTCAAAATATTAAAATATAAAATAAATTTGTATATTTTCAAATCACATATTTCTACAAACTTCCAAAACAATCATCTTTTTTTTTTCTCAAATTATTATTTTAAATCTGAATTTCACATACATTATATTAAATATCTTCCGAGGAACGATTGTTCTATCGGCTGGCGCCATGCCAACATAACAAAACCTCCTCAAAAGTTATTAGACCTTAAAAATATTCACCAGATATAATATGGAGTAATTTGTAAATTGTTTGATAAAAAGAGATATTCTTATTATCAAGTAAAAACTAATTATTTAAATAAAATAACCTATTATTTTTTTTATTTAATGTTATTTTTTTTTCTATTATTTTAGACCCAAAATAATGAACATAACAAATACATTTTGGATACACCAATGTTAGATAACAACAATCATGTTAGATTAATCAGTGCCATGTCGGTAAATGGAAAAGTGCTCTTGAGTAGCATTTCAATGTATCTCAAGCATTTAAAAAATGTCAATAATGTAATGAATGAAATTTATTTTTTCAACTTGTCTCACACAGTATGCTTTAAACTTTGTATAGATAAAAAATAGCTGTGCAACCAACCATCATTTTTACAAAATTGTGTTTAAAGCCAAATGGAGTAACCTTCAAAATACAAACTTTTCAATGGTATTAAAATTGATATATAAGATTATAAAGTGAAATGCTATGCTTTATTACGTAAGGAAATATACAAATCAACACAAATTACCACTTTATTGTGCAAAATTTAAAACAAAACAATAAATGATGCCACTATTTTGAAAGTGATATTTGACTAAATTTCCATTTATTGAAATTTCTAAATTTTTTAGAGAAAATCATTGAAGCTGTTCAATACAAGTTCAAAGTTTATATTATCACATGGAAATATAGCAGTAACATTCAAGATGTAGATTTCTATTATGATAATGGGAAAAGTACAAAATTAAATTTATAGTCAAAGGCTCTGATATATAATCATAAATCTGATTTTGAATAACTAGTAAAGTAGCAGCAAATTTTGTACTGTTTGAACAAATTCTATATAACTTTTCAGTCATAATATAATCACTACACTGCTTAATTTTTTATAGTAAATTTCTGTGCATATATTAGCATACATTTAAAACATATTTTATTATCTTTATTTTGATAAGAATCCTAAAGATCTCTTCTTATGTGCATTTAACAAAGGAAATAATACAAATTTTGTGTAAAATATCTACTTTCTTTATAGGAAATTTATATAAAATAAAATTATAATCTTGGTGCAGTAATATAACCATCTAACTATCAATATTGTTAATTATACTTGGATTAAAATTAAAAATCTCTTTTTGCACGTATAATTATTTAAGATTTCCTTTTTAAAAGTAAATAAATAAATAAAGACAGGTTAATTCTACCAGCTTTTTAGCAGTGAAAATTTAAATAAATTAAACTATTATTATTATTGATAGCTCCCAGATGAGTTATAAAAATCCCTTTTAAAGCTTACCAGCTCCTTTCAGAAGTTAATAAGGAAAACAAATTTAACTTTCTCATCCTAAAACTTAACAGCACACACGGCTTCATGTATAGTGCATATTTTGGTGACTCAAAACAAAATAAAAAGCAATTAACCTCTTCATTTAACAAAGGCAGTTCCTTGTATCAGTTTAACTGTTCATTATACGAATAGATGTTTCATCAAATAAACATAACCAAGATAGCAACAACTATATAAACAAAAGACTAGAAAAAAAGTAAACAAAATTTGTTAACTCGGAAAGTTTTCATTTTTAATATCAATTTTCAACTGCATCCACATACTTACTCTTTTAAAATGTGATCAACATTCTTAGATGCAAAGTCATATTCTAAACATATTTGAATAAATGACAACGCAAACTCCACATCTGGAATAAAATAAAACAAAATATATAATAAAGCAATTAACAAGAACAAAAAACAACAAAATATATTTATTATGAAAAATCTAAATAACCAATAAATCAAAATTTGCTTTTCTTTTTTTTTTTTTTTTTGAAAAATACTAGTTTTGGGGGTTTTAGTTAAAAAAATACACTGTTATTCAAAAATCATCTAAAGGAGTTCTCAGAGTCGTATAAAATAGACGCACGTGTGCACAACGTGCGTAGAAAATTTTATGAACTTTGTAGAAAATTTTAAGAAAGAAACAATTTTTATTTTTGTAACTTTTTATAGTACAAAAAATATATATATATATAATGAATTATTTAATGTTAACATGAATATTGTGAAAAAACATTTAAAGAAAAATCAGGAATTTCAACAAAGAATCGCGTAAAAAAATATACATTTTAACAAAGAATCGCGTAAAAAATATACATTTTGACAAATAATTGCGTAAGAAACATGCATTTCAACAAAGAATCGTGTAAAAAACTCATATTTCGACAAAATACCACGCAAAAAGCATGAATTTCATCCAAAAGCCGCGCTAAAACGTAAATTCCATCCATGAATCGCATAAAAAATGCAAATTTCGTGCATGAGCCTCGTAAAAAATGCAATGTACAAAATACCTTGTGTGAATGTTAGAAAAATAATTATTAAGAGAAAAGACAATGAGCAGGGTTCTAAATCCACAAGACAATGAATTATATAAGAATGTTGATAATTTTTACTAGTTTTTATTAATTACTTTGTAACTTAGCATGAAAGCTGATTAGAATAATGGTTGAATTTATTCTTCAGCTAAACCTATTATACTTGGATTATGCATGGTAGCCTATGAAAAACTTATAATCTTGTTAATTTAATTCAGTAACTATATTTCAGACAGCCATGCAAAAATTCAAACATAGTATTGCATAAATACAGAAATAGTTCCAAGGAGTAGTGTATATAATGATATAATGCAGTAGTATAGCAGTCCTTGTACAGTTAAATATGTTGAGAGAGAGAGAGAGAGAGAGAGAGGGGGGGGGGGGGGGGGGGAGAAATTGAAAAAAAAAAAAAACGAATAATTATGAAATTACCTTGTATTTCTTCAACAGCTTTATCATACACAATATTTACAATATCCCCTCTCAAGACAGCATCATTTTCTTCTGAATTATCCTGAAGAAAAAAATTAATAAAAGAATTATACATAAAAAATTAATTCATATTTTATTTTAAATTACTCTCATTGGTTACCAGAAATAAATAATTTAGCAAAGTCACTGATGCAGAAAAATTCTAAACCACTTCATCTTAGTAAATACAGTAAAACCTCTAAATAACGGACACTTCGGGAGCATGGAAATTGTCCGCTATTTGGAGGTGTCCACTATTGGGAAAACATGAGATATTAAAAAATTGCTAAGAAATTCTTAATATTTCATTAAAGGACTTTTATATGTCCTAAAACCTCTGTTTTATATTAATTAGAATTTAAAATTATTTTTTCAAACAATAAAACCGAAATAAAACGGTGCATACCTTTATCCAGTGTTTATATGAAAAAAATATGCTATAAAAGTTTGTTTTTGCTTGCGATTACATGTAATTTGTTTTTCAATCTGAAGTTTTAACTCTGTCAGTAATTTTAATCCTTCTGAATTATCTTTTATTTACAAAAAAAAAAAAAAAAAAAAAAAAAAAAAAGTGAAACTGTTCATTGTATATTGCCACTTCTTGGAAATTCTCGATATTGCAGGAAACACCTCAAGTTTCAGTATATCTTTCATCATCACTAAGTTATTTTGTCGAAAATTCTGAAGCAGTATAATTGTATACAGCACTTGATTCTTCTTCAGTAACTCATCATCAATATTAATAAATTTGGCAATTTCTTCACTCTTGATATATATTATCAATTCACTTATTTCGTTTTAGGTTGTGCTTGGAGTTATGTTTGGGGAAAAACACAATTTTAACATTATTGAATTTCAAATGCTTTGGATGAGAACTTGCATTTCCAGTCTATTCTCTACATTTATCTGTGATCACAAAATTTGTGACACATTACCCTCATAAATTTAGAGGCGTTTTACTTTTTTATTTATTTTTTTCTATTTAAAAATTATTTTTCATCTTTTATCGTCAAAATTACTGTCCGTTATTCGGAATGTCCGTTATTCAGAGGTTAAACATACAAAAAGTTAGATTTTGGGAGTGGGGATCAGAAAATTGTCCGCTAAATAGAGGTGTCCGTTATTCGGGAGTGTCCATTATGGAGGTTTTACTGTATATAGTATAAAATATCCAGCAAATACTTCAAAATTTATAATGACTTTTTCAGGATCCAATCATGAATTTCTTAATTTCTCAATTATTTACTATACCCATTACTTTACAATTTCCATATTATATTGAAGCAATAAAATAATGCTTATAAAATTTTTTGTTGTTTTCTTATAATGACAATAATAATAATAATAATAATTATTATTATTATTATTCATCACACTGATTGAGAATGAACATGATTATTAACTAGTGTGTCATGAGAAGACTTCAGACAAGCAGCAAAAATTTTCAACCAAGTTCTATCAAGATTTTAAACAATATTGTCTGTCACTTTAAAATATAACAGTCATATATAATGTATTGCAAGATTTATTTTGCAATGATAATTTAGTACCAAAGTTCCATTTCTTGGCAACTTATTTCAATATTTGAATTCTCTGTATAAGAATATGCATTAAAATCATGAAAACTGCATATTTTTTCATAAAAATTCAATTTTGCTTAAAAAAAAAAGTAAGGTCAGATATTTCAATAAATGTTAATGGTATATATTATATTATATGCTGCAAACTTTAGAAATTTTCTTTTTTTTATGTCTCCCATGGAATATTTTGTTACTGTTAGTAATCGAAAACAATATATTTCTTTCTCCTGTTTATCACCACCATAATTTTTGTATAAATCATAAGTTTAACCATGGCTTTTAGAGTGCCGAAATGTAACAAAAAGATTGAGAAACACTAATTACTAATATATATTGTAATTGCATAGTTATATAACACAATGAAACATTTTATTTTGCTGATTTTCAGTATTATCCCTTCTATATCCAATATCAGATGTGGGATAACAACATCATATCAGAATGCACATGAAACAAATAATTCTGCTTATTAGTTTTTTAACATAATAGTTGATAAGGAGATGCTGATTTAATAACAGATAACTTAATTAACTTCTTTTCATGGATCCACAATTGACACACAAAGCCAAATAAAATCCTTTTGATATCCCATTTCATCCTGGTGGTTGATATCGCTCATTTTTGTGACAACAGAACTACATTAATAAATAACAGAATCAAAAAGGTTACACATTTCTTAAAGTAGTGTATTAATTTTAAGAAACAGCAAATATATAAAAATATACAATAAAATCTAGTTAGAGGAATGTAATTGAAAATTTCTTTATTATATTCTTTTAGTAGTTTACTCCTTTAAAATGATGTTTTGTATAATATGACCAAGGGCATATTTATCATTGTGTTTTGACAATAAGAGAGGTTAAATAAACTCAAAAAAAAATTAAAGCAAAGGAGAAAAAGTTGTCAAAAATGAAACTTTCCTAATGATTTTAAAACATGGCAAATCAAATATCAGGGTATTTAGTCCACAAATAATATATTTTCGTGATTTTTCCAGGTTTTTAAGTCCCCCCCCCCCTCCAAATGAATAAAAAAGAATATTGCCCACCTAAACTGATGGCATTGAGCTTACAGACTACGCATACTAATTGCATATTACAGCCCTATATTTTCAAGGGTTAATGCCATTCAAAAAACAAATTAAGGGATGAAATTGTCCCCCCTTCCATTTCCCCTTTTTACACTTAATCACTGAACCCCCTAAACTAATCAGAGATATGCTTTATCATATAAAAAAACCTACATCCAAAATTCAGAGAAAATCAGATAATTCTTCATAAAACCCATTTATATAATTTAAGGAGTTATCCCCCCCCTCCCTCATTTATACTTAATGATTAAAGTTCCAAAACTATTCAGAGAGTCTCCTTATCAGAAAGAACCTACATCCAAAATATAAAGCAAATCAGATAATTCTGCATAAAAACTCATTTATCAAATTTAAGGGGGGGGGGGGGGAGGTAATCACCCGTATCTCCTTTATACTTAACAAAAGAACTCCACAGCTAATTAGGGAAGTATCTTATCACTATGAACCTGTATCCAAAAATGAAACAAATTGGTTAATTCTGTAAGAAAAACTATTTACCTAAATTAAGAAGGGTAATCCCACCGATCCCCCATTTATACTTATCGAATGAATAACAAAAACAAATCAAGGAAGCACCTAATCAGAATGAGCCTACATCTCAAATTTGAAACAAAACAGCAAATTCTGAATGAAAAACCCATTAATCTAAATTACGAGGGGGGGGAGGTTACTTTTCATTTACCCCCCTCTTAAGACTTATCCAATGAATTGGATATTTTATTCATGAGTTATCGCATTACGCACGCACATTAGAGATCTGCATAGGCTGGGCCTCGGTCCGAAGCCTGGGCCGGGCCTAACATATTTTTTTCCGTACAAAGCCCAGACTGATTTCATTCTTCCTACTCTTCATGGACCAAAATAATCTGTTCCTGTTGAATCTTCCCGTATGAAAATCCTTTCTCAACAAGGCCAAGTCTATTCATAAATCAGTAAAATTTGGCTTGATCCAAAAATTTTACAAAAAAGGCATATACTTTTAAGTCATCATTATTCTACAATTTAGATATTAGAATTTATTCTTTTTAAAGAATCGTAGATTACTAGGCGTTTTAAAATAGAATTAAACACACAAAAAACCCCCATTATTATGACGGAATTTTCTTTTAAACTGAAAACTGCAAATTTCTTTTAAACTGTTCATCCATGCAAAATTAATACAACAATACACAAGAAAAAAAATACATTAACATTTACATCTGCTAAAGAGGGAACGTATTTTTTCTTTCCAATGCGATTCCGTCTTAGAAGCTTTACTTTTACTATATACAATTTTTTAGATTTTTTTTTTTTTTTTGTCTCCATTACATGGAATATGGATTAATAATACTAATAATAACTGAAACATTTACATACAACAAACATATGTTCATTAAAAGCGTAAATATCACAGCCTATGGCACTTCTGCATAAATGGAGATTATAAACATAAAAAAAAAAAAAAAAGACTAAAATAAGTAAGTTTTTTTGGTCTTTGATAAGTCTTTGTAAACTCTTCTGTAAGTGTAAAGATCAATGTTCTGTGGAAATTCACTCGAGCTGGGTTGGGTTTGGGCTGAATTTTTAACTTTCTTCCAGGCCGGGCCGAAATTTTAATTTTTGGATCAGGCCAAAAATTTTTTTGTTCGGGCCGGGCTGAAATTTTAACTTTTGGGCCAGGCTCGGGCCTGGAAATTTTGTCCTGTACAGACCTCTAATGCACATACCGACATAAAGAATGGATGGGCACATAAGCTCTCAGGCTTTGATAACCTGTGAACTAAAAAAACAACCAGATATCAAGATTTTGTGATTTAACACACAAAAAAATCTTAAAAGTTGTGAATATGAAAGGGGAACTTTTTCAATTGATTTGGAAACACAAAATATAAATTTGTTAACACATTTTTATAAAATTTACAAACAGTTGGTATATAAAAGTATTTTATTTTATGGTAATTATTACTTAATGATTTATAATTTTTAATGAAAACTATTTTTTACATGTAAAACATTTTGAAATTACCTATTATAAGGTTCTATCCATTTTGTCTAATCAGGATGAAATTCTTTATCATATTAGTCACATATAGTTAAAAACAATGTTTGATATATTTTAATTAAAAGCAAAAAAATATTTGAATTATTATAGTACTTAAATGGATTAGAAATATTCAATAAACCAAGCTAAGAAATATTCAATAAATCAAGCTAAGAAATATTCAATAAATCAAGTTAAGAAATATTCAATTCCCAAACATATATAAGTAAACAAGCTGAATCGCATAATTGATAATCCTACAAAACTGTACAAAGTTTCAGACAACCTGGTATTGAAACACTGTAAGTTATAAAGGACTGAAATGGTCTTGACAAAAGAAACTGCACAAGAGGTTTAAATAATTTTTACAATACTTATGAAAAGCAAAATTAAATTTTTTTTGGCACTGCAATTTCAAATCTTTAGTTTTATAATTAGAAAAAAAGCCTCATTTTTTCTTAGAAATTTCATATTTCTCTGACCTATTTTCAGAAACGTCAAATTTCCTGATTATACCCTGAACCTCTCTAGATGGTTAAGCATCCCGAAATATTTATGTTTCAAAATACATCATAATTTAACTTTTGTTATTTAAGTATTTGATGTAACAGAAAATACACAGATGCCTTTTTTTATTTTTAAGTATAAGTAAAATTAAAAATGTTTTATTCTTCAATGCATAACAAAACAAGAAACTCTGAAAAATGTTTAAATTTTGGCATCTGTATTCCATTAAGAAATTCTACACAGTAAAATGGGAAAGACTTTCATTATATAAAAAATATTTTTAAAACAATAGACAAAGATTAAGAAAATCAAAAACACTTATAAGTTCTGAGATTCATTCATGGAGTTACCTTCATATTCTGCAATTTCAACAGTTCTCTTCTTTTTTTGAGCTATAAAATAAAAAGCAGAAGAATAAGAATCTTAAACTAAATTGACTCCATAAATAAGAAAGAAATAGAATGATATTTACCATTTCTATGTACTTCAGCTCCATACGAAAATACTACAGCAAAGATAGTAAAATAAATAGAATAAGAAACAAAAAAATAAATATGTATAAATGTATGATTTTAATAACATCGAAAGCAGCTAATTATGTTTCTGAGATTATAGCAGTTATCAAGGAGTATTAGTACTAGTGCTAGCATGAATCCTCATAGCAAAGGATAGCCAACTGCTTTCAAGAACTTAAGAAACAATGAGATAATAATAATTATATATCTTTGGGATTCTTCAAAAGTAAAAATATTAGTTTAAAATATCATAAAAGATTTTTTAAATAAAAACTAAGCATAAAGTGAAAGGGAAGTATTTATAAGCATTATTGTAATAAAAAATAATTTAATTTCCCCATAGAAAATAAATAAATAAATAAATAAAAAAATAAATAAATAAATAAAAATACTATTTGCAATTACAGTTTTCACTGTTAAGCCTATTAAAATATGAATTAATTTCTGTAGGCTTTACTTTGATTTTTAAGGCTACTTTCTTGAATGTCAGTGTGGAATATGTAACACATAATATATATGTAGAAAACCTGTCTTCATAGGGAAAATCTTTAGGAAGAAGAAATGAGGGAAAAGCACAATACAATGTTAGCTTCATACACGACTTGATGTTTTTCTTCAACAGATCAGTTAACTAAAGTATTTAACGAAATAATCTAAATTATAAGACAAAAATAGAAATTTTCTAAATCAGTAAATGGAAATGGAAATTTAATCCGATTTGGCTATATCTCAGCTCTTTGGTGGATTCTTAGTGCAACAATAGAGAAAAAAAAACTAACTCAAATTATTAAATAGAATATCTTAATTTAATACCTCTCTCCATATGATTTCAGATTTTGGATTAATAAGGACTCCACGCTGTAGCATTTTCCTTGCATTATCAAAAGAGTGATTTTCATCAGTCTCCCATTTTGCTGCCATAACCCATAATTCTAGAAAGAATAATCTGTGCTTCAATACAGTGTTTTTTCAAAGGAAAAGAATGCAAAAATATATACAAGGTTGAAAATTACAAAAGTAAATACAATATAAGAATTTCATAACACAATAAAATATTGAGACTTAACTAACAAATGTAGTATCTAAAGATCTGAAACTTACTTGGTGATTTACTGTGCACTTGAAGTAACTTTGTATATAATGCATTTATGGAATCATTCCATTTCTGGAAAAAAAAGTTTTTGAAAAACATTATCACACATAAATTTGTACAAAATGTACATGTAGAGGATTATTTAGAATTGCTCATTCAAATTTTAAGGGGTGGTACTACAGCATACTACAAAAAACTTTGTTTATTCACTTAAAAATACAGGCTAAAAAAATATACTCTAAATTAAATATAAATCCTTATATATATTATAAATGTGAAAGTGTGTCCGAAAATTGGAATGAACTTGGCTTCAAAACGGATGGATTAATGTCTTTGAATTTTTGTATATAGATAAATTATTGGCCTGAAATGAACATAGGCTAATTTTTATTTATTTTATTCAAATACTTTTCTTAATAATTCAAAATTTCACTATTTTTCATACAGAATAAATTGAAAATTTTTCCATAATATTTTAATCATCTTTCTTTTTTCGTTGCCAAAAAAAAAAAAAAAAAAAAAAACCGGAATAATTATTTCTCTTCTGTAATTAACTTTCAATTGAAGGATTTTCACGTGATAAAACAAAATGAAATAAATAAATGGACCCTATTCTGTTTTTCGGTTCGAGGTTAAAAACCGCAATTTTACCAATTGTGACGTCAGAGGAATACTGTTTTCCTTCTTATATCAAACAGACGATTATATAAAATTTCTTTTACACTTAGAAGACTTTACAAGAATATAACTTAACACTTTACAAGAATATAAATATTTTAAGTACTTTTTCCAGATATTAAACCGTAATAAAAATGAACCTTTTTCTTTCTTTCGGTTCGAGGCTATAAAATTCAACTTTTTACCAATTGTGACGTCACAGGAATACTTTCCATTAAGAATTTTAAAAATATCAATGTAACGTCATATTTGAAACAAAGCATAAGTTTTCAAGTTTTCATTTTTAATATTACAATGACAATGTAATTTTGAGTAAGTGCTAAAAAGAGACGACTGTGACGTCACATATTGAAAATAAAATAAATATGCTCTCATATTGCAATGAAATGAGATTGAATTATGAAATCAAAAGTTATTATTTAAAGAAAATTAACTTTGTCGTCTGAGCATGGTTAATTTAATATTTAATTTTAAAATGAAATAAGTTTTTTTAAAGGTTAAATATTAAATGACTAGAAAATGTTAATAATTTATAACGCAAATTTATCCATATCGTAAATGACGTAATGATCAATGAAAAATACTTTTTATCATTCTTAGAAAGTAAGAAAAGCTCAACTAATCAAAAAAAAATATTTTTGTGAGTTAATTCTTAAAATTGTTCAATTCTGAAAATACAAATAAAAATCACTTTAAAAATGCACTTTCGGGCTTAAAATCTCAAGATTTAATGCAATTGTGAGAAAATACATTCCCTCAGTCAATATCTCAATTTCGCATAATGTGCTCGAAGTGTACTGGAAACAAGTTTGTAAATGGATATTAATTCCACATTTTTTTTAGCTCTTAAAAAGTAAAAATATGTTGTCACTTTTAAAAATATTTTTTTATAATAAATTTCTATAAAGTTTTATGGTATGCAAAGCATATATGTACAAATTATACAAAAATGCCACATAAAACAGTTTTGTTGTAGATTTTTCCTAATACAGTTTTTTCGTTTTACGGAAACTATCCCCTTTTTGACACTTTCTAACATGGGCTAAAAGTGTTTACGACTTCAACCTGGCTGTGTACCGGATGCCGAGTGCCTGGGGTCTGCCGTCTGTTTGTCCGTGTTTTAACTTGAGTAAATATAGTGGTAAATTGAGTAAATATAGTGGGATTCATACGAAAATAATATATGTTATTGAGCCATAGCATGTGTGGCATTGAAAATGAACCAGGTAGCAATTATAGCTGAATCGCAGGAGCACTCAAAAGGAGACTTTACATTATGGTCTAAGGCGAAAAAATCATTTGTGGTGTATTTTGATAATGTTACATAATTTTAAATGTAATGAAATTTACATGCATTTTTAAAGTTCACAAGAAAATGGTTACTATCGAATATGTTAAGTGTAATATTTATAATGTGCATACAGGTAGCTCAAAAGTATTTCAATATATCATAGTCTGTGAAGAAAAACCATTTGCAGCCTATTTTAATAATGTTATTTTATTAAGGTTATTTTAATAATATTGAAATTGATATCAGTTTTTGAAATGCACTAAAACAGGATTTCTGTAGAAAATGGGGTGCAAAGATATAACATTCATTTACAAAATCACAGACAAATGTTCGACAATATAATAGTCTACGGAGAAAAAATATTCCCAGCGTATTTTAATTGCGTTGCACTATTTCAAACATGATGAAATTAAATTATTGAGATAATCAATATAATGATAAATACTGAAATTTACTACAATATGCTTGCAGTTAAATATGATTTGCATCACATTTGTTGTTCATTTACAGAGACGCATAAAAAATTTTGGACGTGTCTAGATCTCGGATATTGTATCCAAAGTATGGTCGATTAGAAAAGATGGCTGAAGAGCTTTTTCAATTATCGTATGTATTTTAAGGAAAACTAATGCATGCTGAAGTTCAGCTACATTTAGTATAATAAGAGATGTTTGTAGAATTTAAATAAATCATGTATCGGACTATACAATAAACTGGATATATGGTCACCTGTGCAATAGCGATTTCCGGAAATATGAATTCAATGAATTTAATCATTTTTTTTTTCTTTTTCTTTTGAATAATTTAAGCTAAATATGCGGTCGTATAAATATCTGCACGCAATATACGGGATTGTACAAAAGAATTCAAGTACGTTTCTGTCTATTATTAAAAAATGCTAAAAGGTGAATTTTAATCTTCGTTATACTTTTTCTAACTAAGCAAAATTTTAACATTGTATTTAGAATATTTACAAACATATAGATCATATACATAGCTGCAGAAAAGAATGGGCCGGCGAAGTTATATATTCTGGAAATGTTGGATAGTTTTTTATTACCTAGGTTTAACACATGATTTTTCTTTCTTTGATATGAAATTGTGAAATGCACTTCAACATGATTTCTGTACAATTGAGGTGCGTTACAGTTGTTCTACAGTATAAGTGGTTGCAATTTCATTTTCGCGATTGTTCATATTATCTAACACATTTCCCTTTTATTTGACTGAGTTCTTTAAGTCCCCTATAAAGAAAAACTACTGCATAACCTCCCATAAGATATGTGTTAGTTATATATGTTTTAAATTATTGTTAATTAAACGCTTTAATTAAACAAAATGTTTCTCTTTTTTTTAATGCTACGTGAACGACGTCACGGGTAACAGCTAGTTAGTTCATAATTTTAACAAAAATATTTTAAAGAAATTTACAAAAAACTACCCAGTTTTGTGTGAAATACAATGACATTGTAAAAAATGATAGAAATGTACAATATTTCCAGAAGTTAAACTGTATGTACTGTTAATTATATTCAAAAACACAGACCATCTAGTTCAGTAAATAAACTAAAATACTTTGTTAAATCATCATAGAATGAAAAAATCTCGACTCTGTGCCTTACGGACACATGCTGGGTTTTAGCTGATGACAGGCTGTTATTGTTGTAGCTTGAAACGCGTCCTGTTTAATTTTTTCATTTCATGGTGATTTAACAAAGTATTTTAGTTTATTTATCAATTTCATCGTCAGTTATTACGGTGTTTTATTACCATCTAGTTCAGTGCTATTTGGATATGTATGGTGGCAAATTCCACGACTTCTCATGATATTATTACATTCCACATAAAGAAAGGAAAGCCTGTTACAAAGTTATGAACAAAAATTAGAGTTTGGATTAGATTGAGGTACCTTCTATTTTAGATTAAATAAATGAATTACAACAATAGTTTAATATTATGCAATATAAATATACTCTATCCAGTTTAAGTGATATATTGTGAGTCATTCTTTATAAAGTAAAAAAACAAATCTTTCATTTAATTAACTAAAATAAGTTTAAACCAGTAGACTTGTGTAAGGATTTTGAACAGCAATCTTTGAGTTTATTTATTGACGCATTTTCCATTAAGTTATAACTGTCATTTTTTAAAAAATATAACAACTTGTTTTAACAAAACATGAATAGCAGAGTTTTCAGCAAAACATGACTGATGGTAAATTCCCTGGCCGAATCTCAAAAAACTTCCTGAGCAAATTGGCACACAAGGAAATTTGCTACTTATTTTCATAATCCTTTGTCATAAATAGCAAATTTTTTTCTGCAATTGTTTTAAATTTCAATTTTTTTTTTTTTTTTTTTTTTTTTTTTTTTAAAAATCAATTGTTTGATGAATATTTTTTTTTTTTTTTTTTCAAGATTATTTGATGAATTTCACATCCTTTTTAATCCCTCCCCCCAAGATTTTTTAGAAATTATTTGCTAATTCCCAGACTTTTCCTATATATTTTAAAATTTCTCTGACTACTTTGAAATACCCCGACTTAGAGATCTGCATAGGCTGGCCAAAGGCCTGAGTCCGAAATGCGGACCAGGTCGGATCTAATTTTTTTTTTTTTTTCCTTGGACAGAACTGGGATTTGTTTCATTCATAATCTTCGTGGTTCAAAATTTAAATTTTTATTTTTGACACACACTGTATGAAAAACATTCTCTTCGCATGCCTTGGTCCATAAAAGGTCAGTAAAATAAGGCCTTTTGCAAAAAATGCATACATTTTTAAATCACCATTAACAATTAAAAATTTTTGCTACAATTAAAAATTTTTTCTTTTTAAAATAATTGCAGATTTCTATGCTTACTAAAATATAGCTAAATTAAAATATTGTAAAAAGAGCCTACCCGTGAATCTTATTTTACGCAAAAAACATGTTAATCAAACAAAATTAACATACTAATATGCAAGAAAAGATATATAATACATTTACACAATAAGAAGGGAACTTGTCTATAACACTTTTTTCCCCTGTTATATGCATTTCTGTCTTAGAGGATTTTATTGTATACTTTTTTTTAATTTTTAACATTTCAATACATGGAGTATGGATTAATATTAAAAATAACTAAATATATATATATATATATGTATATTTTATTATAATTCAATTCAATTCTAATTCTTCGTTTTGGTTTATTGTTTTATTGATAAAATCCATTGGTGAATCTTGTCTACTTTTAATGGTATTATATATATATATATATATATATATTAAAAAAATAAATATTGCAGCCTATGACATTTCTATAAAAATGAAGATTAGATCATAAACATGAAACTTAAAATAAATATTTTTGGTCAGAACCCCTCAAACGGGGCAAATTTTTAACCAAATAGATGTAAAGATCAATCTTTTGTAGAAATTCACTTGTACCAAGCCAGGCTGAATTATTTATTTATTTTATTTTATTTTATTTATTTATTTATTTATTTATTTATTTATTTTTTTTGGGGGGGGGGGGGGCAGGTCGTGCTTGGGCAAAACTTTTAACTTTTCAATCTCTATGCGGCTAGACACAAATTTTTAATTTTTGTATTGGGCCAGGCCCGAGCCTGAAAATTTCAGCCTGTGCAAACCTCTACCCTGACTTCCCATGACACTAGAAATCCTGAATAGACTGCCCTAAAAGTCTGTTTAAAAATCTTTTGTAGAATATTCCAATTACTGTCATGTGTTTTATATATTCATAGGAACAGTAATGTTGACATCAGAAATAATATGTATGATGATACTTAACCTAAAAGTGATTCAAGTGAGGGATCGATAGAAAGATAATCAGAAGTGGCTTTACCACATTTGAACTATAATTTGCAAGTTATAACTTAGTTTTTTATTTTTTTTTAATTTTAGCTACCGAAAGTGTTACACTATTGTAACTAATAAATGTTTATTGCCACATATGTTGATGGATTATAAAAACTTAAGAGCAAAAATTATTTAGAAAAAACATTAAAAATAAGTAAATTAGGCTGCAGTGTTCCAAAAAGGTTTACTTGAAACCAGAGTTCATGCTGGGGAAGACAGGATAAGATGCAATTTATTTTCCCACTTTAATCACACCTTAATCAAACATTTAAGGCCATGGTAGCCTAGTGGTCATAGCACCAAACGCCAGGCTGAAAGGTCCAGGGTTCGGTGCTCGACATCACCAAAGACCCACCGAATGTATGCAGTGTAAGTGCTTGTTGAATAAAAAGAATTCTGAAAGTCCTGTGTTCGGTCGTAGCAGTTACCATGGGCACTGATCTCTGGAGAAACTTTCCCTCCCCTTTAGAGACATATAGATATTGAGAAGGTGGCAATGTTTGGTGCTGCCACCTATTATTGGGACTTTGCCTAACATCCTCTGCTGCAGAAGTCTTACTTCCATCCCTATGGGTGCAGTTCAATGGAAGCTCTATCACCCCTCTTGCCCATTGGGCACACGTCAACTACAACAACAATCAAACATTTAAGAGGTATTTTTGAATTTTAAATGATAACTACAAATTTTTTTATGCTGCAGAAAAAAATACCTTAAAAAATTTTACAATTACACTAATTCAGTAGCAATTAAAGAATTAAAGTTTGATGATATCTACTTTTTTTGTTTCCACTTAATATTTTGTGTTGAATTAAAAAAAAAATTTAACATCTCAATTAATTGTCATCAGAAATTCTCAAAAACTTAGCAATTAATTGGCTCCTGAGTTAATTATAAGAGACCTGTATTTATTCGTCAGGGTGCTGCTCCCTAAACTTATTGGCTCAATCGGAAAGTTGTGTCATGTCGGGGAAATCAATTTGTTCCAGAAGATTCTGCCGGTTAATTATTAGACATTAATTCAGATATCTAATGTGTAATAACTAATAGGAAGAATTTTCCAGTACAAATTGATTTTCCTGACACGACATAACTTTCAGATCGAGTCAATATTATTATTAGTTAACAACTCTATATTTTTGTAAAAACTAAAATTAACACTGTTATTAAAACAGAGTTAACACTGTTATTAAAACAGTTTTATCCAGAAGTTGTAAGGGGGTGCTGCACCCACCTGTCCTTTGATTAACAAAATAACATTCCTCTTTCTTTTTGTTCAAAAAATTAACAAAAAATTAAATACTTCTTGTCTCTCACTCTAAAAAAGTGCCCATTTTATTTTACATTAAAAAATTTGTTTGCATAGTAAAAACTGACTTAATGTTGTCTTGAAAAGAGATATCTAAGTTTCAAACATTAAAAGTAGCTTTTTTTTAAAAAAAAGTCCTTAAGCAATAAAAAGTGTCATTTTCTCATTGGCAGCACCCTGTCCTTTAAACCTAGGGAAAACTTTGACTAAAATCAAACATTTCAAAACACATGAACAGTGTACCATATTTGCAATCAAAGAAAAAACATTAGCAGGAATGCCATAGGTGATTACCTTTTAATTCTATTCTATTTTTAAAATATAAACTTTGAAATACATTTTCCCTACACATACTAGAAAAGTGTATGTGATAAAAATTTGTTTTGAAAAAGTGGTGTCAGAGTTAAAAAATAGTCGCCTATGACAGCCTTGCATGATATAGGAAAAAGAAATCCCATATTATTGTATGTTTAAAAAAAGTTTCATTTTATTAAATATAAAATTTCAAATAAGAAATCAAATGTAGGTTAAACAAAATTTTTAAAATTATCTAATTGCATATTACATGATTTTTTTATGCAAAACATTACCTTATTTCCCTGCATTAATTGGTATGCACGAAAAATAGAGGTGCATCAGCATGCTGGGAAAACTCTTATTTACTGGCATGCCGGAAAACATGAGGTTCCGGTACAGGAGGATTAGCGGCTGATTTATTTTGGTTTCTTTAACAACATTTTTAATTTTAAGGAAAAATATCAGTATTTATTTTTTTTTCTCTCTCTCTATTTGATTTGAATTTCCCTTACCTTTTCTCTCTCATTATACATACATATTAATTTATATTTAAGAGATTATTAGATTTTATTTAGCTAATTATTGTGGAAAATTTTTATGTATGACATTTTTACTCCATGATGATGACATTAAGTTAATTAGTACCATATAAAATTACTTTGATATAAAGTAAACACATATTTATTTCTTTAAATAGTTAAATAATTATAATATTTTTCTTATTTTATATATAACTAACAGGCGCCGCCCCCTACGCTGGTCCTCTCTTCCAGACGAACTTTTGATTTTTTACAGTAAGTTTTATTATAGAACGGCACAATAATATGCAATCTACAGAAACTATTCCTGAAAATTCATCTAACTAACAATATAAGTCTCATCAAAATCCGTCCATTATTAGTTTTTGTAAAGAGTAATCTTTCATAATCGTTTTCATGTGATTATACAAATTTATTCCAGCATAACTGACTAATAATATAACTGAACATTGTAGAGCTATAGAAAATTACTAAAAACACCCCTGAAAAATTTTCTAACTTACAATGCAAGTTTCATCAAAATGCGGCTAGTTGAACAGGGTGGCTACAAAATGCTGAAAATAAGTTCCCTGATTTTTCCCTGATTATCTATATCAGATTTCCCTGATTTTTATTATTAACCACTTGGGGATGAGTGACATGTATACATAGGCGTAGGAACCGGGGGAGCTGGGGGAGCTCCGGCTCCCCCTGGGATTTTTCAGACGGGCTCAGCTCCCTCAAGAGAAATAGAAAAATAAAATTTACTTTTTCTAGAAAATTCACGGGGAAAGGACGAGTGTCTCCAAACAAAAGATAGTTTTAATAAGATAAGAAAGACAAGCTATCCCTCCGCTCCAGCACAATAAGAAAAATTGAGTTTTTAGCGAAGCACTTGACCTTACTAATACATAAAAAAAAAAGAATAAAAAAACTTTTGATTCTCACATATAGATAGAATCTGTATTCACGAATACGGCTTCAACCACGCCAGAAGGTCTCAAACAAAAGAATAGAATGCATTTTGATTTGACAAATCTTTCTGCAAAGTTGACACTTTTACCAACACTAGTCCCGGATAGAACTGACAGAAATGCGTTGTCGATCACAATTAAAATGATGTCATCACAGGAATTAGGAAACAAATTATTTTCTAAAGTTTACCTTTTGCAGAATTTATTTTATTATTCCGATATCATTAATGACAGCTGAGAGCTTTCAATGATTTTCTTCAAACAGACACACCGCCGAACAACAATGTATCAATATAGAATCAATCTATATTGATACATTGCTATTGCATATTTATAAAGAAGAAGATTTAAAATTGATTTGGAAGATATTGTAAAGAATTTGTAAGCTAAACAACAGAAATAAAACTTTAATTTTTGGTTAATGGGAGTGGGAGAAGCCTTAAATTTGAATATTTTATTCGGTATCGTCCATAAATTAAGTGTCATCAAGTATATCGAATATAAATTATTTAAACTGGATTAAAAAGTCGGTGATCTTTTGATATGCTTCTATTTTATATTCTTGTTTGTGAAAAGTGCAACACAAGAAACCCTCCGAAATGGATGAAATGATCCTCGCCACTAGCTTTTAACAATATGCTCCGCAGGGGCGTGCGAAGGGAAAACTGCGTTCAGGGCAAAATTTCAATTTGGAGTTGTTTTCCCCCAACTTTTTCTTCTGACAGGCCAAAAATGGCGTTGATAGTATAAATTTAGGGCCTTTTTAAAATTCAACGCCCGGGGCGACAACCCCATTCGCCCCCCTACTTTCGCACGGAGCTGATGCTCCAGCTCCCCCTGTTTTTTCCAAGTTCCTACGCCACTGCATGTATACGTGCTGCAAAAAGGCTTAAGAATCCTTTTTTATCCCCAACAATAACATTATATTGTAAAATTTACCTTATTTAAACGGAGCATTCTCTCAATTAAAACTGGTGAAGAAACATTAAAAGTTTTGTAAAAAGCTCCTGTCGCGAAGGGGTTAAAGATCATATACGGTATTTTTTTAACGTATGCTGCTTTCTCATATAACACACTTATCCTCCAGCTTTCAAA
The DNA here is from genome assembly GCA_964019185.1 of Maratus speculifer. NCBI lineage: Eukaryota > Metazoa > Arthropoda > Arachnida > Araneae > Salticidae > Maratus > Maratus speculifer. Next base: position 297,555,505 of record OZ025297.1, on the reverse strand, counting down.
TATCTCTTTTGAGAGGAAAAAACGAATTACACAGTATTTAATTAGCAGAGGTGCCAAGTATTACAATTTATCTGTAATTATTACGGATACGCAACAAAAGTTATGGCGTTACAGGCATCAAATTAAAAAATTGCTAATTTCATTAAAAGATCGTGGGCAAAATGCGAAATTTTGTCAAAAGATTGTATAAAAAATGCCCATTTCTTCAAAGTTTTGCAAGAAGAAAAAAAAAAAAAAAAAAGCACAAATTTAATCAAAAGATTGCGGAAAAGCATGAAATTAGTCCTAAAGATCATGTAAAAAATACAAATTTCATCAAAGATTTGCGTAAAAAATTTCATCGAAGACTTGCGTAAAAAAATGCGAATTCCGTGAAAGGTTCACGTAAAAGCAAGAATTTAGTCAAAAGATTGCAAAAAACATGCAAATTTCATCTAAAGATCCTAAAAAGACATGCAAATTTCATCTAAAGATCCTGAAAAAACACGCAAATTTCATCTAAAGATCCTGGAAAAACACACAAATTTCATCTTAACATAATGAAAAACGTGCAAATCGCGTCTAAAAATCCTGAAAAGTGTACAAAATAAGTAAAAAGCATGAAAAACGTGCAAATTTTGTCAAAAGATCACAAAAAACATGCAAATTTCATCAAAAGATCGTGAAAAATGTTAGACTTTTGTGAAAAAATTGCAAAAAACGCACAAATGTCATGAAGAAACAAGAAAAATGTACAGATTTTGTCAAAAAATCGTGAAAAACTTACAAATTTTGTTAAAAACTCACAAAAAAGTACATTTTGTCAAGAAAATGTGAAAATTTCGTCAAGAGATTGTTAAAATAGACGAATTTCGCTGAAAGATTGCAAATGAACAAACTTTTGAAAATTTGGGTTTATGGGAAAATCTAGCTTTCATGCAGACAGATATCGCTTGGTAGCAATATGGCTTTATGTCTCTTTATCACATCTTATTATTGGTTTAAATGTAGCCTGTTTGACAATGAATGAATGTTGTTGGTAAGGTGAAAACAGAAATATTTTCGTAGAGAGAAAAAATTCCCTGATTTTTGAGTATTTTTTATAAAGTTCCCTAATATTTCCAGATTGATAAACTTCCCTGATTTTTCCCTGATTCCATGATTTCCAGAATCTGTAGCCACCCTGTTGAACTTTTTAAAATGAATAGTATTTATTCCACAGTTGGGTTCTCCTGATTTTAAAACATTATCTCATAATTCGGTACATAAGTAACATAAAAAGATGTGAAACATGAAGGTTTCCAATATATATATGTATATATATCTGGCTGTGCAAATTCCATGAAAATGTTTTCTGCGGGAACAGGTTATCAACTGCCCGAACTAAATATGAATTTGCATTTTGTGTGTTAAGTAGAAGTAGATAGATGTAACGTCAAAATAATATTGATTATCAAAATTTATAAAACTGTAAGTTATTTTTCGTTATTTCTGCTGAACAAATACCGTACTTACATAAAATGACGTAATTTTAAAGAGTTTTCAATGCACGATTATTGGTTACAACATGTTATGTTCATGGTTACAACAACAATATTTAATTTTGTAGCAAAGCAATTTTGCTAATCTGAACTAATTGGATTTGTATTTCGATCACAGAATTTTTCTCATCTTAATTTTTAAAATATTTAAATAAAAGGGATTTTACCGTCTCAGTGCTATTTTCAAGCTATATACCAGTTGTTTTATTGTGTATTACTCGTGCCGCTGCTAAGTATGAAAATATATGTATTGAATCTAAAAGTTCACAACGGTTGCATTATATCATTCCATTGTCACCAAGCATAAAAGTTGGCACCAAGTGAAATATTTCAAACAAATAACATCGTTGGTGCAAAAGAAATAATTTTAAAAATATTGCATTTCAAAATTACAGAGTTTTGAGTACTATTTTATTAAACAAAGAATATATAAAAAATAACAGAACAAATAAATATTTATATTAAAATATTTTTAAAGAGCTCTATTTAAACAGCAGACATGAAAATGCAATTGTTTCTTAATAGCAGTAAACTGCAGTAAACATTTTCATTTTGATCAATTCTACATGAAAAACCATTTACCTAAATTAAGAAGGGTAGTCCCCCCCCCTATCCCTCCCTATATACTTATCCCATGAATTCGAAAACAAATCAGGAAAGTGTCTTATCAGAATGAACCTATATCCAAAATTTGAAACAAATTGGTAAATTTTGTGTAAAAAACCCATTAACATAAATTAAGGAAGGGGGGCTTACCCCCCCCCCATTATATTTTACCAATGAACACCCAATACTAATCACTCAATACTAATTCATCAGATTGATCCCATTTCTAAAATTGGAATGAAATCTGATAAATTTGCATGTGAAAAACCCGTTTATCAAAATTAAGGGTGGGAAATTAGCCCTGTTCCCTCTCTTTATACTTATCCAATGAATAGCTAATGCTAATCACAGAAGCACCTCATCAGAATGATCCTATATCTAAATTTTGAACAAAATCTGATAATTCTGTATGAAAAATCCATTTATATAAATTAAGGGGAGGGACATTAGCCTCTGCTCCCCTTCTTTATACTTATCCAAAGAACAGCTAATACTAATCACGGATGCGCCTCATCAGAATGACGCTATATCTAAATTTTGAACGAAAACTTATAATTCTGCATGAAAAACACATTTATATATATTAAGGGGAAGTGCATTAGCACCCTTTCCTTATCGAATGAACTCACAAAACTAATCAGTGAAGCACTTTATCAGAATATACTTATATCCAAAATTTCAAGTGGAGCGGATATTATTATCATAGATATCGTGTTACGCACGCACGTACATACATAGAGAAAGGGCAGGCACATAAGTACTCAGGTTTGATAGCCTGTGAGCTAAAAACTATTAAAAATTTAAAAAAAAAAAAACTTGTTCCGAATCACGCCAATTTTCTGCAGACTCGTTTATGGAATAAATCGGATCAATTTAACCCTTCTTTTTTAAGGTTCATTACATGCCAAACAATGCCAATTAACTTACGCCAATCGTCTTTTGAATTGATTTTTTAATTTTAGCTTTTTAATTAATACATATGTAACAAACTACACCTATATTTTTCCAGTTTTGCTGATTTTATAATCAGTTGTTACAGCAAGACGCAAATATGTCTGTCATTGCCATGGTATTTTTGTTTGACTTGTGGAATAGAATCGTAAGATTCAATATTTGCAATATTTCTAACATTATAAACAGACCTCGTAGCTGTCATTTTGTCTACCAATATATTTTTTCATTATTCTTAATATAGATTGCCACAAAAATTCAGTGGATTGACTTTGACAATGAATATTTCTTTTGAGCCATACAAAGATTGATCCCATATTTAAATTAAATATTTTTATCTTATATTATTTCTAATTGACTTTTTTCTTATTCATATTTGAAATAAAATCAATAACAGATTTTTTTGTTTGTTTTTTGCGATGTTTGTATTTTTTTTATTTCAAATTAACATAAATATTTCAATTACTTAATAAAGATAGCTTAATTTGTTGTCACCAAATGATAAACAAATGCCTAATGGTAGCCCTTTTGTATAAAATAAAAGGACTTTCCGTCATAACTTTATAACTAATCTACATAGAATAATGTGCTATATACGAAAACCTTCTCTGAAATAATATCTATCTAACAGTATGCGCTTCATCAAAATCTCCTCAGTAGAATCAGAGAAGTAGCTGGAAAACCGAAAATTTCCGTTTGTATTTTATATATATAAGTAGATAAGAATATTTCTGTTCGTGTCATAATTTATGAGATAACCTATTTCTGCATTGTAAATATCGGATGGGTGCTAGAGAGAGAGCTTTGAGTGAAATGGTATGAGATACATGAAAAAAAAATGGGAACGAATTCTATATTGCACTAATTATCCCCAAAGGAAGCTAATGAACCACATTCCTTTCAATTTTTGAAGTTCCCCGCTTTTTTCGGCATGCCAGAAAAGACCAGGAACTAATATTTAAAAATCTGACCTCTCTCGAATTTTGCAGCATAACGGTTAATATGGGGGAATACAGTATTTATCAAAAGTATATATATATATATATATATTTTTTTTTTTTTAATTTTTGAGTTGTGAAATGAAAAAAAGATGTCATTTTGACAAATTCCTAAAAGAAAAAAAATCATTTTAGTTTTTTTCAATTAAAATAAATTTTCAAAAATAGTTATTCTTACCCAATAAACTATTATTTTTTAAGCAACCACATGAAGCATTTTAACCAATATTTTACAAAAATAATTAATTTTAAAAAGCATATACTTTTTCCTTGAATTCTATTCTTGTGAATAGAAGGCAATAATTATCTACCTAAATGCAAAAAAAACTTAAATATTCCTCCTTGGCTGAATGTAAAAAGGAAAATAAAAATCTACAATACAATTATTTCTGAATATCAATACGCTGACAGAAAATGTTTGGTTTGGTAGAATAAATTGAAACATAAATTTTGATTACGTGAAAATATAAGTTAATTTCTTTGAATTATAAATATGTGTTCTGTCTTCATTTTTTTTTTTTTTTTAAGCAAAATTTAAAAATCAAGATTTTTTTAAATCATCAATTTAAGTTCAAAAAAAAATTCTTTTTCCAATTTTAATGAGAAAATGACTTTAGTTTAAAATAATAATAATAATAATAACAATCTGTTTTATATTCCCTTTTCTCTCTTATATTTATAAAAATAAAGTAATTTAGTAGCCATCTTTAAAGGCAGTTAGATTTTAATATAATAAATTCTGATAACACAAAATCATTTCTGCAAAAAACACAGACTTTTGAATTCTTCTTTAATCTTTAAAATGATGTGTAATTTTTTTATGCTGTGAAAAAGAACATTATTATATTCAGACAATACAAATCACTAATGCAAACATGAAAAATTAGAAAGTTAATTAAGATTATGAAAAATGCTAATATTTTATTTACCATTCTTTTCAAATATTCAATCTGGTTTAGCCATAATTTTTCATCTTCAGGGTATCGTGATATCACAGCCTAAGCAAATTAAATTAGAATAATTTAAAAACAACTCTAAATCAGAAGTATAAAATTAACTAATTACAAAATAAAACTTGAAAATTTCAAGACAGCATGAGAAATATCTTTCTTATGACTAACATAAAATTTAATAAAAATTCTTTTGATATTATCAATAACTTTACATTTATTTACCCTTTAAGAAAAGGCAAAGATGATAAAATCTAAAATATTGAAGTCCAAGTTATTTTGTCAACTTTATATATATATACATTAATAACAAAAACCTTCAACTTTTTTTACAACTAATTGGTGCCATTTAAAATTTGATGGCTAATAAATAAATATACAACAAAGACAGGCCGCACACTAAAGCAACATATGGAACATGTCATTCTATTTCAGGCAAAAGACTAGTTTAAAACAGTCTTTTTTATTTCAATTGGTGTTTTCTCCTATGTCGCACTTTATTTTTCCCATATCATCTCAGTGTGGGACCTGCTTATGTTCTAATTTTCTTTAGTTTTCTGTAACAAAGTCCTACAGATATTTCATAAACGTAAAAAAAAAAAAAAAAAAAATCACCAGGATACAAAAATGCATCTTGATCATCTAAATTTTTTGATAGAGTATGCTATAATAATAACTCTTGACAAGAGACAAAGCCAAGCCTTCTTTGACATACTTCAAAAATGAATCCATGATTTTGTACATTTGATAAAAGTATGCATTTAAAGCTGGTTTTAAACTTATTGCCAGGGATGTAGTCATAAAATAAACAGAGAGTATACCCTAGTGTGTATTTACTATAGCTTTCTTGAGGAACAGAAGACATATGGTGTTCCTTGAAAAAGTCTAGAAGGTATACGGCGTATACCCTCCACTACATCCCTGCTTATTGCTACACATGCCATGAATTGGTAGTAATTATGGTAACAAAAACTAAATTTGGAGCACATGTAGATTAAAATCTTTCAATTAAAATCAAAATGAAATAAGTTGCAGTAGCTTTCCTCACAAATTGTTGACAGAATGTGAAATATACAGACACGAGTCAAATCAGCAGAGGCATCACTAGGGAGGGGAGGGAGGACAGGAGGAGAGCCTCCCTCTTCAAACGTTTGCACATGCTATTACAGTATTAGCAAATTTACAAACTGAATTGACAAAATAGTTCAAAACTTTAATAAAAAACTAGATACACTTTTTATTTCTGATAGATTTGATAAAAGTCACCAATATAATTAAAAATATTATTAAGCTTTTTACAAATAAAAACTTTATTATTATGTTTTCTAAATGTGATAACTTGGCAAAATTATAAAACTAGTTGGCAAATGCCAAAAACTATTTATGTTTGCTTTTCACTGAGTTGGTAAATGCTGAATTTAGTCGTGGCAATTTCAGGCTCTCTCCCCCACCAATAAAAAGTATTAGCGAAGGTCCTGCAAAACAGGCCCCCACCCTTCTTGAAGCTCATTTTGAAAAGAAATAAAAATTATTTTTCTTAAATCTATTATATTTTTCTGAAAAACAATATTTTGAATGAAAGATGAAACCCAATTATTTAAATACGAACTATACATCTAACATAGATTCTATAAGTCTTTGTGCAAAAATTTTTCTTTATGGTGAACTTACTTTTGATTGTATATTACACATTTTTTATGAAATGAAATTTCGTTAAGACTTTTTTATTAAAGGGAGTTTTGTGGAGCGACCTGTTTTATTAAATGGATTTTTGTGAAGAGACACTAAAAAAAATCTCAAAATTTGACTGACTGCACTGTTGACAGATGAATGATATGAAAAATTTTTATTGAGTGATTGGTTATGTAACAATATGCTTTTTACTTCTATTTCAAAATTTATGTTTATATATTTTTATTTCATCATATTTAACAAGGTTTAAAGTACAATATTAGTCTAAAATGTCTGTATACTAACACAGTGTGCACAAACTATTCATTGTGAAAGTGTTAATACATAAACAAGTACAATAACTTGACTGCAAATAACACAATAATATAATATTTAGTGAATGCAATAAATAACAGTATTTTAAACTATTCAGATAACAGAAAAAATTGGCAAAATACATGACTAAAAATTTAAATGTCATAATTAAAGTTTGGTATGAATAAAAACAGCTACTCTATTAAATAAGTATGCCATTATGTGCTCATCAGCTAATATTATTAAAATGTAAGAATTCAAATGTTGGCATAAAAAATGGATAACTGCAAGATAAAAATTACTTTAAATTGCTAAAAATATACAAGATGTTACACAAATTGACCATCATGCTATCTTTTATAAGTGATATTCATATTAACAAATAGACAGTAATAGATTATATTCCATGATACAATAATACGGTCAAGATTTAAAAAAAAAAAAAAAAAAAAAAAAAAAATTAGCAATTTCAAAAATACTGAAAACTTGCCTAATCTGATTAAAATAATAAAAATACTTTTCTTTACCTTAAATAATCTATTGATTTTCTTAGCAATAGAATTATCTATTTCTTTTTTCTTAGACTCACACAGCAATCTCTAAAATTTAAAATGTAAGAATAATAAAATAAATGAAAGATTAATTTTTTCAAGCAAAACATTACATTTTACATAACTGAAATGATAGTAACATTTTATCATTGAACATTAATAGAGAATCACAATTTTTCTTGTTAAAAATAAATAAATAAAAGCATCGGAATCACTCTTTGCTACATAAGTTTTATACAATCATGAAACTAATGAACAAACTTTCTGGCATGATAATACACATCATGACAAGAAAAATAATTTTTGTATAAGAAAACATGATGCAATCTATTTAATCAGTTAAAATTTTTCACTTAAGGTGTTACACTTAGTCATAAATTTTGAACAACCTTGTTGGAATAATGATAGCATTTTCTGTTTTTGGTAAATATATTATTTGTTGAGATATAATGCAGATTTGTCTCCCTTCTTATGCTGTCGCTTCCAGAAATTTGATTTAAAACCCTATCTTCTCAGATATATTGCTTTAATTTTATGCCATTCAATTACATAGTTTTTGAATAAAAACACCTACCAATCTTAACCATTTCCGAAAAGAAATGAATTTAGAAAGTATCTCCTTCAGATCTGGGAAAATCTTTAATAAATGATGTAGAAATATTTTCATAAATCTATTTTTTATTATACAGCTTCAAAAATTTTGATGCTTTTAACTTTTTTTTTTTTTTTTTAAGTATATTAATTTTTTAATGAATTCTTATTTGATTGTTAAAAATCTAATAATCTGAGTAATCATTAATGTTGCTATTGTGTATTTTCTGTAAAATATACTGTAAAATCATCCCATGAATATGTATGAGTATTCTTTATAAAAATCTTAATTATATGTTAAAAATCCAATTTTTTTTTTTTTTTTTTGAAATAGTAGGAATTTTTTTGGGCCAGATCAGACCGAGCTAATTTTCACTGATTTCTGTATGGACTGGGCCTAGAACTGTAAATATATATAAACTAGAAGACAGCCCATCAAAATGACGTGTTTGCATTTTTAAAAGGATGATAAAAAATTACAACTGTGGTCAATCAGCCACTTTAGGCTTAAACAATTTTTGAAAATACAGCGATTAAACATGGAGAAAAAAATCTATAAAAAAAAAGAAAATTTTAACAGAAATTTGCATTTAAAACTATAACAAAACTGTCTGGTGGATGATGGGGTTTGTAATGAACAAATCGTAAATACATAAATTTTAAAAGAATAAAGTAAGGCAAAAAAATCAATTATAAAAGATTATATTGTGAAACTACAGCCAAAAAATATCGAGAAATACTGAGAGAAAATAATAAAAATATCTAAAATGTATAAAAAATTTCCTATTTTGGCCCATTTTTTAGCTAATACTTAAAAGAAAACACTCTATAACTCGCTCTATAAGATCAAAAAGAAATGTCAACAATAAAGAGTAAACAATGAACGTGTTCGGGAGATACACGCCCTTCGCGAGCAAGCTCAGGAGTTTTTTTCGAGTACTATTCCGCTGTAAGATCCACTCCACGTACCTGACTCCTGAGTGTGCGCGCTCAGCGCGCATATATCCCGAACGCGCCCGATCTTTCCTGAGTCGTGATGTTACAAAGGAGTCATTCTAAAGATTCAATCACGGAATTTGTCATTCTTGAATGGCAACAGTATTGATTTGCTTACATTGTTTATTTAGTTTGTTTTTTCCGTAATTTCTATTTGTTTTATTTAGAACTTATTCATCATAATTAAATAGTTTTTGTAGGTTTTAAAGAAAGTGAGTAATGAATAAATCTTTCACATGTATATTTTCATAAGTTGAACAATTAGAATATTTGTGAACAGCTCGGAATAGTTAAGCCTAACGTGGACGCAGCTGCAATAAGTTTCTTTTTCTCGTGGATGGGTTGTCCCCGGAATCGTCATACACGGAGGGGTTTTATATATATAATGAGCCAGGCTGAACTTTTGATTTTTACAAGAGGCCACGCACGAACCTGGAAATTCCAGCTCCAACAGATCTTTTGGAATGAATAAAAAATCATTAATTACTATTTTAGTAATTAAAGCATAAAAATGCATATAGGGTTGCTACTCATACAGGAGAATGAAATTCCTTGACTTTTCCAAGTACATTTCATGAAAATTCTAGTCTAGTAGCATAGCGGAGATGCTAAGGCTAAAACAAATATAAGATATCACTCAAAAAAATTTCCTGAATACTGAAAGTCTCTTTTTTAACCCCCTTCTCCTACACACACACACACACACACACAAAAATTGCTTTAAAGATTATAAATGGAATTACTCACTTTAACAATTTATAATCATTATAAGTTTCCAACAAACTATTAAAACTTGTGGTAAAATATTTGTGCATTGAGCTACCATTTACTTAACCAACATCACACAGAAGAAACAGACACTTCAAATGGAGAGATGAAGTCTTGTAATAATTATTTATTATGAGTTAAAAGCATTTTTTTTTTAATGAAATTTGCTAAGCTATGAAGATTCTCATCTTTGGTATTCCAAAGGTGGTATTTTCATAGCTATCACAATACCAAATTTATCAAATTCTTTGAAAATCAAAAATATTGAAATTCCCCGACTTTTTTCAGATTTATTTGGCCAATTTCCTAATTCCTTTACTTTTCCAGGTTCTCCAGGTTTGCCAGGTGGTGTAGTAATCCTGTGTATATTATGTTCTTAATTATAGTGTTAATTGTATAATAATTATTTTAAGTAGTATCAACAATTTAATATTAAATACAATTATTAATAATTTTAATTTAAATGTATATATCACTAGTATTTAATATAGTTATCAGGGATATGTCCAGACTTTTCTCTCAGAGTCTTGTTTTTGTGAAATTGTGAGCAGCTTTTTTACATTTGTTACAAATTTATCCCTAATTTTGTGAATTTAAAATGATTGTTAATTTCTTTTTTTATATATTTTAAAGAAAATATACATATATGTACGCAAAATATATGAGGAGCCCAGAAGCCAAGGGGTATAAGTGACAAAATTGAAAAAAATGAGTTAAGTGCACAGGCTATCCGGAAATATGTCTATTTATTTGTAGGTAAAGAGTTAAGAGTGATTTTTTCGTTATGTACTGAGTTATAGGGGTCAGTCACTTAACCTATTTCCCAAAACTGTGAAACGATTGGAGGCCAAGGGGTATAAGTGCAGTTGTGTCTGTTAACGTCTATATAGCAGAAGCACGACCAACGACATACATACAAAGCCATTTGCTTTTTTTTATGCATTAAATATATGCATTTTAACTGTTATCAAGTAAGAAAAATCATGCGTTAAGCATGGATTGTGAAACACTTTCGAACACTCCCTGATATCTTTAAAAATTCTTGCTATTGAGGGTAATAAAGTGTTACAGTCCATTGCCAAATATGTATTCTGATACTTTTTAACAGCTCTATGTTTTATTTGTAGGTTGATATATACTGTATAATGGGAAAAATTAGTTTAGCAAGAAAACGCATAACAGTTTGAAATTTCTCTTTCAGCAGTTTATATTAATAGATGGAAGCACACTTGTATACTTTTGTTCATCCTGTAGTTTATCTTGAACCTTTATTATACAACAGTATTTAGCTGAAATTTACTTCAAATTAAACACACTTAAGACTACTGAAATCACATTTCCAGAAATTATCATTCATCGATGACCATGTATAAAAATTTGTGTGTGATCCTGTATATCATTTTACCTATATTTTACAAGCATTTCTTAGTAAACTGAATGCAGTTCAGCATAGAAATAAAAGACTTATTTAAAAGAAATCTTTAAGTAAAGTATGCTCATAGTCTGTAACCTTTACGAATATTTTTGTGTAGCCCTGTATACAGTGTTCTCGCTGGCATTTGACCAACGTTAGTAATTTGGCTAATTAAAAATAAAAAACATTTCCCAAATGAAAAAAGTATTAGCAAAATAGATATATGTTCTAGATGTATGTTTCAATATGTTCTAAAATAATCTAAGTTTTATGTGACAGCGATTGTTGTTAATCTATTTTCAACTATTTGCTACAAATGTAAAAAAAAAAAAAAAAAAAATGTATACGTTAAATATTTATAAATGCATGTGTATGAAAAACTAAAAAGAAAAATCAAAAATTCAGCACTAGCAATTTGGCGAATCTAATTGCTTGTTTACTCGCCAAATGAAGAATTTAGTCGCAATTTGGCGCATTGGCGAGCGACAGCGAGAAGACTGCCTGTATATGAACTATAGCATTTATACATATCATATAACGTGTATACATTTAGTGAAACTTAAAAGCGCAAATCATAATTAAAATAGCATTTTGTTCATCCATCAATCATCATCGATAATTATACAGTAATTCGATCCTATTTGAAATCTTTTTTTGTGTCCCTGTAAATACTGTGTACTTTGTATTATGTGCGAAATAATTTATATTAAGCCTCTGCGATATACATTAATTTTATTATACATGAAAATTGTAATATAATTAAAACAAGTCGTAAACAATTTCCTCTTTATTATTAGGTAATGTAAATCTTCGTATAGTCCAGTAAATAATTAATAACTATTCTTTTCACCTCAGATTTTATAGAATGTCTATTTTAGTGCAATTCATAAATGCATATAAATTTTAACATGTGACAAGGTGTAACATATTTCAAATTCATTTTAAACGTAAAACCATAACCCATAATGTAACGGAAAATTTTTGATTGTCCCTGTAAATAAACTAATCATGTTAGAAATATGTGCAATAAGTTGCACAGAGTCATTGCAAGAGTCATTTGCAATAAGTTCGTGTTGAAGTAAACATGAATAATTCTCAAAAATTTCAGGGCAATCCGAATATATTTACGAGAGTTAGGACAGACGGACAGACAAACCAAAATCATATTCACTTTTCAACTTTGTTGGTAAGTGTTAAAAAATATGAAATTCCAATGTTTCTAAACTTATAATAAAAAATTAAAACTTATATTAGAACAAAAGTTTTTCATTTCATTCATTATATCAACATTGTTCATAAATTTTTCATAAATTCATTTTTTTATTTCATATTTTTTCCTTTTTTAGAATTTATATTAAAACAAAATTTTGTCCTTTGATTTATTTGTATCAACATTAATCTTAATTTTTTCATAAATACAATTTTTTATTTAAAAACTTTTCATTTCTAGTGTTCATTCGGCACTTGTACCCTTTAGTTTTCAAGCAGTTTATTATTATTATTATACCGCAGACCAGGCCCCTGCCTGCCGGGCAATATGCCTAGCTTAACGAGTTTTTTTACCTGGCTGCGGGGCAGAAGCCGCTTGATTGCACAAGCTGAGATCTACCTGAATGTAGCTGTATCGCTATTATTAAATATTAGTTACTATCCTGGCCTGTTCTAGGTTATTTTTAATTATCTGATTGGGTTCATTCTTACGATGTTGTAATTGGAAGGGAATAAAGAGAAAGGGGTAACGCTAATTCTTCCACAGAGCTCATACGAGCTGCCTATACGACAACCGATACTCGAGTTTGATCTCGTAATTTAGAGCCTTGATCGGATGACAAGATCTTCACCTGACAAGGCACCCCCAGAGGTATAATTCACAGGTAACTTGGAGGACTTTGCACCCACGACGGATTTTACATGCACCAGGTGCCATTAGCGTACATGGTGGGTTTTTAGCTAGCGGTGAGCCTCAAACCCACGATCTTTACGTCTATAAGCATGACGCTCTGCCATCTGGGCCACCGCTGCCCATATATTCCTATTTGTCTTATATTCATTTTTCATATCTTGGTAGTTGATGTCACATGTATTGGTTGTTGTAGTCACAATCGGGATTACCAGTTGATATTTTCTCTAATAGTTGTAATTAGTTGATATTTTCAATTTGTTCACTGGTAAGGTATCGTTTTCTTGGTGCGCTATAGGGTGGAGCCTGTTGGTCGGCCTTTAGTTCGTCTATTATTTTTAGAGATGTCTGTTTCTACATAAAGTAGCACTTACACTTTTCTTTGTTGGCTTTTGCTTATTTCTGTGATATTAAGCTCGATGGCTATCATTTCATCCATTTAATTTGTTATCATGGCTGTTATCACTTCGTTTGTATTCATGAATGGGCTCGTGAGCCACCAGTTCATCTCTAAAAGACTACCACTTTACTACAGCACAGATAGCTCGATTTTTATGGTGCATTTGAATGCCAATTATTTATACTTTAAATTTTTTTTGTGCACACAGTGCTTTTTTATTTGGTGCAGAAAAAATAGTTCTTTTAAAGCCCTTTTTTTTTTTTGGTTCAGAAAAAGTAAAGTTCTTTTAATGCCCTTTTTTTTTTTTTTTTTTTTTGGTTCAGAAAAAGTGAAGTTCTTTTAATGCCCTTTTTTTTTTTTTTTTTTTCGCTTAAAAAAAAAAAAAAAAAAAAAGTAAAGTTCTTTTAATGCCTTCTTTTGTTTTGTTGCAGAGATAGAAAACTTCTTTTAATGCTCTCTTATTTTATTTTTTTTTCTGTGGAAGTAATGGTCTTCTAATGTCCCCTATTTTTTGGGGATGGCGGGATTGAGTAACGCAGGGTGCTATTTATTGCTGTTTAATTTTTTGTAATACTCTGCATTTCAACTCATACTCATGTAATGATGTGTGGATGGGGAGAGAGGCTTGGTTAGTTTTGCCACAATTTAGTGCGAAATTAGGTCTATGTTATTTATAAGCCATCTGATCACTGCTTTGCCTTTTGCTTGTAGGTGTTTATTTTGGGCTAGCTGTTTGCGCCAAACTTGTTCGTTGTTTGGTGTTATGTTGACTAGGTGGAGTGTTTGTGTGAGTGGGCAAGCTGTGAGGTAATGTTTGCATGTACCTATTAACCCGCACTCGCATTCTGGTGTTTCTACCAAAGCAAATCTATATAGATATGCTGGAAAGGCGCCATGACCTGTGTAGATTTGAGAAAGTAGCTTGCAGCTTACTAATCTGTGTTTATCGACTTTAGGGAAGTATTTGTATGTCAGCCTGCCCTTGTCCCCGTAGTCTCACTCGAACTGCCATTGTTTTATTGTTAGCTCTTTAAGCTCTTTAGTGTTGTTATTGGTTTCTCTATATGATAAGGGATTTCATTGTAAGGGTTTAGTGCTGCTTGTTTGGCTAATGCATCAGCATTCTCGTTTCCTTCGATACCAATGTGGGCCTTGACCCAGCTGATTTTAAATTTATTATTTGATTTTTTTATTGTTTGTTGTATTGTATCTATTATTTCATTTACATTAAATGGTTTACTTAATGCTTGTATGGCTGACATGCAGTCCGAGCGTATGCTGTAATTCTGACCTGTGGTATTACCCCATTCTGCTGCTTTCAGTATGGCCAGTAGTTCGGCTTGGAAAACACTGTTGCACTTTCTTAGTGGCATTGACCATGTCTTGATTTTTTGCTCATTTTTGTATGCTACGAAAGCCGAACCCATAGCACCTGATTCCAATTTAGAACCATCTGTGTATATGGCTATGTCTCTTTCATTGTATCCTAACCGTGGTTCTACTGTTTCTGCTGGATGTTTGCTCCAGAGATTGATCTTTTTGGCATAATCTGTGTGATGTATAGTAACGTTGTGTATGTTTATTGTTCTGCGTAATCTCGTGACTGTGCCGTAAGCTGCTTCGTATTGTACTTGAAGATGAATTGGAATCAAGCCTGAGAGAACCTGAAGTGCCGCCGTTGAGGCTGTCCTATAAGCCCTGACTATGGCCAATGCAAAGTGCCTTTGGCAGCTAGATAAAACTTCCTTGCTGCACCTATTCAAGTTGTGTCCCCATATTGAGGCAGCGTAGGTCAGTGTTTTCTCCACTACTGTCCTATACCAAATTTTAATTATGTTGGGTTGTAGACACCATCCTTTAGAGACCATTCGCCCCATCATCCAAAATGATTTTCTAACTTTCTTTGTTTGTTGTTGGCATTGCGGGAGCCAGTTAAGATTCTTGTGTATCATTACCCCTAAGTATTTAATTTGTTCTTTGGCCTCTAACTTTTTACCATTGAATTCTATGCCCTCTATCTTGTATGAGTTTTCGGTTGGGAGATTTCTTGTGTGACCTCTGTTTAAGTATAATACTTCTGTTTTGTCCCAATTTATTGTTAAACAATTAATTGTTATCCATTCGTGAAATTCTTTTAATATTTTATTTGCTAGTCTTACAAGTTCTTCTTTTGTTTTTGCTCTTAAAATTAGCATAAAGTCGTCCGCGAAAGCCTGAATTCTGACATTTTTACCCCATTGTTTTTTAAGTGCTGTGTCTGCTATTAGAAGCCACAGTAATGGCCCCAGGCAGCTACCTTGTGGGCAGCCGCCAAATGTTTGTTTTGTTACTTTTATACCATTTTCTTCTAGAGTTACATATCTATTTTCCAGAAAACTAATGATCCAATTAATTAAGTATGTGGGGCAGGGAGACTGTTTCAGGTTTTTAGCAATTATTGGCCATCTTATATTGTCAAATGCGCCTTTAATATCCATTGAAATTAGTAGTGTTTGATATTTTTCTTCTTTATCCTGTTTAATTTTTTTAATAAGTTCGTCTAGTGCATGTTCTGTTGAAAATCCTTGTTTAAACCCGTATTGTTTGTCGCTCCAGAAATTTCGTTTTGTAAAATGGTAGTTGATTCTACCGTGGATTATTCTTTCTAATATTTTACTGAATGCTGGTAATAGGCATATTGGTCTGTAATTTTTTGGATCTTTGGGATTTTTACCCGCTTTGTGAAACAGTACTACTGTGCCTATTTTAAAAGATTTTGGAAAATAGTTAAAGTTGAGGCATGTATTGAATAGTGTTAGTAAAAGTTGTGGCGATGCATTGTGTATTCTTTTAATTAAGTTATAATCTATGTAATCGTACCCTGGAGCCTTGTTTTGCTTTATATTTTTTATTATTCTGTTTAGTTCCTGTTTAGTTATCTCAGGTGGGTTTGAGTCGTTAAATCTGGGTGGGGCTGGTAATAGCTTATGTTCTATAGTCCGGTCTGTTAGATACAGGTTATTTAGAAAGTGATTAAGAGTTTCTTTTATTGTTACTGTTTTTTTGTCTGATAAAATGTTTACAAGTCTTGGAAGTTTTGTAACTTTGCCAGAGGCTAGTTTATATTGGGAGCCGTATGTGTTTGTTGCATCCTCACAGAATTTTTTCCAGGTTTTGATTTTTGTTTTTTGGACCAATTTTTTAAAGTTAGCTCTTTCTTTTTTGTATTCTATATGCTGTTTTGATTTTAATTCTTCGTCTTTTTGCTTTTGGTATCTTCTCCTGAAGGCCCTAACTCTATTTCTTGCTATTTTAATTTCATCTGTCCACCATGGTGGGGCTGTTATATCAGGCGTTGATCTTTTTTTATAGCATTTAAAAGCTACAGTTGTAATTTCATTTTGAAGTCTGAGTGTAGTGTTATCTAATTGATCTATATTAGATACTTGTTTTAACTCTTTAATATATTTGTTTCCAATTTTTTTAATGTTTTTGTCAAATTTTATGTGTTTTCCGTGTTTTGTTTCTAATCTGTGTCTATGGTGGCTGCTATTGTCATGTTGAATTTTAAATTTTATGAATTTGTGATCACTGTGGGATTCATCATCGCTGACTTCCCATTCTTTAATTTTATCTCCTAGTTTAAGAGTTGCTATTGTTAAGTCTGGCTATCCCTTAATTTCTCTTTCATTTCTCATTGTGCGAAAAGAGGCGGGGGCACCTGGTGGGTTCTGGACAAACATTGAATTCAGGAGGATGAAATCTGTGAGTTTATGGCCTCTGTCGTCGATATCATTATATCCCCATGCTTGTGAGTGTGCATTAAAGTCTCCCGCTAGTAAGATTTCCCCTTTTGCTAACTTCAGAGTATTCTCAATTTCTGATAGTACCATTGAAAAGTCAGCTGAGGGGGGAGCATATGTGTTAATAATTGTAAATGTTTCTTTATTGTTTTCGATGGTTATAGCTGATATGAATTCCTGTTCGGATAGCGTTATGGGGTTTGTTCCTATTTTTGTTATAATAGCTGACCTGTTAGTTTTTGTTTTTGTTATTGACCAATATTTTGGATTTATACCTGCTATTTCTCCCGTTTGCTTATTCTGGTAGAAATCTTGCAACATAGCAACATGTATTCCTTCGGCTCCTATGTACCCCCCTAATTCTTCTGTGGCACATTTGCTGTTGTGAAGATTGATCTGAATAGCTTTTATAATGTCTGTCTTTTGTGTTTGTGTTGCATTTTGTGATGGTGTGTTTTTGTGATTATATGTGGTCGTATTAAGCATGATGTCTTCTTCTTTGTTCATCTCTGCGTTGATACCTGTCTTGTTCTTCATGAGTGGTCCTAAATATTTTTGGTTTTCCACCATACTTGTGAATTGAGACTAATCCCTTTATCACTTCTAAGCCTTTTGTTAGCTGTACCTTACCCTCTTGAAGTTCTAACTGTCTAACTTGTAATAGTGTTTGGTAAACCCAGCAATGTCCAGAATGGGCCGAATGGTCTGTTGGCTTCTGAGCTCTCAACCATCTTCTGTTAGCACTATTGTATAGCATACACATGGCACATTCTTCGCGATTTGATTTGCAATCCTTGTAAATGTGTTCCCCTGCACATGTGGAACATCTCTGTGTATTTCCGCAGTGTACTGCGACATGGTCAAAACCGAGACATTTGTGACATCTTTGTATTGTTACGAAGTTTTTGACTGGACATTCTTTGAATCCCAGGCAGACCGTCCTCTTTTTAAGGAGGTAATCTGCCAGAGGTTCCGGGAGAGTGACTGGAATGTGTTTCTTTTCATTCCTGGCTTCCATTGGCTTCATCATTTTGACAATATCTTCATTGTATTCGTTATTATTGACCCCTAGGATGCGTGCAAGTTTTGCTGATACCTGGTCTTCAGGTACCCAGTTCGGGATGTTGAAAATAATTATTCTCGTTTTTTTAAGACTTGCATTTTTAACTTCTAGTGCTTCGCTTGCCTCACTATCTTCAGTAATTATCTTCTTAAGCTCTTGGACATCCTTTGCGCTTTCACAGATGATCTTTACCCCATTCCTGATTTTTTGTACACTTTTAACATTACCATGGTGATCTTTGGAATGATTTAGAACTTGCTTTTCTACTTCCTCGGCTGTTCTATCCTCTGTTGCTTGTATGATAATTGTTGATGTGGCTGCTTTCACAGTCTCTGCATAGTTTACTGGCGGTTTAATTGCTTTTTCCTCATGTTTTCTCCTGTGTATTTCTTCTTCTGTGTCAATTTCACCCTTTTCTAATTGCTTGTGCGTCATGTTTTCCATTATCTCATATTTTGCCTCTGCATGCTGTGCTCTGACTTCAAGTTCTACTATTGAATTTGAAATTATTTCCAATGCTTTATCAATCTCCCTACAAACTATTACTGGTAACCTTGATGTTCGTTTTTCTATAACTCTGATATAGCTTATTGCTCTGAGCGCTTTTTCGACTGTTATTGATCTTCTTTTTCCTGTTTCTGGGATATCTCGTAGTGTTTGAAGTTCCGCCTTCAGTTCATGTACTTCAGGGGCATTAATGATATCGAGTGCATTTTGCTTACTAGTTTTGCCTGAATCTGATTCCGAGTCAGTTTCTTCGTATTCAGTCGCAGTGTCATCATCTTCAAAGTACTTATCTAAATTGACTGTTGTTTGTTTGTTCTGCTCTTCTAACTTTGTCTTTGTTTTCAATTTTTTGTTGTCTTGATTTGGCTGGGAACCACCTGGTGTGATCGCACTGCTGAATGTTGTGTTAGCTTTTTTGGATGTTTCTTTTGTTTTGGTTTTTGTGTCATCATTTTGTTTTGTCTGCCTAGGTTGCGTTTGATGTGTACGTTTGGCATTTTGAGACGGGGAGCTATCCTTTGTTTGTGAATTTGATCTGGTGTTCCTGTTTGGTGGCATATTCGTAGACATGCGTTATTGTTTAACAGTATAATTTAGTTTTACTAGACAGATTTTGTACGTGGCATGGTTTTATTAATGATGATTTATGGCATATATATTTGTATCTTTTACGACTACTATGCTTAACCAGTTAAGTATGATTACCAATTAGATAGAGATATTATAAAAGGGGTACTTATGCGCGGTAACACCTGTTTGCTAATCCTAAAGAAGGGTTAAATACATTTGAAACTAAATAAAAATATAACATGAAAATATTATTAATCATTTAGAGCAAGCCTGACAATGGGAGAAGGATTACTTGACATTAATTACGAAAATTACCGTAAATAGAGCAATGAATCATATTAAGGAGAGAGAATTAAAAATAATAATAATAATAATACGATGCAGCATAAAGCTTATTTTGAAAAAAAAAAAAACGCTAGCATGAAAATTCTCTCTGACAGTTCAATCAAAGCTTGAGTGACACTAATAGGAACAGATGAGAACAATAATGAGACAACTAAGATAGAGATAACAGATCTCTAGTGAGGGAAAAAATCCCATAATACAAGATATTAAGCTGAAAGAGATAGGGAATAAATAACTGATTGTTTAAAGTACAATGATGAAACTGGAAATAGTTTAAATTCCAGAGGAAGAATATAAGTTTACTGGACTTATAAGACGTTGTAAACCATGAAAATAAACAGGCTGTAAACTAAAATTTGTAGCATAATAGGGGGGTGGGGGGGGGGGGTAACAACAGAAATGCAACTGAATAATAAGGAATAAACAGATATTTTAAACGAAAAAAACACATAAAGCATATAGTATCTTGCAACTAGTGAAAATTAAACATGAAGATTGACGTTATAAATATATAAAATAACAGATTAATTGCTAAAATGAAGCAAATACACTAATGAAATAAACAGAACTGGGATTAGCATACAGAATTTTCAATGTTTGAATACATTTGCTACAGAATTTGAGTATTACTTTTTACAGGAATTGTAACAGGAGCAATTAAAAGAACCTTTCTTTATGGGCTATACTAATTAACACATGCTCTTACCTATTTGATACGGCTAATTCTTCGCCTTAAGGCCACTTATTATATCCAGGCGGGTTTACACACCGTTATAACTATATTTTACCTATCGAAGAGCCGCTACGTTGAACAAGGCACCGACCCGGGCACTCTGGCTTTCTACCGTAAATAAGCTATTCTTCTACCGCAAGCAGGGGGACTCTGTTATCGAAGAATTTTCCACATGGTTCCGATCTTTCTTGAAATTATTTAATAAGTCTTTAATTACTGGGTGCAGAATTACTTTATTTATATCTTCACATCGGTCTTGAGTAGTTCTTTCCAATGGTATGATCCAAGGGGTATAAGTGCCGAATGATGATAAATATTGCTTAGTTGTAAATTAAAAAAATATCCTATTCCACCTTTTTTTTAAACAGTTATTGAAACAAGAGTTCAAGGATCATTAAGAAATAAGCAAAATTTTCATATCTCAATTCATTCAATTACAGTCGATGTGTAACTTTGAACTCAATTTACTCGAAATCTAAATTTTGTCACTTGTACCCCTTGGCTTCTGGGCTCCTCATATATTTTCTCTACATATATAAAAGTGACATGTCATACTTTACTTTTATATGATAACATTTGTGAAAAGTTTAGTCTAGAAATATATATTTTGGTTTAAGATAGACTTCAATTTCCACCATTAGATAGACCACATTTCCAATACTTCATATTTGTTCCAATATTTGCCAACTCCTCTGTTGATGTAGTTTGCTATTTAATGGGTTATTACATATTTTGATGTTGAATTGTAGTATTGTATAATAGTTCTATATATACATATGTATGTATATAAAAGGCTTAATTTTAAGACAACAAATTTTGTGAAGGGTCCTGATTTGAAATGAATTATTTTGTGAAGGATCCTTTGAAGAACCCATTTGTTTCTTAAACAGATCCCTGGTTATACATAATTAGAAAATATTAATGTACATAATCTATATATTTAAAAGACCTGGCTGTTTTTTTAGTCATCAGTCCTGAATTTTCTACTCAACCGATTCTGATAATTATTTTTTTTAAATGAAAGCTATTTATTTGTAGTTGTGTCCATTTTAGCTATTTTTTAATTTATTTCCATTTTTATATTTTATTTTTAATTTTAAATGCTTTTTACGCTATTTCTCCAAAATGGTGGCAACTCAGTTTAGCTTTTCTCCCGATAATAAAAATTTATTTTCCATATTCACTTTCCACCAGTCAGAAGCTTTATTTCATCAATGAACATGTCCTCGCAATTCAAAGAAAAAAGTTAATTGTTTTCATAAAATTTAACCACAATAAAATGATTGCATATAATTATGCACTAATTGAGATAAAAAAAAATATTTACTGAGAAATAATATTAATAATGTAAATAAAATAACAGAAAATAACTTATGATAAAAATTAATGTCTAAAGCAAAATAAGAAAAATTTCAAATGAGGAAAATGATGTCATTCAGCAACCAGATAAATGGGAATTACAATATTATTATGGATGCCTTTTTCATATTACTAATAACAGATACTTTTAAAAAACATTTGAAGAGAAAATGATGTCACTATTTAAAACATCGCATCTTTACTCATAACAATGTTACATTTCAACATTTCTTTTCATTATGGACACTGATATTGAGATTTTACTTTCAGATGACTTCAGTTAGTGAAAATAATGTCATAGTAAAAATGAAATTAGTTTTTTTTTTAATAAAACTATTTTACTGTGAGTGTTCTGTTCTTTAAAATAAAATTTCTAAATTTCGCCGGCACTCAGATTACAATTTTAACTGAAGATGTGCGAATATTTGCATGCAAAATTGTAACTGGCAAACTTGACATTAAGTTTGGAAATATATTTATTATATAATGATTCAATAATGTAATTACTTTTGTTTTTTTTTAAACCAAATCGATCAGGTCCTTTAAATGTTTCATTCGACAATATTCCACTAGTGTTATTTTACTAATGAAACAACAAATTTGCATTTATTATGATTTCTGAAATTATCAGCTAATGAGTGTAATTTTATTAATTAAAGTGTAAAAACATAAATTTAAGTTAGCAGTTAGAAATTTCATTGTTTTGGAAACCTAACACTCTTTGTAGCACTATTCAATGTTTGAATGCTGAGAAAAAATCATAAAAATTTGATTTAAGTAAAAAAAAAATCAGATTTAAATTTTAAAAAACTATTTTTTTTAAAAAATCATGACATTTTTACATTATTTTAGCGAAATTTTCATGCTCAGTATGAAGCATGATAGCATCCTGGGAACAGCATAGGTATTTTGTAGGTGAAACTATATATATACTGTTAGCTACATTTCTATCTGTGAAACATTTAGCTCAGTGTTTATATAATTGTGAATGATGGCCATTTACAGTACCTCTTATGATACTATTATATTTCTTAAAAAGCAGAGTAAAAAAAGAGTAAAGTAAAGTGTTGAAAATATCATTACAATACCTTTATTGTTGATAAATCTGTGAACAAAAATTAGATCTTAACTTAGAATGAGTTTAAAAAGATTTGTACTTTCAAATGAATTAATAGACCAGCTTTATATTGCAAACTGTTTACAGCTTACAGCATCTCTATTATATTAGAATATTGTGAAAGACTATAATAATACATGCTTCAAATACAAAGAGGTATCTTATAATTAGAGTAAAATAGAAGAATAAATAAAAATAAAATAATGGCAACACTTCATCTTTGCATTATAAATAAAATAAGAACAAATATATCTAAAACATACAGGCGCTTGAAAAATATTTTTAAAAATAAAACTCGATAAAAGCACATATAGTAGAACAATTGAAATTATCAGTAATTTTAGAAAATTTTTCTTTTAAACTTACTTCTCTCCTTTTACTGATTAAAAGCAGCAAACAAATTTCAAACTATGGAAAAAAGAAAAAAGATGATTTTAAACATTCAGTTAATTTTATATGACAAACACAAACATTCAGGAATAATCAGAACAGAAAATCATTAACTCCAGTAGCAGAAAGCACAGCATATATCAGGTTATTTCAAATCTTGTAGATTAATCTAACATGTTAAATTAAAAAAAAAAATAATAGACCAAAAAAAAAAAAAAAAAAAACATTGCTAACATTTATTTTAAATCTCTAGATTTATTGTATCTTTTTATTATATTTTGTTTGTAAGAATAAATCTTGTTTTTTTATGTGTTACTATTTATTACTTCTTCTGATAATAGGCTCTCTTGGTAACAGGCTTCTTCTGATAGCAGGTAATATTAGGATGCAAATAAATTTAGGTTTGTTGTAGATTGACACAGAACATTCAGTGAACAATTATTTATTAACTCAAACAAATTATAAAATCCATTTAGTAATTCAATTTTTTTAAACAAATATTCACAGAATACTACAAAATTATTAGGATAAATATAATGAAGGAATCCCAGAAATAAACTAAAATTTCAGTTTAGTGCATGTTAAAAGAATTAATAAAAGGAAGTTGTTAGATTAATCTCAAAACTCTAAAAAATTTTCACTGCCTGCTAGATTGTTTCTGCAACTGGGCATTTGATTAAGTCAAATTATCTAATATTTTTAATTTAGAGATTATATCTAAACTTTTTTTTTTTTTTTTAATTTCATTCCAGAGTAAGAAAATATATGAATGCATGAAAAAAATATGCTTTACTTTTTATCTGTTGATTTATTTATTTTTTAAATAAAATAACATGATTTTAATCTATTATTATTTATTATTAACACCCTAACAAAGCTCTTCACAGTTTACTTTTCATTTTTTTCAAAAATTTAAAAGGACCATTTTTTTTTTTTTTTTTTGCTGTTTCATAAACAATATGGCTATATACAGTCGACTGTTGTTAATTCGAAATTGGATAAATTGAGTCTTCACTTAATTTGAACTAAACATAAAGTCCCGAAATTTTAAAGGGTAGAAAAGCATTAAAAACTTCCATTTATTCAAACTCATTTTTCTCTTGACTTCGTTTAATTCGAACTAATGATAATTTTGACTTTTCATTTTTCCTTACTTTCAGACAAACTTCAGTTCCTTTATATAAATTTCTTTCTTTCATTTTTGCCAGAATCGTTCTGAAACTAGTATGCATATAATTCCATTCATTTGTAACCCGCTTTCTTAATGCCTGGTTTATCCATCAATGATACTTCAACCCTTCATTCATTGTTCTTGATCCTAATCTCTTAATTAGTTTATGTATTTATATCTTTTAATTTAATATTAAGTCATATTCTAATGATAATAGCCAAGATAAATGAAAAAAAAATCATGAATAAAAAAAAACTCTTTTGCGATTGGCAAAAAAGTTTTTTTTATTTTTTATTTTTTAGAATACGATGATGCAACAAGTTAATGTTATGGAAATTAGCCAATCGCTTCTCAAACTAAAAAAAAAAAAAAAAAAAAAAAAAAAAAAAAGGATCTGGATTATCTGGGTTCTACTGTACTGTAATTCCTTTGTAATAGTACCACTTTAAACATGTCTCTCATACTTTCCATAATTTGAGCTCTGGATAATTCAAACATTTCGTGTAGTCCTGACAAGTTCAAATTTAGGAGAGCCAATAGCATATGCAAATGCGAGTAAGTTAAGTTTTGGTAAATCGCACAAAAAAAATCTCTGACTGCTTCCAATGGTTTTCATTGTAAACAAACATTTTACAATGCTAGAAACACACAATGAGATTTTTTTTTTTTTTTTTTCACTTTAGATTGTAATATTTTTTTCAATGCAAGTTGACTAATAGGATAGGTTGGCAGCAAAAACTTGATTTTCTGAAATTTTGAATAAGATGAGTTTTTAAATTCACATCCACTTATGTATTAAAACGATTTTTAATCAAGATATTTTTGTTTTTCAAATTTCTGCATTTAATCTACCAAATATTTTAACTATGCTACTTTAATGTACAACATTCAAATATAAAATGATGATAAGGATTTTAAATTTTTATAGAGTACAGCTGAAAGATTCTATAAAATTTAACAAATTAGTGAGGTAAATATTTGTATTTAAAAAAAAAATAATTTTCAACAATGTAAAAATGACATGACATATGACAAATTCCTGCCATGGTGACACTTTAAGACAATCAAAACATACATGTTATAGGCAGTATTTATGCTGCTGATTTCCATTACACCAAATTATGACAAAATGTTTTATTTGGCAAAAACAAAAGATTAAAGTTACCAAATATTGTGAGAGTTAAAAAAAAAACATTCCTTTTGTTTTTGTCCACCTTTAGTCACAATGTTGAGAGATTGAAAGAGTTAACGTAACTTTTATTAGAATTTTGATATTTTATCTTTCCAAAATTCATTCATAAATATTTTAACCCACCACATATTATTCACAATCTTGAGTAAATCCAGGTATTGTTTAATAGCTTTTTAAATAAATCAAGCTTTTTTTTTTGTTGACTATTTAAAGTATTTATATAATATACATATTATATATGCTTGCTTTTTTTTACTTTTTATAACCAACAGCTGATAAAAAAATAAATAAATACATATTAAACAAAAATAATAAACTATTTTAAAATGTCCATTTCACAAACAATCTATTCTAATATTTTCCTTTGGTTACAAATTTCATTGGTGATTAATCAAAAGCTAATGGGAGGAGCACAGTATGAGATATAGCAGGAATACAGATTAACAACACAATAGTAAAAAATGATAGAACTTATAATAATAATAATAATAATAATAATAATAATATATACATCTATGTATTGTAAAAAGTCTTCTTTCTTTTTGAGTCTTCTTCGTAATCGATATTCAAAAACCTTCCTCTTCTTAGTTATTTTGCTGCAAGAAATAGAGACCATGCATATTTCAATTCTTTGTTACCACTGCATTTGTAAGAAAAGTTATAAATACACATTTAAAAGAATAATATAGGGGAGTCACAAATAAACTTCAATTAATGGCCAACTTAATAGCATGCATTGTAATCATATCAGGGTTGGGTTTCTTCTGGAAGAAACCTATTTCTTCCAGGACAGTGGAAGAAACTGGAAAAAACTGGAAGAAATGGAAAAAACTGGAAGAAATGGAAGAAACTACCAAAACTACCAAAAGAACTACCAAAAGAAGAAACCAAAACAAATGCTCAATGTTAAAGTATATTAACTATATAAAAGAATTAAAGTATAATTACATGAAATCTAAATTAGAAAGTTTAATTATTAAAATTTTTTTTGCAAAGATAGGTTATTTTTTTAATAACAAACTTCAGGTTCAGCAGACATTTTCAGGTGATGGATTTTTACTACTCTAGAGGTAGATGGATGGTTTTTTTTTAAATATATAAATGATGCTTTTTATGTAAAAAGAGAAAAAAAAAAACCACCTACAAATTGTTTATTTATATATATATTCCATTTTAAACTGTGCAACACAGTATAAATAAATTTGTAATTATTTATTTTAACATCTAGCATGAATATCTCAATGCTGTAGTGTTCTAAAAATATCTATGGGTATGTCAAAATGCTTTTAAACTATCTGAAAGTGTAAGACTTGAAAAAAAAAAATCTTCATTTTTTGCATTCATCAAATTTAAGTTGAGAAACTGAGTGCAGCATTCTACACTGTTAAAAAACTTTTTTCCTATACTATGCCGCATTGTACTGAGAAAAATTAGAATTTTAATGATTTTTTTTAATACTAGGATCGACCAATATAGATTTCTAAGGCCAAAATCAATTTTCAGAAAATTCAAAGTATCAGCCAAAAATGAAAACATAAAAAAAAATTTAAGTAATTAAATTGTATGTTTTAAAGTAATTAATACATATATAAATATACATAAATGTAAATTAATTATATGTATAGTATTTATTAACTATGCATAATTGTTGATTATCCAAAAACTATTTTCATATTCAATAAAACATAATTAATTCATCAATGACACAGGAAGATTTTCTAATTATACGAATTTCATTTAATTAAAAAATATTTTAGTTTTAAGTATACACATCTTGATTTTTCTTCTATAATGATTTTTGTAAATGATCATTTATTATTCTAGAGCTTTCTCAAAGAATATTTGAAACATTAATGCAGTTTAAACTAAAAATTTTCTATAAGATGATTGCTAATTCATGACTGATAATTATAAACAACAAAGTTCATTGCAATACACTCATTAGAGCTGATACAGTTCAAATCAATGACTAATGTTGAAAATTTCCGAAGAAAAAAACAAGAATTTTGGAATACTGAGAGTTTCAGTCAAGCTGAATTTTCAGCCTCGTTTTTGAATGAAACCATATTTTTATCTCTGTTTAATACAGTAACTAGCGAGCTTCGCCCGCTAGCGGCCCCTTTCTGAAAAAATTGTTTTTTCATTACTTAAAATTGTTCTTTTATGTGGATATAAAAAAAACCCATTGATTTTTTCATATCGGCGTAGCGTGGCTAAATGCATGCATGCGCAATGCGAAAAACATTGTTTCTGTTTATAAAAAAGATGAAGATTTAATATTTATAAAAATATGTTTGTTGTTCTGCAAATGGTTACACCTATTATTTTATTTAAAAGATAGTTCTGATAGCCATATTTTTCCAAAAATTTCATACCTCATTAAAAGTGGATTACCAAGAATGGTATTAGCCGATTTTAAGGAAATATTGAAATTAAGTAAAAGTTGTTCCTAAAAATATGAAAAAAAAAAAAAGAAGTTCGTTCTTTCCCCGTAATTTCGCGGTTTTTATTTATTTAAAAATACTTCTAACTGTTGTATCGTTTCAAAATAGTGATGCAACTTGTACCACGGTATTCTCTAACTGCTTTTATGAAGATTTTAAAGAAATGTCAAATTTTAAAATGTATTTATTTGCAATAATGTTCTCTAACGATATTTTAAAAATATACGGATTACCGAGTGTCGGATTAGTGAGGTCGCAATGTATTACTATTACACACTTTGAAAAAAACCTCGAGTATAATTTTCTTGTAAAAATATGCATATTTTGTACAAAAATTTTAATTTTTAGTTTTTTCCTTTTTCACATTTAATAATTTAAATTAAAAAATTCGCCTATTATATTATTTAAAATACAGTTACGGCCTCCCGATTTTTTCAAAAATTTTATGCAAGGTGTAAAACCAGTACCCCAAACACACATATAAAGATCATTGAAGAATACAGGATTTAAGGTCTACTTTTACCTAAAAATATGGCAGAAAAAGAAAAAAAATCGCCCGTTTTACGCCGTAATTTCGCGGTTTTTACAGATTTAAAAATACTTCTAACCGTTGTATCTTTTTGAAATTTTGACACAACTCAAAACGATGTATTCACTAAGAGGTGTATAAAGATGGAAAAGAAATATTGAAAATTAGGGATTTTATTCATATAAATATGAGCGGAAAAAGTGTCGAAAAAGCAAACAAAATTGTACGATCGGAGACTCTTTTTCTCGATTTTTTTTCAAAGGGTAAATATTAGAATATTTCAAAAATAAACACACCGTTGGAAATTAGACAGAAGCGTGTTTGAGGGGGTATTTTTTTTCTTTGTCGTGCCTCCAAAATTAAAAAGGATGGAATCGTTTTAAAATTCGATAGTTTTCGGTCGAAAATTCTGCGGAGAAAAATGGAAAATGAAAACTTTCGGGAAAACGTTTTTTTCAAAAGGTTAATGTTCGTATTTCTTGAAACCGAATAGACCGTCAGAAAGGGCTTTAAATTTCCTTCAAGAATATGTAATTTGTTTTAAAATCCGTGAATCTGCAGCGCGGATGCGACGTTATACAAAACTCCTTAATTTTTGTATTTTCGACATCTTTGTGGTTCTTCATCCGCGGAAAGCTAGTTTCGACCGGAGAGCTCCGTCAGAGAACCGTCTCGGAACTTGGATTTTTTGTCATGTTTCCCGGGTAGTTTTTAATTAATATCTCGGGTAATTATCGGGCGATTTTCTCGAAATTCATTATCACAAAAGGCCGAATCGTCCCGAGTCGATAGACACCCAGAGCGCCACTCCACTCGGTCGTTGAGAAAAGTTTTTAGCGGTACAGACAGACGTTTACTGTGGTTAATAGTATAGATATTAAGGTTTTAATATTACAGTAATCATTGTATATTACTTACATTAATAAAATTGATGTAAATTAAAAGCTTTTATTTAAATGGATTTCATTCTACCATTACTACTAGTTTTAGAAATTTAAATAATTAACAAAATCTGTTGGTTAAATTGAAATGAATAACATTTAATTTTGTGTATTTCAATTTCGGATAAAATTTCTTTTAATTTAGCCAATGGTTGAAGATCTTTAGACAGACATTGTGTGTGATCTTGGCTAAAAAAACTGATGTAATTATTAATTTAGTATAGTATCTATATTAAATTAAATTTGTTTTGGTCCAATGGAATTAATTCATACAAGATTATAGGAAGAAGATAGTTATTATGTCTTACAAAATTAAAAGTATATTGTAAATTCTTAAAGAAAAAGTTTCTTCCATTTCTTCCGGCCGGTTTTTTCCATGGTTTTTTCCGCGGTTTTTTCCACTGCGGAAGAAACTTGCCAACCCTGAATCATATTCACTTTTATTCAGGGTTGGCACAATTTAAATCAAGATTTAAATCTAGATTTAAATCAACTGATTTTTTAAAAAAAATCACTTGATTTAAATCAATTTTTTGCAATATCACATGAATGTACATATCAAAGGAAAATTTTGGATAAAATTTAGAAAATGTATTAGATAATGATAGAATTACAAACTTTAAAGCAAGATATGAACAAGCTATTAATGGCTGTCATTTTACTGAGGTTTTATTAAATCCCTTTGTTTTAAATCAAAATGAAATTTCACTTAGTGTAAAGGAAAATAATGAAGGTTTGGCAATCATTAAAGAAAATTGTCCAAATCTTCTCACCACTGTAGAACATTTGAAGCAAAAAATGGTCCATTCCAAAAATTACTATTGCTTGAGAAAAAAGTTCCTGATACAGTAAAACCTCCATAACGGACACTCCCGAATAGAGGACACCTCTATTTAAAGGACAGTTTACCAATCCTCACTCCCAAAACCTAAATTTTTGTATGTTTAACCTCTGAATAACGGACATTCCAAATAACGGACACTATTTTCGGTGATAAAGGATGAAAAATTATTTTTTAACAAGAAAAAATGAGGAAAACAAAGTAAAAAGGCTCTAAATTTATCAGGGCAATGTGTCACAAATTTTGTGATTGCAGATAAACGTACATTGTGGACTGAGGAAATTTCTCCTTCATGTTCAGTGTTGAATTCATGGGGTTGCCTGGGAGGGACATCTCCCAGAACATTCAAATGTCTATGTCCCCCCGGAAGATTTTTGTATTTAATGTTTTTAATGATCAAAAAGTGCAATTCCCGTCCCCGCTTGGAACTTTATAATGACCAATAATGTCACACTGAAAAACAATTTACATGTAATCGTGAGCAAAAATAAACTTTTGTAACAGATTTTTTTTTTATAAGAATGTAATAAACAGCAGTTAAAGGTGTGCACAATTTTATTTAAGTTTTATTGTTTAAAAAATATTTTTTTTTCTCATTAATCTTATAATAAAGGTTGTAGGACATATGAATGTCAATTAATGAAATATTAAGCATTTCTAAGAGATTTTTGTATCTTTGAGGTTTTCCCAATAGCGGACAATTTCTGCATTTCCGAGATGTCCGTTATTTAGAGGTTTTACTGTATTATGAAAGATTATGATTGGTGGAAGTCCTTTTATGTAATGGGAGGTAAAGTGAGAATCAGCAATATTGAAATTGAATTTATTTACCAATTAACAACAGCTGTGGCTTCATCTGCTGGAGTAAAAAGACAATTTTTGGCACAGATGTCATGTATGCAACACATTTGCACATGCTTTTTTCCCTCACCAATTTGGCATTGCACATCTGCGCCAAGGGGTAGATCCGTTTAATAAGTTTATAACAACTAAGAATTTTATTTGTTAAAAATACAAGTTTTAACAATTGTTAGGAAAATAAAATGGGAAAAGTTAAAGATTTCAGTAAAATGTGCTGATTAAATGATACAATTGCATACATTCAACATGGCTATAAATATTACTATTTACAATTTATTGTGAAAATTATGTTTACTGTTTTGTTACTTATTAAGATTATTATTTATAATTGCTTATTTATTGTTTCCTTTTTGATTAAATTCATGTTTATTTACTGTTATTTTTTATTTTAATTCTTTAAATTATTTTTTCTATATACTATATCAATAATTATTTACATCAAACTATTATTTATTAACTTTTATTATTTTCTTTCTTAAAATACTAGAATCTCTTTCATTTTTTCACATTATTTTATTTTTATATTGCAATAAAACACCCCATTCCGTTATTGCACGTAATTTGTAACTTATATTAAAAAACAAAATTTTCACCAAATTGGCAGGGGAAAAAGGCATGTGCAAATTTTGTGCGTATATGACATCTGTGCCCAATTTTCTTCTTTTGGACTAGTTCATTCAAGCCTTCGTAATAAATTAATAGTAGACAAAGCTTCTAAATTAGTGTTTTTTTCAAACAATGAAATCCCTGATTTATTCCTATTTGCTTAAAAAATAGAGAATTAATTGCGATTTTTATCCCTTAATAAATAGCTTGCATTAAATGAATATTTAAATTGTTTTTTAAATTTTACCATTTTCTATTCATTTACAACATGTTTAAATTTATTTCTTATTTTAGTGTGCACAATTCAATTACAAAATAATTGAATGGCTTTAGATTAAAGCCTAGATGTTTAATTTTTAGTACCGATCAGTAACTAGTATATAGGATTTTCTTAACTATATAATTATTTCTTATATTATTTTTATAAATTATAAATATTATTTATTCTTTTTTAGTTATTTACTATAAAAAACTGTTAAAAACACAAATTAAAAGTAGGATTCTAAAAAAATCAAATAAATCCGATTTAAATCAAATAAATCCAATTTTTTTTAAAAAATCATGATTTTTTTCCAACCCTGCTATTATTCGTTTTAAAACTAAATTCCAGAAAATCCATTAAATATGTCTCAGAAATTTTAAACAAGTAAGTCAACAGCTGATTCAAAATTTCGACCCTCTTCCTAAATTTCAAAACTGATTAATTTCATGAGTGAACAGTTGCCAGCAGTAGTAGTTTTTTAGTGCATTTATTATTATTATTACTAATTGTAGTTCTTTTATAATTCATTAAAAGTGTTTAATAATAGTTTTTAAATTTATCTGTTAATAAATAATTAATATAAAATTAAACAGGCCAAATAAATCTGTTCTATTAACATTTTACACTGAGAAGAATGGTGGTATACAGGTAAATTTTAAAATCTTATGAGGTAGTGTCAATCTGAAAGGTCAGTAAAAACTGTAGTTTATTGGTCTTGGAGTTAAAATTTAAAATTAGCACTAGCCACCAGCCACAGGGCCAGTGAATGAGAAAAAGGTGGCTATTAAGAATTTGGTCTTCAGCAGCTACCTAATGGCCATTTTCTGACAAGAAGAGAGTAAAATTTTCTTCCATTCTATCATGTTATAGTATTTTTCCTGGTAGTAATATGTTTTTATTAGTATATTTATTTGTGCTATTCAATTTTAGATTAATACTAATAGAAATTTTTACAAAAGTTTGCGGTTTAGTATTTTTAAATAAAAAGTGTCTGCTAGTTTAAAGAAAGTGGCCACTCATAAAACTGGTATCACCGGCCACTGGCCAGTAATGAAATTTTCCAGTTTTGACCTTTACTTGGAGTATTCTGGAGACAGAAGTGAGTATTGATTGTTAATCTTCCATGAAATATTATGGTAAAGAACAGAAAACATTTGCTTGAACCACACAGAGAGTATTTTTGGGGAAATTTTCAAACAGGAAAGGTGTCAATGAACAGAAAATTTTAAAAAGCCCTCCTTCCTCTCCCATTTTGTTATTCTACGGTGAGTACTAAGGATTACTAATTTTGCTCTTTATCTTTAAGTAAGTAATACTTGGTAGCTCAATATTTAGCACATATGTGCTACGAAACTATAGCACCAAGGTTTACTTTTGGCTTTAGATATCATTTATTATACCTTTTATCTCTAAACAAGCTTGGGACATACTCGGTAAATGTCAGGACTCTGCATTTGGCAAATCTTTTGACTGGCTTAGGTAGGACAAATTTTCAAATATGCAAATCCAAAATTACAGCTCATTCTGTCTAGTCTTTCAGTTATGTTTAAAAAACTACTTGCATACTCACACTGCAGTCTTTCTTGCAATCAAGTTTCAGAATCCCATTTTTAAATATGAGTGGTAAAATTTTCTTGTTATAAAGATTTTGTCGGCAAATCAAAAGACAAAAAATAATTTGTTTATTAATAAAATTTAAAGAAATTATGGGGGGGGGGGGGGACACAAACACTGAATTAATTACAATTTAAATAATTTTATTTAACATTCAATAAAATATTTGAAATTTTGCTTAGAATTTACTACTGTTATTTTAAAAAGGTATAGATATATGTCTTCTGAATGCATGACTGTTTGTTTATAAAACTGTGAAATTGTTGTAACAAGAACCAGCCAGTTGTATGAATTCAGGCGTCTTACAGGCTTTTGGTACTGTTTTGGAGAAATCGTGAACAGTTTATTTTATATTTGTGAAAAAATAGTTATAAATTTGCAAATCGGAAATTATCATTAATTTCAGGCTCCTCTTTACCTATTTCTAAAAAAATCCTTTATTATATGTAAAGACCTATATTTTGGGGAGACTTCAAGTGTTTTATGATTGGCTAAATTATATTTTAAAATTATTAAACTTGTGAGATATTAGTTTTGCAGTGGGGAACTTTTATGAAAAGTATATTTTTAAGAAAAAGAATAAGGGACCTGTTTTAAGATGGAAATTCTTGTTAAGGGTTTTTTAATGGGCCTAAATTTTCCTTAACAAATACCTGGTATCAAAAAATATTTACAAGCAATTTTTTATAAGCAGGAGTTACATTGTACACTTATTAATATAGCTTTCAAATAAAGAGCTACATGTAAACACACAACACACTGATGGAAAATTTAAATTTAATATGAATATTTTTTAACCTAATTTCTGCTCGGCTGAACAGACCAATTCTTTCCATTTCTTCCAACTCAGCAAGGCCATGCTCCAGCCGTAGATGGACAAGTTCTGCCATGATGTAGAGTATGTATCTCTCTAGAATTAAAACAAATATATAAACAATCTTTTAACAAATATTTATTCAAATATAAATACTACAATATAAAAATTAGTATACAGGGTGTTTCAAAGTCTTAATTAATTTTACTGAAATGTACATTTATTTTATGCCCCCAATCCAATTAGCAATTACTTCAAGTGTCTGTTTCTAGGACACAAAATTTCTGGAGGATTTACTGAACTCTTCCATAATTTCTTATTTTAGCATGGATATACTCTGATATAAATATTATAATGTAAAAGTTAACATACACATGGTGTTTCAGTAGTTTTCATTAATCTTATTGTGTAAGGTGTAACACATATTTATTTTGAATCTAATACATATTCAATTATCGCACAGCTCTATAAGGTTTAAGTTCTGGGCATGAAATTTCAGAAGATAGTATAGGTGAAAACTGGGAAATTCGATTAATAGCATAGCCAGTGGCCGGTAGACCCAGTTTCATTAGTGACCAATTTTAAAAGTTAGTAGCCACTTCTAAAATATACGTCAAAATGATTTTTCTTTTCTTTATTTAGTGGCTAGTAAGTAACAAATTTACAAATATTTGATTAAAAATAAAACTGGTATTCCACTGAATGGAAAAATATGAATTTGTAATTAATACTGCAGATAAAATTATGATAAACTATATTTAAATATATATTAATGCATTGTATAAAACAAACAAGGGAATTGTATTTTTAAATTTTAAATACTTTAAATTTAAAAATAATTTCACATCTTTCTAGGATATTTTACTTAAAACTTAGTAGGATCTAATATCATCAAGAATGGCAAATGGTAATTATTAAGTTTGGCGAGTGTACAGGTAAATATAATATTCTTTGCTTTGGCTGAGATTTTAAAACTCCAGATGTCTTATTAACCACTTAACCAGCGATGGATATGGGGAAACAGTGTTTTTATCCCCGACTTATCTCGGGGCAGACGGTTAAGTGGTTAACGCAATCAGAGAGTGCGAATGTGTTGGTGAGGTGGAGGAAGTCTGCTTGGTGGCAGTAAAATCAGATGCTATACATGCAGTATTACTCACCTCATGGCGAGTGCTAATTTTGTCCTACTTTTTTAAAGCAATTGGTTATAATGTTTCAATCTTTCTTGACACCTCCTACATAAATTTTAATCATAAATGTAAAAAAATTTTGAACCAGCCAACTATTACTGGTACAATTAGTGAACATATGGCAAGAGTGAAAGATATAAAATACAGCAATGTCCTTAAAATCTCCTTGCATCCAAAGGTAAAAATGGTATAATTTTTATGAAATGCATGTTGTATTAAAATTGATGAGTATATTTTGTAGAGAAAAAAAAAAACTATTTCTTGAAAACATAATCCAAATAAAGAGTTAATGGTAAAAAGCCAAAATATAGAAAATACAACAAAGTTGCTAAATCTGCTTGCATCCGATGGAAAGAAAGGATTAACCAATTCACTAATTAGATGTAAACAAAGTAGAGATGCATATATGCGTGAAAAAAGCTGTATTTCAAAAAGCAAATAAATAAGATTTTTAAATTGCTGAGTGGCGACTAGAATGGTAATCAATGGCCATTTTTAAATCACCATGTGGCTAGCGGCGACCGTTAGTTTACACCTATAGAAGATATGTACAAAACATTTTTACAATGGCTCATTTTATGATGAGTATCCAAAAATAAGTAATATGTAACAATTTAAAAATTAACACACACATTTTCAAAACTTATGATTAACTGGGAATTCCAGCAAAACATGTCTGTCAATTTCCCTGACTGGATCTAAAAAAATTCTGTGATCAAATGCATTTATGCAAACCAACTTTGATACAATAATTAAAATTAACAAATATATTAATTAGCAGAATTAATTTAAAAATAATGTATAACAAAAACTTTAGTAGATACATTTTTATAAAATTAACATAAAACTTAATAACAAGCATCATAAAAAAAAAATCAAAAATGTGTATCACAATAATAAATTGTAGTAAGTAGAAAAAAATATTATATTGCACTAACCCTTTCGTGACGGGAACCTTTTACAGAAATTTTAATCGATTGTCACCGGTTTTTAAAAACAGAAATTTGTGACTTTTTAAATCGAGAAAATGCTCCAATTAGATAAACCAAATTTTACAGAAAAATTTTATTGGTGGGAATAAACAAGGATTCTTAAGCCTTTTTGCGGCATGTATATGTGTTGCTCGTCCCCAAGGGGTTAAATAACTTACCAAAAATTTTTTTCAATGGAACGCAATATCAGCGCTGTGCGTGTATTACAAATATATTAATTAGCAGAATTAATTTTAAAATAATGTAGTACAAAAACTTTAGTGGATACATTTTTATAAAATTAACATAAAACTTAATAACAAACATCATAAAAAAAAAAAAAAAAAAAAAAAAAAAAATCAAAAATGTGTATTACAATAATAAACTGTTGTAAGTAGAAAAAATATTATTGCATTAAATAACTTATATATATATTTTTTTTTCAATGGAACACAATACAGCGCTGTGAGAAAGACGGAGGGGTAAGAGAAGAAGTCAGCCGCCTGGGGTGCAGAAATTTAGAGGGCACAAAGTTTACTACCACAGTATTTAATCTGTCACAAAAAAAAAAAAAAAAAAAACGGAAGAGGGGAATGCCAAATTGAGACTTTGCTCTGGGTGCAGTTTTTTCTTTGAACATTCATACACAATAATAAAAATAAAATTATAATCATAAAGTAAAATGTGGAAAGGAATAATGATTAAATAGCTTAAATTTTTACATAAAGTAAATCCTTATTTTTAACAATTTCTTTTTAAATACCTGAATATTAATATTTTTAATTCTTTTTTTCAAAGAATTTATTTAATTTTCAGTTGTTTATTCTGCAGCTTTTCCATATTTTTCCTTTCTTATTTCTTGTCAACCTTTATTTATTCACTATCTTTTTATTTTTTTTTTCATTTATTTTCCAAATCTATTATGTATTATTTAAACTTATTTCACACATAAGAAAGAAGTTTTTGTTTAATATATCAACAGCTGCTGATTCTATGACAGCACCAGAAACATTTTTCTAACTACAAGATTCCCAGCAAATGGGATTAGAAATCAGCAGTCATTAGTTGTCAAATCAGGGATCAGTCCAGACTTTTTTTCTCTGAATCCTGTTTTTGTAAAATTGTGAACAACTTTTTTAATTTGTAAAAAATCTAGTAAACATTTTGTGAATTTGAAATAATCATTATATTCAGGTTCTTGCTTATACATTTTTAAGAAGATATATCTATGTAAAATATAAATATTTTTTTAATGTAGATAAAGGTCAGATTTTACTTTTAAATGATTAAACTTGTGAAATATCAATTTCAAGATGGAAAAACTTTTGCAAAAGACCTAATTTTATAAAGAACTTTGTGAAGGATCCTGTTTTATGGTTAAAAGTTTTTTGAAGAATCCTGTTTTGAGATAAAAAGTTTTGTGAAGGATCCTTTAAAGGACCCAATTTTTCAATTTATCTTTGTTTGTATTTTTAAATTTTGTATTCATATTAGCTTTATAAACAGAATTAGTTAAACATTTTTCTAGAATCCACATATTGCAGTTTAATCAGATTTTACAGTTTTATATAAAGCTATATTTTATTTTGTTTTAGTGATTAAGATAAAGTGTTTAATACATACATACACTTGTTCCCTTACCTATAAAACATTAAAATAGAAACAGTATTATTGTTAACACAGTAGTAAAAAAAATATGATACAACATAAAATTGAAATCATGAAATAAATGCACTTTGACACCTAGAAAAAAAATGTTGGCATCATTTGATGCCTTACTTAAAATTCCCAATTTCTAACTTTGTTAGGAAAACATGTCTGGAAATTTCCTTGACCAAATCTCAAAAAATTTCATAACCAAATAGGCATACAATGAAATTTGTTGTTTATTTGACAACTTTTTGGATTTTTTTTTTTTTTTTTTTTTTTTTTTTTAATCTACAATTATTTGATGAATTTAATGATTTTTTCCTGAGAACATTTAATGAATTTCTTGTTTTTTTTTTGGTCAGACTTTTAGAAAGTATTTGCAAATTCTCTATCCTCTCCAACATATTTTTAAATTTTCCTAACTTTCCAGATTTTCCATGATGCTGTGAACCTCGCTAAATGAAATACACATTTATTCTGCATCCACCATCTAATTACTTCATGTACATGAATCTGTGAGCTAATGCTCAAGCAAAAAATTTCAAGAATGCATTAAAATTTTCATAACATTTATTATTTTTATGTAAATAATTAAACATGTAAAATCAAAAAATGTTGCAACTTTTGATTTTTATGACAAAACTATCAGTTAATTTATGGATGCTTTCTTCATGAATTTACCCTTTTATAATAATTTTTTCACTAAAGGCAATGATACTTTCAAGTTCAAGCTCATTTGGATATTAAAAATTAGCTAACAAAAAACACATGACAATGTTAAGTTACTCTTCTTTCTTAGTTTGCTTTCTAAACCTTCATTTTAAAATGCCAAATTGCCAATTTACATTATGAATGACAATGCTTTATCAGAGTTATTGCTCTCTTTGAATGCAGCAATTTTGTTTTTCGATGTGTCCTTTTTAAGTTACCTGAGTCTATTTCTGAAAGTCTGCTTTTATAAAAATTGATTTCTAATTAACTTATCAGTCAAATTTTTATATGTTCGTTCGTTGGGGATGACACCATGGAGGAATAAGATAGGTGAATATGCAGTATGTCATAAAATCAGCTTATAATATGAAGTGCATTATCGCTCATATTTAAATGCCCTTATTAGGCTCAAACAAAATAATCATGCAGAACATAGACCAAATTCTTTCACATCAGGTGGGCATTTTTTCTCTAAATGAAAATGATCTGCTTATATTTAAACATACTAATGTAGCCTCTCATTTTATTATGAATTAATAACTGTATATTAAAAGTTTTCTTCTATTTTGCAAAAGCATCGTTGTGTTTGGGCTTAATGTAGCAGATTTTAGGGTTACATTTTTCGGGCCAATCCCAGCCAATATACATACTTCACTTCAATTCTTTCTTTTTACTCTATGGCATGACACCAGTACTTTGCTGAAAATATCTTGAAATTTTATGACAAAGTTATTCACTAAAGATGCATTCATAAATAAATTCTTCTGGATTTATTAAATCAATTGTACATTTTTTATAGCCAAGAGGAAACGTATTCTACTATTACATCCAATAACATAAAGATTTTCTTTTTTCTTATTTTGTGGCAGTCAAAATTTCCCCAGGTTAAGAAATTAAATTTTATACAAAAATTCTTTTATTTGACCAACAACAGCATATTATGATTATTGATATTATTTTCTATTTTCATAACTACAAAATTGTATACGATTTAAAAGAAGATCGTTTATAACGTGAAAATACATTTATGTGTATCTGTTAACTTGCATAATTATAGGACATATATTGTTCTGTTCTCGGTAATTACATATTCGACTACTTCAGAGTGTTCACAAGACATCCAGTATATTCTAATTTAAAAGCAGTGACTTGGATCAAATCATAAATCACTTATTGGCACGAAGAGATCTTGCTTCTTAAAAATTACATCACACTCGTACGATTAAACTATAAAAACAAAAAGAAAAAGAAGACGTGAGAATTCAAGAAAAAAAAATTAAGAAATACCTTTTTAGAAACTTTAAATCCCTGAAGATTTCACTCTTTTAAACAAAACAGACACCACGTTCGCGAAAATGTAAATAAACACATGTAAGAATGCCGGTTTACAGTTAAATAAATACGGATAGCCAAATAAGTGAAAAAATTTACCACAGTTTTTAAAGGCTATCTATTTTCTGACCAATGAAAACACTCCATAGTCGTTTTTAGACCGTTCTCATTGGTCAAAAAATAAATGGCCTTTAAAAACAGCCTTTAAATTTTTCACAATATTTTCAAAAGTGCAGAATTTCTTTCTACGGAATTTGATTTTTCTATGATTATCTAAACGGAGTAGACCAATCAAAAACCTGCATTTTTCGCCATTTTCAAAAATTCAGGCTTTTGATTGGCCAATATATCTTCGCTACTTAGCGAAAACTCTATCTGGATCGCACTATTTCTGGTTCATAGCTTGCATCGTCACTCCCCCGCTTTCATACAAATGATAGCCTGAAGTAGTCGTTTTCTATAAAAGCGGTGGGATGCAGCAAAATAGTCATATTTTTTACAGTATTTTTTTTCTTCTTTTCAAAAGATTAAATATGTGCGGTAGGTCTAAATAATCTAGATACACGGCAGTGTGTCAGCCAAGTTCACAAAGTAGAAAGGCGTAACACTAGCCGTGGGTTATATTACCCGAACCATTTCGGGCCACTTTTGACCCCTCAATAACTTAAATTCTATTTGACCTACACAATTGCAATTTTTCGTGTCATGTAAGACCATCTTCTAATTTCCGAATCCTATAATTTTTTAAAAAAATCTTTTACCGTTCACGAGAAATTAACGTCTGAAAATCACTGTTTTTACCACTGACTCACTGATTCTCTCATATAAATGTTCGACTACTTCCAGGTGACTTAGGAAGATGAAATTTGGTGTGGAGGTAGGTTATTGGATCTATAAATAGGAAAAAATCAGAAATCACCATTAATTAAACATTAACGGTTGGTTAGAAGATAAGTATTGGATTAGAATGGGAATTTATGAGAATTTTACAAAATACCAGAATTAGTGCCAAGTTGGCGTCACTTTTGGCGAGTATCGGGGATAATCTCTGAAACTACCAAACCGATTTTAAAAGTAATGGTACCAAAATGATGGTATTCGGCCCGGTTCAAACATACACTATATCATATGGCTGTGTCATTAACCAAAAGAGAGTTCCGAAGTAAAAAACATTATAAAAATGTGATTTTTGTTTTACTGAAGGGGCTAGAAGCACAAAATTTGGCATGTTAATTATTTATAAGATATAAATGTTCACTAATGACATTTGCTAAAAAATACCAAATTTAAAAGAGGTGGAAATCCGCGAAGAGCATTCTGAAAACATTCTAAATAGCGATTTTAAAACATTCTCAGTAAACAACAACCGATCTTAAAAGTAATATCAAAATGATGATAACAGTCCTTGCTCCAACGTAGGCTATATCTTATGTCGATGCCACTAATCCAAAGAGGGTAAAAGAGCAAAAAAGTTCTAAAATTGCGATGTCTGTATGTTAAGGGACTAGAATTATAAAGTTTGGCATTTTAGAGTTTATGGGAATTTCGCGAAATATCAGAAATAGTGCCAAGTTTGCGTCTTTTTTGGCGAGTATTGAGGCTAATCTCTGAAACTATGAACCGATTTCAAAATTAATGGTACCAAAATGATGGTATTCGCCCCGGTTCAAACATAGGCTACATTTTATGTGTATACCATTAACCGTAAGAGGGTTAAGAAGCAAAAAACATTCTAAAAATGCAACTTTTGTATTTCTGAAGAACTTAGGAATATAAAATTTGGCATGTTAATTATTTATAAGATATAAATGATCTCTAAGGGCATTTGCTAAAAAATACAGAATTCAAAAAGCGTGAAAATGCGCGAAAAGCGTTCTAAAAATGGGATTTTTAAGCAATCTCAGCAAACAACAAACCGATCTTAAAAGTAATGATATCAAAATGATGGTGACAGTCCTTGCTCATATATAGGCTATATCTTATATCAATGCCACTAATCCAAAAGGGTTAAAAGAGCAAAAATGTGATGTCTGTATGTTAAGGGCCTAGAAACATCAAATTTGGCATGTTCATTACTTATAAGATATTAATGATCACTAAGAACATTTGTTAACAAATACAAAATTAAAAAGGGGTAAAAATGCGCGAAAAGCGTTCTAAAAACTTTCTAAATAGCAATATTTAAGCAATATTGGGAAGTTAGCGAACCGATTTAAAAAAAAAAAAGATGTCAAAATGATGGCGATTGTCCTTGACCTAGCAAAATTATTGGATAAATTGCCAGATTACAATGGGAGTCTATGGGAATTT
Organism: Maratus speculifer; assembly: GCA_964019185.1. Lineage (NCBI taxonomy): Eukaryota > Metazoa > Arthropoda > Arachnida > Araneae > Salticidae > Maratus > Maratus speculifer. Next base: position 297,512,569 of record OZ025297.1, on the reverse strand, counting down.
GGCGAAAAACAATTTTTGTCGTCAATTTGGCGATATATCGCCAAGAAATATTCTTATTAGTGGAATTTAAAGGAACATAAGCAGTCCTAAATTTTTTAATTTGACTGAAAAAAACAGTAAATAAACGCAGAAAAAAGCTGTAAGATTATAATTATTATTAAAAAAACTAATTTAATATTAAGCCAATTTATTTCAAAAAGGAAACAAATACCTACTTATTTGACAAAAAATAATGATATCCTATCAAAAACATGAATGTGAAAAAATGCCAAGTTCATTAAAAGTTTCGCTAATAAAAGAAGTGATTTGACAAAAAATAATGATATCCTATCAAAAACATGAATGTGAAAGAATGCCAAGTTCGTTAAAGGTTTTGCTAATAAAAGAAGTGAGATCTAACTTCAAACCAAGTTCTTTCGAAGCTCCTTAAATCATAGCTCCTGTCATGCATAATATTCTTCAAATGCTTAAAATGATTTAATATGTTACTTGTTATTCATTAGAGCGACTTGGCAAGTTTTCAGCCACCAACTTTAATGTTTGAGTCTGAGTATAATTTAATCTAGAATCTGATTGGCAAAGATCTAGTCAATCGAGAGTTCGAATAAGAACATTGAAGTTAAGGTATTGATAAATTAATTAAGTGATCAACTTTAAGTTCTGATCAATTAAATAAAGAAATTTGAATAAGAGAAAACTTGCCAAGTCGCTCTATTGAATAACAAGTAACATACTAAATCATTTTAAGCATTTGAAGAATATTATGCATGACAGGAGCTATGATTTAAGGAATATTCATTTAGTTTCGGATTAATTTTGTATAAATTATTGAATTTATTGGAAATATAATGTTAAAATATATAAATTATAGACAATTTTTGTATACATTAGCGAAAATTCAAGTGTTTAACCCTCTAGTCCATAAATTATTTTCCATTGTTGTTCAATATTTTCCATTATTATCTGTTTTTGTGATAAATGAAAACCCGTTATAAAATAATTTTATGATTGTGCTGAATGCTAGCTATTATTTGCCCACAAATAAGATCTCCATAAATGAATGCTGAAATTTTATTTGCTTTGGGTGTATGCACATGACGTCACGCGTCGTCTGCTGCGGAGTTCGACGTACAAGCAAACCTATTGCACCAGTGCACAATTTACCAAAGTTCGTTTGTTTAATTAATTCAATTAGAAATCATGGTAATGTGTGCTGTTTTTGGCTGTGGAAAAAGAACTCTAAGAGATGTAGGCATATCTTTTTATCGATTTCCCAGGATAATAACAAACAAAGGGTCCAAATTTGAAAAGTTTACAAAAAAAAAAAAAAAAAAAAAAAAAAGATTGAACACATGGCTAACGCGAATAAACAGAGCTGATCTCACCGAAGCTAAGCTGAAGCACAGTAGAGTGTGCAGTCTCCATTTCATTAAAGGTAAGCAAAAAGTTTTTTATCACATTTTTTTGTAGCATTAAATTCTGTGCATTGTTTATTAACAATCGAACGATTACAATTAATAAATTGGTATATCCATTGATTTCTTTACTTACAATATTAGGCTTACCTGAACTGATTGTGTAAAATAATATAAATAAATATACATATTTAAATCGTAATTGTGTATTTAGATCATGTAAATCTTTCAAAAATATCTCGTAGATTTTAACAATCGATTATTTGTTTTTGTATTATAATAGTCATTAATTACACTACAATTACATTCTAATAATTAATTTTATGTTATATGGTCTTTAAAACCTCTACAATATGACAGAAAAAAAAGAAAACGAAAAGAAAAGGTAAGAAAATTAAAGAAAAGAATTAAAGAAAACGTAACAATTAAAAAAAAAAAAAAGTAACAATAATAACGATAGCAGATAACAAAAGATGTATATGGCCCTGAAAATGGCCTTTGGTAATAGAAATAAACGTAACAATAAAGATTAAGGAACAAAAATAAGACAATATCAAAATTTCGCTAATGGATAACATGGAAGCAAAGCAACATGTGCTGTTTGTTTGTACGTCGCCGGCTCACGTGATCACTTATTTGTCCTCATATGATGCTCGTATGAATGATAAGATTAAATTGAGGTTTGTTTATAAATAGGGAAGTTGTAATCAGATGATGTCAGCCATTCTTTCGTTATAGACAGAAAGACAGTGTCAGAATTTTTCAACTAACTTTAGCGTCGATGGTTTTGGCAAATATGTATGATTAATTAGACGGTGCAGATAGCGAAATTGCCAGTCAGCTGGAACACAGCAGCCCACCTACTGACACGAAAACCTAATCAACAACAATTCGTGTCTGTGTCTAAATAAATCTGAAGGTATGTGAAAATCCGTGCATTAAATTCTTGAGATAAAGCTGTTTTACAGATATTGTGAAGAATTCAGCATAGCAGCGCGACTTATCAAGAGAATTACACCAAAACGTAACTAGCACCAACTCATATCGAGAACTAACTGAATCTGAAGTTTGATGAAAATCCGTACATTAGTTCTTGAGATAACGCTATTGTGGAAATCGTGAAAAATGCAGCGTAACACCGACACCTGTAGGGTGATATACACCAAAAGCTAATCAGCTTTATTTTATATTAAGGTTTAATTGAATCTAAAGTTTTTTGAAATTCCGTGCATTAGTTCTAGAAATAGAGTGCCCAAAGACTAGAGGTCTGCACGGGCTGAAATTTCTAGGCCCCAGCCCGGCCCGATTCATAGAAAAAAATTTCGGCCCAGCCCAGCCCGAACGAAAAAGATATTGGCGCTGTCTGTTATTGAAGCTAAAGTTTTGGCCCGGCCCGTAGAGAAAGTTTAGCGGCCCGATATAATATCTAAAAACAGGCCCGAGCTCGGCCCGGCCAGGAAAAAAGTTAAAATTTCGATCCCAGTGAATTCCTACAGAACATTGATCTTTACTCATACGAAAGAGTTCTGACCAAAAAAAACTTATCTTAGTACCTTTTTTTCATGTTTATAGTCTCCATTTATGCAGAAGTGCCGTAGCCTGTGATATTTATGCTTTTGATGAACCTTTATTGTATTATCAAATTCCGTTATTCCGAAAATGAAGCAAAAAGATGAGGAGCCGTATCCAAATATTGTAGAACCTGCAATATTGTGTAGATACTAATTAATGGAATACAGATACAGCCCCTCATCTTTTTGCTCCATTTTAAGAATAACGGATTTTGATCTTATTCTATCGACGATAATCTTCAGAATTTTCAAGCAATGTTTTTAAGACTTTCATAAAAGTTGCTCTATACATTTAGCTAACATACTATGCAAATTATATTTTGATTGAGTTTACGCATCCGCACTGAAACCATATTTAGCAAACTTATTCATTTTTCATACAATTATTAATATTTTTAAATTTTGATTACAGGGTGTTTTATACAATGTTGTTTCTCATATTTCCTGAAAAGAACGTTGTTTTTTTATTAAGAACTCTGCAAATTATAAGCAAAAAAAAATTGGAAAAATTTGGAACCATTTTTATAAAAATCTTAATTTCTCTTCGAGTATACATGCTATATTCTTAAAAATGAACACAGTTTATTACAATAAGTCATTTAATGAAAATCTGCAGTTTGAACGCTTTTGCTACATTAGTTTTGATAGGATTATCCAAACGATCTTTTTTTTTTTTTTTTTTTCAATTTGTTGATTGTCTCCGATGGGATTTCAAGAAAAAACTTCCCGAAAATGTATAACCTGTACTATTTTGTTTGCACACCAGGAGTTTCAGAGTAATTCCTTATGTGGGTGATTCTCCAATAAGTGGGTAATTTCACTCATTGATTTAGTGAAAAATAAAAATTAAATTTTAACCAAAATTTTTTAATAACTAGCAAAAGCCATGCTTTGTTTGGATTCGCGATGCATTATTTTATAAAACAGATATTTGAAAGTAACAATATTTTTTTTATTATTATTTTTGCATCTTTATTAAACAAAAACGTTATTTTATGTTTTGGCGCATTTTAATTTTTTATTTATGATGTAAAACTGACATAATAAGATATTTTCGATGCAAACTTTTACAATTTTTTTTTAAATTTTCAACTAAAAGCTCTTTTAAAGATGTTTTTACAATTTCAAGTAGCCACTAGTGTTTTTTAATTGTTTGAAATATGCATGTTTCCAATCTTTGTAATCAATATCCGATAATCTTTGATAGCTATTTTAGAATAATATATTTGAAGAAAGCTTGAAGAAAGTTACTTCTTCAAAATCCTATTTTCTGGAAAAAACATTTGAAATCTGCTTTCGTTGATACTATGAATTTTTAACTGTAAAACATTTTATTTTAATTTCTTCGTTTTTATACATGTTAGCGTATGAGAATTGCTGTAATTCTCTCCGCGTGGGAGAACTTTTTACTTTCTGCGAATGGCAACTCAATTAATGGAATTACCATGGAGGAAGAAGATAGGTGGAGGTGAACTAAGCCTTAAAAACGGTTTGCAATGTGAATCCATTTATCGCTCAAATTTTAGTGTACCAAACAAAAGCACGTGGAAAATTGGAAAGCTTCCAAAAAAGGAAGGGATTTTGTATTAATAAGACGAATTGAAAGAAATGAATTACAGCTGGAGCATTTTTTAAGAAGAAATAAGAAATTTTTAAAATGGTCTTTGTTCTATTATTATTTATTAAAAGAAATGTTTACTTTTAAAATAATTGAAATTGGGAAATTATTATTATTATTATTATTAAATGTCATTATTATTATTAAATTTAAAATTAAAATTAAATAAGAAATTGAAAACGTTTGATGCGAACTAAAAATTGTATTATTAAAAGTTTTCTTTTTACAGTAATTTTTATTAACACTTTTCAACAAAATTGAAAAATGTTTATGCATTCGTTTTGTCTGTCAGTCTGTCCGCGCTCTAACTCTCGTAAATATACTCGGAATGCAAAGAAATTTTACCATGTTATTGAAGTTTACACAAGCACAGACCCTATTAAAAATGAAGTTTCTACCACGATTAGTTCATTTACAGGGACAATCAAAAGTTTTCGATTATATTAAGGCCAATGGGGAAAAATCGTTTCAAATTAATTTTAAAGATGTTGCGGCCGGACAAACGTATTCACATTTATTTGCATCTACGAAAAGCACACTAAAATATGCAGCTAAAAGAATAGTTATTCATTTACAGGGCCACACAAAATAATTCTAATACATGATAATAAAGGAGGAAATTGTTTGCGACATATTTTAACGATGGTAAACGGTATCATGTGTAATCAAATTGATATACGTCGCTGAGACTTAATATGAGTTATTTCACGCATAATACGAAGTGCATAGCATTTACAGGGACACACAAAAGACTTCAAAAAGCATATTCTATTCGAAGTACTGTATATTACGCATGGTAACTGTTCCATGGATGAAAGGCATTTTTAATTATGATATGCGCTTTTAAGTGTCACTAAATGTATTCACATTATATGGTGTGCATAAATGCTATAATAGTTACACAATTAAGATATACAGGGTTACTCAAAAGAACTCGGAAAAGTTACTGAATGTGAGTGTAATTTACTTAAAGGTTTGTTTTAAAAAAGTTTTGCATTTTTACGTCGATTCGCATTCAGTTTATCGTGAAATGTTTGTAGAATATAGATTAAATGATATACAGTGTCACGCAAAGAACTGGATACAGGTTTGTTTAAGGATGATAATTTCTGGAAATATGATTTAAATAGTTTAAAGAGTATTGTTGTTTGATTAACATTTTTTATTTATTTTTTTTATATAATTAATTTTAGCAAAATACTTTCGTGTAATAAAGGTACTAGGTAAACTGCAGGGCTGAACAAAAGTATTGAAGTATGTTTTACATCTATTCGTATAAACTGCCAAAAAAAAAAAAAAAAAAAAAAATTCATCCAGCTAGGCATTTTTTTTGCTAAACTAAATTTCTCCATGATATAGTATATATATCAACCGACAAATCAAATACAGAGCCGTTCAAAAGTATTGGAATACATATTTGGTTATGGGCAATAACACCTATTTCCCTGAATAACGAAGTTTTGTTAAAGAATTAAGGAAATTTGGATAGTGTTTTATAATCTATGCTTAACGCGGGATTTTTTTTTTTTTTTACGTAAATACTTTGTAACGTAAATGAAAAATGTTTATGACTCCTGTTTGTGTGGCCGAGTTCTAACTCTTGTAAATAAACTCTGATGCTCGTAGCATTTTTTATATGTTATTGACGTGTACTACACCGTGATCGCTATTGAAAAGGAAATGTGTAGAATTTATAGTTCATTTGCATAGACAGTCTAAAGTATTCTGTTACATTATGGTCAATGGGAAAAATCGTTTCAAGTTCATTTCAATGATGTTAGACCATTTAAAACATAAAGAAATTGATATGCATTTATAAACGGCAGTATAATAAGCATTTTGTAGAATATGGGGTTTGTTAATCATTTATTATTTATTTAAAGAACCACACAAAAGAATTCCGTTTATGGGGATAATGATATATGGTTGGGAGCTTTTAGCGGCCAAAATATGTTACTAAATTATAGTGAAATAGACATAAATTATTCACTGATTCTCCTCAACGCTACATTTCCGCACCCACATTCCTTTACAAATCTGCTCATTAATGTTCCCGCTAATTGCTTTTACATTTCTGATGCATAACTTTGAAACACCCTGTATAGGCATATTCAAAATGTGAAGAATATAGCTCAATATAGTTTAAAACCGGGCTTTTTCAATATTTTTCGTGATGATATAAAATTTCACGCAAAGGAAAGTAAGAGAGTTTAAAATGATATAATGTTGCTTAAACTGTAATGTTGAAAAATTATAATATTGCAACATTATAAAGTAATATTATAATTTTGCTTATTTGCTCAACGCTTAAAGCTGCACAAATAAAAATGTATGTTAAATTTGCAGCGAGACTAGATCCTTGAATGGGTCGGGTTGTGTATTTTACCTGAACGCGAAAATTCTATTCAAATCGGAATCCAACATAAATGTTTTTTTATCGATCTGAACCGCTAATATTTGAATTCGAATCCGACACAACAGTATTCCGCCTGAAATAGAGCTAATTTTAATACTTACAACGTTATTAAAAAATTCCAAAACATGTTTTAAAACAAATATTGTTAGCATATAGTCATGCTTTACATTAATAAGAACAATTTTTGACAAATATAAAAATTTTACTTCTTCAAAATAACAGCATTATCAATAAAAAATTTTGAGAAACAATTAATAAACAAGTTGGAAATTACACGTGAAGCGTAACAAATGAGGTGCGTTCGTACGATAACGAAGTTTTTAAAATATTCAGATCTTGCTGATATAGTAGACAGTACTTCGGTTATATTATAGTAGTAGAAATCTTTGTGTTCCTGTAAATATACAGGAAGTAATTTTTATTACACCTCAGCAACGTATATCATATTCATAAAATGCTAAATAGTTTAATGTAATTAAAACACGCCCCACAAACAATGTTTCTCCGTATAGCTTTATGTAATGGAATACTTTTATGTGCTCCTGTAATTTAAAAACAAATATTCTTTCCATCACAGATTGTACAGAATGTATATTTTAGTAATATATACTTCATAGGTTCATGTCAGTTTTATTATGTTTGAATTAGTTTAACACCATTAAAATGCATTTGAAACTTTTTTTTCCCATTGACCGTAATGTCATGGAATATTTTTTATTGTTCCTGTAATTGATTTATGCACCCAATTTCTATAAAATTTAAAATGACACGACAAAATTATGCAATAATTATTTGTTTTAAATTTGAAATGATTAAAATGCATTTGAAACCCCCCTTGACCGTAATGTAACGGGATACTTTTGATTGTCCCTGTAATTCATCTATGCATAATTGATCTATCTTAAATTTGAAATAACTCGACAAAATTATGTATTAATTATGTATTTTAAACTTCAAACGATTCGGTTGGATAGTTTTTGCGTTGTTATATGCGAATGGACAGACAGACGGATGGACTGAACGATAACTATAGGTGCTACGTATTTACATAATTACGAAAGCACCTAAAAACAACAGATATAAAGCATAATAAAATTTGAGAGCTGTAAAATAAATGAGCTTATTTTCACGTAGTAAAAATATCGATTCTTATCATGTTTTTAAAATTATTAGAAAATAAATTACACATATTTTAAGATTAATCGCATTTAAATGCGAAAAATGAAGCACAAATACAGGGTGTGACGCCTTCATATGAAGACCAGGTAGCGTGGTGCGTATACTTCGGTGAGGCGTGGACTTATGTATCAATTATTAAAACATTTTATTAAATGTATAGATGATTCTAGAATACACAAGTCTGATCACAAACAAATAAATTAATAGTCCATGAATGGGTTCAGATTTCCAAAAAAGTCATTGAGATAAAGTTATTGAGTCTCTGATTTTATTCAATTAGTCCGTTGAAATATCACTACTAGCATTTCGTTAACTCAGATGGAGAAATACTATCAAATAGTCCTTTTGATTAATGTAATCCTTTTCTCAATTCCACGACGAGTGTCCACTCAGCCGTACTATTCATGCTCCTATATCCGGAGACATCTTTCTCTTTCAGATCAGCCTTGACCGCTGATTTTAAGTCACTCCCTCGAGAGAGAAATCTTTCTGCTCCAAGCAGGTCCTCCTTCTCTCCCTTCTCGAACTCGACTCCCTTCTCTCTTTTCATCTCTTTTCGACCCCCCTTCAAAAAACCTCCGTTACTTTTTTCGTCCATTTAAGTCTTATCTACCTTATGTCATTAACAAGCTATTTTCTTATTCGTCGATACCAGTTTCATTTTTGCCTTGCAATCTTTTCCGTACCGTGGGATATTACCGTGGGATTCTTACCGAAGCGGCAATTTCAAAAGGGCGACATACTGTCGCGTTTATTTTCTGCTTCTCTGAAAAACTGTCTCTTGCTAAGATGAATTGATATACATTATTTCTTTCTACTTTTCCGCCCTTTGTGTAGGATTTTTCTTAACTTTTGTACTGTCCGGGGCTTTTTCTCTCGGAAAATCATCTAATTTCCTACAATACCCCCCTCCTTAAAATGATATTCTGGCTGCAAGACGGAATATCTGGAAATCAAAGGTTAGCATACATATTCTGAGTGGCTGAATACATACACACACATAAAGAAATTCATTTCTGAAATTAACTATTTCTATCCATAAAAATTTTGAACTTTCCTACTATATCTTTTACACTTATAGTCAAATATTTTTTTATGAGAATTTTACACTATTTGAGAGAGAATTATGAGAATTTTACATTTAGAAAAAACTTACTCACTCCTACTTAAATAGTCGACATGAGGTATGTCTTTGCCTGTCTTATATTTAATGGCATAATGATAAGGTTGCAAAGTTAATGTCTATCTTCGCAATCTACCTCAACCACCTTTTATTTTTACCTTTTTTTTTATTATTATTATCATAGCCTTTTGTACCTACCGTTCTAGGCACATTAAGAATTTGCACTTTATAAAAATAAATCACATACTACATCTAGCACTTTAATATTTACACAAAAAACAAAATAGGAATTAATATATTACACCTAGCTTATTCTAGAGCTTAGCTTGCTCAAATTTTACAACAATTTAACTTTGACAGGTGTATTTAAACCTGGATTACCGCATTTGTGATTCACTCTGTCATGCTGTTTTTCTTTGATTTCTTCAGGGGATTTGAAATTATTTTTAATGTGATTATGGGAACTTTTGGTTCTCCCCGCTAGTTTTTTCGAGTCATTTGTCACGGTACTTATGGCATTAACTCTTTTCCGCATCGTATTATTCGCCTCTTGGTCGTATGACTTACCGTCATTTAAACCTAACCCTTTGTCCCTTGTCGATGCATCCCTTTTGTTAACGTATTTGTTGAATCTCATTTTTCTGTCACTTTTAGCCTGATCACTTTTTGCTGGCATCTTTCCAAATTTTCCCCGTCTACTTGCTTTGTGGTCGGTGTTTTCCCATTCTTGCTGTTTATTTTGCGGCTTTTGCATGACTTTACCGTTTGAGTAGCCCGAATTATGATTTTTAAAACGTTCTTTAAACCATTGTCTGGTCTGTTCTGCTTTTTTTTCTTTTATTTCCTTCCGTGACACAGATTTTCCTAATCCGAAATTCACGTATTTATTTTCTTGTGTCATTTTTACACCCCTTCCCTTTGAATTCACATCTGAAATCTTTCCTGTCATATTTGACTGGGAGCTATTCTCTTTTTCTCCTCTTCTCTCAGCAAAAGAGCATTTTAGTTCTGGTTTTGTTTTGAATCTATTATGGGAGGTGTTTCTTTTAATTTTATCTATTTCTTTTTGAGTGTCGTTACCCAAAATATAATATGACAAGTCTGTGCTTTTATCCGCCACTATAGCTTTCGTCTTTAAGCTTCCTAGCCCTTCGATATTTAATGTAATGTCCGCCGTAGGTAACCTTCTTACGTCGTTTATTAGCGGTTGTTTTACGTAAATTTCCCTACCATCTAATTGATTGGGTTTAATTACTCTTTCTGGAATTATATCATACTGGCTTCCCGTGTCTCTTAGCGTCGTGCATTTTTTTCCATTTATATGCACCTGACCTAGATAAGGTTTAAAATTCTCTTTGAAATTTGTCCCCTCCTGAATGTGATGAACATTCGCAATGTTTGTTATATTTCTCTTATTTTCTGGACAATTTCGCTTCCAGTGGCTCGGATCTCCGCAAACGAAACAAGTGTTTTTCGTCGTTTTTTCGAAAGTTCTCTGCCTGTCCTCTTTATCATTTTTTTCACGCCAATTTGGTTTTATTTCCTGATTTTTTGTCGGTTCTTTTTCCTCATCTCTCGACCATTCGAGCTTTTTTTCCGCCGAATACCTATCTTTCCATGTCCGTTTTTGCACGCTTTTTATTTCTTCGTAGCCGTCCAGATCTTTCACTAGAGTTTCCGGATTTTTATACGACGCCCACGAATCAATGAAGTGCTCCCTTATTTCCGCCGGCACACGCCTTTTAATCTGTTCCGTTATTAATAAGTCCTTTAGCTCTTCAAATTTTGTGATCCCTATCCCATTTAACCAGCCGTTTTGAAAGCTATTTAATTCAAAAATTAGATCTTTCCAAGGGCCGTTTGGATTTTTCGCATGTTTGTTTAGTTTTTGACGATACGCTTCTGGGCTAAGTCTGTATCTTGCCAATAAAACTGATTTTACATGCTCAAAGTTGTCCACAAGTTCTTTTTGTTCGCGTAATATTAATTCTGCGATTTCTATGGGCAGTAATGCCAACAAGTGTGTCACAAGATCGTCGCTTTCTATTCCGGATCTCTCGGCTTGTCTTTCAAATAAGTTAAGAAATAAAGTGATATCGGACTTCTCTGGATCAAATTTTTGCATAATTCCCTTTAATGAAATTTTAGGCGCTCTTTCTGATCTATTACTCGAAATGGAGCTTCTTCTGTCCGCGTTTTGCGTTAACCTAATTTGTTCTAACTGAAACTCTCTTTCTTTTTGCTCTTTTTCCTGCGCCAATTGATCCTCTCTATCTTTTATTATGAACCCGACTTGCGTAAGCGCAAATTGCTCATCATAACTATCCGAACTTTGTATTTTCTCGATAATTATCGCTATTTTGTCATGTTCTGCAATTTTTACGTCTAGCACGTCTGCTAAATGTACCAGATCAATTCTTCTGCAGTACTTCAGTGAAGTAACCTTTGCCATATTTACTTATTTTAACTCCTCCCCAAATATTTTAAGTAATACTCAAAAACTAATGCTTTTGTCAGCTGATATTTAATTTTAGAATTTACTTCATCTACTAAAATATTTTAATCTCAAAGCACTTTCATATTCAAATTTACTGAACCTTATTCAATTAAATCAGTTTACATATAAAACAAATAAATCTTAGATAAATACATAAATTAGCAATAACATATAGACACTTTCTTATTTATTTTTTTTTTTTCACTCTTTATGAAAATTATCACTCTTATGTAAAAATTTCACTCAGATTTTTAATGCCCTATACACAATATATGCACAGTGAAAAAATTTAATTTCATCCGTAGTACCTCATCATTACCTATACTTATGTTTTTATTTTTAAGCCTCCTTCAAACATTGAGCTCTCTTTGCATCCTTATCAAATGCCCATATTATTTTGGTCCAGACTATATTTTTCAGGAAAAAAAAATTTCTTTTATACTAATTCTAAGTATTTTTCAATACAAAATACCTTGCAAGTATTACACTTCTTGCCCAGCATCAACTGCTGACTGTATTTTTTTTTTTTTTCTCACTTACTTGTTATCTAGACTTACTAATTTTTAGGTAACTTGTTCCTTTTGGAAACAAAGAGAAAAAAATAAATGATTTCCTTACCCTAGACTATCTGCTGGAATTTTCTCAATTATTTATTTGCCTAAATTACTTAATCTTACTAAATCCACATTTTTTATTTTCTTTGAAAGATTACTTTTAATCAACAAAACAAACTCTCTATACCTCAAAATGTTAACTTTTGAATTAATGCACTCATACAGTAATACTAAGCCACTCAAAACATGCAGCTTACCTTGTTTTGTTGTTGGACTTCGCTCGTTGCTATCACAGATAGAATGGTCTGCCCTTTTTCCGCCGTCGCTGGTTGTCGCGCTCAGCCTGGCTCGCCGCTGGACCGTTCGATGAGTCTGGCTTGTCCCTTCTGTGTCGCAGCTCTCGTCCGGTATCAAGCCCTCCGAACACTGTCTACCGGAATTTGTCCCGCTCGCACTTGCTTAAGCCTCGGAGCTGTGCCTTCCGTAACTCCGATGCTGCTCGGGGTGAACTGTTGTCGCTCGGGATGAACTCCTGTTGTCGCTCGGGATGAACTCCTGTTGTCGTTCGGGATGAACTCCTGTTGTCGTTCGGGATGAACTGTTGTCGCTCGGGATGAACTCCTGTTGTCGCTCGGGATGAACTCCTGTTGTCGTTCGGGATGAACTCCTGTTGTCGTTCGGGATGAACTCCTTTTTCGTTCTTGATGAACTCCTGTTTCAGACTCCTCTGCTCTATCAATCAATAGTCTTTATTTGAAATCGAAGTGCTGCCACCAGTTTGTGACGCCTTCATATGAAGACCAGGTAGCGTGGTGCGTATACTTCGGTGAGGCGTGGACTTATGTATCAATTATTAAAACATTTTATTAAATGTATAGATGATTCTAGAATACACAAGTCTGATCACAAACAAATAAATTAATAGTCCATGAATGGGTTCAGATTTCCAAAAAAGTCATTGAGATAAAGTTATTGAGTCTCTGATTTTATTCAATTAGTCCGTTGAAATATCACTACTAGCATTTCGTTAACTCAGATGGAGAAATACTATCAAATAGTCCTTTTGATTAATGTAATCCTTTTCTCAATTCCACGACGAGTGTCCACTCAGCCGTACTATTCATGCTCCTATATCCGGAGACATCTTTCTCTTTCAGATCAGCCTTGACCGCTGATTTTAAGTCACTCCCTCGAGAGAGAAATCTTTCTGCTCCAAGCAGGTCCTCCTTCTCTCCCTTCTCGAACTCGACTCCCTTCTCTCTTTTCATCTCTTTTCGACCCCCCTTCAAAAAACCTCCGTTACCTTTTTCGTCCATTTAAGTCTTATCTACCTTATGTCATTAACAAGCTATTTTCTTATTCGTCGATACCAGTTTCATTTTTGCCTTGCAATCTTTTCCGTACCGTGGGATATTACCGTGGGATTCTTACCGAAGCGGCAATTTCAAAAGGGCGACATACTGTCGCGTTTATTTTCTGCTTCTCTGAAAAACTGTCTCTTGCTAAGATGAATTGATATACATTATTTCTTTCTACTTTTCCGCCCTTTGTGTAGGATTTTTCTTAACTTTTGTACTGTCCGGGGCTTTTTCTCTCGGAAAATCATCTAATTTCCTACAAGGGTTTCGATATTACAAATAGATTTATTCTAAATAAATAATTCAGGGATAAAAGAAAAAAAAATCAAGATGAATATATAAAAAGAAATTTGTTTTGTTACATATTAATAATTGCATTTAAATAATATTTAAAATATAATAATGAAAACATTCTTTTAAAATCATGTATGAAAACATAAGTAATAAATATTAATCTAAAATACAGATTTCTGATTGCAAACGATTTTCAGATATTAGCAAAATAATGTTATCTTTTCAAGAAAAATGTTAAAAGATTTTCTATTTTGATATTTAAAACACATATAATTAAATAATCAAAGAAATTTTTACCTGTGAAGCGCTGTCTAATAAAAAATTCGACGATAAAAAACAAGAGCAATCAAATACGGGTTTTAACCGGTTTGAATTCATAGGCGAATCAAAGCACGTGGTTTTGTTTGGACTTAATGTGACTTAATGTAGGGTTACATTTTTGGCATCACCCAAATCATTATAGTTCACCTCCAGTATATTCTTCCTCCATGGGAATTACCTTTTAACGAAGCGCTCTCTCATTCTCGCAGTGACGTTTTCACGAATAGTTATTGTTGTGTTTGCGAACTTATTAAAGTCTTATTTTTCTATAAAATCCTTCTGATTAATGTGTCGATATTATTTAGCCACAATACGACCTTCGCAAAAATATTTATAAAGAGCTTGAACCAACAACTTCACGCAGATCTTTTAATTTTTCATTTATATAACAAATTTAAGAATTAATTTTATTTGTTTACAATTATTTTGTTGCCAGTTTACAAAAAAAAAAAAAAAAAAAAAAAAATCCATAATACAATTCTTTTAAAATGTTTAAGTGTCATCTGTGCAAACGATTTTGCGGGATAATGAAAACATGTTTTATTTAATAAATTAATCATGATTCTATCTATAATTATTTACTCCATGATTTAAACTTTTTTTTATCTGAAAATATACGCGTTTCATTTTTTATTTATTTGCTAAAATGCGTCCGTATTGGAAATGCATTTAAAATAAATTAATTAAAATAATAATTTTTTTAACGTTTTACTGTAAAAAAAATTATATTCTGCAAATCTACAGATCGTAATTTATTTTTGTGTTTAATTTGAAGTTAAAATATTGAATAGTTTTTTTGTAAAGCGTACGACAAATTGTAATTTGAGTGGACTAGTAGAGGATTCGCTTCGCTCATCCTAACTAGATACAGCATAGATTACTGAGTAATATGCAACATTCTGGCATACACTTTAAGCACTATATATTTAAAAAAAAATATTTTATAAATTAATTTTGTAATCAATGTCACTGCTGTCCCCAAGATAGTTGCTTACTTTATAAATTAGGATTTTAATAAAATTTATTTGAAAAATATGTGCATTTTATTAAAGTGTATCTTTTTATAGTAAAAAATATAATGTTTAATATATCATCTGTGATAAATCAGAATATTTTTTAAGTTTTAATAATATGGGGACAGGAGTGACATTTACATGAACAGAAGTGACATACTTTCAAAACTTTTCGGTTTTGAACATTTTAACAATTATAAATTATTTAACATGTTTAATTTTTTTACTATTTTAAAATTTGAATAATCTTTTAGAAAAAAAAAATAACCAACAATAAGATAATGAGTAAATAAGTGAATTTACTTGGACAAGTTTTAGTTAGAAAAAACTGTTTAAGTACGAGAAATACTGCTCATTTAAAAATTTATATCATATAATTTGTCTATAGTAAAATATATTGATTAACTGGTCGAGAGGGAATATCAATAGCACGCAAAATTTCATTCTTTGGAACATCCTGGATATCTCGTGTATTTGGCCAATAGAATCGGCTTCCATTCATTAACACAAAGTTTATTTTAAGGATGACATTATTTATTTCTTCAATTAAACCTGTTAAAATCAAATGTTGTAATAAGTATTATGAAAAAAAATAAAGTATGTTGATAAAAATTCAAAATAACAATTTAATTCTAAATAAAAATTTAAAACTCACCAGGAAACCAATTTTCATCATACACAACTGCAACCCAAATTCCTACACAAATATGTTCACTTTCAGTATTAGGAGTTGATACTTCAGTATCTTTATAATCATTGGGCATATCCTTAAAACAGGGAGATAATGGTACAAATGATGATTCTGAACAGTAATGTTGACATTTTTCATGTGTGTCACATGTGAAACAGCTTAAATAATGCGGGTGAAGTTTAACATTTTCAAACTTATTCCAAGTAAGCTGCTGCAATTTTAATATATTTGGAATAGATGGTATTAATGTATTCTTTGGCTGCAAGCCATATCTGCTTCGGAGATTCAGTCCTCAAATAAATAATTTGAAAGAAGACAGAAGTGACAGGGACAGTAGTGACAAAATTAAGGAAATTGCTTCGGTGTACTTAGTAAGTTAGGCTTATTAAGACTGCAATATGATATTTTGTACTAAGCGAAAGTATGTTATATCATGAGTCATGACAAAACAATAAATAAATAAAAAAACAATAACAAGGACAGTTTAAGTACGGGACAGTAGTAACAAGTAATAAATATATTCTTGCCTTTCTAGCCATCTTGTAGCTTGTAACTATTTTTGAAGTCCTTAGAATTGTACCATGTGTTTTTCTGGGCAATTAAGATGGCTCCTTCTATTAAATGAATCTGTTCACCAAATTATATCTGGCCACCTGGTGGTCACTTTAGCAGTTTTATACAAGAGGACAGTAGTGACATAAAAACTAGGGGACAGCGTTCTCTGGCTCAGAATAAATAAAAAACTATTTTTAATTTACAATAAAAATACTTTATTATGTATTTTGCAGTACAAAGTTTTATTTTAGGTGGTAAAATTGTTAAAAATAGTTCATCATTGCACTTAAGATTGTTTCAGAAGATCAGTATGTGAGGTAAGGGACACGGGACAGAAGTGACAAATCGAATATTCAAAATAATATTACAATGAAATTTACAGTTCTTTTCTTGAAAATACTGTTTGAAATTGTAGAAAAACATTACAAAATACAGTTTCTGAAAAAAAAATAGATGAATGACAAAAAACTGCAAATAACCCTAAGGGACAGAAATTACCCACTTATCAGAGAATCAGCCATGTAAATTTCTAGATATTTAACAAAACGTCTAACATTGCAAGTGTCAAGACTTTTTTTGCTGTGACTGTATGTAAAAGTTTCAGTTATCATTAGTATTATTAATCCACATTCCATGTAATGGAGACATAAAAATCTAAAAAAATGTATATGGTAAAAGTAAAATCGTCTAAGACGGAATTTTATTGGAAATAAAAAAATACGTTCCCTTTTTAACAGGTGTAAATCTTTAATATATTTTTTCTCGGATATTACTGTATTCATTTTGCATGGATGAACAGTTTAAGAGAAATTTCCAGTTTTTAGTTTTAAAAGAAGATTCCGTCATAGGCAGGTTCTTTTTTTCATGTGCTTAACTCTATTTAAATAAGCCTAGAAATCTACGATTCTTCAAAAAGAATAAATTCTAATGTTTAATTGTAGAATAATGTCAACTTAAAATATATATACCTTTTTTGCAAAAATTTTTGGACCAAACCAAATTTTACTGATTTTTGAACAGACTTGGCCACGTCGAGAAAAGGATTTTCATACGGAATTATTCAACAGGAACTGATTATTTTGGTTCCTTGAAGACTAGGAAGAATGAAATCAGTCCCGGCTTCGTACGGAAAAAATAAATTAGGCCCGGCCAGATACTCCAGAAAAGTAAGGCCCGAGCCCGACCCTGCCCGAGTCTTCAGAAATAATGCCCGAGCCCCACCCGGCTCGAATGCTGTCAATGGAAATCGGCCCGAACCAGGACCGCGGGCCGGTCCGGGCTTGGCTTTCTAGCCGACGCCCAATCCGTGCCACAGACTCACAGACAGACTTGGCAGGCAGATATTTTCTAATAAAAAGAATATTGCCCAGTTAAACTGATGGCATTGAGCTCACAGGCTACGCATACTAATTGTACATTACAGCCTTGTATTTTCGTTAATTCCGTTCGAAAAAAAAATTAAGAAGGGGAAACAGCTCTCCCCTTTCTCCTTTTTTATACTTAATCATTGAACTTCCTAAACTATCAAGTACATGCTTTATCATATTAAAAAATCTATATCCAAAATTCTGAGCAAATCGGTTAATTCTTTATAAAAACCCATTTATCATTTATATAATTTAAGAGGAGTTATTCCCCTCTTTTATACTTAACCATTAAACTTCCAAAACTATTCAGAGATTTGAACGAAATCTGACAATTCTGATTGAAAAATCCATTTATGCAAGTTAAGGGGAGGGGCATTAGAACCCCCGTTCCCCCTGTTTATACTTATTCAATGAACACCTAATAACAGCCACGGTATCGCCTCATCCGAATGATCCTATATCTAAATTTCTAACGAAAACTGTTAATTCTGCATGAAAATCCCGTTTATATCAATTAAGGGGGGGGGAGGGCATGAGCCCCCCGTTCCCCCTGTTTATACTTATTCAATGAACACATAATAACAGTCACGGAATCGCCTCATCAGAATGATCCTATATCTAAATTTTGGACAAAAACTGTTAATTCTGCATGAAAAACCCGTTTATATCAATTAAGGGGAGGGGCATGAGCCCCCCGTTCCCCCTGTTTATACTTATTCAATGAACATCTAATAACAGCCACGGTATCGCCTCATCCGAATGATCCTATATCTAAATTTTGAACGAAAACTGTTAATTCTGCATGAAAATCCCATTTATATCAATTAAGGGGGGGGGGCATGAGCCCCCCGTTCCCCCTGTTTATACTTATTCAATGAACACATAATATCAGTCACGGAATCGCCTCATCAGAATGATCCTATATCTAAATTTTTGACAAAAACTGTTAATTCTGCATGAAAAACATATTTATATCCATTAAGGGGAGGGACATGAGCCCCCCGTTCCCCCTCTTATACATATCGAATGAACTCCAAAAACTAATCAGGGAAGCGCCTTATCAGGATATACCTATATACAAAATTTCAAGTGGATCCGATATTTTTATCATGAGTTATCGCGTTACGCACGAACGCACATACATACAGAACGGACGGGCACATAAGCTCTCAGGCTATGATAGCCTGTGAGCTAAAAATGGTTTAATTGTGTTCAGAACCTTCTAAAACGTACAAATCCATTGAGAAATGGAAGTCGAAAATTTTCCTGAATCCAACAATTTCTTCTTGCAAAGACAGATAAAGTAAAGTTATACAGACGAACATATATTATTTGGATTTTTTATGATATTCAAATTGCTTCCAAAGTCTAAGGTACACTCTTTATAACAACAAAAAAGAATTATCAAATTTCTAGCATTCGCTTAAAAAATATGCGTGGAAATGCATAAAAAAAGAGAAATAACTGAATTGTATACAGGGGCGTTATGTGGGACGCATACGCTAAGACTCCAAACATTTCAGAATGTAACAGCAGAGTCCGATCAAGCTGAAGTTGGGCCAAGGACCTGTTAAAAAGTTGGGCCCCGCTTCTTCCACATTCCGGCTACACTTTCAGAAAAAAGTAGGTTTATTTGATGAGTTGACAAAGTTGTATGAGTAAAAGTTTCAAGCTTACGAAAAAGGAAAAAAAAATCAATAACTTGCAAGAATAATCAAGAAAATGAATTACCCATCCACTTTATCATATAAGCATTTGTATAATTCACAAACATCTATGATCCTCAGTTTATGTTGCAGAATAAATGAGGACGTCTTTTTCCAAACTCGCCTTATTCAAAATAATAAAAATTGTGTTTTAAAATATTTGATTAAGGAAAAAAAAAGAATCAACCACATAATTTGTGGGTCCCTGAAATTGGTGGGCCCAGGGCCGAGGCCCCGGAGGCCCGTGCATTAATCAGGCTCTGTGTAACAGCCATCACTTGACAGATTCAAAAAGGAAAAAACAAAAAAATCAGAAGTTACATAAAAGCTAAGATACTTGCCAGACTTGAATAATAGTGATATCAGAATTAAGTAAAAATTTTAGACGAAAAATTTGCCTTATTAGCGTCAAAACAAGCTTGTCAATTTGTCTTCTTTTTTCAACATTATCAAAAACATATTTATCAGGAAAGAGTATTTTTGCTGATTTTAAAAAAATACATGCAATATAAAACCTTATCAATAAATTCTTAAACGTGCACAAAAATAAATAAATAAATAAAAAAGAGCCAGCTGGATGTGGCAATCAAAATACTTTCTTTTGTCTCATATTGGTCATTACTTCCTGGAAAATGCAGCATATCAGCGCCACCGATTAGTTTATTTGTATCAAAAATCTTAATATCAAAAAGTCAACTTCCAACTGAATCTGAAGTTTGATGAACATCCATGCCAGTGTTGAATACAGACACTTTTCTCCGGGAGGGACATTTGTTGCTCTGGGAGAGGGGTACACAATGTGGAGTTCCGAGGGGAAAATTGCATTTTTTCACCATTAAAAACACAAAATCTCAAAATTTTCGGGGGGTGGGGGGAACATTTCATTGCTCCGAGGAAGACTGTCACCCCCCGGGCCACATCCTAAATTTAACACTGATTAGAGCATTAATTTTTGAGATAGAACTATTGCGAAAATCTTTTTGAAAATCTGCATAGCAAGCGCCCCCTGTTGTACGATTTACACCAAAAACGAATTTGGAGCAATTTATACTAGAGACTTACTGAATTTGCAGCTTGATGAAAATCCACGCATTAGTTCTTCTGATACAGATATTGTGGAAATTCTGAAAAATGCAATATAGCAGCGCCACCTGTTGGACGATATACACCCAAAACAAAAGAGCGCTAATTTATATCAAAGACCAACTGAATCAGAAATTCGATAAAAGTTCGTGCATTAGTTCTTGCGATAAAGATATTACGATAATCTTGAATAATGCGAAATAGCAGCATCGCCTGTTTAATGATTTTTATAAAAAATTTATCAGCTCCAAACTATATCAAGGACTAACAGAATCTGAATTTTTATGAAAATTCGGTCATTAGTTCCTGAGATATAGTATTGCGAAAATCGTGAAAATGCAGTATAGCAGTGCCACCTTGTGAACTATTTGCACAAAAAAAAAAAAAAAAAAAAAAAAAAAAAACTGCTCTAATTTATAACAGGGGCTAATTGAATCAGAAATTTGATGAAAGTTTGTGCATTAGCTTTTTCGAAAATTGTGAAAAATGCACATAGCAGCGCCATCTGTTAGACGATTTACACTGAAAAGTAATGGGCACCAATTTATATCAAGATCTAACTGAATCTAAAATTTTGTGAAATTCCGTGGTTCTTAAGATAGATCCAATTTCCCCCAAACAAGCCCATTGCAAAGTTGACTTCATATGTGACAACTTTGTTTTACTATTATTTTTGTCTCCAAATGTGGTGGATTTCGTCAAATTTGACACTATTTTGCAAGTATGTCAAAATTTGGCACTATTGTGGTAACCTCACCATTAGTATTTTTCAACAATTACTCATTACTGAAGCTGATATTAATTTCTCTATAGGAAATTAACCGCTGCCTCCTCCCCGTTGTGCCTTTTAGGGGTCGAATTTTAGAAAATCTATGTTCAATTCATGTATTACCCTCAGGAATACACATTTATTTTAAGTCTCAAAGCTCTATGTTAACGGGAATTCGGTGAAAAATCATAAGATTTGATTGCCTCATATAAACATGACTGAAGGTTAAAAGAAAGCGCGTAAAAAAATGTCTCCTTCTCCTCCGAAAGAGAACTTTCCCCCGTACAAGACCGAAACTAGCCTTTTTTACATTCGGGACAAACATGGATTTTGTCCCCGACGCCCTCCTCATGGATAATAAAAGTTATCTACCGCAAGCACCTTATGCAATAAAAAAAAAAAAAAAAAAAAAAAAAAAAAAAAATACATATACATATATATATATATTTAATAATAATTAAAATGCTATAAAAAATATGTAACAGCGCTCCCATAGGATTAACATTAGCGTGTAAGTTAAGATGCTGTATTTGTCACGCGAAAAGTGTTCTTTTTTAAAATCTCCCACTTGCATATTAAGGGTGTATTCGAAAAAACGCTTTTCCACCTTCAACAGCTCGAAATTTTCTGATACAATTTCAGACACATTTTTAATAGGAGAAAAATGAAACTTGCTGAGGGGATTTTTGGAGAGACGTATATAAGGTGCCGTGTGATGCCATTTTACGCTCAATTCAATAGAATTTTATTTATAAACAATTTTCTTTACAGTATGATACTTTTTTCGTTCACCCATCTCCCGCTTCGGAAAAATCGGCTCAAAATGCTGTTTTTGATTGCTTTTTTGCAATATTTTCTGCATTTATCAAAGAATCAACAATCACGGCACCTTGTGTACTTTCTAAATAAGTCAATTTGCCAGTTTGATGCATATGAGAACAAAAATTAATTTAAAAATAAATCGGAAAATAAACAGTTTGAATCGAAATACATCCTTAATAGTTAAGATTTTTTTCTTGCTTAGAATACCTGAGACAGAATTCTAACTGGGTTAGTGTTTACTTTTTCCGTTTTGGTTACAAAATTTTTAATATACATAAAGCTACTTTTAAAAATTTTAAAAGAGCGCTCCCGCTCCCATATGTTTAACATTAGCTTGCGAGTTTCTTTGAATTTCCTATATATATATATATATATATATACACACACACACACACACACATTTTCGTATGAAACTACAAACAAAATCTTTATTTGTCGCTTCCAGTCTCCTGGGGCACATGCCCCCGCTACAGCCCCCTAGTTTCGGGCCTGGCCTTAGAGATCTGCATGGGCCGGGCCGGCCGGCCTAGTCACTAATCTTTTCGGGCCGGCCTCGGGCCTTAATTTTTTCCTGGAGTATCAGGCCGGGCCTAACGTATATCTTTTCCGTACGAAGTCGAGACTGATTTCATTCTTCCTAGTCTTCAAGGACCAAAATGATCAGTTCCTGTTGAATCATCCCGTATGAAAATCCTTTTCTCGACGTGGCCAAGTTTGTTCATAAATCAGTAAAATTTGGCTTGGTCCAAAAATTTGTGCAAAAAAGGCATATACACGACATTAAGTCGTCAATATTCAACAATTAATCATTAGAATTAATTCTTTTTAAAGAATCATAGATTACTAGGCGTTTTAAAATAGACTTAAACACATAAAAAAAAACATGATTATGACGAAATTTTCTTTTAAATGGAAAACTGCAAATTTCTTTTAAACTGTTCATCGATGCAAAATAAATACAACAATACGCGAGAAAAAAAAAAATAATAAATAAACATTTGCATCTGCTAAGAAGAAACGTACATTTTTTTCTTTCCAATGCGATTCCGTCTTAGAAGATTTTTTTTTTTTTTTTGTCTCCATTACATGGACTATGAATTAGTAATACTAATGATAACTGAAACATTTACGTACAACAAACAAAGGTTCACTAAAAGCGTAAATATCGCAGCCTATCGCACTTCTGCATAAATGGAAATTATAAACATGAAGAAGAAAAAAAAAACCACGAAGATAAGTTTTTTTTTTTTTTTTTTTTTTTTTTTTTTTTTTGTCAAACTCATCCGTACGAGTAAAGATCAATGTTCTGTCGAAATTCACTTGAGCCGAGCCGGGTTCGGGCCAAATTTTTAATTTTTTTCTTGGCCGGGCCGAGCTCGCGCCGAAACTTTAACTTTCGGTCCGGGCTCGGGCCTGTAAATTCCGGCCCATGCAGACCTCTACCTGGCCTAGCCCAGTTTTTGCCACTTTTTCCCAAAAAAGTTTATAAACTGTTAGTGACAATTCATTCGTTGAAAATCAGTTAAAAATAAAGGAAAATCAACTTACAATAATTTGAAGATAGTCCACTTGCACTCTGCCTGAAAGTTAAATCGAATTCATTATACGTCTCATTCGCGTCGTGTATAAGATCTTTCGTGTATCGGATCTGTTGTGGTCACCGAAGTCTTCCTATAATGACACAGATATGAATTTAATTGAATTTAACGGTCGAGTGGAAAAGGTATGGATGATTGATTAAACATCTTCGCGGTGAGTCTGGAAATTATATTATCCTTATTTAGATTAAAGTGAAAATGATTTAATTCTCTCATGCATGGTATACGAGGCATAAAAACTGGCATTCTATACTTCGTCGGGCTTATACTCTATAGAGCAACGGTCACCAACCTTTCTTTGACCTCACAAACCGCTAAATTCATAGTTCAAAATCACGCGGGTCACTATTAGTATTATTATTATAAATACATTTGTATAACAAGTCAGAAACTGCACGTCAAGCGTAGCAAATGAAGTACGTTCGTACTATAACGAAATTTTAAGAATATTCAAACTTTGGTGTAATAGTGTACAAAACGTCGAATACAATCTATAGTAACCGAAATCTTTTTCGAGTCCCTGTAAATTTTATCTGCTTTTTATTATACATCAGGAAGCAACTTGTTGAATAATTCAGCAACTTGTATCAACTTCATAAAATGAGAAATAGTTTAACATAATTAAAACGCACCCCAAATAATGTTTTCCCCTATACCTATACAATGAAATACTTTTGTGTGGCCCTGTAAATGAATAACAAATATTCTTTGCACCACAGATTGAAAAGAATGCATATTTTAGTATATACTTTAAAGATGCATGTCAGTTATGTTCGAAGGAGTATAACATCATTAAAATGCACTTGAAACTATTTTTTCCTATTGGCTGTAATGCAACGGAAAACTTTTGATTCTCCCTGTAATTAAACTATATATCCGATTTTCATTTAATTTGAAATGACTTGACAAAATTATGCTGCAATTATATATTTTAAATTTCAAATAATTCGGTTGGGTGATTTTTGCATTGTTATATGCGGACAGACGGATGGACGGACGGACGAACTGAACGACGAATTAAGATGCTGTACGTATTTATATAATTACGAACGCACCCAATAAGTTTCATTTTCCTTAAAAAGAAAAAAAAAACATTTGATGATGAAGAGTTTATTTTGTTCAAGATCTTGATTTATATACTGGGTGATACAAAACAGATTATAAGACCGATTTTCTGTATATTATAAAGGACAAACGAAATCGTGAGTAACGCTGACGTCATTTTGACGGTGGCAACATCACACGATTAAGTTTAACTTTTACTGTAATTTTTAGGTGCGTTCGTAATTATATAAATGCGTAGCATCTATAGTCGATGTCTTGTCCGTCCATCTGTCCGCATACAACAGCCTAAAAACTATCCGACCGAATGGTTTGAAAGTTAATTATATAACCGTTGCAGAGTCATTTAAAATTTTATACAAATGGAATCGAAATTTATAAAGACATTATTAAGTGTTTTCTCCATTCTATTAAATCCTACCATACGTTATTAATTCAATAATATCCCTTGAAAGATAATGATTCTAGGTTGCCATGGTGATGACCTCCTATTTAAGATGGAGTCGTACTATTTCCGTATTACTAAATTTGAAATATATAATCGTAATAAATTTCGTAATCCTGCATTTTTGCTTAAGCGTGTTACAACTATATTGCACCAAGATTTGAATATTTATAAAATTAATTATGGTATTAACGCACCTCATTTGCTATGTTTGATGTACATTTTCTGACTAAAACTTTAAAACTTCGCAAATTTAAAATTTTTAAACCACTGAATAGGGAAAAAATATATTTTCAAACTAAGTTTGTTTGAATATTGAATCGCAGTTTGAAAAATGCATCGTTGTTTACTGAATTTTTATTTAATGAGCAACATGCATGCGTGGTCAACAGATTTTTTGCGTTTCATGGGATGCCTAGTTTCAATCAACTTTACTCTCGGAATAAACTGTGAAAAGTCTTGCAACAAGTGGAATCATAGCTAGAGAAAAGTTAAACTGTAGTAAAAACTACTTAAATTAAAAAATATAAATAAAGGAGATTAAATTTAAAAAAGGAAAAATAAAAGAAAAAGTAAGATTTAAAATTTAATGAAAAAAATTAAGATAAAGTTATAACTGTAGTTCAGAAACTACTAGAGGGAAGAGAAAAATTAGTAAAATTCGCAAAAAGTTCAAAACAAAATGTCGAGACAGGGCAAGGCTGTACACACAAAGTAGGAGGCAAAAGCCACAGAAAACAAAAAAGGCACTTTTCAGGACAGTTTTTTTTATTATTTATTTTCTGAAAAAAGAGAGGGGAAAAAAAAAAAAAAAAAAAAGAGAGAGAAAGTGAACTTAACTTCAATCCTGGTCCATAATCAGGGAATATTTAAGGCGTTTGCGGTTCTGGGAATCATTTTCCCGATTTAATAAGTCACAAATTTTTGTCTTTAAAAACCGGTGACAAAACATTAAAAATTTCGTAAAAGGCTCCGTTGCGAAGGGATTCAATCATTACCTATCGCGTGCAGACGATTATGTAATAATGTAAATCCATTTGTTCTTAAATTAATATAATTGGCTCAACATTTGTTTTCGGCTTATATGCCATAACGAAATTAAAACATCCAGCAATCAATAAATAAAACAACAAAATATGAATAAAGCACAAATTTAAGCCATTTAATCAAATTATGCATTTGAACCACTAAAACAATCATAAGAAGAAAAGGCTGCTTAATTAGTGATGTTTAGCTATATTTTCTGCTGTTAACCTTGGTCAACACAAAACATTCGCTTTTAATAAATTTCAAAACTTAATTTAAACTAATTACGATATTTCATATAAATATAATTTTTGGTATTGTTAGTGCGTATTCTAAAAATATATTAAATGTAAAAAAATATAATTATCAATTAAATAAAATGGTCTTCATCTACGTTCTATAGCTCGAGGAGCCCGGATATATCCCCTTGTCTTTATTCAAATGAAAGAAAAACATGCTTACAATAGCAGAAATATATACAATTCAAATATAGCTTTTAGATGTGGTATTTGTCTTGAAAATGCAGTTATAAACATATTCAAAAAAGGAATTTAATTTTTTATACGCTGCCTCCCCCCCCCCCTCCTTATCAATTTTCCTAAATATTAAACAAAAAAAAATTCTAAGAAAAGGCAAATATGATTTAAATTACCTATTCGGTATATATAAATTGTTTTTTCAACGTATATAGTAAGCATAATTTAATTAATATTAAACTGTTAAAGTGTCTGCCTACGATCGGCAAACATTTCTTAGGATAAAAAAAAACCTATGTCTTACATAAATACATATATATTTAGTTCAGTTGTAATACAGAGTTATGAAAAAATATTAATAAATCTAAGCAATATCTTCATAACATAAAAAAAAGGTGCCTTAAAAAACTTTGCCCCCCTTTTTAGCAAAATTTCATGCTTACGTACATTCAATTCAACAAGCGTACAATATTACAAGCGTACATTCAATTCAACTGAATATTGCAATTTCCTTTGTAACTACTATTACATCTGTACACTGAACTAGGAATTTTACAATATTTTAAAAGTTGACTGAAATATTTCAAAATATGTTTAAAAAAAAATAGTATTTTTAATTAAAAAACACCCTTTTTTATGTTTAAGTACCTATAAAGTAACTATATTATTGCAAAGAGCTTAATTTCTGGTTCAGCACATAGTGAGTAATATGGAAAGCATTCTGACAAATTTTCACTGAAATATGTTTAAAAATTTGTATGTAATGGAATTTGTCGTACATGAAAATAACGGAACAGGGGCTGTGCATATATAACATTATCATTTTAAGGGGAGCGGGGGGTATGGCACATACTATCTAACGATATCGCTAAGGGGAGGGGGGATTTGTTTTTTGATATCGATATAATTTTTGATCCAATCAAAAATTCTCTTTTTATTTATAAGGTGGTCTTTGGTTCAAAATAGTGTATTTTCTTTTTTTTTTTTTTTTTTTTTTTTTTTCAAAACGATTATCTTGTTTTATGAAAATACAAAGTTATAATTAAAATCACTAAATTATAAAATTATTTAATTCTAAAATGTGGAATACCCAATGTTTGACCTTCTTATTCTTCTTCATATGTGTATGCGCATATTATCACAATTCGAAAAACCGTATGTAAAGTATATTTGAAATGAAGCTTGTGTTTGCAAATAAATAAAAGAGAGAGAGAAAAATGTCTATTTGATTTGACGAGACGAATTGCTAATTATACCTCACTCCTCCCCCCGTTAGGGACAAGTGCCACAAAACTTTATTACTGTTCAATGCATTATGCAACAAAAAGCTGTTCTGAAATACCTTTAAATAGTATCTACCATATTTACTCGTGTATAGGGCGCACGCGTGTATAAGACGCACCCCTATTTTACACATAAAAATGGCGATTTCTTAAAATCTCGTGTAACGCGCACCATAAATTTGATACGCTAATGAAAAATGACCAAATGAATTTTAGTAAAATAAAAAAAAAAAAAAAAAAGTCGAAACAAACATTACACCAGACCAGAAAACAAGACGAAAATTCATTTTTAGACTTCGGGTTGTAAGAGAATGACGGGAAATAGGAATGAGTGACGGTAAAGAGCTAATTAGCGTTTAGATAATGTCACTAGCTCTGTTGTATAAAAAACTGCAAGGAGTGAAATAAATATGTAGTAATACTTCAATTAAGAAACATTTTCCGAATTTTAATATCTCCTTTGAATAATTTCTTGTTCCATATGTATATAGTTCGACTGCATTCAACAGTAAAAAATTATTCCGTGTATAAGGCGCACCTAGGAGTTTTGCCTTATTTTTTTGGAAAAAAAGTGCGCCTTATACAGGAGTAAATACGGTATATCTTTTACGTGTTATTTGATATAAAGCAATACTTGACCGACTTCTCTACATTTGAATTAATAAATGATGCAAAAGTTAATGTAACCAATTTTGTATACCACTCCTACCAAAATAATTTAAAACAAGTTGGAAATTGCACGTGAAGCGTAGCAAATGAGGTGCGTTCGTACGATAACGAAGTTTTAAAAATATCAATCTCATAAAATTGTAAATGATTACAATTAAAATGCGCACCAAACAATGTTCTCCCTATACCATTATGCAATGGAGTACTTTTGTGCGGCCTTGTAAATCAATAACAAATATTCTTTGCACCACATATTATGCAAAATGTATATTATAATATGTACTTCATAGATGCATATCAATTTTATTACGTTCGAATGAATGTAACACCATTAAAATGCATTTTAAACATTTTGCCATTAACCGTAATGTAACGGAACACTTTTGATTGTCCCTGTAGTTGAACTATGCATCCGATTTTGATAAAATTTGAAATAACTCGACAAAATTATGTAATAATTATGTATTTGCAATTTCAAACGATTAAAATGAATTTGAAACTTTTTTCCCCATTGACCGTAATCTAACAGAATCCTTTTGACTGTCCCTGTAATTGATCTATGCATCTGATTTTCATAAAATTTGAAACGACTCGACAAAATTCTGTAATAATTATGTATTTCAAATTTCAAACGATTCAGGTGGGTAGTTTTTGCGTTGTTATATGCGGACAGACAGACAGACAGACGGACAGACAGACGGACGGATTGAACGGCAACAATAAGTGCTACGTATTTACATAATTACGAACGCACCTAAAAATTACACTTTGATAACGATATCATTACCGAGGGAGGGGGGTTGTCGAAGGATAATAACGTATGATATCGTAAGTGGGGGAGGGGGTTCAAAATTACCAAAAACGTTGATAACATTATATTTGCACAGCCCCATAAATTAATTTTCCAGTAAATAGCATTTTAAGGCTTCCTATAGCTACATTATCCCTCATCTTTAAAATCGATTGAGAAGTGGCGATTATGTTTATTAGTATTTTTATGTAAAACAGTAAGGAAACATACATTTTAACATTGTTTACATTTCTCCTGGTCTTTTTGCTCATTTCCGGTATTTGACTCATAATTCCTGTTTATGGAATTGGTCATAACTCCTCTTCTAGTAATCGTAGAAATAAAATTCAAACAGATTTAGAATCATAAAAGATTGCTCCTTAAAGTGAAACTACAAAAAATGGCTCGAAAATCTTCACCAAAATAGCCATTTGAAAGTAGTCAGATATCTTAATAAAAGCGTTTCTTTTCTTTTTTTTAAATTTATACTTTTCAGAGTTTGAAATATTGCACTATTGCAGTTTACAATCAGTTAACTTTTTTTTCGGCGCATAATTAAATACTTTGCTATTGCTGTGCATATGAGGCCGTCTACAAATGTTGTCACGCTTGGAGGGGGGGGGGGGGGGAAGGGTGTCATGAAATTGTGATATGGGAGTTGGAGGTGGAAAAGAGAAATGATTACATCACACATTTTGATTAAAATAAAAGCATTAAAAATCAGCAGATTAAATTTTGAAGTTAAAGTATTTTGTGTTGCTTAGGTATAAAGATACCATTTAAAGCCAAATATGTTAGATTCCATTTAAAATTCCAAAATACTACTGTTTTCGATTGCTTTTTCTTATTAATATTTTATTAGTATTGTATATTAAGTATATTTTTTATAGTAAACCTTAATCTTATTTCATACAAAATAAATACAGGAATAATTTTTATTGTTATGCTCACAAATTTCATTAAAACAAATAGTTAAAGTTTAAAAATAAAATTTGAAATATGATCTATAACGTAGTGCTTTGTTTCTGAAGTACAAGTAAATATGTTTTAATAATATAGCATAACATATGATAGTCGGGGGGGGGGGGGCAATTGGCTGTCGCCACCTGAAATTCAGTTTAAACCCTCACACTTTACGCACATTTCCAGACAGATTATTTGCCTTTATCGAGAAATGGAAAACGTTACTTAATCATATGTTCGGAATAAGTTGCATCTGCAAATGTCTGGCATGTGAGATTGAAAATTACTTCCTGGATTTGTCAGAAAGTAGCTAGCTGCTTTGGATTATGTACAGATTTACAGATTCAGAAAGATTCACATTGTAGTACAAGGGATAAATTTGAAAGAATTTAGCATGTATTCCATTTTCACTTTTATCTATCTTTACAAAAAGAAAGCATTGGATTCGTGAAAATTTTCGAAATCCGATTTTCGAAGGATATACACTTTTTAGGGGCCAGAGAGTCCGAAAAATATGTTTTTACAAAATGTCTGTCTGTCTGTATTAGACAAAAATTTTGTGGGCGCTGTATCTCAAGAACTAATGCATCGAATTTCACATAACTTTTGATTCTGTTAGATCTTGATATAAATTATATCTGATTAGTTTTTGATGTATGTCGCTCAACAGGTGGCCCTGCTATGCTTCATTATTTGCAATTTCCACTATAGCCATATCTCAAGAACTAGTGCATGGATTTTCATAAAACTATATATTAAATTAGTACTTAATACAGCTGATTACGTTTTGGTGCTAATTGCTCAACAGGTGATAGCTCTATCTCAAGAATTAATGCACGAAATTTTCTAAAGCTTCATAATCAGTTAGTTCCTGATATAGATTAGCATTGTTTTGCTTTTGCTGTAAATCGTTCTACAGATTGCGCTACTGCTGCTATGCTGCAATTTTCACGATTTTGCAATAAATGTGTCTCCAGAACTAATGCATGGATATTCATCAAACTTCAGATTCAGTTAGTACTTGATAAGAAATCGATCTTAATTAGTTCTTGGTGTACATCACCCAACATGTGATGTTATGCAGATTTTTTAAAAATATTTTGCAAGAGCTCTTCCTCAAAAACTATTGCACGGATTTTCATCAAATTTCAGATTCAGTTACAAAGTAACATGAAGATGCTGCTAACTAGATTTTGATTTAAACAACCTAACCGGTGGCGCTGTTATGCTGCATTTTTCAGGAAGTATTAACATGCATAAGATAGAAGAAAGTTTTGGGATTGCCACATCTGATTAATTTAAATATGCTTTAGAAATTTTCTTCGACTGGGGGGGGGGGGGGTCAGATGTCAATAACCTTGTGACTTCCCCTTTGGATCCGCCACTGCGTACTGCAAGAAAAGTATGGTAAGATCATAGGGGTGTATATGTTGAGACATGTTTGCATTTCGAAGTCCCCCTGAATCTACTTTTGTCAAAGTCACGAGTCACGTGCTCCGGGGGGAAATTCCACTGGATATCGGACTTGATCGCTGTATGTCGTTGATAGTGGTTAGCCTCCATTTGTTTTGATATGATAAGGAATGAGCTAGGACATCATTGAAATAATGATTAAATTGGTGGACAAATAATTTTTAGTCATTAATTATGCAACGACTCTTTTCGCATTGCAAAGCTACATGTCATAGAGTAATTAAGATGCCACTCGAGTCACTCAAAAGGACCCGGGTGATAATGTTAAGTCTATGAGGGCGTTATTTTCAAATATCTCATTTAAATTTTATTATTTTACATGATTTTTAATGTGTAGGCAGGGCCGTAGCGACCGCCCCCCATACCCCCCATTTGGGGGGGGCCGACGAAGTCAGGGGGCCCCCTAATCGATTCTATAGACCTTTTTACCGAAGTTTATTTGTTTTGAAAATGTAAGAAAACACTTCTTTTAATGTTTTTATTTTTTCAAATTCTCCTTTTCTTATTCAGGGGCCCGCCAGGCAATTTCCCCAGGTGCACCTTTTTAAAGCTCCCCCCCCCCCCAATAATGAGGATTTTTATTAAAGGGTGCCAAATGCTTAAAATGTGCCAAAAGTGACCGAAATTCATACGTTTTCAAACATTTAGGAAGGGAATGTTGTTCTCCTTTTCCTCTCTGCTTCTAGTGTTCCCTCCACATACGCAGAAAACAAACTATATCATTAGAAAAAAATCATTAAAATTTTATTACAACCAGGGCCCGACTTAGATTGTGGGGGGCCCCTTTCTAACTTTTGGTTTTTTTTCTTGAATTATGCTAAAGTGTCTAAAACTAGCCTTTATACTAGTTGTCTATTCGCATTTGTATGCAGAATAGCTCAAAAAAGATAACTTTAAGAAATTATCGAATACATTTTTTTCTTCTGTTATAGAAATATAAGACTAAATGTGAGCCATTAAAATGTAAATACAACTGTGATGTAACTGTTAGATCCAGGGGAGGGGGGGAAGGGGCAAAAGAGTCCAAAACAGAGGAGAGATGAGAAAAGAGCCCCAATAAAGCTAAAAATAAAGAAAGAAGGAATTTTTGTCATTTTTGGCTATTTTTTATTAGCCTTAACAAAAAAATTATATTTGCCCTTGAGGGCCCCCCTCAATAGGGGGCCCCATGTCCGATGCAGTTGTCCTGCATGCCCTGATTACAATAATATAGTATCCTATAGCTTTTAAAAGAAATTTTTTGTTAATGTTTCCCCGTAACGTGGTAAGTTAAAACTGTTATGTCCAAATTTGAGCCTTCTTTTTTAGACATCGTGTAATGTACGTAGGTAAGCAAAGTAAAAATTTGCAAAGAAATACTTATCTCAATCAATCAATCATTTTTTCTATAATTATCAAATTAATATTTTTAAATAAAGTTGTGACCAATTTTTTGGGGTATCTTGTATATAGATGTGAGTACAAAATTTATGCATGTGTGCAATATGTTTTTTATTTTTAGTGTTTGCCACTTCTACCTTATTTAAAAAAAAGAAAAAAGAAAAAAAATACAGATAGATAGAGGGGGGGTGTCCAGAATGATGTTTGTTCCGGGGCCCCCCGTAGCCTTAACGGGGCCCTGTTTTTATCAAAAACGTTGTTTAGATTTCAAAAACGCAGAAACCAAGAAACTGAAAATCCTTATTTTTTTACTCGTTTTCCCCACTCGCTTTTTGACCATGGGTTTTTGCATGGAACTAAGAAAGAGTACCGGTCATCCGATCGACTCTGAAGAAAGCCGGGTTCTTATATAAAGCTACTAGCGACAAAAGGGTGTTTTCTTTTGAAATACCGGAATATTATGTTCTTAGAAGATAGGTCATTTTTCACACCGATTTCACGACGTGGGTGACACAAATAACATCTAGAGAATCCCCTTAAAAGTTAACAGCTTAGTTACTTAGTAGTAACCGGATTTCTTGACCTTGAAGGGAGTACTGGTCTATTCAAGTACTTTAGCAGCCCGCTAATGCATACAAGTACATGTTTGTAGACAACACAGCACTTCAGATGCGGATTTTCGTATGTTTTTTTCTGATTTATTTTAGTAATACGCATAGTATAGTATTTATAAAATTAAGTGTATATCTGGAGGAAAAAAGATCTACTCCTATACTAATCTGGTAAGTCATATTTATTACTTTATGTAATTTATATAGCAGTTATTAAAAATTTTAAGTATTAGAACATTTTGCACAGCCTGGAAAAATGTATGTATACTAAAGAGCATATTTTAATAACACATATTTATCATTTACATGTTTTTCATTTAAGTGTTTTATTAGGGCTCCTTCACAAAATTCTTTTTAATAAATCACACCATTCACAAAATTCTACTCCATAAAAATATACTCTAATTAATTTTATACTGTTAGGTTTTAAAATATGTGTTTTGCAAAGGAAACAAGTTCACCTGAAATGAGAAATTTAGCATATAGACTTAAATAAGTTATTATTAATAAATGTTTGATGCGAATTTCAATAACTGGAATTCAAATTTCATTACAAAATACAATAAATTTCATAAAAATAACTTTATTTTTCACAAAATGGGATCCAAGAAAAAATCCCTGTGTCAACTTCCGATTCCATTGCATTCATATGTTAAACTACTATTTCGTTTGATAACAAGTAATAAATAAATTCTCATTTAATTTATACTCTTATTTCCTTGAAAATCTAGAGTTCTAAATTCATGTCACAATAAGAAATTGTGCTATTTTAAATTTTTCTATGCTCTTTCGTTCTTTCTTTCTCTTTTTCCGTGATGCTAAATAATCTCACAGGCCCATAAAGCCCATTCTTACCAACTAAAATGCAAAGGGCTCCCGCAAATTTAGTTTTCAAAGCTAATTTTCAATTCAATAAATTCAATCAGAGTAAAACATATATAGTTTTTTTATTATGAAATATTTTTTCTTACTATGCTGCAATTTGTAAAACATAAGAAATATTTTGAAGTTCAAATATTCTCAACTGTAATTCCATATATGTCTTTTACAAAATTAATTGGTTACATATAATTATGTATTTAATAAAATATTTTTAATGTGTATAATATGTAGATAGTCAGTTTTAATTTAATAGTAAAAACGTTATTTAATCGAAATTTGCATTGTAAAATTTCGAATAATTTAAACATACGAAAAATGGATTTAGTAAATGAAAAAACAACTGATAGGATAATAGGGACCCCCCCCCCCCCCCCCCTCTGTGATGTCGGGCTTCCTCTACTTCTAATTCTTAATGGGCTCTGAAACTGACAAGAAATGGCACAGTCCTCGAGCCTGTTAAAGTGTTGCGGGGCCTATGTCTTTACGCACAATTCGAAATCTTTTGCCTCTTTTCAAAATAATAACAATTTTGCTTTCACTTTATCACTTAAGTTCTTATTTTAAAAATATTTTTGTTTATTTATTTTAAGAAAAAGTCGGCATGAACTAGAGTTTATAATTGTCTTGAAACCTGTAGTTACTAGCATTTCATATTTTAAGAGGTGGAAAAATGTATATAAATTGTTACTTTAAAAAAAATTAATATTAAAAAAAAACTTGCAAAATTTTTATAAGTCAGTTTCTGTAAATTCTTTGTCATTCAATACTTGGTTATGCAATGAATTTGGTTAATCGGTGCTCTCTGAAGATAGCTGAGATCGATCTGTATACGGGCTGTTTTTAGCTTATTCAATTTTGTTTACAGATAATTTTAAAAAGGTCACTTTTAAAACCGGTTTCGAAAATTAAAACATCCTCTTAAAAAAACACTTTGCAAACAAAATAAAAAAGGTGAAAAAAATCTGCATACAGATTGATCTCAGATATTCAGTGAAAAAAAATCATTTAAAAATATTGAAATGCAACTGAGATATAAATTTCTTTCATAGTATTCCATTCCATTCTTCCATGCATTAGAGAATGGGTCTTTTCGCGTAACTGAAGTAGCCTCTTAAGTAGCGAACTGTTAAAATTATGTGTTTATATAATTTATTTATTTTCTGTACTTTATAATAAAATCTTAGCATTATGTGCTTATTTGTAAAATTGTTTTAGACAAATTTTATTTTAACATTGTTAATTTATCTTTAAGCCCGGTGGCAGAACTATCTTCAAATGTCTTCAACGCCAGTAATATTTTCAAAAATAGTCTGCAAAATGCAACGTATTACATAAATATATTTTTTCTGCTATTGTAGTGCTAATTATGGTAACATGCATGTGTATGTGTAAATTACTTCCATCACTTACAAAATAATAATAATAATAAAACAGAAAAATCCACTTCCAGCAATATCTTTCTTTTTTTTCCCTTGTGCCTTTGACGAAATTTTCGTTTTCTTCGCGATCTTTTGACGAAATCCGTCTTTATTTTCGAAATTTTTTGACAAAATTTGTCGTTTTTTCGCGATTTTTTGACGTTATCTGTCTTTTTTTCAAGATTTTTTGATGAAATTTGCCGTTTTTGTGGTATTTTTTCAAACAAAATTTGCCCTTTTTTTCGCAAGTTTTTGATAAAATCTGCTTTTGAGGGATTTTCTGACGAAATTTGACGTTTTTTCGCGATGCTTTGATAATATTTGCGTTTATTCTCGCGATCTTTGATGAAATCGCTCTTATTTTGCGACGAAATTTTGACGAAATTACGCGTCCCACAGGAAAGAGCTATTTTTTGTCCCATGACCGATTTTTTGCATAATTTAAGCGCAATAGCGCGTCCGTGGCATTGCTGAGTCTGCAGATGTCCTTAAAAGTCTGCGACGCCCGTCACAGTGTCGCGCGTATTTTGCCACGGGTTCTTTAAGCAATGCATATTTATTTCGTATTTGTGCAGAGTTATGCATGTTATAATAATTTTAATAATGATTTAAAATACTTATGATAATTATTAAATTTGTTTATTACATTAATATAATTTGAAACTCATTGGAAACTTCAATATAAATATTTTTTTAAAAATTCAGTTGAAAGTAAGGGGGGAGGGGGGGGGCAAAGTTATATTTTTTTTGGGGGGGGGGGGCCTCAAAACACCTTGCTACGGCCCTGTGTGTAGGATAGCTGAGGATGACCTACAACTGAACTAGTTTTTACCTTTTTGATTTTAGTTATATTTTCTTTATATTATGAGAACTTTAATTTCAGAACCGGTTCCAACCGGTTTCGAAATTTAAAGTCACGAAACCACAAAATTTTAATTCCGATACGCAACACTGACACCGGTATTTTTATCTAAAAATATCCCTTTTATTTTAAATGTGAAAAATCCCGTTTTCTTATTTAGAAATATATTTGTTCTTAATTACTGGTGTCATTCATTTATTTCGACATCTTAGCAATGAAAATGCTATGATCGTTAAAAAGTTAAAGAGCTTATTCTTGTGATGTTAGGTCATACGTTTTGGGGAAACATTTCCGAAATCGTAAGTCTCAAATCCAAACTGAAATTAGGGTTTATGATTTTTTTTTAAATAATTTAAATAACATTCATAAAACTGAAAAATTCGTTAAAGTGACATTCGTTGTAACGAGATTCTACTGCTTATGTGCGTATGGATTTATGTGTGTCTTTACAGTTTTTGATTCCAAAGGCCTTTTTTTTTAATTATTTTTACTATGAATTTTTATGTGTGTGCGAGTGAGAGTGATTAAACACGAAATAGCAGTGAAACAGTTTTTTCGATGGAGGCCAAATTTGACAGGTATGTTATATGTATGGATAGAATGGATAATGCCATTTGATGATCTTTCGCAGGAATTGTATAGATTGTTGAACAAATCGACCAAGGCATTTCGTATCTAAACAATTTTTAACTTTTTCCAACATAATTGAAAAGTATTTATGACTTCAGTTTGTATAACCATCTATCTGAGCTCCAGCTCTGATAAATATACTTGGGATTGCCCTGAATTTTTTACATATTATTGTCGTTTTCTATTGTTAACCCCTTCGCGATGAGAGCTTTTTATGTATTTTTTAATTTTTTTACCACCAGGTTTTCTAAACAGAATCTTTTCTGTAATTGAATTGCGGAAATGCGATGATTAAATAAGGTAATTTTACAATAAAAAATAACAGGTGAGGATAATGAGGGATTCTAGGCACTTTAAGTGTCATGTATACCGGTCACTTGTCTCTAAGGGATTAAATCGTTTCAAATGTATTTTAATGATATTATACCATCGCAAATATAATGAAATCGGTATGCACAAATATGAAAGTCACTAAAATGTCCATTCTTTAGAATATTGGGTGCAAATAATTTCTTATTCATTTACAGGGTCACACAAAAGAATTTTGTTACATAATCATATAGAAGGGTGGGGGGAGGTAGCGTTTCAATTATGTTACACTATTTAAAATATGCTGAAATTAATGTACGTTACTGGGTTTGCCATAAGTTAATATTTGTAGAATATGAAATTTCATAGCATTTATCATTCATTGATACATTTACAAGGACACAGAAAAAATTATGTTACAGTATTGTATATTAGTATTGCTGGAAGAGCATTTTAAATTACACTATACGCTTTTAAGTTTAACCAGTCTTTTGAATACTACGGGGTGTATATATATGCTACAGATCATAATTAGGGATACACAAAAAAATATTGCAAGGATGACTGAATATAAGCGTAAATTTCTGAAAGGTTGTTTTCAACTGAGGGATGCATTTTTGGCTGAAGTGTATTTAGTGTACTAAGAGATGGTTGTACGCTATAGATAAAATCCTATACAGAACCACACAAAGAGGACTCCTACATATGATAATTTCTGGAAGTGTGATTTCAATAGTTTTAAGTGTGTTTTAGCCTGAAGGAAATATCAGCTTAGTATGTAGCATGTATAAATATAAATATATGGATACAATATACATGGTTGTACAAAATAATTCAGGCATGCTTCTGTCTATTGGCAGAAATAAGGCTTATTTTCTATCTATTACACTGCCCAGCAAAATAGAATTTTTTGAAAAATAAAAGAGAAGTTTTAGTTGATTTTTATGTTATTTGGTGTGCTGATTTCGAAAATGACTTCCATTTTTCCCCATCATTGCAGGATTTTTTGCAAAATCCATATCAATATTTTTGCTAAAAACTTATTTGAAAAGGTATTCTTCCAAACAATTTTACATATACTATCTGCAACAGTGGTTTTTATATATTTGAATCTATCTAAAATGATCGGTTTTTAGTGAGGCAAATTGATTTTTCAGTAATTAATTATTTTTATAGGTTTAAATGGATGAAGACCACTGCTGCCAGATCGCATTCTTTTTTGACACAATGTTGAGTTTTATCACGGCTGTCCCGCTCACCAATGAAGCATGGGTATTTTGTGTACCAGCCTTATCGACCAAGAAGCATAAAGACACTGAAGACAACTTTTAAATCATCGCAAATAGTGAGGTGATTCGATTCCAGAGGGCTATTATTCGGTATCGGAGTTTTAAACTTCTGGATATTTCAAGTCTGAAGACTCTGAAAAGATGACTGGCAATTCAGTTCAAGGCACTGGCACATCAGATTCATGAGAAATGGGGCATATGGCCGATGGAATTTTAATACAAATCTAAGTAAAACTGAATTTTTCAAGAAAACGTGACATGATAGAACTTTTTTGTTATTATTTCGTAAATTAGCACTAAAAAATACATAAAGTTCAGCTGTCAGTTCCCTTGTATTTTTGTCATCGCAGGCCCGTGTTATTCATTTCCCTACTAAACTAAATTTTTGCATACTATATAAAATATACCAGGGTTGGAACTTTAATAGAGGCAACATTGCTAAAAACACTATGCAACAAAACAAAGAATGTCGCACATAGCACACTTGAGCTACGTGCGACAAGTTACTCAGCAAAAGGCCTTCCTACGTCACGTACATGCGGAGTGATGCGAAGAACTGATCCTTATGTTAGCTTGCGGTCTAAAGTGTTCTCAGGATATTTTAAAAACACAAACAACGAAGGTGGATAAAAATTGAATGTGCCAAGGGTCGTACAGCATGACAATGTCATCTAGGGCTTCAAGAGGCTTGTGGGGAATCTACATTGCCTTACAGAACTGTGACAATATAGGTAAAAGCTTTCAACGAAGGATGCCAAAATGTGGCGGACATGCATCGGCCAAGTCGTCCAAGTGTCAACGAAACAGATGTGCATGCTGTTGACAGACTAATGGACAGCGACAGACACCAAACGAATTGTGAGCTGGCCTGAGAGACAGTATTTGCGCACACGACTGTGCTGCACATTCTGAAAAAACGCCTGGGCATGAGAAAAATTGCTTCACGATGGATTCCACATCATTTGACGAAAATGCAAAAATGGCTACGTATCGCAAAAACGATACGATGCAGCTCGAACCCACCTAGAGAGCTATGAGCGAGAAGAGAGGCTTTTTTACACCATAAGTTGGATGATTTGAAAGAGATCGTACCAGTCAAAACTGAAACGCCAATCAAATGAATGGCGTCATTACGGAACACCACAAAGCTCGAAATTTCGTTAAAACCCCAAAAATATGAAAGTTATAGTGATTCTCATGTACGAATGTGATGGTGTCATCCTAGTGCATAACATTCCCCCACAGCAGACTGTCAATGCGCTGTATTACTACTCATTTTTGAAGCACTATCTCAGACCAGCTCTGAGGAAAAAACGGCGATACTTTCTCCAGAACGCCCGTATATCATTTTGCATGACAGTGCTCGGCCGCATGCAACGCAAGCTGTGACTGATTTATTTGATCGATGGGGCTGGGAAGTGTTTTACCAACCACCGTACTCCCTGGATCTAAGCCCTTGTAACTTTGACTTAGCTTCTAAGATGAAGGAACCGCTTCGTGTCATTCGCTTCCAAACTGCTTTAAAGATTCTTCCGTCAATAGATCGATCGATTCGAATTATCAACAGATCAGGCTTTGCTACAGATGTTCTGCGACTTCTACATCGTTGGAAACGAGTTATACAATGGTGGCGACTATACTGAAGGACTGTAAAGCATGGTGACATGATTCACTTTTGTATTCCATGTAAATAAGTAGTTGCCATTATTGAAGTTTCAACCATAGTAAACTAATCTATAGATCTAATACAGGGTTTCAAAAAAGAATTGAATTGGGTTATTTTTCTCAAGTATGACCGATAATTACTGACAGGGGCGTAAATCCCGGGGGGGTTTGGGGGGGTGCAACACCCCCCCAAGAAGAAATCAGTCGGAAAATTCCCAGATCGATCGGAAAAAGTATGTTTAGTCGGAAAAATTTTATTAACCTATAAAAACTTATAAACTGGAAAAAACGGAAAAATCATTCGGAAAATTTCCCATTTTATCGGAAAAGGCATGTTTAGTCGGAAAAAATAGTATTACGTATTAACCTATAAAAACTTTAAATTGGAAAAACGGAAAAATCAGTCGGAAAAATTCTTGTTCGATCGGAAAAAATGGTATTAACCTATAAAAACTTATAAATTGGAAAAACGTAAGTATCATTCGGAAAATTTCCCATTCCATGGGAAAATGCATGTCAGTCGGAAAAAATAGTATTACGCATTAACCTATAAAAATTTATAAATTGGAAAAACGGAAAAGTCAGTCGGAAAAATTCTTGTTCGATCGGAAAAAATGGTATTAATCTATAAAAACTTATAAATTGGAAAAACGAAAATATCATTCGGAAAATTCCCCGTTCCATGGGAAAATGCATGTTAGTCGGAAAAAATAGTATTACGCATTAACCTATAAAATTTTATAAATTGGAAAAACAGAAGAGTCAGTCGGAAAAATTCTTGTTCGATCGGAAAAAATGGTATTAATCTGTAAAAACTTATAAATTGGAAAAACGAAAATATCATTCGGAAAATTTCCCGTTCCATGGGAAAATGCATGTTAGTCGGAAAAAATAGTATTACGCATTAACCTATAAAATTTTATAAATTGGAAAAACAGAAGAGTCAGTCGGAAAAATTCTTGTTCGATCGGAAAAAATGGTATTAATTTGTAAAAACTTATAAATTGGAAAAACGAAAATATCATTTGGAAAATTTCCCGTTCCATCAGAAAAGGCATGTTTAGCCGAAAAAACTGCA
Source organism: Maratus speculifer (assembly GCA_964019185.1). Lineage (NCBI taxonomy): Eukaryota > Metazoa > Arthropoda > Arachnida > Araneae > Salticidae > Maratus > Maratus speculifer. The sequence continues at coordinate 297,470,308 of OZ025297.1, read as the reverse complement.
TTACGCATTACCTATAAAAACTTATAAATTGGAAAAACGGAAGAGTTAGTCGAAAAAATTCTTGTTCGATCGGAAAAAATGGTATTAACCTATAAAAACCTATAAATTGCAAAAACAAAAATATCATTTGGAAAATTTCCGTTTCATCAGAAAAGGCATGTTTAGTCGGAAAAAATAGCATGTATTAACTTCGTATTAACCTATAAAAATTTTTTAATTGGAAAAACGGAAAGGTCAGTCGGAAAAATTCTTGTTCGATCGGAAGAAAGTAAGTTTAAACGAAAAAAAAAAATAAATAAATAAAAGGTATTAACTTATAAATATTTACGAATTGGAGAAATATTTTTGTAGTTTTTAATTAAATAAGAAAAACCAGTTAGATCAAAGAAAACCAATAAAATTTTATTGTTAGTCGGATTTATTTCCCCTTGCAGTTTCTAATTAAGAAAAACAAGAAAAAACAATTTAGAACGAAGAAAATATAAATTTAATTCTTAGCCGGAGCAATTATTGATTAATTTAACTAATTGGTAATTTACTAATTAATTAATTAAAAGGATTTTATTTTTCTGATAAAACTATTTAGAAAAATTTTCATTTGTCAAATATTGTGTGCTCAAAAACCTCTATATGACGAAGTGTATATATATATATATATATATATATGTATATATATTAGCAATGTTAATGTTATTTGTAACCTTGATATTTTGAGTGAAACCTTGATAATCCGAATTATTTTTTTTCTGTGCCTTTGAACTTTGACATATCGAAATCCACCTATATTTAAGGTACCCTGGGGGTAATAACGCCACGTTAAGGTTCTACCAATTTTCACGGCTCAGTTTTAGATTGTATTTTTCAAACAAATATATGATTTGATGCAGCAACTCATTGACTATCTATATAAAAAAAATAATTTAACAGGTATGTATTCATAAAATGTAATGGCGTGATTTCTTTGCCAATGCTACTTAGCGTTATTACCCATGTATATGGGTAATAACGCCATGTAAACAAAACTATGAAATAAGATGGAATAATTGCATGTAGATTGCCCAATTCTAAAAATACAAAGTCTATAAACTTAGAAATTGACAAATTGCATTCTAAACTATTGAAAATGTTCAATTTTTTGTGAAAGTGTAAGAAAAAAAAAAATTGTGGTGTGTGGGGGAGGGGGGGGATGAGGCAAAAGAATATCAGACCGTGAGCTTCTTTTTGCTTAAAAAGGACCACTTAAATAGAATTATTAGAAACATTTCAGTTTTAACTGTGTTTATTTGAATCAGTATTTAGGATGTAGCTCGGCCACTGTAGAAAAACAAACGGGGTATTAATGCCAAGGATTGGCGTTATTACCCCGTTATAGTTATTGCGCTGTACATTTTAAATTACAAATTATCTCGAGAAGATATCCAAAATCTTCAACAACATTTTGAAAGTCCATGAAATGTACTACAAATTTATGTAATTAACAAAGTATTTCCGGATAAAAAAAAAAAAAAAAATCTTCACATCACAAAACGTATCTCGCAAATTTTAGATCGAGCGTTAATTTTAGTTGCTTGTAAAAACAATAAGAGCTAAAAATGAAACAAATTAACTTGAAGCTGTTTTTTGCGATGTATATGACTCAAAACCCTTCTGCGCAGAGCACATGGGTGTCATTTACCAGATTATTTCATAATTATGCATAATATTAGCACTTGGCGTTATTACTCGGCCTGGCGTTATTACACCAGATCACCTTATTTATTGTCGGAAAGTTTTTAGTTTAATTTAGAAATTTTAAAATATACTGATCGAAATGAAGAAATTTTATTTATTTTTATCTAAACTGTAAATTTAATTAGAAGTATATATCACGGAATTTAGGTGGCATCCGATGAAAATTCAAAACTAAAATACTTTTTTTTTTTTTTTTTTTTTTCATATTAAAATTTGGCTATTTCCCACTCTACACAAATTTTACCTTTAATTAAAAATAATTAGGGTTTTATTTTTTTCCTACTAACTAACTTTGTGTTTTCTTTCGAATTTATTATAAAAATAAAATTAAAATGCGAAATTGTTTTTATTTACTTTTTTACGTAATTTTTGATTGATTTAAAAAAGTGCTTAAGAAATTTATGATACAGGATGAGAATTGAAAATACCCAAATACTTTAAATTTTTATCTCGAAATAATCTGAATATTTTACAATCTATATGAATTTACTTCTATCAGAAATAATAATTTATTTTCCTTTTCCTAAATCAATTATATTCAATTTTTTTAATATTTGTATTATTACTACTACATTTTGTTTTGTCGGAAAAATGAGAGGTAACACCAAATTGTTACGATGCTTTAAAGTATGCCATTAAAAAGAATTAAAACTTATATTAAGAAATCCTGTATTTTTGAAAAAGTTTTATCTCTAAATCAGGGCTTTTCAAACTTTCAGATTGGCGTAACACTAAAACGAAACTGACACTTCCGCGTGCTAGCAGGTGAAAAATACAAAGCTTATAAAGAAAAATCTGTGTAAATGGAATAAGTCAAAAATGAAACACTTTTCTAGTCTTTTGTGCACCCATCTGAGCAGATTCTACTGAATTTAATTGCATGATTACAATATTAAATTGGTACTTAGATCGTCTGTTTTATATGAACATTGAAATAATAAAAAGGATACATTATAATAACATGCACATTACCAAGATATAAATTTTGGTAAAAGAAAGATATAATGTTTAATGACATATTCGCGTAAATTGACACACATACACTGCAAAAAAAAAAAAAAAAAAAAAAAAAAAAAAAAAAAAATGTAAAGGTATTAAACATTTTCTAGGAAACTGGGATTCCTAGAACTTTCCCTGTAAAGGTAACAGCAAAAATTCAAGTTTCAGAATCGGTTACATGAATTTTTCCTGTTATCGTTACATGAAAAGTTCTTGGACTCCCAGTTTCCTAGAAAATGTTTAGTACCTTTGCAGATTTTTTTTTTTTTTTTTTTTTTTTTTTACAGTGTACACGACTCTATTAAAAGCACTTGGAATGCGCTATCTCCGCCATGTTAGATTCATCATCAGCGATGTAGTGGAGGGTACACGGGCCATATACCCTCTGGATTTTTTAAAGGGACACGGTATAACCTCTGTTCCTAAAGAAAGCTGTAGTATGCACATTCTATAGTATACGCTCTGCCTTTTGGGTATACTCTCTGCTTAGAGCGCATATCCTCTGTTATTTTTACACCCCTGTTCATCCACTTTATGTACCTTTTTTTCATAAATGATGAAAGATATGGATCTATATTTTTATGGTAGCTAGAACAGCATGTTTTATATACTGCAATAGTCCATTTTCTTTTTAAGTGAAACTTAAAAATTATTTTAATTATTTATTGAAAATTATTTTTAAATTACGATGAAATAAGAGAAAGCAAAGTGCTATCAAAACAGTAATATCAGAGAACAGACACTTTGGTGCTGGTGAACTGACAAATCAAAAAAAATGGGGGGGGGGATGAAACTTTTTTTTTTTCATTTCATAAGCTGGATTTTTTATTTTATTTCATGTACCAGTAAAGAGAGCTTCAGTACCAGCACTGGTACGTGTACCATAAGTTGAGAAATCCTGCTCTAAAATGTTCCCTAAGCAAACAGATTTCAATTTTACTTAAAAAAGGAAAAAAAAAAGGCTAATTTTTTTTAACTGATTGCTAAATAATAGAGGGATAGAACATTGTTTTAGAGGTCTGCACGGGCCGAAATTTCCAGGACCGGGCCCGGCCCGAAAGTTAAAATTTCTTCCCGGGCCCGGCCCGAACGAAAGAAATATTGGCCCGACCCGGCCCGGCCCGAAAGTTAAAATTTCGGCCCGAGCTCGGCCCGGTCCGGAAAAAAGTTTAAAATTCGGCCCGAACCCGGCCCGGCTCGAGTGAATTTCTACAGAACATTGATCTTTAATCTTATGGAAGGGTTCTGACCAAAAAAATTATATTAGTCTTTTTTTTTCCATGTTTATAATCTCCATTTATGCAGAAGTGCCGTAGGCTGCGATATTTATGCTTTTAAATGAATCTTTGTTTGTTGTATGTAAATGTTTCAGTTATCATTAGTATTGTTGGTGTCCGAGATTGACAAAGCAGTTCTTTGGTGTTATCAAGTGTTAATAAATTCGCACTAATATATCTTTTTTGCTTTATATTAACAACTTAAAGAAACATTTAGTAAATTGAAAAAAACAAGATACAGGAATGCAGTTTCCTGCTGCGGTTGCGGGATTAACATATCCAAGAATGCGACACAGTAAGAGAAATATAAGCACCGTGTGTGCTTTACAAAAACATAAGAGCAACTGAACTGAGTTCGTTCACAGTAAAATGTTGTCCTTGAAGTAATCAACACAAATGATTTCGCAATCCTGTGCAATCATCCACTTATGAATTGTTTAAATAAACAATGATATTAAATATTTCATTAATGTCACTTTTGAATAATGGATTAATTTATAGTTTATAAATATTATGGTTTTAAAGTAAACAGTTAATGTAATTAATGTCACTTCTGAAATATGAAGTAATTTGATGTTTATCAATATTACTGTTTTTAGAATAAACACTTTAAGTACTTAAACACACTCCCACCCTATCAGGCCTTAGTCCTGATATATAGGAAGGAGCGCTAATTTGTGTACAGGTCGTCTCAAAAACGATCCTCTACACTGTATGGTCACAACACGGACATGTTCGTCTTTTCCTGGGTGCACCTCTGTTACCCGGCCCAATGGCCAAGAGTCTGGTGGCTGAGTATCATCAAGGAGTAGCACAACTTGTCCAGGTTGAAGATTACGTTGCTCGACTCTCCACTTGCTTCTTTTTTGGAGCGAGATCAAATACTCCTTCTTAAATCGCTGTGAGAATCCTCTTTTTAAATTTTGCAGCAGCTCCCAGCGATTTCTAGGGTTGCATGTGATGGATGAGGTCTCCTCCGGTATTGAGAAGATTACATCACCTGTAAAAAAATGTGAGGGTGTGAGAACATTTATGCAGTCACTATCATTGTCATTTAAATGTATGAGAGGTCGCGAATTTAACAAGGCTTCGACTTGGCTAAGTAGGGTGGCGAGCTCTTCGAAAGTCAGGAGTGTCTCTCCTATTACTCTTTTTAGATGATGTTTGGCGGATTTTATTGCAGCCTCCCAAATTCCGCCAAAGTGAGGGGAAGAAGGAGGGATAAAATGCCATTCAATGGATTTTTCAGTTAAATATCGAGACATGATTTCATTTTTAGGAAATGACAACCATGCCCTCTGTATTTGGTCGATTTTTCTTGATGCCCCGACAAAGTTCTTCCCGTTGTCACTATAAAGGTGACGTGGGGTACCTCTTCTTGCACTAAAACGTCGAAGAGCTGCTATAAATGCTTCAGTTGTTAGATCACTTACAGCTTCTATATGGACCGCTTTCGTAGCAAGACAAATACATAAGGCAATGTAACCCTTAGTTGTTTTTGCACCCCTACCCTTGCTAAATTTAATGGATATGGGGCCTGCGTAATCAATTCCACTGGCAAAAAAGGGGCGTTCAAGATTTACTCGAGGTTTAGGTAAATTCCCCATTAATGGAGGAGTTGTAATAGCTTTCTTGTATCTGAAACATTTTAAACATCTATTAATGCATTTGTTGATGAGCTTTTTTCCACCAATTATCCAAAAAGATTGTTTTATAATGTGCGATAGTAGAGAAGGTCCAGCATGTAAAGTGGCAATATGCTGTTGTATTATCAATAGTTCACTCATTTTATGTTGTGATGGAAGTATTACCGGATGCTTGTGATTAAATGCTAACTGTGAATTTTGCAGGCGTCCTCCCACCCGTAAGATACCCTTAGCATCAATAAACGGATATAGGGAGTGTAATTTGCTTTTCTTAGCTAGAGGTTTTTGTTCTTTGATGCAATTTAACTCTTCTTTAAAGTAAGAATTTTGAATCCAAAGAACGATCATTTCTTCAGCAGATTTTATTTCGTTAAATGTAAGTACTGTTGAAGGGATTTGATATTCATTAGCATTTTTGCATTTTTTAATGAATCTTATGCAATATGCCAGAATGCGGATAATTTTTGAAAGTGAAGAGTGCTTTTGAAACAAATTATCTAGTACATCATTTGAAGCATGCGTGTGAAATGAAAAAATGGGATCCGACCTTTGCTCGGATTTGATTTGCTCATCGAATTCATCAACATTTAAGTCATCTTTCGGCCAATTAGATGGGTCTAGAAGTAGCCAGCCTGGCCCTTTCCACCATAGCTCGCATTCTGGCAAACACTTTGGGTCGATACCGCGAGAAGCGATATCTGCGGGATTATCTTTTGAGGGAACGTGTCCCCAGTGCTTAGTAGGTAAAACTTCTGTTATTTGAGAGGTTCTGTTCGCGACAAATGTTTTCCACTTGCGGGGGTGTGCGGATAACCATGAAAGGACTACTTTAGAATCAGTCCATGCAAAAATATCGAACTTGTAATTCTTTAGTGTGTCCATAACTGTGCGGAATAATTTAGATAATAAGTGAGCACCGCAAAGTTCTAATTTAGGGACAGAAATTTGCTTGATTGGTGCAACTTTTGTTTTAGAAACCAAAAGAAAAGCATTGGTTTTTCCATTGCAAGTTTGTCGGCAATAAATTGCGGCAGCATAAGCTAGTGTTGACGCATCGGAGAATCCGTGTAATTCGAAGGCATTCTCGGATGAAAGCGTAACACATCTTGGTATCGAAAATTGATTGATTTCATTGAATGAATTTTGAAATTTGAATAATTCCTCAGTTAGATGTTCTGGAATAATAGTGTCCCAGTCCCCTTTTGTCAACCACAGTTTTTGATAAAATATTTTTAAAGTTACAGTGCATGGTGAAATTAGACCCAGTGGGTCAAAGATTCTAGCCGATTCTGCTAAAATTTGCCTCTTTGTAAGAGGTGGAGTGAGATTTAGTGAAACCTTGAAAATAAAAGTATCTGAAGAAGAGTTCCAGCTTAATCCTAGAACTTTAGAGCTTCCGTTATCACTAGGAATTATTTCAAAATTCGATTCGGTATTGGAATCATCTTGAAACTCTCTAAGAAATTCCTTTGAATTTGAATTCCATTTTCTTAAGTGGAAACCATGCGCGTGCAAAACATCGCTAATTTCTTTACAAGTTTCTATTGCCTCGCTAACAGTGTTTGAGCCTGAAAGTAGATCATCCATATAGAAATCTTTCTCTAATGTTTGAGAAATAACAGCATTTTTTGTATAATCATCAGCAATTTGTTTGAGACATTTAGTGGCTAGATAAGACGCTGGAGCTAGCCCATAAGTAACCGTTTTTAATTTGAAATTTTTTATTTCCTCATTAGAGTTAAACCTCCAAACTATTTTCTGATAATTTTGATCTTCTTCAGAAACTAAAATCTGGCGGTACATCTTTTCTATGTCAGCGCAAAAAACAATTTTCGGAACTCGAAAATTAAGTAAAATTTCAAATATGTCCCTTTGTAATTTAGGACCTACTCCCAAAATTGAATTCAAGGAATTACCTTTTGAAGTATTACATGATGCATCAAACACAACTCTCAACTTGGTAGTAGTACTAGAAGGTTTAATAACCGCATGATGAGGAAGAAAATATTGTTCATTTTCAGAATCGTTAATGTCATTTTGTGTTATTAATTCCATATGGCCTAACTGTATATATTCGCGCATAAAATCCTTGTATTGCTTTTCGAATTCTGGGTTTTCTTTAAATTTCCTTTCCATCGCCAACAAGCGAGAAATTGCGGCAGGTCTAGAATTACCTAATTCTGTCGTAGGTTTAACAAAAGGTAATTTTACCACAAAACGACCCTCGGAATTAATTGAGTAAGTTTTCTGAAAATGTGATTCAACAAATTGTTCTTCTGGAGACAGAATTTGAGCATTATTATTGAATACTTCTTCCATTTCCCAAAATCGTTTTAATTCATTATCAATATTAAGTTCATAAATATGTAAATTATGCATTGAATTAGGAGTTGTGTTAAGATGAGGCATTTTTCCCGATACGAGAAAGCCAAAGATGGAATTTTGCGCAATTAAACTGCTCTGAGCACATGTTATTTGACCAGGAAGCAAAATAGAAAAAAAGTAATCTGATCCTAAAATAACATCGATTTTATTTGGAGTCCCAAAATGTGGATCTGCCAAGTTTACATTTTTTAAGTGTGAATAATGCTCTTCACTTATTTTCTCAGAAGGTAATGGAGCTGTTAATTCGTCTAAAAATAAAAGCTTTCACTGACAACTTGCTGTCAGCATTATGAATTGATATAAGATCAATCATTACGTAACCCTTTGTTACTGCGATTTTTGAATTAGAAAGACCTTTCACGGGAAATCGGGCATTTTTCCTTTTGAATCCTAACACTTTCATGCATGATTCTGAAACGAACGTAGATTCTGAGCCACTGTCACACATAATTCTTAACGTATGCTTTTGACCCATGCAATCATAAATATATACTGTAGCAGTGGGCAAAAGTGCGAAAGATGTTTGAACAGAATTTATTGAAGGAGAAACTTCTTTTTTATTATCATCAGGAATCGAAAGGTCCTCTGAATCAGATTTGCTTTTCCGACTCTGTTTTTCATTCGAACGTGAAGTTGACATCGCATAATTTTGTAGTTTATTCTCGCATAATAGCGTATGGTGTTTAAGCTGGCAATGATGACAGCTAAATGTAGAATTACATTGATATGTGTAGTGTTTGTCAGACAAACAGTTGCTACATAATTTGTTTTTTCTCACAAATTGTTTTCTATCTCTTACATTTAATTCCTTAAATTTAATACATTTGTACAATAAGTGATTAGCTTTACAAAATAAACATTTGATAACGTTATTGGCGGGAGCTTTGTGAAAATTAAATTGTTTCTCTTTTTTATGTAACCCTGTATAATCATTATTATACAATTCTAAAGATAAACATCTGTCATTAATGAACTGAATAAATTGATCAAAAGAAGGAAAATCATCCTTCGATGAATATTGAGCCCATTCTTCACGTGTTTTATTATCAACCTTTTGAAGAAGAATATGAATTAACCAAATGTCTCTCTCTGATGCTTTAACATCGATTGATTTGAGAGCACGAATTACCTCGTCAGAGATATCTGATATATTGCGTAAGTTAAGTGCATTAGCATGAATAATGGGAGGTATATCCATAAATGTTTTGATAAGAGCTGCGACAATTTGTTTTCTTTTGTCGTATCTTGACAATAATTTTTCCCATGCTTCTGCATAACTGGTTTCAGAAATGGGAATATGTTTTATAATTGACGATGGCTCTTCACCGAGCAAACCTCTTAAGTATTGAAATTTTTGAATGTTTGTTATACTGGCATTATTATGCACTAACGATAAATATAAGTCTTTAAATGACATCCAGTTTTTGAAATTACCATCAAATTGCTCAATATTCAATCTGGGTAATTTAAAATTATTAGTTGTATTAACTATAGGTAATTGTTCATTAACAACTTGAGAATGTGCATTCATACTATTTATAGAAAATTTTTCAAGTTCTGATTGCAGTTTGGCTTTGGTTTCATAATATTTTGTTTCAAATTCCTCCATTTCCGAGGATTCTTCTGGTAATTGTGCATCATATTTATCAAAATCGAAATAAGCTGTTTCTAATTTTTCTAATTTATTCAATAAATCATTCTTTTGAAAAACTTGATCAGCGTCAATGAAGTTCGTGATACGTGTTAATGCAGATTTAGCTCTGCCACGTAAATTTATTGCTGTCTTTTCTAAATCTTCTTGACTCATTATTAAAATAATGAGGGAACCAAGTTAAAAAACAAAGCCAAACTGATAATAAACCAAAAATGTACTTATCTGAAACAGCTGGGCTGTAGGGTACTCCTTTATGGTGACTTTGTACCGTTGTAATCCAAAAAAAGCGATGTGTGCAGGTACATCTGAAACAGCTGGGATGAATGGTACTCCTTTATGGCGACTTTGAGACGGCGTAATTCATCAAAAGCGATGTGCGCAGGTTATCTCGCCGGTGGTGCCTCCATAATGTTGGTGTCCGAGATTGACAAAGCAGTTCTTTGGTGTTATCAAGTGTTAATAAATTCGCACTAATATATCTTTTTTGCTTTATATTAACAACTTAAAGAAACATTTAGTAAATTGAAAAAAACAAGATACAGGAATGCAGTTTCCTGCTGCGGTTGCGGGATTAACATATCCAAGAATGCGACACAGTAAGAGAAATATAAGCACCGTGTGTGCTTTACAAAAACATAAGAGCAACTGAACTGAGTTCGTTCACAGTAAAATGTTGTCCTTGAAGTAATCAACACAAATGATTTCGCAATCCTGTGCAATCATCCACTTATGAATTGTTTAAATAAACAATGATATTAAATATTTCATTAATGTCACTTTTGAATAATGGATTAATTTATAGTTTATAAATATTATGGTTTTAAAGTAAACAGTTAATGTAATTAATGTCACTTCTGAAATATGAAGTAATTTGATGTTTATCAATATTACTGTTTTTAGAATAAACACTTTAAGTACTTAAACAAGTATTATTAATCCATATTCCCTGTAATGGAGACAAAAAATCGAAAAAGCGGTTATGGTAAAATTTCCAAAGACGAAATCGCTTTGGAACTTAAAAAATGCATTCCCTTCTTAACAAATGTAAATGTTTAATATATTTTTTTCTCCCGTATTGTTGTATTAATTTTGCATGGATGAACATTTTAAAAGAAACTTTCAGTTTTCAGTTTAAAAAAAAATTCCTTCACAACCATTTTTTTTTTTTTTTTTTTTTTTGTGTGTGTGTGTGTGTGTGTGTGCGTGTGTGTTTAATTCTATTTTAAAACGCCTAGTAATCTACGATTCTTTAAAAGGAATAAATTCTAATGTTTAATTGTAGAATAATGACGGCTTAACAGTATATGCTTTTTTTTTGCAGAAATTTTTGGACAACGCCAAATATTACTGATTTATAAAAGTCGAGAAAAGGATTTTCATATAGGAAGATTCAATAGGAACTGATTATTTTGGTCCATGAAAACTAGGAAGAATGGAATCAGTATCGGCTTCGTACGAAAAAAAAAAGTAAGGCCCGGCCCGATACTCCGGCAAAAAAATTAAGGCCCGAGCCCAGCCCGGCCCGGCCCAAATGCCATTATTGGAAATCGGCCCGTGCAGACCTCTACATTGTTTTCTTTTCAACACGTGTAAAACTTGGGCACCTAGACGATAAGGCGCTAGTTCTCCCGCCCTATGTGCCAGTTACAAAACATTCTGCGCCTGCGTTAACTCTTTGTTTAAACCATTAGTAATCTGGCTCCGGCTCATAGTACGAAATCATTCAATTAAAAAGAGCATATGCGGGAATATTTTGGTATATTGCTAAAAATTCAATATTTTTGTATCAATTATGCCCCCACCTAAATGTAAGAGACAAAAAGGGCAGTGTGGTTTATGTAATTCCATTTTCGACAGTGATTACAGGAACACTCATAATAAACAAGAGCATGCTGATAAAATTTCAGCTCATATACATATACCGTTTTGGATTGCTGGAACTCCAAAAAATCCTTTTGAAGTAAGTAAGCTACTTTATTACAGAATATTTTAGGTATATAAAATGTGTAACATACAAAATTTTATTAAAGTACTGAGAAATAAATATGAGTTTTCAAAAGGAATCAACATCAATTCTTTAAAACTTATTTGACTATATCGATACACTTAGTCAAAATTATGATTTATATACATATGCATTATATATATATATATATATATATATATATATATATATATATACATATATATATAAGAGTTGTACCGCATATTCGGTATCCATCCGGTATTCGGCCATGTTACCGAATATTCGGTTTGGCCGAATATCAAAGTATTTGGCTGAATGCAATACTTGATAAAACCTTTTAAAACAAATTTTAAATTTTTTTTCACAATTTCTACTTTTAACTGTCAATTTATAACTATATTTAAAATAATTAGAAAGAAAATCATATAAATAAAATAGAATGTTTTTACATTATTTGCTATTTGAAAGTGTAACTAAAGAAAATTAACCGTGAGAAGGAATTAAATGATGAAGTATGAGGATTCTGTTTATAAATAAATGATGTGCAGATGCAAGTTCCTAAATTTGTTTAGTAAATAATCTGTTTCTTGTTTTTCCCGAATAAAAGTTCTTAAACAAGAAAGAAAAACTTTTGAGATTAGTAATAGCCATCAAGGCAGACAATTTTTGATCATAAAATCAACTTATTGAGTCATAAGTACATTGTATTTCATCTCACTCAAGGTCAAACTTGTGTTTTCGTATCTTGCTTTAACAATAAATAAGATACTATATATTTTCAACTCACATGCTTTGATTTCTATAAAATATGATATGATGGGAAGGGTGAAAAATGCCACCATTCACAAGAAAAGAACTAGGAGTGAATCATTCCTTTATTCAGAATTATGTTTATAGAATTTGTACTTTATATTAAAAAAAAAAAAAAAAAAAAAAAAAAAAAAAAAATCGGCCTTGAGTTATTTTAAAAGGACAATTATGAGACTGCAAAGTTTTTCTTCGACCATTTTTTCATTATTTTTCTTTGATTTTAAAATGTTTCTTTTAATTCGTACAAGAAACCATGAAATTAAAAATTTTATTAATTAAAAAATTCTCATAATTGTGCTTCTTAAATAACTCAAGCAGATTTTTTCAATACTAAATGCTCTTATAAAAAGTCCTTACTTATCAAATTGTAAGTTTCTTTTATTAAATATTATGTAAAATTGTTTTAAAAAGCAGCATTTTGATACCTTTAAACTTTGAAATATAAAAAGTATTTGGAAAGCCGAATATTCGGTATTCGGTCCAACAGTTACTATTCGGCTAGCCGAATATTCGGTATTCGGTGCACCTATCAGCCTAATATTCGTTATTCGGCCAAAATCACTATTCGGTGCATCCCTAATATATATAAGTCCTATATATATATAAGTCCTCATGTTGGCCATAGTACTCGGAAATTTTCCTTCTTGGAGTCGGAAATTTATGAGCCTACACCCCCCTACGCGACTAGGTGGTTTACGCCCCTGATTACTGAAATCTGGATGTTTTCACATATGTTATGCGTGTCTTTTATGTTTACCTTATTAAAAAGCGAAGTTTTGCTAAAATATTCTGGAGGGATAACTTTTGAACCTGTTTTAAGTATGGTAGATATTAAAATTATTGATGAATAATATTAATTCAATTATCGATTCTATATATATTTAAATTAATAGGCAAATAAATTCGATTGCTCTATTCATTAAATAAAGTTAATAAAAATAATGTTTTTAAATAAATAAATTACCCAACTTTTTTAACATTTAAATATTCATTTATCTAAAAAAATTCTTGTTTTTCAGTCGTCATATTTCTGATTTTTTGAATAACAAAGCCTTAATTAATTATAATACTTTAAAAAAATCATAACATAGGAATAACATTGTATTTACCGGATTTGCAGATTTAGACTTTTAAAAGCTATAGCAGTATTTTTAGAGTATGCGTAGAGTATGCGCTACACTTTTATTTGATAACCAGAGCGTATACAAAGCTTCTTAAAAAAATCCAGAATGTATACGGCGCATACCCACCACTACACTACACCTCAGAAAAATAGTTATTATAATAGTCTCTGTCGTTTTATATCTGTATAAAAAAAAAATTAAGATAGTGAGGATAAAACGATAATTTATTTCCTGAATGAAATTTATTTTACACGAAATTCTAAAAAGAACTATATTTATTTTTTCAAAATAATCTGAACGTAAAATGAAAGTCGATGTGAGTTTTGCACGGCGATGTAATATATTTTAAAAGTTCTTTAAACAATTATCCAAAAATCCTACATATGTAGGATTTTGCGCTTACCCACGAATGGCAAAAGCCACGCCTCTGTGGGGAAAAAATTTCCGAAAAAAGACGAAAGGTAATGTTAAAGAAAATCATTTTTTACTGTAAATGTGTGCAAAAGTTTTAGATATTCAAATTCGGATAATCGTCACTTTCTTATTATAACACAGAATATAAATTTCGCATAACATCTTAAATTGGGTACAAAAATAATTTTTCAGAGTAAATTAAAAATGCATTTTCCTGAAGAGAGAAGTTTGCTCTTTTTCCACTAGGTAATACTTGAATGATATTTGTCTACCTGGCTTTGTTCCTTCTCTGTCTTGCAACTTACAACATCCCAACTCTAAGTTTTTGTTTTTGTTTTTGTGTACATCGCGGGAAATTTGCGTCAGCTGTAATTTTGGCAGAACAAAATAACGTTTTCTTTTTTTAAAAATGAGTAAAAGTGCTTCAAAAATTAGAGATGTCAGATTTAGTGTACAAAAAGAAGCTGCTAAAAATCGCCGGTCTTTATCTGTTGATTGTAGAGCCAGAGGTTCTTATGTACCTGATAAAAAGAGACCGTCATCCGAAGAACGGAAATCTGGTGGAAATAAACTCGCTGTTAGGTAATTTATATTTATAATCCAAAAATTTAGTTGATTTTTCGTAATTATTATTCAGTTATGCCAAGTTTGTTTCAGCTTCTGATGGTTTCTTGAGTTTGGATGTTAGACAGCAAATTGTGAAATCACGAATCTAGTCTTGTAAACTTTTTACCGGTATAAACTAAGTGAATCGTATTATCCTCTGTATTTGTCGCTAAATATTAATGATTAGAAACTATACATGTATTATTTTTTATTAAGTAAAATACTATATATATAATGTTAATAATTTAACAATTATTAGTGAGTATATGCGTTTATCCATATTTTTTAGGGTCACATCTGTTATTTGAAAATAGAATTTATTGTAATTTTTTTTCTGTTTGTGTTTGTTTATCTTGCATTTATTTTTAACTGTATGTCATAAGATAGTTGAAATGGTTGATTTAGCGAATGTAACATTATTCCAGATGGGGTGGAGCAAGGAAAAGTTCTATAAATCTTTCAGAAGCAAAACGGAAAGACACAAGACCTTTGACTGATAAAGCATACCAAAAAAGAAAAACCAATGTGTTGATTGAAGTATGTGTTATTTCTTTTAACTTTTATCAGAACTATTTAAATTTTCGACATAAATATTGGTAAAATACAATGAACTTGTATTTTTTTATATAAACTAAACCTCTCCCCTTCTCTAAAACACACACTATGTATTTCCCTACTATAGAAAGCTTTAAAATGCATTAATTTTTTGAAAAAGATCTTTTGCATTTCTTATCTTGCAGTAAAAATAAATAATTAAACATTTCTATTAATTCTTCATGTCACAGCACATAGCTAATCACAAAAAAATATTTCATATTATGGAATTTTCATTTTTTATTTAACTTGTCATGTCCTTTTTTTTTTTTTTATAAGAATAATAAAATAACAAAAGTAATCAAATCATAACATTATGTAAAAGCAAAGATGGATGAAAGTGATTAAATTTTCTGTTACAATAGACATAATTTATTGACACATATAATAATAATAAATATTTTGTGAATATAATTTTTCAGATGAATAAAACATCAGCAAAAGTATTCTTTATAATTTGTAGTAATTCTCCCTAAAATTTCATAATTTTGTGAAAAATTATTAAAATTGCTACCAAAGATTTTCTTGCTTTATATATAGTGAAATTTAAATCAAAACATGCATTTAATTTTACATTCTTTGCAAACTAATTATTATTTCAAAAATCGTTTTTATGCTTTACAAGTACAATTTTTATTTCTACTCAGTATTATTTCTGAAAAAACAACAAAAATCATTCAACATCTATTTTTCTAATCATTTCCCCTTTTCCAAAACCTATATACAATACCATATGTTTAACACAAAATTGAGGGCACCAAGATTTTTTTTTTTCGTGTTTTAAAGAATTTCTTGTTTAAAAAAAAAAAAAAAAAAAAAAAAGCCAATATTTTTGATTTTATTAAATTTTATTTGCATTGCCTGTTAAACTATGAATAGGTTGAAATTACCATTAGGATAAAAAGCTAGTAAATAAATTGGTTTTTTTGGTTAAAAATCAGATATTTGTTTTTGAAGTGTCTTTTTCAGCATCATATTGTCCACAAATTGTTGTATATCATTCATTGTTTTATTCATCTTTCAATGGGAATGCACATCTAAATAACTGTGCATACTTTAATCATTTTTTTTAAAGTACAGGGGACAATAACTGTGGTACTTAAACATTATGTAAACTAAAATATTTGTGGCATTTGGAAGCAAAATATTTATAGTTTTTAATTATAAGTGAAAATTTACGGTCGCCATTCACCACATGGCGATTAAACTTGTAAAGGAGGTGGCAATTAAAAAATCAGCAAACTATTGCCACCTGCCAATGGTAAAATCAGAGTTTCCCCCAGGTTTAAAAAGGGGCAGGGCGCTACTGTTCTGAAAAGGGCACTTTTTACATTCTTCAGGGCACTTTTATGATTTTAGGGCACTTTTTTTATTTTTAAGGGCACTTCTATAGTGTTGAATCTAGCGGTTCAAAAAATCGTGAAAAAACAGAAATTTCGTCAAAAAATCGAGAAAAAACAAAAATTTCGCCAAAAAAATTGAACAAAAAAAAAAAAAAAAAGAAAAGAAAGAAAGAACAATTTTGTTAAAAGATCGCGAAAAAACTGTCGATTTTGTAAAAGATCGCAAAAAATAGCAGGTTTTTAAAACAAAAAGAATTGCAAAAAAAGGCAGATTTTGCTAAAAAATCACGAAAAAAAAACAACAAATTTCGTGAAAGATCGCGAAAAAACGGCAAATTTTGTTAAAAGATCGTGAAAAAACGGCTGATTTTGTTAAAAGATTGTTAAGGGGCAAGCCTAATTAATTGAAAAATACACTTTACACACTAAAAAAACACTAAATACACACTTAAAAAAAAAAAAAAGAATACTTTCGTTGAATAAAGGATTCTTTTCGTTTCATAAACGGGTCCTTTCAGGATTCACATTTAAAAAGTTTTGGACAGTCAAAAGAGGATTGTAAACTGGGAGGGGGAGAGGAGGAGGTCGCCTCGGGCGGAGAAATTTAGGGGGCCAAATTTATACTACTAATGTCATTTGGGCTGTCACAAGAAAAAGTTGGGAGAGGGGGAAGGCCTCAAATTCTAATTATGTCCCAGGTGTAATTTTCTCTTTACACGCCTTAATTGTAAAGCAGGAAAATCTGCTTTTTGAGCATTAAAAACACAATTTTGAAGCAGGAATATTAGTTTTTAGAACAAAAAAAATTCACTTCTGGCATTAACTTTCTTTGTGTGTGTGTTTCTTTTAGGGAATTTGCATTTTTTCGCAATCTTTTGACGAAATCTGATGTCTTTTTGGGATATTTTGCAAATTTTGCGTTTTTTCGAGAATTTATGGCAAAATTAGCCGTTTTTCGTAAAACTTTTGACAGATTTTTCCGTTTTATTGCGATTTTCGGATGAAATTTGCCGTTTTTCCGCAAATCTTTTGACCAAATCTGTCATTTTATCGTGATTTTTTTGACGAAAATTGCCGTTTTTCATGAATTGTTTGACAAAATTTTCCGTTTTATCGCAATTTTTGGACGAAATTTGTCGTTTTTACAATCTTTTAAGGAAATCTGCTGTTTTTACGGGGTTTTGTGATGAAATTAGCCATTTTTTGAGAATTTTGCCAAAATTGGTCGTTATTTCGCGATTTTTTTTTTTGTGAAATTTGACATTTTTTCGCAATTTTTTGACGAAATTACACATTTTGTGAGACGCGTAAGCGCTATTTTTTGTGTTTTTTTGCCGATTTTTTACGTACTAATTTACGCATTATAGCGCGTACTCATCATCGCTGAAGGGCTGCGTTTTTTCAAATGTGGGGCAAGAAGGGCGCTATTTTTTTGAATGAGCGACAAGAGGGGCGCTAGTTTTTGGATGAGGGGCAAGAGGGGCGCTATTTTTAAAACTAAAGGGCAAGAGGGGCAGAGCGCCCTCCTGAAACCCTCTGGGGGAAACTGGTAAAATGGTCAAATGGTGATTAAAAAATCTGTTACTGATTGCAAAGTAAAATACAGCTTCTTTCGATGAAATATGCACCTCTACTTTGATTGAATCTAATTAGCAAACTGATTCATTTCCCTACCAGATGCAAGCATTTTCAATGACTTAACTGTATTTTCAATATTTCTGCATTTCACCATATGCTTCCTCTTCAGTTGTATTATTTTGTTAAGAAATAAATACAGTTTTATTCTGCAAAATACATTCATCAGGGTTCCACATTGCATGCAAAAAAAAATTTTTTTTTTTTTTTTCGCAGTCGTATGCAAGCAGACTTTAAGGACGTTGCCTGTATCTTCAATATTTTTTAAAGAAATAAATACAGTTTTATTCTGCAAAATATATTCATCAAGGTTCCACATTGCATGCAAAATAATTATTTTCTTTTTGCAATCATAAGCAAGCAGACTTTAAGGACATTGTCTGTATCTTTAATATTTAGACTCTCGCTACATGCTCAGCCAGCGTTAGAATTCCTAAAAAAAAGTCACTGGTCCCAAGGACCAGTAAGCATGAGAATTTACTGGTCCGCAAACTTCATCACTGGTCCACTACATAAAATTCGATTAAATAATTTTAACACTTAGAGTGACCTCTCCCCCCCCCCCTCCTTCCCTGGAAAATAAACCAATCTTACTTTGCATTTATCCAAAATTTTCAGCATAATAAAATGTAAAATTATAATTTGCTAAAAATTAAATAAACTCGTAAAGAAAAACTATCAAATTATTAATTAGATATTTTATTTGCCATTACTTATTTCAACTGACTAAGGTTTAATGCACATTTTTTTCGATTTTTCTCCAGATTTTAGCCAGAGTGGTGGAATTGTAGCTAGTGTCAGTGATGCAGCTAGACGTGAAAAATTCTGGGTCCCTTTTCTACAGAAGCGGGTCCCCACTAATAATAACTCATATTTTTCGACGCAAAAATCGAACTTGTTCATTTCCACAAGAAAAATAAAATGCAATAATTGTTTTAATAATAATAAATAATTAAAACCAATATTAATGTAAGAGAAATTTTCTGCACTTTTTAAAGAATAAATGTTCAAGATAGAAATTTAATTATAAAATAATGCTTATTTGAGTGTAGAAGATAACAAGTATCACTATTGTCTGCCCCATTTTAAAATGGGACAAGACAGGTTTACTGAAAAAGACATTTTTGCTGAAAAAAGGGATATTTTTGTTGAGTAAATGGTACATACTCAAATGATGCTTAATGAAATGGTGCTTTCAGGAGTCGCATTCACTCAGAAAAATTTGGAGCAAAAAAAAAAAAAAAAAAACGATTGGGAAGCAGGAAAATCAGTTTTTGGAGCAGCAACAACAATTTTGAAGCAGGAAAATTAGTTTTTAAAACAGAAAAATTCTCTCCCGGCTTCACTTATTTATTTATTTTATTTTATTTTATTTTTTTTGTCGAAATTTCCGTTTTTCGCATTATTTTGACGAAATCTTTTGTTTTTTCGGGATTTAATGACGAAATATACCGTTTTTCGTGATATTTTTTGACAAAATTTGCCGTTTTATCGCGATTTTTGGACGAAATTTGCCATTTTTTCGTGATCTTTAGAAGAAATCTATGACGTTTTTTCGGGTTTCAGGATGAAATTATCCATTTTTTCGCGAATTTTTTGACGATATTTACCGGGAATCAGCCGTTATTTAGCGATTTTTTTAACAAAATTTGTCGCTTTTTGCGATTTTTTGAAGAAATCTATCTTTTTTTCGCAATTTTTTGAAAAAATCTGCCGTTTTTCATGATTTTTTGACAAAATTTGCCATTTTATCGCTATTTTGGGCGAAATTTGCCGTTTTTTCGCGATCTTTTGAAGAAATCTGCCTTTTTTTCGGGTTTTGGAATTAAATTAGCCATTTTTTCGAGAATTGTTTGACAAAATTTGCCGGAAATTAGACGTTATTTCGCGATTTTTTAACGAAATTTGTCGTTATTTCGCGATTTTTTAACGAAATTTGCCGTTTTTTCGCGATTCTTTAACGAAATTACGTGTCTTGTGGGACGCGTAAGGATCTATTTTTTTGCGTCCTTATCACCGATTTTTTGCGTAATTTACGCGTTATAGCGCGTCCGCGGCATCGCTGATTAATAAAAAAAAATCTTATGTGCGATTGGTTGCGGTTCTCTCAGGGCCTGAAAAAAGGCACTGGTCCTGCGGACCACTAAATTTTTCAAATTAGTGGTCCGATTGAATTATCGGTGGTCTCGGACCAGCGGACCACCAAGGATTTCGAACGCTGTCAGCAGTTATTTTACTTCTAGAGATATTGTTTAATCTTGCAAAAAATGCTCATTTAGAGTTCACTTAAGTATATAGTGTATTAATGACATATTTGCTAATTAAATAAAATTTTATTGATTATTATTATTATTATTATTTTTTTTTTTTTTGTAAAAAAAAAAAAAAAATGTATATACAACGATTACTTAGATGTGAAGAAAGTTTGAAACATTGTGAAGGCCGCTAACTTTAAAAAGTGGTCAGTAATAAAATTGACTCTACCAACCATTGGCTACTAACTCAATTTTCCAATTTTCACCTATACGTTTAATTCAGTATAGAGGTGTGCTGGACAATTACCAATAATAATAATTGGAACTTTACGCTTTTCTCTTAAAAATCCCTTATTCAAATTGATAAGTCATTGAAAATAGCAGCCACCATTCATGCAAATTTTACAGTGACTTGTAGCAAACATGTCATTGAAGATCAAAAGCAAATTTTGTTTGTGTTAAATAATTTATTCTTGATGCTCTCCTCCACTCAATTATTTCCCTAATGCCCAGCCTCAGATTGTCAGATTTAAGCAGTAGGGAAGAGCAAGGCATGCAAATGAGCTTAGTCAAGCTTATAATGAATGACCATTGAACATGGAATCTACAATAATGACTTCTCACACATATGCAATGAAATTCTCATAGAATATCATGTAATGTATAAAGGAGATAGGTATAGTCCTATTTTTAACCAGATTATATAAAGAACAAAAGTTTTCTTAAAAAAAGGAAATCCACCAGTCTCTTCATCTACTATCAATTTATATTATGTATGAATAAAAAAAAAATAAAAAAAAATCATCTTAGCCATTTTTGAGAGAATAAAATATGACACCATTTCCAGGAGTGGGGAATATTCAGAAAATCTTACCAACCTAGGATTTATTTTACCAGCAACCAAGATGTAACATAAGTTGAAGATAATGATGGTAAAATTGTAAGTGACCGTACAAATAATTAATTACGATTACAACAATGCATTTTCATAATTATTATTATTTTTTTATAAAGTTAAAAAAATATATACAACAAATGTATATATTTTTTTTACTTTGGCTTAATATAGGATAAAACTTTGGACCATATTTACATTGTATAATTTAGAAAATTACAATATCTGCGTTAAAAAGATGGTTTACTATATCTTTACAGGTTACAGATTTTCAAAAAATATCTAAAAATCCATTCGCCACTGGCAAGTAAAATGATGCATTTCCCCACTCCTGATCATTCCATTATCCTACCTTCCCATTTCACTTAAAAATGAGTATCTATATCTGAAAATGTACTGCATCTAGAAATATAAAAATTTAAGGATAGGATTAAATTTGCGAGTTGAAATGGAAGGTCAACTTATACATGAAGTGTTAAAAAATTAATTTTTTTTGCAGATAATCAGCCAAATGGTCAAGTTTTTTAAGTAACCACATACGAGTCTAGGTTGGGGAAAGAGATAAAAGCGGACAATATTTATTTCCTTCTGGTTATCAATAAAAGCTCAACAATAATATCCCTTTAATTGTTCTGCATCAATTTTCTCTTGGGATAGAATTTCCTTGAATACAGAGGCATCCTTTTCAACATTTTATTTTTTAAAAATAGTTCAATTTGAGAATGCTTCTAAAATAAAAAATTGCTTTCTTGAAAGTCCGACAATACAAAGAAGTACAATATTTTAGCAGTCTAATAAGGAGTTGTTTATCTTTGTAAATAAAACTTAGATAGATTTTTGAAATATATATTTTTCTTTTTAAGTACCATTGAATTGTTGTGATTAGGCCTCAAAATAGTATAAGCTTCTTCGGTTTTACATAATAATGTGTCTGATTAGAAATATAAAATAAAAGTAATTAAATAAAAATTACTAATTTAATGAAAATTTATTAATTTATTTTTATTCTCGATTAAAAATTATTTTTCAACATACTACCAGAAATGTGGCTCCACTTATACACGAAATTAATTTTTTTTTTTCAAAATTTTGCTTAAGGATTATGAGAGAGGGGGGAGTCAGCTTATACAGGAGTATACACAGCACGCAGCAGGTTTGATTTTCTAAGCAAATTTTGAAATGAATTTTCTTAAATTTGTTTGTCACTTAACATGCTTATCTACTAAACTCAATTAATGTTTATGTTTAGAAATTAAAAAATAAATAAATAAATAAATAAAAGTTATTATTATTTTTTCAGTTTTTAGAAACAACAAGATTTACTCCTCCTATAAGTGCAATGAAACTAACAACTCCAAGTAAGAAAGATTTTGAAAATATATTTCAGGTAATGTTTGTGTTTTTATTTGCTTTCTTACTATCAAAATCTAACTAGAGATACAAAATTTAGTCTAGATATAAAATTAATAATAATAATAATAATAATTAAAAAAAAAAAAAAAAAAAAAAAAAAAAAAAAAAAAAAAAAAAAAAGATTTATGTACAAAATCTATCGAAAAATTTATGAACAATTAAACCTTTATTGTTTAATTGTTTGTAAATTTTTATGCGTAGCTAAATGTGTTACAGATGAAAAAATAGTTTAGCAAGGTACTGTATTCTGCCTGCCTGTTTGGTTTATAAACTAACATCTTTATCTCATTTCAAAAATTAGCATATTCCATAAACCACAGTCAATAAAACTGCCATTTATTTTCCTTATAATTGGTTACATAATAAAAACTAACTCAATATTGTTTTGAAAAGAGTGTGTTCTGACTAGGGATGTACTGAATATCCGGCATATACGGCTGATTTTTCAATATCCAAAATATCATCGATATCCAAATCACAGTCACCGGATATCTGACTTTTCTATCGGATATCCGGCAGAATGCAGCAAAGCAAATATAGATAAATAACAGTAATCGTTTTATCCCAAACAGTGCCGAAAAACTTTTGTTGATAATGGAAAAGATTATTATAAGTTCCCTATCAACGAGTAAAAGTTAATTCTCAAAAGTTTAAAGAATTGCCAACTTTCCTACTATTTATGTTTAAATTCTGTAATAAATTAAAGAATTTATGTTTATATTTTTTAGAAAATTGTATCTTTTCTTTCAGATTGTAAAACAAAATTTGAAGTCAAAATAGCAAATAAAGCCTTTTTTGCAAAAATGTATAAAGATAGAAAACCAACATTTAGAAATGCGCAAATAATACATGAAAAGTTAGCAAACAGCCATTTCGAATTAACTATCAAGATTCTTCATCAGTACAAGACTCAGTATGCTAGAACAAGATAAGCTGAGAAAAACGACAGAGAAGCACAAGCTTATACAGTAGAGGACCTATTATCCGGAATTCCGAAATCCGGAAATGAAGGCGATTGAGAACGGGATGAATCATGATGAAATGAATGAATCATGAATCTTTGATTAAATGTAAGTTTTTTCGAGATTTTTTAATAGATTTCATGCTTTTTGGCTTTTTTTTTTCAAAATTCACATTTTTTCGACAGAATTTACATTTAAAAAAAAAAAAATGCAAATTCTTTCAAGCATTGCTTCAAGTATCAAAATTCATTCAAAGATTCATGATTCATTCATTTCATCATGATTCATCCCCACAAAAAAAAACGCAAATTTTTTAAGTATTCTTAAAAAAAACTCTGCAAATTCGTCAAATATCGCGATAAAACCCTGTAAATTTCGTCAAATATCACAATAAAACCTTGCAAATCTCGTCAAATCTCGCGAAAAAATCCTGCAGATATCTCACAAAAAAATGCAAATTTTGTGAAACGATCGTGGAAAAATCCCGTGTAAGCGCTCCCCTCTAATCATTTAAAGATTTTTCGTAACGTTTTGGGGGGTGGATTAACGGTATTTTACGGTAATATATATATATAGCCAGTTAACAAAACGTCTGGATTTTGAAGAGCTCTGAATTTTGGATGTCCGGATTTTGTACTATAGTACAAGAGTCAAAGTCGTAGCTTAGTGTTTTTTTCCACAGACTTCTCATACAACACACTTTTCATTCATATTCTAGATAGCAGTGCTATAATTTTGTTATTATTTAAAAATTTTCTGTGTTTTTGTTTTATTTTGGGGAGTGTCAAGTTTCAAACGGACCCGAAATCCGGAAAATTCCAAAATCCGGAAAGCCCTCTGTCCTGACGATTCCGGATAATAGGTCCTCTACTGTATATCAATTATGGGAGCGAATGACGATAGATTCGAAATGGCTGTTTTCTACCTTTACATACATTATCTATGCATTTCTAAACATTGGTTTTCTGTCTTTTGTCTTTATAAAATTTGAAGTTGTTTATCAAACTATGATTTTATTAATTTTCTTTCTTTCTTTTAGTTTAAACAATGTGTTAATTGATTTTTAAGTTAAACAACTAAACAAACCTATTTTTACTTTCTTCTATCCTTGATATAAGAAAGTAATGTAACAAATTTTTTTTGACAAATTTACATGTTTTAAGGATCCAATATCCAAAAAAGCATGTTTATTCAAAACCTCTGTCTGTTCCAGTGTCGCCATCATACCATCAAAAGGTGTAAGAAGTTATACATAGAATGAACCAAATATTTTGTATTCGATTTTGTCTGTAACCTCAAGTCCATCTTCAATATGGAAACATTTTGCAGTAAGGCACGGTGCTGTAATCACAATTTTTGTGCCATTTTCATTATTCTACCATCACTGTATGAAGTTATGCATAGAATTGAACCAAATTTCTTTGGATAGGTTTCTAGGAATGGCTGTCAGATCTTCCTTCAATTTCAAAATATTTCCTCGAAAGATGTTGCTGTAATAATGATTTTTAGCTCACAGGCTATCAAAGCGTGAAAGCTTATGTGCCTGCCCGTTCTGTATGTGTGTATGTATGTACATGTGTAACACCATAACTCATGATAAAAATATCTGATTCACTTGAAATTTTGGATATAGGTATATTCTGATAAGGCGCTTCCCAGATTAGTTTTGGGCGTTCATTCGATAAGTATAAGTAGGGTAACGAGTGCTAATACCCCTCCCCCCCCTTAATTTATATCAATGGGTTTTTCATCCAGAATTATCAGTTTTCGTTCAATTTTAGACATAGGATCATTCTGATGAGACGCCTTTATGTTTAGTATTAGGTGCTCATTGGATAAGTATAAAGAGGCGAAACGGGGGGCTAATTCCCCACTCTTAATTTCAATAAATGAGTTTTTCATACAGATTTATCAGATTTCATTCAAAGTTTAGACAGGATCATTCTGATGAGGGCACCACTATGATTTGTTTTGGAGGATCATTCTGATGAGGGTACCACCATGATTAGTTTTGGGAATTCATTGAATAAGTATAAGGAGATGGAACAGAGAGCTAATTCCCCAATCTTAATTTCGATAAATGGGTTTTTCATACAGATTTATCACATTTCATTCAGATTTTAGACATAGAATCATTCTGACGAGCGCACTGCCATGATTAGTTTTGGGAGTTCATTGGATATGTATAAAGAGGGGCATTGTGGCTAATCCCCCACCCTTAATTTTGATAAATGGGTTTTTCATGCAGATTTATCAGATTTCATTCAAATTTTAGACATAGGATCATTCTGATGAGGACACCTCCATGATCAGTTTGTCAAGTTCATTGGATAAATCAAAGAGGGGGAAAATCGGAGGTAACCCCCCCCCCCCCCTCTTAATTTAGTTTAATGTTTTTTTTATGCAGAATTTACCAATTTGCTTCAAAATTTTGATGTAGGTTTATTCTGATAAGGTACTTCCCTGATTTTTTTTAGAGTTATTGGATAAATATAAATGAGGGATCGGTAGGACTACCCCTCTTAATTAAGGTAAATAATTTTTCTTGCAGAATTAACTGATTTGCTTTAATGTTTGGATACAGTGATAAGATGCTCCCCTAATTAGCTAAAAAAAAAAAAAAAAAAAAAAAAAAAAAAAAAAAATTCCATGGTAAAATTTAAAAAAAAAAAAATAAAGTAGTTGTTAAGGATGCACAGAATAGTGATTTTGGCTAAATATATATTATTATTATTTAAGTATTCTGAATGAATATTTATCTGCCAGTAGCATTCAAGTAATAAAAAAAGCAATCCTAAATGCTGAACATCATAACAATCACACTGAAACATTTATCGCCATAAAAACAGAATGTGGAACTCTTTCCTTTTACAAGTAAACTTTACTCAAGAAAATATCTATGCTTTGAATTATTTATGCTCCTAAAATCTTGGAACAATCTCTAAGGGTAGATAATGTGGTTAAGGTAATTTTATTTTTGTACAGTAAAGCAGCATCTCAATCCACTTATTCCATCAAAAATACAAGATGTGTCAAAAGTTATAATTTAATTTTCTTTCACAACATTAACAATAACAATGCTATTTCATCCAGATTATCATATTAATTTTGCTTGTATGAAATTTCAGTACTACTTGGTTATCCCATCAGCCAAAAAACTATCGCCAACCTATAAGATTAATTCCAATAGTGGATGATTGTGAATGTCATATTTAATGGCATTAAATACTGTTAGCCTACTCATGTCCTTAACACTCCATAATAAGCAGATATACATATTGTAATAGGATAATATAGCATGACTTACTGATTTTTATTTTATTCCAATCTTATCTTATCTTTATCTTATCTCCAATTCCTTTATTTTGTTTTTCCTGGTTCCATGGCATATTCCATTTTTAAATCGGTTACTTATTTGTTTACTTTCGATTCTACTAATCTTACATGTGCGTTCATGGTCGTTTTCTTCCGTCTGATCGCGATTTGCGATCTTCGCAAATCGCAACTTACGAGTAGCCGTATCTCCCTTTCGCAAAGCAGGAACGCATTCGCTCAACTTCTGCAGACGCAAAGGGGGCGTTGTCTTCTGGTGATATCTGGAATCGCGAGGGGTATTTAAAACAGTCGGTTTGTTTTGACTGCCGGTGGTCTGACGATGTTTTGGTCTAGTAAAGGCCGTTTGTTGTCTTAAATATTAGTTATGAAAGTTCAGTTGTAGATTTGTTTATGTTCGGAAAGATGTTGTTTTTGAATCCAGTCTATAGATAGTGAAAAATATCTTTGCTGAACTTTTGATGTTATGAGTTGCTATGATATCCAAGACTTCTTTTCCTTTTGGACATTTGCTGGACTTTATTTTTTCGTCATCATCCAATTTGAAAAATCTATTTTTCTTCCAGTTATGCTATGGTGAGTTGTTAGTTTTGCTACCTGTACATGTCATTTAAACTTTACCTTACGTCATGCTGTTTAAATTAATTAAGTGTTTTTTATTGTGTTAAAGTATGACTTTAATTTTATAGATAATATATTTTCAGAAATTACTTTTTTTTGGTTGATTTTACCAGATATAATTTCTCTTTGTTTATTATTTCATATATACATATATTTTTATTTTGAATATGTTTTTCTTGAAAAATAAATGTTAGTTTATATTTTAATTAAATGCTTCTTTACTGACTTTATAACGCAACCACATATTGCCAATATTTATTTCAGGTCACCAATTTTAATTTCTCTATCTCTGCTTAAGTTTTATTTAATTTTAGAACGGTTCTGGCTTCAGAACCGATCACGGGTTATGGGCCAAAGCTACTACGCTTTTTAACCTGTTATGGTGGCCATAACCTTCGTTGGCAATATCTTAAACTAGTGGTAGCATGCGGCCATTAGACCTCCAAGTGATTTCTAGTGGGGGGGGGGGGGGGGCGCAATAGCATTTTTTTTATAAACACTTTTAATTAT
This sequence comes from Maratus speculifer, assembly GCA_964019185.1. NCBI lineage: Eukaryota > Metazoa > Arthropoda > Arachnida > Araneae > Salticidae > Maratus > Maratus speculifer. The sequence continues at coordinate 297,442,135 of OZ025297.1, read as the reverse complement.
TCTGGTATGAAATAGAAAGGTTTTTTTGTCGTACTATTTGACTGTTTTAAAGTACGTTTTTTTGAAAAAAAAAATTCTTTTCCTTTCTGTTTAAATTTAATAAAGTCTAGTTAAGAGCATGGCAATGACCAATGTACAGGTTAGCATAAACAAACTGAACTCTCACAACTATGCAACCTGGGCAGCGGATGTCAAATACCTGCTGCTCGACAAAAATGCTTGGGGCATCGTGAATGGTACTGAAGAGGCTCCGAATACCAGTGATGCAGTAGCAACAAAAGAATATCAGGCACGGCTCAGGTCAGCACTGTCCATAGTATACTTAAACGTCGAAAATGAGTTCCGGAGAATCATAGAAAACATCGACGACCCTCATGAGGCGTGGACAGAGCTGAAGACCCACTTTCAACCTGACAACCGTGCACGCCACATGCAGTTGTTTGGCGAGATCCTGTCCTGCAGAATACAGCCTGATGAGCCCGTCGACATGTTTGCTGCTCGCCTACAGAGACTTGCTGATCAGCTGGCTGCCATGAATGAGCCGATAAAGGAAATTTATCTAACGTTCCAGTTGCTGAGATGGCTCCCAAAGAAGTTTGATAATCTCGTCCAGGGAATTTTGCGATGGCCCGAACAGCAGTTCAAATTTAAAGATGTCCTGACCGAGCTGGTAGCTGAGGAATCCCGCATCAAATTACGTGACGAGGACAGAGGTAACCTGGTCCAGTCCCATTTTTCCCGAGCTCGCACACCCAAGAGGTCCGCATATAAGCCTAAGTTCAAGGGAAGATGCTACAGGTGTGGTCAAGCCGGTCATGTGCTTCGACAGTGCAAATTGTCTCAACAAGCCTCTAATCCAGAATCTTGCCTCCATACCACTTCGAGAGACTCCTCAGACTCCTCATTCCAGAACTCCTCAGTGTCCAGAGGTTCATCAGTGTCCAGTCCAGTTCGAGTCCAACCCAGTAATTCCAGACCTAGCAGAGATGTGCCTCGCAATAGAACCAGAAACCAACGTCAACGTAAGCCAACAAGCCAGGTAAATTACCTCATTCAATCTAATCTTAGTAATATTAAATGTGGTGGAGACGCCTGGGTCTTTGACACAGGTGCCTCCCACCACTTTTGCAAAGATAAAAACCTATATGTAAAATTTAAACCTTTGCAAAATGAGGAGTTGGCTGTTGCCGTTGACGGAGCAACTTTTCCTATTGAAGGAACTGGACTAGTGGACTTAAAAATAAATGGGGAAATGGTTCGCTTCGGCGAGGTTATGTATTGCCCAAGTTTAAGGCACAATTTGATATCTGGCCCTAGGCTTGATAAAACTGGTGCCAAGTTCAGAGGAGGTGAGGGTAGGGTTAGAGCATATCGTGACAGTGGTACCCTATTTCGTGCTTTTCTTAAAGATGGCATTTACTGCCTGTACCCAGATCCTAGCCCTAAAAATAAAAATAAAACTCAAAATAGTCAAAGTCCTAAAAAGGTGCGTTTTCAAGCCTCTACTGTCCAGAAGGACGACTTTAAGTTATGGCATAGACATTTCGGACACATTAGCTCCACTTTAATTGAACACACTGTAAAATGTAATGGGGTAAGGGGCTTACCACCTATTAAAAGTAAAGACTTTGAATGTGAGACATGTAAAATTAACAAACACAGGCGAACTTCCTTCCGTCCTATAAATCAAATAAGATCAAAACGACCCCTTGAATTACTTCATACTGACTTGTGGGGACTGACACAAATAACAGGTAGAAACGGCGAGAAGTACTTTTTAACCATAACTGACGACTTCTCACGTAAAGTATCAGTCTACCCCTTATGTAACAAATCACAGGTATTCAAGGTGTTCACTAATCATGTAAAAAGAGCTGAAAGATTTTTAGGCACTAAGGTAAAAGAGGTCCGTAGCGACAACGGGCGGGAGTTTGACAATGAAGCATTTACAAGATATTTTGAAGAAAACGGGATACACCATGAGTTTACCAACGTGTGCTCTCCGGAACAGAATGGGGTCTCGGAACGTTTAAATCAGACTATAATGGACGGGGCACGCTCAATACTTAACGAAAGCAAACTCAGTTTAAAATTCTGGCCGGAAGCAGTTCTATACATCGCGTACACACTAAACAGGATATGTCATAAAACACAGAAAAAGACACCTTTCGAGTATTACTGTGGCAACAAACCCTCAATAAGACATTTACGCCCTTTTGGTACTGTGGCATATGTAGGGGTGCCCAAACAGTTAAGAAACTCAAAATTCGATCCTAAGGCCAAAAAGGGGGTTTTAGTGGGTTACGCAATGTCAACCAAAGGCTACAGGGTATGGATCCCCGATACAAATAAAATAATAGAGACCATAAATGTTAGATTTGGGGATGAATCTGTACCAAGAAATGTTCACAGACATAGCGAGCAAGGCCCAAGTTATTCAATAGGCACAAACCCTTTTACAACTTCAGAGCAGCACAACGGAAGCGACCTGGGACCCACATATATTTTAAGTTCGGAACAACCAGAAATTGACCCTTTGACCGACCTTCAACCTGACAGATTTCCTTTAGCAAGATCTCCATCACCTAAGCCAGGCACCTCAGAATCCGTTGAACCCGCCTCCGTTCACTCATCTGAGGATGAAAGTGACGAGGAGGGCGAGGAATTCTCAAGAACATTGAGGGATGCTGTATGGTTCTGTAAGGCCGTGACCAGGCCTGATAAGTCGAGAACCGACATCTATTATTATGAGATGGGTGAAACGCAACGTTTAAGATCACTCAGAGAAGTGCGGGAATACTGTCAGTCTAATGGTATCAAATTTGATCCAACCATGTTTAGTTTCAAAGGGGAAAATAAATACCAGGGTATTGTAAAATCTACTTCCAGTGCTAGTTCAAGTCCTAGTTACACACCTCCACACTCGTCTTTATCAGAAACACGTAAAAACAATATATGACTAGAAGACTCCATACCAAACACATATAAGCAAGCCTTAAAATCCCCTCAGTGGGAACTCTGGAGACATGCAATGCAGGAGGAAATGGACGTAATAAATAAAAGACATGTATGGGAATTAACATCATTACCACCCAACACTGAACCTCTAGGCTGCAGATGGGTCTTCACCATCAAACGAGACGATAAAGGGCAGGTGGCAAGATACAAAGCAAGACTAGTAGCCCAAGGCTACAAACAGGTCAGGGGTGAAACTTATGACGAGACATTTTCACCAGTCGTAAATTTTAGTCTAACCCGCTTTTTCTTTGCCGCCCTTGTCTCATGTCTCGGATGGATTCACACGCAATGCGATGTGAAAGGAGCCTATCTGTACGCCCCTCTCTCAGATAACATTTACATGAAACAGCCTCCTGGTTTTGAAATAAAAGGGAAAGAGAATTTGGTCTGTAAACTCCAGAGGGCATTGTACGGCCTCCATCAGAGTGGCCGGGTGTGGTTTTATGAATTACATAAAGTTTTAATTTCTCTTGGTTTTAACAAATTGGATTGGTGTAATTGCGTCTATACATTTTCTAACTACGTTGTCTTATTATTATATGTTGATGACTTTGTTGTTTTAAGTAAGCATCAGAAACACATAAATGAAATTTTAAAATTATTAGCTGAACATTTTGACATCAAAATCCTGGGGAAAACACGTAAACTTCTTGGGGTTGAGTTTGAGGAGGATAGGGAAGGTATAGTGTCAATCCATCAAATGCAATATATTGATGATATCTGCACACGTTTTAAGGAATATAACTTTCCCATCACATCACTTCCCATAAGTAAAGGAGTAGTGTACTCCAAAGCACAGTGCCCTCAAACAGATACTGAAACCCAGGAGATGTCAAAATATCCGTACCGAAGTGTTTTGGGTTGCTTATCTTTTCTTACAAGCAGGACTCGCCCCGACATATCCTATGCTGTAAATATCTTCGGTCAATTCCAGAGTAATCCAGGTATCATCCACTGGAATGGTCTTTTAAAATTACTAGGATATGTACAAAGCACCAAACACTACAAACTGAGGCTAACTTGTCATCACATAAATCTAATAACATATACTGATGCTGATTTCGCCGCCAATCGTGATGACAGGACGTCAATGGGGGGACAAATTTTAATGTTAGACAAATCTCCCATCATGTGGAGGGCTTTTAAACAAAAATCTGTCTGCTTGTCTACCATGGAATCAGAGTTTGTGGCTTTAACAGAAGCAACTAAAGAGCTTCTTTGGTTCAGTAGAATCATAAATGAGTGTTATGATAAACACATTTTTACAGGCCCACAAACTAAGCCAACCTTGTTAGTAGACAATATGGCCTCCATTGATTTCCTTAAGTCTCCCATAGAAAACTACAGAACAAAACACATTGACGTTAAATTATTTTTTGTTAGAGACCTTTTAAACCAAGAGATATTTAATGTAAAACACGTAACTAGTAAAGCTAATCTCTCAGACATCTTTACAAAACCCTTAACTAAGTTTGATCTTAAAAGGTTCATTGAAGTGATTTTTAGTTATAAGTAATATATAATGTTTTAAATAAGTATTATTTAAAAGTAAAAAGTAAAATGTATAAAGTGAAAACAAACTCCCCCTCCTCTGGGCTTGGGTCAAGCATTAAGATGCTTGTTTAGTTTTTTTAAGTTAAACCCTGAAGTTTAACACGTTTCATTTTTCAAATCTGAAATTTTTGTATATTTCAGTGTTTTCTTTTTTATAATGTTTGAATATGTGATTATACACTTGTTTTTCTTGTTATTTCATATTTTTGTCTCATATGCATATGTTCTATTTTCATACATAAGCTTTTCAATACCCTCATTTCCAACATTGCGGACAATTTAACTCCCGCTGGAATGTGATCAGACCTCAGGATGGTTCATCCTCCGGGGTTCGAGCAGCCCCAGGAAGCGGCTCGCAGGGGTGCAATTGTAAATAGCCAGAGTAGCCTGCAGGGGGTAGTGGCCTTCTTGAGTGTTCTGATCACAGGAAGGCCTGTCGCGGGCATCGTTTCTGTTAAGTTTTGTAAGTCCCTATTTTGAAAAATGGAAATGTCACATAGGTCCCGTCCGTGGTGTTGAAAATTGAGCTGTATTTTCTTTTTGCATATATAAATATGAAAAGGGTTGTTTTACTTTTAAGAAATTGCATAACAAGTGTCCTTCACATTTTAAATCTTTGTTAAAACATTTGCAAATGTGTATTATTTCAAAAGCTTAAGCATGCATGTTGTTGTTGTTGTTATTGTTTTTTTTATGTGAGCGCTCACCGTCCTTATCATTATCATATTCACAGTCATTATCACGATCATGATCGTTAGTGTAATTATCATTAAATGTGTCTATTTTGCATATCATGAATTTCCCATACATTATCAAAGTGTTTTTGCATGGTAATTCATGTTTTGCTATTTTTCATATTCGTAATGTTTCTGAATCTATCGTATGGTAATCATTTACTCTAGTGTAATTATGCAAATGTATGTAAATGTAATCGTGTATTGTCAAGGCCAAGTCCAAGAATCGACATACTAAAGAATTTTACGGTATGTACTGGTAATCGTAGTCACTTGCACGTGACGAGGTAAAATGGTAACAATTTTTCATGAACTTTTTTTGAAATTTTTGTGTACCTGAAAGACTTTCAAATTTTTAAGTTACTATGGTAACCAAAGACTCTTGTGCTATGAGAAAAAAAAATTGTTATTGTTAATCTTGTTGTTGTATAGTTATCAAATTGTTATTCATATTGTGTGGTTATTAACATTGTTAAAAATTGTTCATTTGTTGTAAATTAACCTTGTTATATGATATTGTGAATTTGTTGCATTTATGCACGATAATATTGAGTTGTTTTTCACTAGTAATTGTCAAAGTGTGATAGTAGATATACTGATATCCTATGTTGTTTAATATGACCTTTGATATTATTTATATTATTTGGTAATACTTGGTAATTAGTTTTTTTTGAGTATGAGTGTTAAGGGGGGGGGGCGATTGTTAGCCTACTCATGTCCTTAACACTCCATAATAAGCAGATATACATATTGTAATAGGATAATATAGCATGACTTACTGATTTTTATTTTATTCCAATCTTATCTTATCTTTATCTTATCTCCAATTCCTTTATTTTGTTTTTCCTGGTTCCATGGCATATTCCATTTTTAAATCGGTTACTTATTTGTTTACTTTCGATTTGAACATCTTACATGTGCGTTCATGGTCGTTTTCTTCCGTCTGATCGCGATTTGCGATCTTCGCAAATCGCAACTTACGAGTAGCCGTATCTCCCTTTCGCAAAGCAGGAACGCATTCGCTCAACTTCTGCAGACGCAAAGGGGGCGTTGTCTTCTGGTGATATCTGGAATCGCGAGGGGTATTTAAAACAGTCGGTTTGTTTTGACTGCCGGTGGTCTGACGATGTTTTGGTCTAGTAAAGGCCGTTTGTTGTCTTAAATATTAGTTATGAAAGTTCAGTTGTAGATTTGTTTATGTTCGGAAAGATGTTGTTTTTGAATCCAGTCTATAGATAGTGAAAAATATCTTTGCTGAACTTTTGATGTTATGAGTTGCTATGATATCCAAGACTTCTTTTCCTTTTGGACATTTGCTGGACTTTATTTTTTCGTCATCATCCAATTTGAAAAATCTATTTTTCTTCCAGTTATGCTATGGTGAGTTGTTAGTTTTGCTACCTGTACATGTCATTTAAACTTTACCTTACGTCATGCTGTTTAAATTAATTAAGTGTTTTTTATTGTGTTAAAGTATGACTTTAATTTTATAGATAATATATTTTCAGAAATTACTTTTTTTTGGTTGATTTTACCAGATATAATTTCTCTTTGTTTATTATTTCATATATACATATATTTTTATTTTGAATATGTTTTTCTTGAAAAATAAATGTTAGTTTATATTTTAATTAAATGCTTCTTTACTGACTTTATAACGCAACCACATATTGCCAATATTTATTTCAGGTCACCAATTTTAATTTCTCTATCTCTGCTTAAGTTTTATTTAATTTTAGAACGGTTCTGGCTTCAGAACCGATCAAATACGATGTGCGGGTTTAAAATGTCATTAAGTGATTTTTATTTACACTTTTTATTTGTAATTTTATTAATATTCTACTAATGATTTGTTTTTTCCATTAATTAAAATAAAAATTATGTCAATCTGCGTAATTTCGCTAGTTTGGCAATTTGTATACAGTGGCACAGCCAAGGGGGTGGTTTTAGGGTTAAAACCCCTCCCAGAGCTGAGAAAGATCGTTATAATTGTTGCTTATATGAATGAAATCCAAACTTAATATTTAAATGTTTTGGCGCATTTCGGAATCCGCCACTTTATTGAATCAGATTTCATTTAATAAAGTGATTCAATTAAATGGCGAAAATTCTACTTAAAATTGTGAAAGTGCATATTACATGAATCAGTTAAGTAAAAATTGGTTATTTGAACTAAATTACTTTTCTTAGATGCTTCAAGCTAAAAAAAAAGATTTCTGGCCACACAGACGCTCTTTGAGTTTAAGTATTACAGTGAAACCTCTGAATAAGGGACACCCATGGGACCAGAATTTTTGTCCCTTAAATAGAGGTGTCCCTTATTCAGAGTTTTGAGTTGTTTTTTTTTTTTTTTTTTTTTTTTTTTTTTATATTAATCGTTCAGAAGGATATAAAAGTAACAAATCACTAAAAGGTGAAGTTTAAATGTACCCGAAGTATGTAAATTACGTTAATGAGACATAAAAAGAACAGAGAACTAATAAATTTAAATTTTCAGTTGCATACTAAATCATTAAATTATTTGTAGAATTATCATTTTTTTTATATATACAAATTCTGTAGAGGCAAAAAGTATTAAAACATTTAAAGAATTTTACTTGAAGTAATCAATCAAAAGTAATTGTTTTGCAAATTTCGATTTTTCATTACAAGCCTTTCAAGGATTCATTTACCATACTCATAAATTTTAGTTCCTCATTATCAGGAGTATTCCCAAAAAAGTCTTCAACTGCTGTGCTCAGCTGGTGGAAAACATTTTGACACATTTACAAATTCATTTCTAACAGAAAGATATAAAACTGGAATGCCTAACTGTGGAAGCGATTTGGAATCGAACTGTGTTTTCACTTTTTTGGTAAATAAATTACCTATTGAGTTAAAAGCGATTTTGATCATGTAACAAATACGTTTTTCACACTTCCTGAGTAGTTATTCTTCTTTCATGTAGAAATTCATTTCAAAATGCCAACGTTGACAATATTTTCTGTAAGATCTATTGCATTTGTCCCAAAGAAATGAAAAAAAAAAAAAAGATTGATTACATAATTTCTGAACAACAATGCCTGCTAGTTTCAATCATTTCCAAATAAAGATAAATTAAAACTTATGTCATAAATGTTGCCCTTTTGAATTTGAGAATAGCTCAAAAGCATGTCTAAAGTTCTTTATTTCATAATTTTCTTTTATTCTCCACTTTCAGAATTATCCTGAAAATTTCCAGCATTGCTTTTAATGGGGATAAATGCACTGATGTCAAATCAGAATCGCGAGTGAATAAATAATCGTCAGTTGTGTCGTATGCCACTGTATCCACAAGACTGTCTGTCTATTTGATAAATTCTCAAAAATCTGTATTTTTATTTTCATCAAAGACATATTTCATTATCTGAAATACAAAAAACAGTCCCGTTGATCTCATTTTCAACTGTCCCTTAAATCGAGTGTCCCTTATTCAGAGGTAAATACATTACACGTCCTATTCGAAGGGACTGGGATCGGAAGTTTTGTCCCTTAAATAGAGGTGTCCCTTATTCGGAGTGTCCCTTATTTGGAGGTTTCACTGTATACAGTTAATATTTTAATTAGTACTGATTCTATTAACCGGCGATTCAAATAACCTTTATCAGAAACTTAAAACCCCCCTTAGAACCGAATTCTGGCTGCGCCACTGTTTGTATAATTTGGCAACATTGGTTGATGGGATAACCAAGTAGTACCGAAATTTCTTTAGGGTGAATATCATTTGAAATGGCTGAATTTTTGTCAGTGACATTGTACTGTTAATTACATTCTGTGTAGTGAAATGTCTAAGTATTGTTTGAACATGAATGGTGTCATTCCATATTAATTCTCGATATGGCATCATATTTCGCAGAAATGAAAGTAAATCTGTTGTAATATCATCATTATTGTTAAAGTACAAATGAAAGCCACATTCGACCTGGATTTAATACATTGTATATTTGGCTAAATAAGTGGATGCTGGTTTCCTGGGCAAAAAATCTGCCTTGATATCTATTATCACTTCCGAAAGTTTGTTCCATTTATTTAAAAACCCTCTGTTTGTGAAAAAGCAAGAAATAAACAATATTCAGGAATTTGTATTTGTACATCATTAATTCCTATGCAGGTCATAATAAATGCTTAATTTTCTTAAGTATTGTTTTTCAAATAGCAACTTATCTAACATCATTCTCTTTTATTTAAATACGGTTCTTTTTCTTAATTATTCTGAATATCATTATTAATAGATAGTTAAAGGTTGAAGTTGTGTAATATTGTTTAGGGATGCACTGAATAGTGAATTTGGTCGAATGCCGAATATTCGGCCAACAGGTAAACCGAATACCGAATATTCGGCTAGCCGAATAGTAATTGTTGGGCCGAATACCGAATATTCGGCTTTCCAAATTCTTTTTATATTTTAAAATTTAGAGGTATTAAAATGTTACTTTTTAAAACAGTTTTATGTAATATTTAATAAAAGAAACTTACATTTTGATAAATAAGAGCTTTTTATAAGAACATTTAGTATTGAAAAAAAATCTGCCTTGAGTTATTTAAGAAGCGCAATTATGAAACTTTAACTAATAAAATTTTCTACGAATCAAAACAAACATTTTAAAATCAAATAATGAAAACATGGCCGAAGAAAAATTTTACAGTCTGATAATTGTCCTTTTTAAATAACTCGAGGCAAATTTTTTTCAATATAAAGTACAAATACTTTCAACTTAATTTTGAATAAAGGCATGTTTGGCTCATAGTTCTTTTCTTATGAATGGTGGTATTTTCCACCCTTCCCATCATTTCATATTTTACAGAAATCAAAGCATGTGAGTTGAAAAAGTTATCTTCACACAGGTTTTGACCTAGAGTGAGATGAAATACAATGTACTTATGACTCAATAAGTTGATTATGATTATGGTGTCATGAACAAAAATTGTCTGCCTTGATAGCTATTACTAATCTCAAAAGTTTTTTTTTTCTTTTAGAGGACTTTTATTTGGGGGAAAGCAAGAAACAGATTATTTACTAAACAAAATTTAGAAACTTGTATCTGCACATAATTTATTCCCAAGGAGAATCCTAATAAATCACCATTTTAATCCTTCTCATGTTTAATTTTCTTACGTTATACTTTACAAACAGCAAATAAATAATGTAAAAACATTCTATTTTATTTTAAAATGATTTTGTTTCTAATTGTTTTAAATATAAATTAAAAAATTGACAGTTAAAAGTAGAAATAGCGAAAATTTTTTAAATTTTTTTATTAAGTATGGAATTTGGCCAAGTCGAATATTCGGCTCAACCGAATAGTTTAATATTCGGCCTAACCGAATGTTCGGTAACATGGCCGAATACCGAATAGATACCGAATATTCGGTGCATCCCTAATATTGTTTAACATATATATATTTAAGTACAAGGTTTGCCAGACATTTTGATGTTAAATCAAATTGAACATTCAGCAGACCAAATAGTTTAATATTTGACCAAACTGAATATTTAGCTGACTGAATAGTTTAATATTGGCTCACCGAACTTTGATGTTTAGCCTAACAAAACAGACCAAATACTGCATATTTGGATCATTCCTAATTAATATAAAAATTCCTTAACCTTTGTTGGCACAGTGGTCCCACTTCAGCCACCTAATTTTAATTTCAAACTTGCAAACAGCACCAATAATATTGTAATAAAATTTTGTTTTTAAAATAAAATCGTAAATTAAAAAATTCTTAGTTCCTACAAAAGTCATTTGTAAATTCTGGTGCCAGTTAATAGTTTCTGATTTTATAAACATAATTTGTCTGGGTCGGAAAGAGGAAAAAAAACTGTATTTTCCTTGTTATGCTTATTGTATTCATTCTGTATATTAATTTTAATGTTTGTTTCTAGCATTTGTATCAGTACTTTGATCCTGACTTTACAGTAAAGAAAATTGAGGAAGAAGCTCCCAAAATTTTGAAAAATTTGGGTTATCCATTTAGTGTAAACAAGTCTGCTTTTGTATATGTTGCCCGTACTAACTGGCCGAGTTTACTTGGGGTTCTCCTTTGGTTAATGGATTTAGTTAAGGTAATATATTCACTACCTTCTTCATAATTTAATCTTTTGTCTTATTCTTTAACTTTTTTTTCTTTTAAGCCCTATTTCTTTTCTTTTTCTTTCTTTCTTTTTTCTTTTTTTTTTTTTAAAACACTCTGAGCGTTTTGCAAATGGGTAAAATTGTAATGTTGTTTTCTCTGCATTTTATTTTGAATGCTCAGAAATATGATTTTTTCAACTTTATAAAAAAAAAAAGCCTTAATTACAAACATGAATGTAATCCTTGAGAGTATTAATAATTTGAAAATTCATTAAATCCATAGAATAATATTATTTTAAATATTGCTTATATTGCAGTGAAACCTGGAGCTTAGTGAACAGAATATTATGTTCCAAACGCTTAGAGGGTTAACCGGGAGGGATTTGTCTTTTATTTGGTTGGAAAAAAACATTTTTTTTTTGCACTTTTCTATTTTGTTATAATTTAAAGATTATCCGTTTTCAGTGATTTGACTGAATTCAAAGTCCTTTTGTAGTTATTTAGTTCTTCAGTACAATGTGTCCATAGGCTTATATTGTTTTGGAGCACTATAAAAGCATTTTATGCAAAATAACTTTACTTAAACTAGCTTGAACCAGAAAGCAAAAACTATTAAATCAATCTTGCTATTAAATAAATAAATAAGGCTGATATAATTTATTCATGCTTGAACCATTTTCAGTCATTTTTTTTAAAAACAAATTATTTTTAGAAGCATGTCAAAGGGCGAAAAAGGGGGTCTGAAATAGACCCTCTTCTTTGCAAATCCCTGACACTTTCTTGATTTTTTTTTTTTTTTTTTTTTTTTTTTTTATTATTATTATTTCAAAGTTGTTGAAGCTTCAGAGAATATTATCTACTTTCAAAAACCTTAACCAAAATTTATTGCAAACAACTCTTTAAATCTGTTGGATACCCCAATTGGAAGTGCACAGTACAATAAGCTAGGGTATCCTTCCACATGACTCGAGCCTCAGCATCAATTGTTTCTAAAAAATTTTTTGAAATATTCTTCAGATATTAACAAATAATATGCAAAAAAAAAAGCCTAAAACACTTTTTTGGGGGGTTTTAGAGGCAAATCAACCCCTTCCCTTTAAAAAAATTATTTTTATAGTAGGGGTGCACAACCTTTTCAAGAGAAGGGCCACATACAAATGTGTCTGGGTGGTCGAGGGCCACATTAATAATATGGAGAGAATTTGATTTAGAGGAGGTGATCTGTGGCCTATAATCGGATAAAAAATACCGTTTCAAAAGGGAAATTGTGGAGGGGGTTACCCCTTAAGGCCCCTGTTCTCGCTCGAGGAAACACTCGCAAGCTAATGCTATTCCTATGGGGAAGCATTTTTCTAATAACTCTTTCGCATTTTGACATTTTTGAATATTTTTTTTTTTTTTGCATTGGATAGCTGAGGTGCATGCCGATAGCACACTTTTTTTACTTTTTCGATTTTGGTTGCAGATATTTTTTACAAAGTTAGTTTCACTTTCAAAACCAGTTTCGAAACTGAAAGTGCTTTTTAAAAAAATATCTGCAACCAAAATCGAAAAAGTAAAAAAGGTGCACTGTCGGCATGCACCTCAGCTATCCAATGCAAAAAGAATTATTCAAAAATGTCAAAATGCGAAAGAGTTATTAGAAAAATGCTTCCCCATAGGAATAGCATTAGCTCGCGAGTGTTTCCTCGAGCGAGGACAGGGGCCTTAAGTTCGCTTACCCAGTCAGAATATCCAATTCAGTTGGTAAGAATATATCAACTTTTCTTATGTTTTTAATTTATAACAAATATAGCAAGGATTATTTTCAAGATGTAAAAATATTCCTTGACTTTATTCAGGAGAGTAAGTTTTGTTTCATTAAAAGTGCTAAAAAACAAGCATAAATGGTTAATGCCGAAAAAAATGCGAACTTTACGAATGACGGAGAGAGAAGGAGTCTATCAACAAGATTTTTACGCGCTTAATCAACGAAATTCCTGATTTTCTGTGTGCTCGATATATGAAATGTGTAATTCTTCCACATCTGATTGACGAAATTTGCACTTTTTATGAAAGCAATTCACAAAATTCGCAATTTTTACGAAATTGTTCAAGAAAATTCACAATCTGTCCATGCCTGATCAACAAAATTCGCAATTCTTATGAAACCGATCATGAAAATTCACGATTTTTCTGCACCTGATCAACAAAATTTGTGATTTTTACGAAGCCGATCGAAGAAATTCATGATTTTTAAAAAGCTGTGAGGATCCCTCCTCACAAGATCGACGAAATTCTCAATTTTTTTTGCACCTGATTCTGATTGACAAAATTCTCAATTTTTCGGTGCATAATCGACGATATTTTCGATTTTTCAGTGCATAATCAGCAGGGTTGGAAAAAAATCATGATTTTTTAAAAAAATATAAAAAATCGGATTTATTTGATTTATATCAGATTTTTTTTTATTTAAATTGGATTTATTTGATTTTTTTTTTAATCCTACTATTAATTATTGTGTTTTTATGTTTTTACAATACATGGATCAGTTTTTTTATTATAAATAACTAAAAAAGAATAAATAACATAAGAAATAATTATATAGTTAAAAAAATACTTATATACTAGTTATTAATTGGTACTAAAAATTAAACATCCAGGCTTTAATCTAAAGCAATTCTATTATTTTGTAATTGAATTGTGCACACCAAAATACGAAATATATTTAAATATGTTACAAATGAATAGAAAATGATAAAATTTAAAAAACAAATTAAATACAATAGATTCTCTCAAATCCCACAGCTTGGGACCAGAGGTTGTGCGGATTTTAGAATTTTGCAGATTTCTGGTGATTGCTTTGTCTATATTTTTTAAAAAGTAATTTAAATGTAATTAATAATGAAATCAAAAGTATAATGAATGCTTTCAATATACTAAACTATTAATATAAGTAATAAACTAAAATAATAAAAATTTAGATAATTTTTAAAATGATTAAAATACTAAAAGCAAAGATCAATTTAATAATCAAAAATGTACAATTAAACATTCATTATAAAGATTAAATGTATTTTTCCTAAATTATTCAATGAAACTTGCCTCATAAAGGTACATTACTAATTCACATCAGGATCATAAAATAATGAGGCTTTATTTCAGGTTTAGCCAGACTTAATCACTAAAAGAGCTTGAAAAATACATAATTATATTTGGTAAAATTGTGATTACCAATGATATCAGCAATATCTTGATTTTTTTTTTCTCAGAAATAAATTATTCTTTCTTCATGAAAAAAAACATGAATTCAACAACATTAACAAAAATTACAAATTAAAAAATATATGGAATTGATATAAAGCTAAAAAAGTCAAATTTTGTACCTACATCTGAACTGAATTTTTCTATGTTTACATCCATAAAGTATCTGTGGATTTTAGAGAGCTGCAGATTTTAGGAGTGCGGATTTTAGGGAGTCTACTGTATTCATTTAATGCAAGCTATTTATTAAGGGATAAAAATCACAATTAATTCACTATTTTTTAAGCAAATGGGGATAAATCAGGGATTTAATTGTTTGAACAAAAACACTAATTTAGAAGCTTTGTCTATTTCTAATTTATCACGAAGTTTTGAATGAACTAGTCCAAAAGAAGAAAATTGTCTTTCTACTCCAGCAGATGAAGCCACGGCTGTTGTTGATTGATAAATAAATTCAATTTCAATATCGCTGTTTCTCTTTTTACCTCCCATTACATAAAAGGACTTCCACCAATCATAATATCAGGAACTTTTGTCTCAAGCAATGGTAATTTTTGGAATGGACCATTTTTTGCTTGAAAATGTTCTACAGTGATGACAAGATTTGAACAATTTTCTTTAATGAATGCCAAACCAATTGCTACAATGAATGCCAAACCTTCATTATTTTCCTCTACACTAAGGAAAATTTCATTTTGATTTAAAACAGAGGGATTTAATAAAACCTCAGCAAAATGACAGCCATTAATAGCTTGTTCATATCTTGCTTTAAAGTTTGTAATTCTATCTTTATCTGATAAATTTTCTAAATTTTACCCAAAATTTTCCTTTGATAAGTGCATTCATGTGATATTGCAAAAAAAATTGATTTAAATCAAGTGATTTTTTTTTAAAAATCAGTTGATTTAAATCTAGATTTAAATCTTGATTTAAATCAGTTGATTTAAATCGTGCCAACCCTGATAATCAGCGATATTTCCGAATTTTCGGTGCCTAATTGACGATATTTTCAATTTTTCTGCCCCTGATTGACGAAATTTGCGATATTTCTTAAATTAAACAACAAAATTCACGATTTTTACGATGTCAACTGATGAATATCGTGGATTTTGCGAAGCCGATCTTCGCACGATCAACGAAATTCGCGATTTTCCTTGGCATGATCGACAAAATTCACGATTTTTCCGAACCTTGTCAACAAAATTAGCGATTTTTACGAAGCCGATCGACGATACTCACGATTTTTCTTCACATCATCTACGGAATTCGCGATTTTTCCAAAGCCGATCAATGAAATTTGTAATTTTACTGCGCTTAAGCGGCAAAATTTGCGATTTTTCTGAGCCTGATCGACAAAATCACAATTTTAACGAAGCCTATCGAAAATCTTTCCGCTCCTGATCAAAAAGATTCAATTTTTACGAAGCCGATCAAGAAAATTCGCGATATTTCGATCGTGTAAATTCACTATTTTTGCAAAGCCGATCGACGTTATTTGAGATTTTTACAAAGCTAATCGAGAAAATTCGCGATTTCTCCTTGAATAATCAGAGAAATTCACATTTTCCTTGCGTCTAATTGATGAAATTCGCGATTTTTCTGTGCCTTATTGAAGAAATTCGTGATTTTTACGAAGCCGTTCGATGAAATCGCAATTTTTCTTCGCATTTGCGCACCTGATCGACGTAATTATCAATTTTTCCGCGTGTGATTGACAAAATTCGCAACATTTCTATCTCCAATCAAAGAAATTTCGGATTTTTTGGAATCCGATCGGTAAAACTCATGATTTTTTGGTCTCCGATAAACGAAATGTGCGCTTGCACTCTTAATTCACGAAATACACATTTTCCAGCGGGCTATCAACAAAATTCGCGATTTTTTTTACTAACTCTGATGAAATCTGCATTTTTTTGTGTAGTGAAAAATACTGTAATTACTGGCGGTAAATTGATAAATAAACTAAAGAACTTTGTAAAATCACAATAAAATAAAATTAAGCAGAACGCGTTTCGAGCTACAACAATAACAGCTCGTCATCAGCTAATTTAACACGCGTCCGTAAGGGACAGAGTGGAGATAAAGTGATAATATGGTGATTTTACAAAGTTTTTTGGTTTATTTTTTTATGTGGCAAGATGAAACTCGCGATTTTTTCTTTTGATAAATTGACGAAATTCACAATTTTTTTGCAGACGATCAATGAAATTTTCAAATTTTTCCAATTGTTGATTTCTAAATTCGGGCCTGTGTAAATTTCTGTGCCTTATCGATGAAATTTGCGATTTTTTTGTCCGTGATGGACAAAATCTACAATTTTTTTCGTGCCGATCAACGAAATTCGCTTTTTTTCACAAGGTAAACCGAGAAAATATGCTTTTTTTTTTTTTTTTTTTAACCGATGATTTTTTCTTTTTCGATCAACTATATGAGCGATTTTTCGCGTCTGACCAACAAAATTCGCAATTTTTTTATGCCTAATCGACAATAACTCGCGATCGTTCTGTGGCCGATAGGGGAAATTTTCTTTTTTTCTGAGCCTCATGGGCAAAATTCGCGATTTTTTCATATCTGATGAGCAAAATTTGCGATTTTTCCGAGCCTCATCGACAAAATTTCTTTTTTTCCGCACTTGATCAATGAAATTCGTGATTTTTCCGTGCCGATCAACGAAATTTGCGGTCCTTAAATGACGAAATTTTATATTTTTCTGCGGTATATTGAAGAAATTTTCGATTTTTTCCTCTGACATATGCACAAAAATTGCAATTTTTTTCAGTTGTAAATTGACGAAACTCGCGGGCCACACATTAACCCGTCGCGGGCCAAAAATGGCCCGCGGGCCACAGGTTGTGCATCCCTATTTTATAGCATTTGAAAACAAATCTTAATTAATAACATAAACTTTGGGAAGCTTAAGGAATGAAACTGTTTCTGAAAGCTTGAACTTTAGTGAGATAGGAAAAAAATGTCATCAGCTCATATTAGTTATAAAATGCAGGGAGAAATATCTTTATAATAGCTATCAAATACAGGATTCAATTTATGAAGAAAGTATTTAAAGCAACATTTTTCTTATTGTGTAAAAGAAACTATAAGTTCTTTTATTTAGATGCTTTTTCTTGATTACAGATCAAAGCTGCTCTCATACATTTAATTGCTTTGTGTTGCATATTTTTTTGTTTGAGCTAATATTGAATATCTTATTTCATTTGCCTCAATTAATTTCCACTTCCTTGTGATTTCATTGATTTAATTTCTTTCCCAACAGTTTACTATGTAATAAAAAGTTTATTCATATTTTTCTTAAACATATGAATGTAAACACATCAGTACTAATGCAACTCTGGATTTGAATAACTGGATTACATAATGCAAAATAAGACAAGCTTGTATTTATGTTGACTTTTCAATTGTAAATGTTTTGTATTTAAAATGTTGTTTTATAAATTTCTGATTTTTTTTTTAATACTTTAAACTGAATCCTATAGTTATTATTTTTTTTAAAATAAGTGAATAAAGTAAATTATTCCTGTTTTCAATTAGTTGATCTTCAATTTTTTTCTAAGTGGAGAAAAAATGAAAGGGGAAAAATGCATTTTTAGAATGACATTTGATTAAAGTTTTCATGCTGAGTGCAATGTGTTTTAGTTCTAATTTATATTATGGGGTCATTCATGCCAAATCAACCAGTGACTCAACCTGACCCTTTTATATATTCATTCCCCATACATATTTTCAAGCATATGCTTGAAAATCCAGGAGGCTTCCCTGTTCTATTATAAAGTAATTTTTTAAAGTAAGAAACTAAGTTCACTTAATTTAGTATCTTTTAAAAACACCCAAAACACAATGTTTGATGTATTAAAATAATTAATTTGTGATTTTTTTTTCAGTCATGTATGTTTTAATTTGTATAAAGTACCATTATTTAAAAATGGTTGTTGGCAAAATAATTAAAATCATTGAAATAAATAAATAAATAAATAAAAAATAAACTGATTAATTCATTAGGACAAGCAATGTCTGAATTCCTAGGGGTCAAGAAAAGTCAGGGAATTTGTAAATTTAATCAAAGTGAGGGAACTTTTTACATATTTGAAGTGGTCGGAGAAAAGTCAGGGAATTTTTGATGCATACAACTTTTTCATCAGGATCTCTATTACTTTTGTGAATAAAAAAAAAAAATTTGAATTAATTATTCATCCAATCTAAAATTTTTATATAAAATTTATGCAAATTAATAAAATTAGCATAACATGAAAAATGATTAAAACTCCGACCATTCTTACATCATATACTTTTCTTAACATTTATCTACATTAAAACACTCCATTATAGAGGGTTTTACGATAATATATAATCCAAATTTTAATTGAGAAAGATGAGGGTATTTATATAGAAACAATGAATGTGTGTTCATAGATTTCAAGGTAAGTGAATTTAATTTTCTTGAAAAATTTGCCTAAATGTGCTCCCTTCCCCCCACCCCTCTCCCCATGTAAAAACAGTTTATCATAAACTTCTGAAAGGTCTTTCTAGAAGAAATTTTAATTTATGCCTAAATATCTTTATGATGTTTGATACCTATAGTAATCAAATTATAATGATATAAATATCACAAAGTGTGCAATGCAAGTATAAACAACAGCAAAATTTTCATATTTTTGAACTGTCAAAAAATACCCAGTCCTCTTAAGTACAGTTGAATGCTAGAGGATAAATTATTCAAATTTAATTTTAAAAAAATCATGATTTTTTTCTGCTACTTCTTTTTATTCTTTTTGTTTTTATTCGTTACCAAAATTGACTGATTACAATCCAAGACCATTGATTGATTTCAATAGGAAAATATAAACTCTATAAAAATGTTTAAAAATATATATGTTTGAAAATTTTAAAATCTTCTTGTTTATTATCAGAACTCATTATACTGCCTATTTATATGCATGCAATTGCAATATAAGCATAATAAATAATTAGAAAACTACAACTAAGAAAAAAAGTGTCATTTCCATCTGATTGTTTTGGATGCTTTAAAACCTGTCTGACAAATATTTGTATAATTTATGCAAATTAACTACACTGTCTTTTGTTTTCGAATCTGAATCACACTGTATATCATTTACTTCCTTTTGCATATCACTCATTGCTGACTTAATATTTGTGGTGGAAAAGAAAAAAAATTATCTTTCAAGTATTTCAAATCAGTTAATCGTGTTTAAAATTCAGTTTTGTCGCTAAAAAAAATTTTCTGTGCATTTTTAATACAATGAAATTTCACCTAGTTTTTGTTTCCTATTTTGAAATGTGTTAAATCTTAAAACTACTTTTCCAAAAGAGCTGTTTGATTTTGCACTGCTTTAATGTGACAATGCATATTCCCATTTAGATTCTATTAGCTGGGTTTTAAAGATTATTGTTGTAGGAAACAATCAGTTTGTGGTCTGCAACGTTTTATATGCATGCTTTACAAAATATTAAATTGTTCCTTACAGCAATTATAGTTTGAGTTTGTAAATAAGAATATGAAGCTGTATAATCTAAAGTGTTATGTTTCATTTTAAATTTTAGTTTGCCACGAATATTGATACCAATAGTTTATTTGAAGCTTGTGCAGATGATGCCAGGTCAGAAGTTCATTCGGTAAGATATATATTCTATAATTTGAGTTGATTGTCATGTTTACTGTGCTTTCCTTTATTCATTTTTTCAATTTATTTTCTAGATTCTATTGACATATATTTGTGCTCGCTATCACTCTGGTGTTGATGATAAAGATGAAGAAATAGCTACATTTCAAAGCATAAGTAATATATATATTTTTTGGCATAATATTATTTTGATTTGTATTTTGTTTATAATGTAGTTTTAAATGAGTAGTTTAATGGCAAATGAATAACTATGTGTATATATATATATACATACATATATATTTATATATATATAATTAAAATGAAATCACAAATCTATGAATAAGTTGGTAAAATTCTAGAGATGAACAAAATATGAACATTGGAAACAAGAAATGTATAATAAGAAACTATGAATAACCTATAGAATTTTTAGAGGAGCTTGAAGGTCCATAGCAGAAAATTCTCTAAGTGTCTGTGACAGATGCTTCAAGGACAAAAAATAATCTTCAGATAAAATATTTTTACAATTAAAACGTTAATTAAACAAATAATTATTTATATGTAATGTTTTTAGGCCTTTTATAAATATTTAATAATAATAATTTTAACTTTTTGAATTGAGTAATAAAGAGCTAAGGTTCAATAAAGAAGAATCTGCAAAAGAATTAAAATCTGTGATGTCCATCTACCGGCTCAGATTTTCTGCTATTGGGCTTGAAAGTATAATTTATTGTTAAGATATGTGATTTCATCCAATTTTGTTGGCATTGAGCCTAAAAAGACCAAATTTAGTTCCTTATAACAACACTTCAAACATTTTCAAAATAACATTTGGACAAAATATCAAATATGGTTTAAGGATCTCTCGGGATCATGATCTGTGAAAATATGCCAAAATTTTCTGAAATTGTTTCCTTTTGAATGGCTGCAATAAGCAGATTCTGCCAAATGTACTAAAGAAAAAAAAAAAAAAAAAAAGATTAACAAAAAAAGTTTTAAAAAAATTAAAATTCCAAATGTTTTTTGTCTTCAAATGTTCAACCTTGAAACAAGGATTCCAGAGGATATCTTTTGTTTTACTTCTATCTTAAATTTGGCTGAAATATAACAATTTAAAGATGATAAGGTGACAGATTTTCCATAATCAGATTTTATTTATGAGCTTTAGAAAACCTGGTTTCTTACTAATTTATTTTAATTGTTGTAACCACTGTTATAACGTATGCTTTAAACAACATAATCATATCTGCCATCATCAAGTTCTTCCGAAGCTTGGCAGATACTTGGTGAGATAGTACTAAATTTGGTGATTAAAAATAATATTCCTATAAATGAAGCTAACTTGCCTATAGCTGACTATTTGGCAAATTTCTTATTTGATTTCATTATTGATGAAAACTGGCATTGAATGTTCCTTAATCAGATAATCACACATTCTTCCTTTTGTGTGTTGGAGTATAATTAGCTGAATTTTTAAAAATAAGGAATAGGGAAGATACCTTTTCTTCCAGTACAGACTAGAAGGACTTTTTTGTTAAACTCTTATATTTCTATTAACGAAAATGAACAGCCCTTTGAAAATCGAATGTGGATTTTTTTTTCTTCACCTAGAACTTTTAAAAAATGGCATAATTTTTACTAACTTTTTAGTCTGTTTATTTTAGTTGCCTTCTACTTAAATATATATTTAATTCATGCATCAATAAATTCTTAAGTCCATAGCAGGTTTGGGGTTTTCCTTATTTTTTTTGTAGATATTTGCATATGTTGTTGAGTAATAGATGGATATTAATTTATTGTTTTCTTGTACAGAATTAACACTATTTGTAAAATGTTTAATTTTACTTTAATTTTTAGTTAAAGGCAGACTTGTTCCAAATCTTGACGAATTACTTGCCATAAATGAGGAAAAAAAGAGGGAGTTTGCAGCAATTGAAGAAAAAATAGTGTGTATTTTTTTTCCCCTTTTGTGCATGTATTGAACTTGTTTTTATATTTTTCTCATGAAAATGGAATTTTTTATCTTTCTATATTCTTGCTTGCCCACTTCTTTTTGTAATAATTTGGTATTGAATTAGTTTTTAGATTTTCTGTGCAACAGGCTCTTGGTATTCATCATTCTTATGCTTTATTGATGTATGTCTGCTATTATTATTGACCAGTATCTAATTCCTAAAATTTAAGGTATACTGAATGATTCAAAATAAGAGTAAAAGTGATTTCACCATTTATGGTGTTGTCACCATCAATTATAGGTGCGGATTCACAATTGCCACGTGTTGACTACAATTTTTGCTTTGGTGACTAATTGTTGGTGTCTAAGTTGCCATCCTTTAGCGAATTTCACATTTTTTCCTGTGATTTTTTCCGCAATCCTTCTACGAAATTAATGAGGTTTTTTGACAATCCTTTGAAGAATTTCATTTTTTTTTTTTTTTTTTTAAATCTTTTAATAAAATTCACTCTCCCCCCAATCTTTTGACAAAATTAGAATTTTCTCCATGATCCTTTAATAGAATTGCTGCTTTTCTGTGATCTGTTGACTATTTTATGTCCTATTTTTCTGAACCGAATTCCATAAAATTGAAAAAAAAAAAAAGTCTGAACAGAATCACCCCTGTTAGTCTGGTAAGATTTTTTTTAAAAACAAGTTTTCTCTTGTGTTTTTGAAAAACAGATGCTTGAATTGTATTTTGATTTTCATAATGCAAAAATAATCTCACACATTCACAATTTTGTATGACAAAAGGAAAATAAAATATATTGTTTTCCTAAAATTCTCCTCTGCCATAATTGTATAACTTATAGATATATTTATATACATATATATATTTAACTCTATCTTGCTAAACGTTATCTTCTGATTGTACATAGTTTAAGATTTATATTACACTTAAATTATATTTAAATGAAAATAATTTTGTGGTTAAATAAAATATGTAAATTTAATATGTATATATATATATTTGACATGTATAGATTATTTTTCACTTTGAGTTGCCAAATTTTCCCCCTGTATATGAATTTCTTTCACAATGTGGTAATTGGATTACAAGAGTGCAGAATATGTCCAATCCGTCGACCTAGGATCAAAGGAGAGTTTTACAGAAAAATATTACATTGATTTTGACAACATAATTCCCCGATATAAAAAGTTTTTCACTTCGATAAAAAGATCCGTATGGTGACTTTCACAAAATCTCTCAGAATAATATGTACCGTATAAGTTGAGACATTTTGGAAAATAAAAAAAAATTCTATACCTATTGTAATACAAAATGTATCTAAATCTATATGATGTCGTAAAATTTTGGGGAAATTTTCATATGGATTGGGATAAATGTTGGGAGTAAAAACATTTTCTGCACCCTGGACTATTTAGGTTTAGGAGCCATTGGCTCCTTAAAAGTTTTGGGAATCTGCACCTATATCATCAATATGATGTCAGCATTACTCACAGACATGTTTTTGATTTATAGTATAGATTTCACAAAATAAAAAGTAAAGAAACACATAATGCATTATTATACCCATTGGGTCTTTCAGCCCTGAATTCTACAAAAAAAAAAAAAAAAAAAAAAAAGCTGCAATAATCCAGCCTTTCAATCAAAGTGATCTGGTTGTTCTTTAGCTAATTTTATCTTCTTGACGATAAATAATGTAAAGTGTGAACTGATGAGGAATCACTGAAAAAAAAGAGAACAGTAAGAAACAGCTAATGCAGGGCTCCCAAATGGTCCCCTTTTTCCCGCGAAAGTCCGCTTTTCAGAAAAAGGTCCGCTTTGGTCCGCTTTTATGCGTTTTGGTCCGCTTAGTCCGCTTTCAATGACTAAAAAACAAAAAAATCATTCATTTAAAAAAAAAAAGAAAAAAAATTTAGAAAACGGCAAAATTGTGGTGCATGCTGATGTTTCATGCTCCTTCAATGTCTAAATTCACACTTTCTTTCATGCTTGAAAATAAAGTAAAGGACACTTCCGCCCCTCCCTAGTAAGCAATCAATTAGCGTTTTGAAGTCAAATGGAACCGGCCACTCATCTTATGGTTTCATTAATCCCCCTTTTCTTGTGATTGGAATCGTTGCCGTTTCATCCCAATGTGTTCATGTGACCCGTTCGCAGGTGCTTTTACTTTTTTAAGCACTTTATTTCAGTAACAATAGGCTGCAATTGGATTAATTAGTCTCATGGATTCTTATTGCTGATGAAAGAGAAAAAAAATTTTTGAAAAAAAAAAAAAAAAAAAAAAAAGAAGAAGAAGAAGAAAAAGCGTGATCAAAGTAGGTATCGTTTTTCTTTATTTAATAAGTTATACTAAATATTGTAATTTGACAAGCATATTCCTTAAATAAACAAAATAAAGTATGCCGATCGCACTTTCTTTTTCCATATTTGCATCGTAAGATGTAGGTACCCCTCTGGAGAGAGACAAAGGGATACCTTTTTAATTTTTGCGAAATAACTATTTTATTTTCGCGAAATTCCGTTTTTATTCTTTTTAAAATTGTAATCAAGATTTATTAATTTCCTGATTAAAAAAAATATTTTCTAACTATAATAATTCCATAAGAATAGTAAATTAAACTTTTAAAGATACATTGCTTGCAGATTTATTTTGATATTCTCCTATCTGGAAAAAAAAAAAAAAAAAAAAAAAAAAAAAAAAAAAAAAAAAACACTGGAGTTGTGTTTATCTGTTTTTCTTTAGCGGATGTGGAAAAACATTCACATTTTCTCTCAAAAAATGGAATGTTCGCTAAGTTATAGCTGCCTGCTATTAGGTTTTTAACTCGGCAACCAATCAAAAAGATAACACTTAAAAATAATAAAAACGAAAGTAGGTATTTCAGGGTTTATATATATAAAGTAAATAAAAAACATAGCCAATGCCTCAAATTTTAGATAACAAACTTAATTTTTCTTTGTGCATTTTACACTGAACATGTCAGTTATTTTACGCTGCTTCATCAATTTCGATTTTTCGGCGATAACCTTTCTCTTTTATTCTATAAACGGACTTCAGTTTCTGTCCTGTAGTTTTTTTTTCTCCCTAAATCGTTAGCTAAAAAGAAATAATAAATCTATCCATGATTACTTTGCATGGCAAAACATATTACCCACCTGAAGAAAATGATCCGATTGCGTTAACATTCGACTTCGGATTTCACTTAATGAGGTGGAAAAAAAAAAAAAAAACGAAAAGAAATCACAGATGGTTACTTTTTTCTGGGCAGCTTCTGTTAATTGGGCATTTTCAGCAGGCGTTGTAACTTTTTATTAACTTGTTATATTTTAATAAAAAAATTTTAAATTACCTAATTTACTATTATTACAACTTGTTGAAAATTTGAAAGAAATCTGTCAATTTATTTTAAAAATATGGATTTTTTTTTTTAAAGCTGTAATGGGGGGGGGGGAGGGAGTTGGTTTTTCATTCCATTTCTTGTTTTGTTTGCTTTCAACTAACTTAACAGATTTTCTTTTTTTTTTTTTTTTTTTTTTTTCTGCACTTAAGCAAAGTACATTTGTTAACACATTAACGGAGTCTTTTATATATTTAAAAGAATAAAATTTGAATAGTTAAATAAGAAAAAAATAATAGTTGTGAATCATCACAGCCGCATTGATGCGGGTGTCGCGCAGTGTTGAATTCAGACTTTTTTGTAGGAATTTCTGCGACTCGGGGAGGGGGGGGGCTTGTACTTTTTACTATTCAAAACATAAACTCAAATCTGCCAGTGGGGAAATTTCATTGTTCTGAGCAGGAAAGCCCCCCCCCCCCCCACATGAATTCAACACTGGATCGCGGGCATTACAGAAGAACAGATCGTTAGATCATTTTGCCGAAACCAGACATGTGGTATGAAAAAAGTATGAATATCTTTATTCTTTAAAAATAATTTTAAGAGTAGAGAAGTTTTAGATCCGGTTTTAAAAATTCCTAATTTAAATTTTTTTTTATGTATATTTTAAAAAACAATAATAAAAATAGTTGGGGAAACGTCCGAACTTTGTTTGATTAGGCCCCTGTCCTCGCTCGAGGAACCGCTTGCAAGCTAATGTTATTCCTATGGGGAAGCATTTTTCTAATAACTCTTTCGCATTTTGACATTTTTGAATAATTTTTTTTGCATTGGATAGCTGAGGTGCATTCCGACAGCGCACCTTTTTTTACTTCTTCGATTTTGGTTGCAGATATTTTTTACAAAGTTAGTTTCACTTTCAAAACCGGTTTCGAAACTGAAAGTACTTTAAAAAAAATATCTGCAACCAAAATCGAAAAAGAAAAAAAAAGGTGCGCTGTCGGCATGCATCTCAGCTATCCAATGCAGAAAAATTACTCAAAAATGTGAAAATACGAAAGAGTTATTAGAAAAATGCTTCCCCATAGGAATAGCGTTAGCTCGCGAGCGTTTCCTCGAGCGAGGACAGGGGCCTTAAGACTTTGTTCTGTGCATTTGAAACTCAAAACTCCGGGCATTCAAATTCCGGAAATCTCTAAAATCCGGACATTTTGTCAATTTCAATTTTATTAACTTTAAATTTTATCAAATGCAGTTAAATTCTTTTAACTAACTAGACATTATGTATATCGATGTATTCTGGTGTAATTTTACATAATGATTGACGGTTAATTAAAGATTTTAATTATTAAAAAAACTCGAAAGTTAAAAAAGGGGGGGGGGGTGGAGAGTTGACGTGATATGCTTATGACTCGAAGCTTCATATATTTTAATTCTAATAAAATCACTCAAGTACATATTTATAACAAAAGAAGCAAACATGAAACTTGGTTATCTTTTGATTGAAGAAAAAAATAAACACACTTGATAATCACTCTATTAACACCTGCTCTTTCTCCAACAGAATGATCAATCTAGTGGCACATTGTCCTTTAACCTTAACGCGCACATTTGACGAGGTTAATATGTTTGTTTTGTTTCTTTAAGATCCTGAAATTCCCGATTTTTTTTTTCTCTTTTTACAATTTTTTGCAAAATTTGCTCCCCCCCCCCCCCTTTCAGTTCAAGATCTTTTAACAGAATTAGCAATTTTTTTGCGATTATTATTATTGTTTTTTTGGTGGGGGGAGGGCGATTATTTATCGAAATTTTTGATATTTTGACTGATAAAACACACTGTTTTTTTCTCTCTCTCTATATATATTTATTTATTGTCAGAAGAATCATGCAGTTTTACACCATATCTCAAAGAACGCTCCTCGCCCCTTCAAGAAACTCTAGAAATGGCAGTAAACCTTTTCAGATAAAGAATATGTGATATAACTATGCGATTTCACTCAAATTTAAAATGTATTAAGATTATATGTTAAGAAATTTGTTTACTTTTCCAGATTATTATTATTTTTTTCTCTGGGGATTTTTTATGTCCGATTTTTTGGACTGATAGCTATTTTTTAATTTTCGGAACTGAATGAAAAAAATAAAAAATAATAAGTAAATATAGCATGTAATATATATTTCTTAAAAATGCGCTTAAATTTTTTTTTATACAGTTTTACTATTGTTTGTATAAATTTACTTTGTTTATTTACACTTCTGAAAAATATATTTTAAAGATTTTTAATTCTTTCCCATCCAAATCAAGTCTGTTTTTTTTTTTTTTTTTTTTTCAAATTTCATAATAGTAATTAATTATAAAAGAAAAAAAATTTCACATTTCATTCTTTATTCAGAGGGTTTCAGGGTGGCGCGCCGCCCCTCCTGCCCTTTAGTTTAAAAAATAGCGCCCTTCTTGCCTCACATTAGAAAAAACGCAGATCTTCAGCGATGATGCGGACGCGCTATACGCGTAAATTACGCAAAAAATCGGCGGCGGAACGCAAAAAAGTAACTTACGTGCCCGACGGAACGCGTAATTTCGTCAAAGAATCGCGAAAAAATTATAAATTTCATTAAAAAATCGCGAAATGACGAATAATTTCCGGCAAGATTCGTGAAAAAATGGCTAATTTTGTCACAAAATTCCGAAAAAACGGCAGATTTCCTTAAAAGATCATGAAAAAGAAAAATTTTGTCCAAAAATCACGATAAAACGGAAAATTTTGTCAAAAGATTCGTGAAAAACGGCAAATTTCACAAAAAAGATCACAAAAAATGACAACTTTCATCAAAAAATCGCGATAAAATGGAAGATTTCGTCAAAAGATTTGCAAAAAAGGGCAATTTTGGCAGAAGGCAAACAAAAAAAAAAATTGCTAACATATTTAGTAACTCTATGTAGCAAATGAATTCATTTTTAATGAAAAATAAATGGTCCCCCAAGATCCCCCTTTAAAAAAAAAAACAACCCCAAAGTCCCCCCCTTTTTAAAAAAAATGGTTCCCCCAAAGTCCCCCCCTTTTTTTTTTAAAAAAAAAAGGGTTCCCCAAAATCTCCTTTAAAAAATGGTCCCCCAAAGTCCCCCTTTTTTTAAAAAAAATGGTCCCCCAAAGTCCCCTTTTTAAAGAAAAATGGCCCTCTTTCCCCCTTTTTGCGAACTAAAATGTGTTGGGAACCCTGCACATATGATCCTTTTTTTTGTTTCTGTTTTTAATAAAATTGGTCCCCCAAAGTCCCCCTTTTTTAGCAAAAAATGGTCCCCCAAAGTTCCCCTTTTAAGCAAAAAATGGTCCCCCAAAGTCCCCTTTTTAAGCAAAAATGGTCCCCCAAAGTCCCCTTTTTAAATAAAAATGGTCCCCCAAAGTCCCCTTTTTAAATAAAAATGGTCCCCTTTCCCCCTTTTTGAGGACTAAAATCTGTTGGGAGCCCTGCTAATGAAGACTTATGAAAAAGAACTGGATTCAGCTAATGAAGACTTATGAAAAGGAACTGGATTCAGCTAATGAATATGGCATTTGTAAATTTCTCTGGCTGTAATGAAATTATTAAATGATGTAAAAAGGTACAAACTTTTACACACAATATTTTTGTCATAGTGCATAATTTCCTACATATTTTGTGAATAAAATAAGTCGAAAGCTACTAGTGTGTACATCTCTCTGAGTTAAAAAGAATATATAGGATAAAATGTTATGTGAAATTTGAAAAATACACAATGCATTTTATGATCATAGGATCGGGAAAAGAATTGGAGAAAGGAATTCGAAATTATATTTAAGAAGCATGTATTACTGTATCATGACAAGAACAAAAAATGATGCATCATTCAAAGTTTATGAGACATTAAAAGAGTATTATAAAGAAATTTTGATTTTTTTTTTCTTTTTGCTCCTTTATTTAAAAATGAAGATGATGAAATGAGTAGTTAAAAAAAAAAAAAAAAAAAAAAAAAAAAAAAAAAAAAAAAAAAAAAAACTCAGTAAAAATCTTGTCTATATCTTTTAATGTGTGCAATTTCTTTCGTGTAGTTTTTTATAAAGTCTATTGAATTTACATGCAACTTATTATTCACTAAAAATTAGGTAAGTTAAAAATACATAGCATAGCAGAAAACACACTTGCAATTAGCAATTCTAGTCAATCCTATAATCCATTTCTTTTATGTGTCTGTGTAAATGAATGATAATTGTTATGTACTGCAGAATCTGTAAGAAACATGTTGTAATATACTCAATGATCCTGTTTTATTTTATTATGTTTGAAATATCATAAGATCATTAAAATCAAAGCAAATAAATTTTCCCTCATATATTAAAAGCTTATAAGATTCATATGTATGTTGCTCATATGTACATGCTCATACGTATGTTGCCAGATTTCTTTATAAACAGATTATAAATAATTCATTTCTTTTTGTATAGTCTAATGAACCTCATTAACATATGAAAATTACACATCAGCTTAAGATATTTATGAGATATCCATCTACTCTATGAAAAGGTGGGTTCCCTAGATTCCCACAATTTTTTTTCCATGTTCAGCACTGTATATATATTTTTTTTTCCAGAATTATCTGTATTAACTATTAATCAGTTAGGTAACTGTCATGAGATATATGTAGCTCCTTTGTCAAACGTACCTACTCTGTTAAATAATATACTCATTCGTTTAGCTTTTTTAATTTCTCCATTTCTTAAATGACATATATTTTATATATCATTTGGTACATACCATTCCTTTAAGACACAAGTGTTTATTTATCTTTTCTTCTGATACAATCGGTGCTTTTTCTCCCTTGGCATACTTTTGGTGCATGTTCCGTGGGGTGCGTCTCTGGCAACCTTGTTTTGTCGTGCTTTTTGGAAAACCTTCTCCCGTACGCTCAGTCAGTCAGAGTCAGTCTGTTGTGAGCTTTAGCGTGCGTCGGCGGCTCATTTTCTCCATCGGAGTTCGTAATGTCCGTGTCTAGTGATTACCATGATGGCCCGCGTCGATGGACTCGTAAAAATTCCAGTTCCTGCAATAGTTAAGAATAACAGAATAATACAATAGTACTAATCATGCCAAGATTAAGATGTGAGAACGTGATTCGTCTACCAGTTTTCTTAAGATGCCATATTCAAGATGATCCTGACAGCATGCATCCCAAACTCCCTGATGTCTGTCAATAAAGATAATATTATCAAGTATTTAATGATTTTATGCTTCCTGTGTCATCTATACCAAGGTAAACTTTTTATTTCATATCTCCATTAACACCAACGTAACCAATTGGAACTTTTAGTTTCACCACGTGTTATATACGGCCAAACTACTCTTTAGAAAATAACTAATTGAAGTTAATTCCTTAAAATTATCTAATTTTCTAACCACTAAGGCAAAGATTTTCCCAAGAGCCTTCATAACATAATTGGTGCCACGTGTGATTGTTTATGTCATTTTCAAAGTTCATTTTGAGACATGTGCTCCGGAGAACTTTCTTATTTTTCCAAGAAAATCACTGGTTTTTTATGAAAATATATAAAATTTCAATATTTTGCAGTGTTATTTTTCAAATTTTCTACAAATATGTGGAGGATGCATGAAGATTAAAAAGTATGACAATGTTCAGTCAAATGGAAGTTGTAATTTTTTTTTTCCTACAAGTATCAGTTTGTGTATATTTTTAAATAACCTTTTCATAAAAATCCATATCATCATAACTATTTTAACGACATAGCAATTTTTTTCTTATATAAGAAGATTTAATTTTATAATAAGTGTATCTGAAGAAATCTTTATGTTAGATATTCATATATATTAAGAAGAAATATTACAAAGCCTTTTGAAGATATATGTTCATAATTCTGTATATTTTAGTGATATTTTATCTATATAATTTCTCTATAAAGTAAATTTATCTGCTAATCATGGATCAAACCACATAGTTAGTCAATAGAGTCAGTGTTTTTACTGCTGCTCTATCAGATTTTTTCAAGAATATACTGCATACAATTAAGTACATAATAGAATCAAATGTCAATAACCTAGACTTTAATTCAAACATAGTCGATGCTCTTTTGAAAACTTTCAAATTTGATGGAGAAAATTTAATGGAAATACACAAGCTTTTTGTTGAAAACACTTTTAACAGATTTGTCAAAGAAATACAAAATGTAAAGGAAGTTAATAAGAAAATTCTTACTAAAATTAAAAGTTCAGAAGTCCATACTCAAGATACATACACACAAACAGACGAAATAATTGAGAATCAAGAAAATAATACAAGTTTAGACCAGTCATTATTAGACAACTCCCAAATGTCCTCAGTTTTATACAGTTCAATAAATTCTGTGCAAGATCATAAACCAAAAAAATGTAAAAGTGATAATTTATCATGTTCCAGACAACATTCCTACTGAACATATAGTAAATGCCATAATAGAGAACCAAAATGATGCTCAAGTCAAATTTCTAAAAACCTTCAAAGTTAAATAAGAAAACAAATTAAATTATATATTGGAATTGCCAGGTGACATTGCAGTGAGATTGATCAAAACCAGATTCATCAAAATTAATAATCTAAAATTTTCCATAAAAAGATATGTTAGAGTGTTACGTTGTTTTAATTGTCAAACTTTCAATCATCGTGAAAAAGATTGTGTTAAGCTTAGAATATGTGTATGGTTGGCTGAACACCACAGTGAAGGACATTGTGATAAACAGGTGCAGTGCAAGAATTGCTTACACAACAATTCTAGACATCATAATTTTGATACTAATCACCCTGAATTTTCAAAAAAATGTGAATCCTTAAGATTTTTCATAATGAAAGTGAGATTTCGCCTTAATGCAAAATTTACATAAAATTAATTTATTATATCATATTCTTGTATTTTAGTTCTTTTACCTTTGGAAGTGATTTTTCAATATTATAAACATGTTTATATAAGGTATTCCTTTTAGAGGAGAGCTATTTTAGTGCCCTATGGTGTGGTACTGTCAATTTCTTGACATCTTTGCTTTCTTCTGAAATTAATTACTTACACATGTAAAAGTGTCATAATTTGTAATAACAAGATTTCTCAACCTTTTGTTCCACAGTGTTTCTATTTCAGGTAATGTGTTACTTCTAAAAAAAACTTGTCAATAGGCACTACACATGTAAAATTTTACTTTTGTTGAATTTTCATATTTCAATTATTTTTAATTACAGTTGTCAAGATTATATTTATAAATGATATGGTATAAAGATGAATTTGTGATTCTGTCTCCATTTCTAATATGTATTCAATGGTTATTGTAATTGAAACTTGCACATTTTGGCTCATTACTTAAAAAAAGAATCACCTTTTTGCAGTACTTTTCTTTTTATTTGTTATAATTCATAGAATTTAAATTTTTTTTACAGCTAATATGTTATAAATCATGTTTTATATAAATGGATCAGGTTTAAAGTTTATTTTATTTAGTGAATTATTCCTTTTATGGTTCACTTGCTGTTGCAGTGAGGTTGTGCCTGATACCTAAATTTTAAACATATTTATTTGGACATATTTTTGTAATATTTTACTCTAATGATAAATATATAATTAACTTGTTTGAATTAATTGACGTGTGTCACATTTAAGTCATTTTGGTCTATAACTGATGTTTCTATGTTATGATTAGCTATATTTATGTATATTTTTTTTCTTAATTTTGTTCTTTATATTGCAAGAGGTAATGTAATTGAAAGCTGTCAATTTTACAACTGATTTTAGTTGATTTGTATTGTGTTATGTACTTTTAACATTAAATGAACTTAATTTTTCAGTTGGTTGTGTCAGTATGTGTTTTCTTTTGGTCATGAAAACTTCTACAATTTTTATGAAACAGTTGACAGTAATTATAACTTATAAAAATTTTGAAAGGTTTAACTACATCTCATTATTCCTTTCATTTATCTAGTTTAAAGCATTTTTCTTTATTTTTACTTATTATTCTTCTATTAATGTTTTCCTTTATTTTGATTTGTCCTGCTTTGGGTTTTAATAAATTTTGTTCTTGTCATTGTGTTTTATATATGCTTTTTTATTTTATTCAATATTTTTTTTTCTTTCCTATATTGTTTTTATGTATTTTATTGATATATATTTAATTTTGCAGAATCATGTGAAACACTTAGCTGATCAAGATGTACTCTTAGATAAAAATATTGAAAAATATGATCTGTTTTTGAAACAGATGGAAGAACATTATAAAAAAAAGAAAGAAATATGTGATCGTTTTGAAGAAGAATTGAGGGAAAAAGGTTGTAAGCATAGAAATTTTCTTATATTTTTTATTCATGCATAATACATTACTTTGAATAGGAAGAAATAAAAGTAATTTATAACTTGTATTTAATGTGCAATATAAATGTTAAAGCAGATAATCCAGAAATTTGAAAATAAAAATTCTGTAAAACTCTTGACTCTTGAAAAAATATGTATATGGGGTCTGGAGATTCTCTGATTTAAATTTCCACATTTGATCACTTATGTTATGTCTTTCTATTAAGGGTGTTCTTAAATCAAAAAGGGCAACTTTGTGACATAAGTTTGAGTTCATTTTAGTTCGAAAATGCATGAAACTAGCAGGTGTTGTTATTAAGAAACTATTTAATCACACTCATTTTTCTGTTTTTGTGCAAACACAACAGATATTTTAGAATAACCCATCAAAAATTATGTTTTTAACTGCATTTTCCGACGACAGCAGAAAAAACAGCCAACGAAAGGTAGAAAATCACATGATCACATGATCAAAATAGTTTATAACACAGTAAGTAATTTTATGATCATAAAATGAAAAACTGAATTTGATTCAAAAGTGCTTACTTACCCAGATTGCCCAATTTAATATCTTATTGTTAAAAAATGAATTTGTTAAAGTGTCAAAACGTTTTGCACTTATTGAGCAGAGCAGTTGAGAATACCCTTAATCTTCTGACAGCTAAGGAAAGAGCTACTCAAGAATTATTTATTAGTTTTGTTAGATCCAAATGTAATAAATAGAGTGGTCAAAATACTAAAAGTGGCTATGTGGCTAAGGATAGAGCTACTCAAGAATTACTTTTTAGGGTTGCTACACAACCTGGAAAAGTCAGGGAATTGGGAAATTAGCCAAATAAGTCAGGGAATTTCAATATTTTTCCTAAAACCTGGAAAAGTCAGAGAATTTGATAAACTTTCATTGGGATCTCAAAGAGAGTTTGATCGTTGTGCAGCGAGAAGTGGGAATCTTCCATGATTTGGCAAGCTGTACATTTAAAAATAGAAGAAAAATCCTCTACCTTTTTTTTTTTTTTTTTCAAAAAATTCCTCTTTTGTCCTTCACATTTTATATTTTTAATACTCATTATTACAGATTTTAAAACTTTTTCAGCAGTTATTTTCATGTAACAATAAGTTATTATCACAAGTCTCCATCTCCCCCACTCTGTTTCACCCTTCCCTTTCAACCCCTGTTGAAAATAAATTTTAATTAGACAATGATTTTGGGATATAGTTAATGAAATGAATAATTCTGAATTCAGTGCACAAATATTTTGTAGCAAGTTTGTACAATTTGTAGGAAATTTTAATTGAAAGTTTGCAATCATAAATTATTAAAGAGAGCAATTCCAATTGCAAACCTCAAAGCAAGATTGCTATTGATTTGGGAGGGAATTGGGATAAAGAGCTTTAGCTTGGAGATTATTAGCAGCTCTATTCAAGAAATTTTACTGTTTTTTGAGTAATATAACATTTTCTTACACTCAGCATATCCACTACGTACTACACCGCTAGACTAGAATTTTCTTAAAACACACCTGGAAAAGTTAGGGAATTTCATCTTCCCATATGAGTAGCAACCCTGTTATTAGTTTTACAGTGTGTCCAGCAAATAACACCCTGATTTCAAAATTAAATTTCTCAAAAACAAAGATCGATAGAATTATGCGGTAAACGGTTTGTTTATTAGGTGAGCTGTAAAAATCTTACACAGAAGTTTCGAACGGTGAATATTTTGAGAAGATAGTGTTCTGATTGCAAAGAATACTTGACTTGACATTTTTCTTGTTTTAGATTGCTTGTAGTGAACAAGGTTTTTGCCTTACAGTGCCATATTTTAATGATTTTTTGGATTAAATTTTTGAAATTTCAAAATTCCAAGAAATTTATTTCAAAAAATCGTTAAAATATGGCACTGTACGCTGAAAAACTCTTTTTCTGTAAGCAATCTAAAGCAAGAAAAATGTCAAGCCAAGTATCCTTTGCAATCAGAACACTATCTTCTCAAAATATTCACCGTTTAAAACTTCTGTGTAAGATTTTTACAGCTCACCTAATAAACAAACCGTTTACCGCATAATTCTATTGATCTTTGTTTTTGAGAAATTTAATTTTGAAATCAGGGTGTTATTTGCTGGACACCCTGTATTAGATCCAAATGTAAATATATAGAGTGGTCAAAACACTAAAAGTGGCTAAAGAAAGAGCTACTTAAGAATTACTTATTAGTTTTATTAGATCCAAATATAAATATATAGAGTCGTCAAAATACTAAAAGCAGCTAAGTGACTGAGGAATGAGCTACTTAAGAATTACTTATTAGGTTTATTGGATCCAAATGTAAATACAATAGAAGACCTATTATCCGGAAACCGGAAGGACCCAAAATCCGGAAAGGAAAAATATTTAGAAACTTTCTAAATTTGTAAAGTTTACTATAAAATTTTGTAATTTCTGAAAATTTTAAAATGTTTTACAGATTTCTATTTCTTTCAGTCCATTGTTTTAAGGTAAAATAACTTATTTCATCGGCGGGGGAAAACGTATCCCCCCCTCTCTGTCCCACTCCCGAAATTAGGGAAAAAGGGTCTTTAGTCAAATTTTAATTTATTTTGTATTAAGATTTGTTGTTTCATTCCCTCCCTTAAATTGCCAGTTTTTTCACTCCCTCCCATTCACTCTGAAAAATATATTATGACAACACTATTGTATTACTTGAATACACACATCATAGGAGAGTTCTGTTTATTTTCTTGTATCCTCCCTCCCTTCTCAGACATTCCAGAACAGTCTATTTGCTCACAACTTCTAAATTTTCTCAGACAAAATTCACAAAAGCAGTTAAAAATCACATGAAAAAAGTTTTCCTGTATAATCAACAAAACTACTCAAATTTTACAAAAAAATAAATAAATAAATAAATAAATAAATAAATAAATAATTTGTGCCTTAGTTGATAAATAATGTGAACACTAATTGAGGTTCAAATAATTCTTATAAATTTTTTCAAAGAATTTACAGTTGTAGTTATGTTATGAAAACTAATCACAATGAATTTTCTGATTTCTGTAGATGCAGTACAAAGTCGAAAATCTGGAACCCTCCGGACCTTGGCGATTCCGAATTTCAGATCATTTTCAGTTTATTTGTAATAAATAAATAAATAAATAATAATAATCTATCGCCCTCCCTTTAAAAATTAGGGGGCATGATTTATGTCAAGAACACATTTTCAATACTAAAAAACAATAATATTAAAACAGATCTTTTAAAAGAGAATAATATAAAAAAATAAATAAAATTTAAAAAACACCTCAATTTTCTATGAAATATTTATGTTAGTAAAGCATTTGCAATATTGAAGAAAGATGCTTATAAATGATATAAAAGAAAAGTAAATTTGAGATGATTTTTTTATGAAAGCTAAATATAAGTTTTTATAGAAGTATCTTTAGTTCAGGACTGATTCTCTTCCAATTTTTCAGAAAACTCAAGATAATTTTTTTGAAAAAAAAAAAAAAAAAAAAAATCTGTTATAAATCTGAGATTTTTAACAGGGTTGGAAAAAAAACAGGTTTTTTTGAAAACCTCCCAAAATCCCAGTTTTTTTTTTGGTTTAAATCAGGTTTTTTTGGTTTAGACCAGATTTTTTAAAAATATCCTTTCTTATTGTATATACATGCATATTTACTGATAAAAGCAGACATTATTGGTTTATAAGCAATGTAACTTCATTTAAAATAATTTAAATTTAATAATTAAACTGAATTTATGCTGAAAATTGAAAAAAAATCATTTTTCAATTTAAGCAGTTTTAGCAAACAGCCTCATGTTGAAAGTTTTAATTGTTCAACATAGTGAACCATTGATGCCCTGTAAATCTTTATAAACAATCTTTTGATTACTAATAATAAACATTTGGATGTAGTTTGATAAATAATTCTTTTCCACAATTATTCAAATCTTAGGATTTTTTCTTTCTGAGTGACAATTTGAAGTTAACATTTTTAGTCGTTAGATTAAGCAGATAGCAAAGGGGAAAAAATTATTATTAAAATGCTATAGCTAGCAACCAGTCTTTGCTTTTAATTTTTCAAGATAATCTCCCTAAAGAAAAATTTCTTTTACAGCTTGTGCAAAATCTTAAAAGATCATTGTGTTACATTATTAATTGCATTAAGAAATCTGCATCATTAAAAAAATTAAAATATTTTATACTAAATATTGAATCTATTTTATCTTTGAATTTTATCTTTGATCAATTCACATGTTTATAGTTTTTTCTTTAGAGCAATAGATAGGTTCACCAATGCATACTGATTTTAATCCTATGCAGAAAAAAATGACGTAAACCTAATATATCTAATGCTTATTGCTGAAATAAAGTGTTAAAAGTAGAAATTATTTATGTTCAATAATCTGAAACTCGTAAGAAAATGTCAGATTTCTTCTAAAAAACGATAGAAATTATTTATATCTAATAATCTGAAACTCATAAATTATAAGGAAAAAAGAAAATGTCATTAGATTTCTTCTAAAAAATTACTTGCTTTTTTTTTTTTTTAGAAAAAACCAATTGGTTTAATCCTATGCATAAAAAAAGACCTAAACCCACTATATATAACACTTATTACTGAAATGAAGTGTTAAAAGTAGAAATTATTTATGTCCAATAATCTGAAACACATAAATTATTGAGAAAAAACCATTTGGTTTAAACCGTGCCAACCCAGATTTTTAATATAAAATTTATTGCTACATTCAACAAATGGTCAATCTTCCAAAAAAAATTGCCGATATTGTCAAAGAATCGCGGAAAAAACAGGATCAAATATCATGAAAAATTGCAAATTTCATCCATAGATCATGAAACAAACACTAATAACTCCAAAAAATCATAAATTAGGTTGAAAAGACAGCAAATTTTACCAAAAAATGGTGAGAAAAAAATGGTCAGAAAGGCACAAAAAACAAACAAACAAACAAAAAAAACATAATGCCAAGAGTGGGTGCCACCCCGAGTCTCTGTTACACCCTTTTGCAAAAATTCCTGTAAATTTCAGAAAATATTTTTTTACTCAGAATTGTTTTCTAAAATCACCTCTTAATTAAAAAGAGAAAAAAGAAAAAAAAAAAGAATCTAACCATGGTTCCTTTCTGTATAGCAAAACATTATCCATTCAAAGTTTTGATGATGTGATGAGTAAACATCAGATATCCGGTTTCACTTAGTCTGGTGGATAAACAACTCCTTCCAGTTTATGTATAGTGGACATTTTTGGCAGGCATTGTAGTTTTCTAAAAACTGGTTGTATTTAAACAAAATTTATTACACAGCCTAATTTACTATTATTGCAACTTGTTGAAAATTTGAAAGAAATTGGTCAGCTTACATAGGAGATATAGTTTTTTTTTTCTTTTTAAGAGTGTTGGAAAAAAAAAATTTGGTTTTTCATTCTTTTTTTCTTTGTTTGCAACTCAAAAGTTTTTTCTTTTATCTGCATTTAAGCAAATTGGTTGATACATTCATAGGATCTTTTTTATATTTAAAAGAAGAGGCGTCGAATAGTTAATTCTCTTGCAGAAAAGGAAAAAAAAAAGAAAGAAAGAAAGAAAAAAATAATAATATAGTCTAGAATCATTATGGCAAGCTGCAAGAGCAGATCGTACGATCATTTTGCCGAATTTGTACTGTAGTACAAGAGTGAAAGTTATAGTGTACTGTTTTTTCCACAGACTTCTCATACAACACATTTTTTATTCATATTATAATTTTGTTATTGTTTTTAAATTTTCTGTTTTTTTCCGATTTTCGGACGGACCTGAAATCCAGAAAATTCCAAAATCCGGAAAACCTTCGGTTCCGACGATTCCGGATAATAGGTCCTCTACTGTATATAGAGTGATCAAAATACAAATTAATTTATGATTTATAATGAACATACTAATAAATAACATATTCTATACAAAATAGGATGAAAAAACATTTTATAATAATTGGATATTTAAATTTTACATTCTTTACAAAATGGGCAAAAATTGAATGCATCTGTACATTTTTCAAAATCTGACTTGTTTTTCTACAATTGTATTAAAATAAATAAATAAATAAATTTTTAAAGCATGCAAGCATATGATATAACTTTTTTTATTTACTTATTGCATGCCAGTTGGCACAATAACGAAAGGTATTTTTTGTAACAGTCATTTATTGCAGGGGTGATTCTCGTCCGAAAATTCCGAAATTTCCGAAAATTTAAGGCATCCTCTTCCGAAAATTTGAAATTGGGTTATCAGTTCCGCATAGTTGCCAACTTGTACGGTTTTGCGCGCCGAAAAAACAATTGCGTAGAAATGCAAATTTCGTGAAAGGATCGCCGAAATAGCATACATTTCGGCAATATTTCGGGGAAAAACGACGATTTCGTCAATGTTTTTGTAAACGAACTTTGTCAAAAGATCGATAAAAAACGCGAATTTCCTGTGCGGATCGCGGAAAAAACGGCAATTTCACCAAATATCGCAGATAAAACGCTGATTTCTTCTGAAGACGGCGGGAAAACGCCGATTTCGTTTAAAGATTGCGGATATAACGCCGATTTCGTTAAAAGATCGCGGAAAAAACGCCGTTTTCGATAAAAGATCGCTTAAAAATATTTTGTCAAAAGAATATTTGAAAAAGATACGCCGATTTCATCAAAAGATCACGGAAAAAACGCCGATTTA
The DNA here is from genome assembly GCA_964019185.1 of Maratus speculifer. Lineage (NCBI taxonomy): Eukaryota > Metazoa > Arthropoda > Arachnida > Araneae > Salticidae > Maratus > Maratus speculifer. The sequence continues at coordinate 297,401,512 of OZ025297.1, read as the reverse complement.
GTTAAAAGATCGCGGGAATAAAACGCCGTTTTCGAGAAAAAATCGCGTAAGAAAGCAAATTTTGTCTAAAGATCGTCGAAAAAACGCCGATTTCACTTAAAAAAACATGGGAAAACGCCGATTTCGTCAAAAGATCGCGGGAATAAAACGTCGTTTTCGAGAAAAAATCGCGTAAAAAAGCAAATTTTGTCTAAAGATCGTCGAAAAAACGCCGATTTCACTTAAAAAAGCATGGAAAGATGCCGATTTCGTCAAAAGATCGCGAAAAAACCGCCGACTTTGGCGAAAGAACGCAATAAATCGCCGATTTTGTCCGAAGATTGCTGGAGGGGGGGAACTCACGACCCCCCCCCTCCCCCCACCCCCCGCCGATTTCCGAAAATGCGATGCGAATTTCCGAAAAAAAAATTTCACCCAGAATCACCCCTGATTTATTGTTACCTATGTTCAGTGTAAATCCTGTTTTTGCAATCATTGCTCCTGTTTGATGTTCTGTTCAAGATCCTTTATGTATACATACATACATATATATAAAATTATTTGTCTGTGTAAAAAAAGATTTAAAAAAAAAAAAGATTGGGACAATAATTATATTTGTAATGTGAATTAATATTGTGTATAGCAATGTCTGCAGTTTATGTAACATTTATGTGTTATCTTTTCACAAAAAGTTTGAGTTGACATTTTAAAAACTTTGTTCCATAAAGCTTTTTATTACCAATTATACTAATTAAAATCATTATTTTTTAGAATCTGAGTGCAAAGATTTGCAGGAGAAAGTTTCTAAGATGCAAGATGCATACGATGCTCAAGGATTTGATGGGAAAAAGCATTTGAATTACTTTGAGAGCCAGATGCAAGAATTAGCTGATAAATTGGAGCGAAAAAGATCTCTTTTCAAAGAAATTCAAGATAAATTTCATGATTCCCAAATAAAATACCGAAAGTGTGCATCAGAGGTATGAAAACATTATATTACCTGTAAAATTTAATTTATAAAATTTAAAGTTTTTTTTTAAATCAAATACTAAATGATAATAATAAGTTAATATTGTAATATAAATATCGTAAATGAGGAAATTTTGAATTATTATTCTTCAAATCCAAAATTTTTATATAAAATTTATGTAAACTATATAACAATATGTGAAATCAGAAATTCGTAAGGTGCGTACTGTTTTTTAGTATTTATTTAAATTCAAGTTGTCCATCGTGGAGGATTTGACAACAATACATAAACCAAATTTTTATTGTCATGGAAATTTTTGAATAAAGTGAAGGGAAACCTGGAAAAGTCATTTTTAAAATTTTTTTATTACCAGAATTGTGTAGGAACCCTGAGTAACCTTCACCATAAAATACTTTTCACACAATAGTGAACAACAGTCTTAAATTTAAAGTTTTTCTTTCTTTTTTTAAAATGCAAGTGTAAATATATTTTTCAACTGAAAAGTGTTTGTAAATATTATATGAGTTTCTTAAAACCTGGCAGCGGTAGATAAAAACCAAAAATTTTAAATTATGAAATAAATTTCTCTTAAGATAAAAATATGAGAAAGATACAAACTTTAAAAAAAATGATTGGACTCTGTGACCACAATCTAGTCAAGTATGTACATGTAAAAGTTGATTAAATCGCTGTGTAAATTTTTGATCTCATAAAATATCTTTAAATTGAACTATTTCAACCTATGCTATTTCAACATTAAAAGAGGTTTAAAATAATTGTCTGATTTAAAACCTCTGTGCTTCAGCATGATTATTATACTTTCCATATAAAACTACTTATGTTTTTATAAGGAATAGTTTTTACTGCAGAGACAAGAAAAGAAATAGTTTATTTATTTAATATATATATATTAAAAAGTTATTTATTTCAAATATACAATATGTAATAAAAAAGTTAATTATTTAATGTGTGTGTATATATATATATATATATATATATATATATATATATATATATATATATATATATATATATAATTGTATTGTTTTTTTGTAGGTTACAGATTCTTCCCAGTCTCTTGGAAAAGAGTATAATGATTTAATTGAATCTCTGAAAACTGTTTTGGATCCTTTGTCTGTCATAAAGACTCCTCAAGTTCAAAAACTGTGTACTAATTTTCAGTTGGAATTTCCAACATGGGAAATTTATTTTAACAAACATAGTGCAGAAACTATTAAAACTTTCAGAAGCTCTCTTGAAAATGTTATAGAAAAGCTTAAGAGAACTGCAGAAATTCTAAAGAGACTACTGGCTTCAATGAATCAGAAATTAAATGAAGTATTGTTATATTTTTCTATTTTACTTCTGCTTTTTAGTACTTGTTGTAAAATTAATGTTTAATCTTATACATGGAATATTTTTCAAATGTATAAAAAATGCACTGTGTTCAATGCATACATGAAAATCATTTCTAATTTAAAACTAATATATCTTTATTTTTACTATGTTTTCTTAGATTGCCCACCAATAAAGGTTTGTGATTATTTAGATTAAAAAAAAAAAAAAAAAAAAAAAGATGCAATATTTAAATTATATGCATATAAATATAAATTTGTTATGTTATGTAAATTATATTCATCATATAAATTAAATGATCAAATCAGATTATTTTTCAGTACATATATGAAAATCTTTTTTAATTTAAAACTGATTGATTTTTACTTTTACTGTATTTTCTTAGATTGCCTACCAACAAAGATTTGTGATTATTTTGTTTTAAAAAAGGATACATTATGTAAATTTATATGTATGTACATATACATTTATTATGTTATATAAATTATATATGTCGTATAAATTACATAATTCGATTCTCTTTTTATTTAAATATATATATATATATAACTTTGAAATCACATGGTTTAAAATAAAATGACCTTAATAAAATCATTAACATTACTAATTAGAAAAACTTATTTTAATTTATTGAAATTAAATTGATAATGATAATAAACTCATTCACCTGATTAATTTGAAGTATTTTAATCATATAAAAAAAAAATTGAATATGTATATTTAAAAAAATGGACAGAGTTTAAAATAACAGTAAATATAATGAGAGATTTAATTTGAAAATGTGAAGTCTCTTTTATTTTTGGAAACATGAAATAAATAAAACAGATTGTTTTATTATATGAGCACTTACTTACACTAACTGTATTTTAACAAATATCCTATATTATATAAAATAAAATACCTTATATATTACATTAACTTACCCATGTGATGAACTAAAAATCACTTGTAACCTTCATTACTGTAAGCTAAAACTTTTTGTTTCAATCAAAATTTTAAATATAAAAGATAATGTAAGCCTAAGCATTTTATTTGGAAAAAAAAAAAAAAAAAAAAAAAAAAAAAAAAAAAAGAAAAGAAGAAGATCTCTAGGTTTGTTTTTTATGTAACAACTCTAGGTTTGTTTTTTATAGATTTTTGTTTTAAATACAAAATCATACAAATTTGAAGATGTACATTGCAAAGATGTCACTTTTACACCAAATGGCAGATTTACAGTTTTTTAATGTTTAAGTTTCTGCAATTTTCGTCAATTGATCGCATTAAAAAAACTGTTATCGTCAAACGATTGCATAATAAAACAATTCTTTTTGTCAAATGATCATGAAATACAACAGCAATTTGCGTCAAACGATTGTGAAGTAAAACAGCTATTTTCGTCAAATGATCACAAAATAAAACTGCTATTTTCATCAGATGATTGCAAAATAAAACGTCAGTTTTTGTCAAACGATCGCAAAATAAAACAATTGTTTTTATCAAATGATCACAGAAAAAAAAAAAAAAAAAAAAAAAAAAAAACCTGCAAATTTTCGTTACTATTGGGTTACCTAAACTGATTAAAATGATGCGATATAAAAGTTTTTTCTAAGCTCACTGCATATGTTTCTGGTTTACCTTAATTGATGTAAAATGAAGTGAACTAAAGAAAAATCATTTTTTTTTTTTTTTTACCTATATGAGTTTTCATGCACAATGAATTAACAGCACACATCTTACTGTTTGATAGATATATGTTTAAAAAGACATATTATAGATTTACAAAAAAAAAAATAAATAAATAAATAAATAAATAAAAATATAGTTTAAAAATAGTTTGATATAAATTTAATTCTCTGTAACTGGTCTGCTGTTTATATACAATATTTGGTGCTTTTTAATGTTGCTCATTTTTGTATTCCATTGCATTGCACCAAGCTCTATCTGAATATTTATTAATTCTCTGTTTAGTTTATTTTAAACAATATAGTTTACAAAATCTAAATATAATAAAAAATTTTAAACAATATAGTTTACAAAATTCGAATTTAATAAAAAATGTCTTAGATTTTGTTTTACGCATAATTTCTTTTTTGTAATTTTCCAAGTGACATTTTCAATACAGTTTAGACTGTAGTCTTTTGTTCATTTAAAAAGATTTTCTTCTAAAAGTATAAAATCAAAACAAACCAGTGATTCTGGATTTATTTAAGATTATTATCATGACTCAAGCAATGCCAAGTAAAACAGCTAATTTGTATCTATATAACAAAAACATAAGTCATGTGACTGTCATCAGCAGTTCCAGACTGACCACTTCTCTCTATTTATGCCAGGCAATCATTTTGGTACTTAAATGTTAGTAAAGTGCAGGTGATATGTCGCAAAATATTATTATTATTATTTTTTTTAGCATCCGATGCTATTTCTTTCAGACAAGCTAAAAATGTCGTGTCATCAGCCCTGAATTTTCTAGTCAACCGATTTTGATAATTATTTTTTTAAATGAAAGCTATTTATTTGTAGTTGTGCCCATTTTAATTATTTTTTAAATTATTTCCATTTTTATATTTTATTTTTAATTTTAAAAGCTTTTTCATGACATTTCTTCAAAATGGTGGCAACACAGTTTAGCTTTTCTCTCGATAATAAAAATTTATTTTCTAAAATGATTGCATATAATTATGCACTGATTGAGTTAAAAAAATATATATTTACTGAGAAATAATATTAATAATGTAAATAAAACGACAGAAAATAATTTATGATAAAAATTAATGTGTAAATCAAAATAAGAGAAATTTCAAATGAGGAAAATTATGTCATTCAGCAACCAGATAAAAGGGAATTACAATATTATTAGGGAGGCCTTTTTCATAAACAGTAACTTTTAAAGAACATTTGAAGAGAAAATGACGTCACTGTTTAAAACATTGTATTTTTACTCATAACGATATTAGGTACTACTCTGTTATCCCGTCGACCAATTTCGCCAAATTATACAAATCACCACATTAATAGCCAAACTATACATATTGACATAATTTTTATTTTAAATAACGAAAAAATAAATAATTAGTAGAGTATTAATAAAAATATTAATAAAAATCACTTAATGACATTTTAAACACATGAATCGTATTTAATGTCATTGAATGTGACATTCACGATCATCCATTATTGGCATTTAATCTTATAGTTTGGCGATAATTTTTTGGTCGATGGGATAATCTAGTAGTACCCAATATTATTTATTTTCTTTTTTTTTAAATAAAGCTATTTTTCTGTGAGTGCATATAAAATAAAATTTCTGGATTTCGCTGGCACTCATATTACAATTTTAACTGTAGATGAGCGAATATATGAACGCAAAATTGTAACTGGCAAATTTGACATTTACTTTGTAAATATATTTATTATATATTGATTCAATAATGTAATTACTTTTGCTTTTTTTAAACCAAATCGATCGGGTCTTTTAAACATTTCATTCGTCGAATTCGACGGGATTCCATTTGTTTTATTGTTAAATTGCATTTCCTTTTACTCAGAGTCTATAAAAAAGCGCTTAAACTAAAGAAAAAATCCGTTTTTGATGAATCTAGTCAATGAAGAAGTAGCACGTCAAATTGTATCTCTTTATTATTCCGCAATTCCAATGTCTCAGAGAGAAATTGCTATTCAATTGGGTATTTCATGCCGTTCTGTTTGCTATTATATTGATAAACCCAAGAAAAATGAAGTTAGTTCATTGCAATCTAAACGAGGTCGCCCTTCTAAAAAACTTCTATCGATTTTTTTTTCTAATCTGAGGCGAAACTGAATTCTGCAATGGTAGAATCTACATTCATCTTGTTTTTTTTTTTTTTTTTTTTTTTTTTTTCAGTAGTAGTATTTATGTAGTAGTAGTATTATAATTTATTTTATAATAAAGTTATAAATTAAAGTATTTTATGATGTGCATTTTACAAATTTAATTCTCTAAATATTGCCATCATTTCATATATATTATAATAGTCTAAATCATTTGACTGTCATAAACAACTGTGTGCTGAATCCATCACTTTTTATGTGAAAAGTTTTCATTTTGATTAAAAAATAAAAAAATTTTAATAAAATTACTTAAAAGTTGCCATAATTGCAAAAAATTCTTAATACTTTTATGTTAGCTGGGTACAAATCTTGCCAATAACACATTTTAATTCAACAGTTAGCATTAATTTTTTTTTTTTTTTTTTTTTTTTTTTTTATCATGGTAAATTAAAACAGTGCTTTGAAGTTGAAATTAAATATCATTTTTTTGTGGAATTACTTAATATTTTTCTTTTTGTTAAAAGATGTGAAAGCCGCGAATTTTAGATGCTTCGGTTTTAGATAGAAGTGTCGTATTTTTAAATGAAATGAGTGAAAGAATTCCATTTTTAAAGAAAAAAAATGTGATGGGAACAATGCTTGGAGATTTACCAACTGCGTCCCTCTAACATAAATGTAAAGAACTCTTGATTTCTCTATCAGAATCTTCCGAATTTGTGAAAGATTGAGCAAATAAATTGAATTGTGACTAAAAAATAGCACAATATATTGCCTAGCATACATTTAAGGGAGACCAAACTGGTTGCCAGCTAGTATAATAATATGAAATAATTTACTGTTTGAAGGTTATTTATGTTATGAAAAGTCAGAAATATGGTTTATTTATAAAATTTTAATACATTAATATATCAATTTTATTTATTTATTTTTGTATGAAGTGTTTATAAAACTATCATTGATTTTACACATATTTTACTTTATTCATACAGTAATGAATGTTAAAATTGTGTAAACTTATATTCCTGATCTTGTATAATTCATTCAAACAATCTTCAAACAAAACTCTGTCAGACAGGAAATAAATGCATTTCATTAGTTGTATTAAAATAATAAAAACAACTTAGAGGAAAAAAAAAAATCGATATTTATCTTTTCTGCTCTTCATTTTATGTATGTATAAATAATTATTTTTCTTAATTCTTGTAATTTATTGTTATTATTTTAGGGATGGGACGAATAGAGATTTGGCCAAATACTGAATATTCGGCCAAATTTTAGGCTGAATACCGAATATTCGGCGGCCGAATACTAACATTTTATTTCCAATAAAGAAAATAACTTTTGGTTATATATAATTTAAAATATAGGAGCTCATTAATAATTACTACTCTTAAATGTGTTTTTAAATGTATTTTTAAATTTGAAAAACTTATTTTAACACAAAAAAATTATGAAATTGAATATTCTTTTATTCCAATGTACATCAAATTGATTTTCAGTAAGTCCGGATGGTAAGATATTTTTATTAAAATATGAAGAATGTACTTCACTTTTACTATCAAATGATACTTTTATCCTATCTTGCATCCAAAATTAATGATATTCTTATTCTGTCTCTCTCTCAGAACTCACAAGGAGATATTTTTTAAAATAACCTTTAATGAAGTAAATTTTACCATTGAGAGCTTGTGTCCCTCATGATAAAAATTTTTTTTAGAATTAAGACTGTTCTGAAATCAGTTGCTAAGTTTTAAATTACAAATTTCGTTAAAGCAAAAAGTATGCTTAAAGTAGAATGCATATGCTAACAAAATCTTTCACATTTGAATTGGTGCATACAATATTCAACTTCAAAATTCTACTTATCCAATAAGAATTAAAAGGATAAACAGAAATTGATAACAACATGAAAGAAGGAACATGTAGATTAAAAATACATACATACATAATATTACATATTAAAGTCAGTAATTATGCAAATAATTACTTAAAAGTGAAAACAATAGAATAAAATAATTATTTTGTTCAATATTTAGAATTTATATTTAAATATTTATAAAACCATCTTCATAAACAAGTTGTGTCATCTAATGAGCATCTAGTTTGACACCAGTTTTGTTTTCAGATGTACCGTTGTACTTGGAATAACGTTATTTGATATGAAATCTTGAAAACGAATCTTCATTAATACACCAAGTTAATGAATTTTTTCATTTCTTACTTTATAGAAAATAAGTTAGGAATTTCATAAAAGCCTTTTCATATGTGCATGGAATTTGCAGGCATTAATAAATATTCTAATATTTTAGAATAAGGCAGTGTTTTTTTTTTTTTTTTTTTTTTTTTTTTTTTTTTTTCTTTTGTATAAGTGTTTTTATTTTTTGAGTTGTAATTTATCATTTTCTAATGAAGACATTTCACATACAATTGAATCTCTAACTTGGGCAGCATTTTCTAAAATATCATTTACTTTTATAAGAAATGCAAAAAAGCTGTATTTTTTTAGTATTTGAATAATTGTATATTTTGTAAATAAGAATGAAAATGACTGCATGAATGTGCCAGAAAGTAGGCAATTTGAATTAGAGAAAAAAAAAAATTGCAAGAAACAAAATTCTTTAAGTTCAAAATTTATTTGGCAGGATTTCTTTCACTATTTGGTGAGATTTTAGAAATATTCGGTGAGATATCTCTAAATATTCGGCCACAAGTATTCGGCTGAAGCATACGGTCAACCAGCCTTCAATATTCGGCCAACCAAATATTCGGCAAAAGGGCCGAATAGTGGCCGAATATTCGTCCCATCTCTAATTATTATCTGCATTCAGTTATCTGAAGTAACTATAAACTGCAACAAAAATGAGGTACTTAAATTTAAAATATTTTTAATGTTTTAGATGGAAATGAAGAAATCTGAAATATCTATGAAACTTCAGTTGTTATCTATTCAAGAGAGCAAGCAAGAACAAGAACTAAATTCCAAGACAAAAGTAATTTTTATTTGATTTACATGAATTTTGCAAAATCAGGGGGAGGAAAGAATTATTCAGAAAATCTTATCAGCCAAGAATTTATTTTACCTTCCAGCAAGATGCAATATAACATTGAAATTTGTTATGACAAAATGCACTAGATTTCTGAAACAGTTACTGTATACAGGGGAAGGTTAGGTACCTTAGGATGTTTTTCAGTAAACAGTTTTTCTAAATTTTATTAACAATTATTCTTATTTTAGAACAATTAGATATAAAGTATATACATTTCTGCATCAAATAAACTTCATAATAATCTAATATCTCACATATGAAAAGAGTGAAAACAAAACAAAAAAATCTTTAAAATGTCACAGTTTTAATCAAAAATGCATATAAAATTTAATATTTAATTGATATCAAAGCTTTATTTTTAAAGCTTCAGTTGAACATGAAATAATTCAGGCATTGAAACACTTTGATAATTTGAATTATAACACATGTTTTCAATAACAAATCTTGTATTTAATGCCCCCCCCCCCTCCAAAAAAAAAAAAAAAAATGAAAGTTAACATGCTGACAAAAACTAAGTGCTTGTTTCGTATTTTCAAATGCAATTATTAGGATAATGCATCTCTGTTTTTGAAAGAGAAAAATGGGAAATAAATTATATCTTATACATAATAAAATTTAACATTCAAATTTAACTACCCTAACCCTTCCCAGATTATACCTTCTTTAGGTATTAACAGGTATTTACCTTGCAACCTTGGGCATTTGAACATTCTTTCTCATTTTCATTTTTCTACTCCTCTCTTTTACCTTTTCTTTTCTCTTTGTTTCGTTCTCACTGTAGTTTTCTTATTGGAAATGAAGGCAATTCTCCAAAAACCAATATTATCCTATCTATATTGATTTATAGGCGATAACTGTAATCAACCTATGTGTCTTCTGTGCATAGTGGCCCATGTTCCTAGAAAAGGGGGGTCTCGTCAGTTAAGAGAAACCAACAGATTGCTTTGGGCTTTTCAAGTAGATGAGATGTACATATTGGTCCCATATGCATTAATCAACGAATTAGCTGACTTGTCTCTGACTGGGTATTAATTAAGCAGCCATTTACTAGTCATCTCTTTATGAATGGAGATTGACATAGGATTGTCTTGTCAATGTATGAGTTCTGGTCAGCTCTGGTGCACAAATGTATATCCCCTTGGGTTTTGTAATGAGTTGTGCAGCTGAAGTCTTTCTATTATGGATGGAGTACTTTACTTGTTTCTAATTCTTTTTTTCTAACTTTTTGACACAACATGTTAAAAAAGGGACTTTGTGCCATTAAATACAAATCAGTAAACTGACCAATCTAATTTAACTGTCTAAAATCCAAAAATCTGAAAATAAAAATTCCACACAAAATTCTAGGGAAAAAAAAAAAAAAATCTGTAACCTAAATTACCATATTTATTTACTCACATGTATTATGCTCCCTTGTTAAAATATAAAATTAAGATCTCCATCGTATGTGGGGCATTAATGTACTTAAAAGAAAATACAGTCTCTATGTAACGAAATTCATTGTTTAGTCAAAAAATTTGTTGTATAGAAAAATTCGTTGAATAGAAAATGGCAAAATTTTTTCATTTAATGTTTAAATTTTCAAACAGTATATATATATATATATAACTTTTTTTTTTAAGCTATTTAAGTTTTTGAAATGTTTAAAGGAATTTTGCTGGAATCTCAAACATTTTTGCCACTTCTTTTTTTTTTTCCAATGTGTTATTGATTATTTTCAAAATTATTACTTTATCAGAGAGAATTATGCTTATCCTAGGAGCGATTTTATGCAGATGCACTAGAAAATCACACCAGCATAGATGACATTCAGTAATATTTCTTCATTCAAATGATTTGTCACAACAAAAAATTTTCCAAGTCGCCACAAACAACAAACATCCACTCTAGACTCTGAAAGTAATGAGAGTTAGTTTAAGCAGATAAAAACCTGCTGAAAAAGACGGACTTTTTTGAAATTACCCATTTACCTATGCCTTACTATCCAACCCAAGAAACAAACAACATTTCCAGGGCAACAATGGAATAGTTTTATCTTTTAAGATGCTTTGTGATATGTTTCAATGTTTTTCAAGAAAGCATGCACATTTTGGTTAAAACAAAGTCAAGTTTAACTATGCAAAAAATGATGTTTTTCTTGGGGGGAAGGGGGTGAATGCCTTTTTTTTTACATAAGGAACAAATTAGAGGAGTGCATCTATAAAATATAAATCAGAAATCCACAAAAAAGAAACTTATTTCACAAATAATTTGAAGCTTTTTCTGAACATATGAAAGAGCATATTTGAAAAAATTCGTTAAATGGAGATATATATTTCGCTGTATGGAGATATTTTTTAATGTAATTATGAAAAAAAATTGACCATTCTTACAAAAAATTCATTAAATAGAGAAATTCTCTACATGGAGTTTCGTTGTATAGAGACTCGACTGTATTTAAAAAAAAAAAATTGTTTCTCTTCACTGGCAGGAGTGATTATTTTATATTACATTGTCGAAAGGTGTGACATGGTGTAACATTCCTTTTAACCAGGGTTGGAAAAAAACAGGTTTTTTCGAAAACCCCCCAAAAAACCCAGTTTTTTTTGGTTTAAACCAGGTTTTCTTGGTTTCAACTGGGTTTTTTTAGAACATACTTTTTTATTAAATATACATGCATATTTATTGATAAAAATAGGCATTGTTGGATTATAAGTAGTATAAATTCATTTGAAAGTAATTTAAATTAAATAATTGCAGTGAATTATGTAGAAAATTGAAAAAAAAATTCATATTTTAAACAGTTATTATAGTAAACAGTCTAGTGTTCAAAGAATAAATTATTCTACACAATCGAACACTGATACTTTGAAAAAACTTGTAAACAATCTTTTGATTACTAATAATAAATATTTGATGCAGTTTGATGACTATAATATTCTTTTCTACAATTTTTTAAAAAATAAATTTGAAATATTTCTTGGAATTTTTTTTTTATATATATATATAGCAATTTGAAATCAACATTTTTGCTCATTAGATTCTGCAGATAACAGGGGGAAAAAATTAGATTGCTATTATTAAAATACTTTAACTAACACCAGATTTTTGAATGCACTCTTATTCAACTTCATATTTTAATTTTTAAAGGTAATTTCCCCAATTAAAAAAAAAAAAAAAAATCTATTACAGTTTGACCAAAATCTTAAAGATAGAGTTATCTCCATATTCAAAATCATTGTGCATTTTATGATAGATTGCTTTAAATATTCTGTTTTTTTTTTTTTTTTTTTTTTTTTTTTTAATGAAAATATTTTATACTAAATATTGCATGTTTTTAATCTATTTTATCTTTGATCAATTCACATGTTCTGAGTTTTTCTTTATAGCAATAGAGCATGGTCACCAATGCATACTGATTTTTATGCTATACATAAAAAAAATTACCTAGACCCACCCACTATATCTAATACATATTGCTGAAATAAAATGTTAAAAGTAGAAAATATTTATATCCAATAATTTGTAAGTCTTAAATTATAAAGGAAAATGAAAAAATGTCACTTGATTTTTTTTTTTTTTTTTTTGGGGGGGGGATAAAAAAAAAAAAAAATAAATAAATAAATAAATAAAACAAAAAAACAATTGGTTTAAACCATGGTTAAAACCAATTGGTTTAAACTGTGCCAACCCTGCTTTTAATAAAAGGAAATAATTCAAATTGTGAGAGGAACAGTAAAAATTTCTCTACTTTTATGTTTAGTTTTTTTTTTTTTTTGCTCCAGAATAATAAAAGCATTGTGTTTGTTATTACAGTAGACTATCTTTATAATGCAATTCTCCATATAACGCACAACCTCTTGGATGTAAACAATGAAATTTGCAATGAAGAAACATTTCAATTCTCAGATTGTAAAAAATTGCTACTCTCTAGAAAACTAAATTTAATGTATTAATTAAATTTTATCTTCATAATTTAGAACTTTTTAATGAAACAATTACTATTACAATGTTTTTGAAAGTAAGTAATATAATGAATGATTAAGGTCCAGGTATATTTAAACCATTATTAAAAAGTATTTTTAACAATATGTGGAATGATCTATATTATACAAAAATTTATAATCCAGATAAGGATATAAAGATACTCTAATGTATTTTAATATGTTTCAGACATATTTGACTATATTTATGAGGTAAATGTGTGAAATGCGATTCATGTAACACACAACCTTGTGATTTTTGGTTTGTGTTATATGGGTCATTCTCAGATAAAGAGAAATTTTATGTCCTTGACCAAAAAAAGAAAAATTAATGAGTCTATCATGAATGTTTTAATTTTATTTTTAAAAATAGATAAAGAACTACATTGTGCAACAGTTTAAATATGGGAAAAATAATAATTTTAATATTAAAAAAATTAAGAAGTTGCAAATGTCATTACCATGGCATGTCCCTAACTTCAAATTTAATAACTCAAAATTGCACTTTGAAGTGTTGGAAAGCCTTTGAGCAAAAACAACAATATAATAAATTTTTATCTCTCTACTTATGATATAATTAACATTTTAGCTTCAAAACATTTCTTTTCTCTTAATTTTAATTAATTAAATTTTGTCCCTGGAGTTGATGGTCATTACCATGGTGCAAAGTGTTTTATTTCATAGCTCATCACTAGTGGGTGCCAGAGTATACGTTTAGGTACTGTATTGTCGAGTAGCACATGTTCTTACAAGCAGTGGTGTCTAACTTTTTTGCAATAAGTATGTACTGTATAAAGATATAAACTTTCTGACTTATTGTTTAAAAATTAAGTCTGATTTTACAAAACAATCATTTTCATTTATCTATGTGAACAAAAATGATTTTTCTTTTACATTATTAATGTTTATATTTATTTCATGAATGATAATAACAAACAGGTCAATGATTAAATATAAATTTCTTAATTTTTAAAGCATTTATATTTTATGAAATGGAATTATAAAGTATATACTTTGATCTTCCAATTATTCATTTGGATTTCTATAAATTAATGCCATAAATAAGCCTAACGATTTCTGCTAATATTTTTCTCATAATGTCAGACATGCAAACATTCCATTATTACATAAAAAAAAAGAAAATTAAAAACAAATTTTTTTTTAAAGGCAAAATTTGCCTTTATCTGAGAATGACCCATATAGATCTTCTACTGTATTATTATTGTTATTATTTTGTTCTTGTTTGTTCGTTATTTAATTATAAAAAAGTTGCTAATTATGAAAACTGAATTCCACTCTTACTTAGTTTTTCTTCTTTCCAGATTGCTGATGATGAAATATCTTCAATACAAACACAGCTAAAAAAATTTACTGATTCAATTAAGATCCTCCATGAGGAAAATTCAGCACTGGAAAAAACTTACAGAGAAATGATTGGTGAACAAAATACCTTAGTTGAATTGTAAGTTTTTTCATCGTCAAAATTTTAAACTGGAAAATTAAAAATATAATAATAATTTCCTAGTATGCCCAGTGGATAGGGAATTGAATTTGAAATTAATTAGGGGAAAGCTGGAATTGTTTTAATCTCTTCAAATTAGGTTCAGAATGAATATGCTATGTTTTCCCCCGCTTACTTGTAACATAATCTCAATATGCCAAAACAACTAATTCTATCAAAAACATTCTTGATACAAATGTTGTAGAACTTAAAATTCTGAGTAAAATGAACACCTACATTTAATATTTTTCTTGAATATTAAGGTCACAATTCTACTTCAAAGTTTCCACCCTGTGGTAAGGAAAACTAAAAATAGTTTTATCCTTCTAGTTTAGGTCTAAATTTAACGTACTGAGTTTTTCGTCTCGTACTAGGTGAACACTAGAAAATATATAATACTTATAGTTGAAAATTATGTTTTTTTTTTAAAAATTACCTAAGCAATATCTTAAAACAGCTAACTCTATCAAAAACATTGTTAGTACAAATGTTAGAGATGGCCAGTAAAACAAGGCCACTGACTGCAATCTAGAAAAAACAGAAAATTCTGCAATATTGGAAAAAATTAATGAATTTTTATTGAAACTTAGAAATTTTGAATAGCTAGGATTTAATGGTTGCATCTCTTACAAATCTAAAAGGTATCTTTTACAAATTTGTAAAAGATTATCCTCTAAAATATATTTCATGATGTAAAATTTTTGGAAAAAAACAAAAAGTGAAAAAAAATGACCTGGGAAAGACACATGAGCAAGTCGGAGAAGGAGGGGAGGGGGATGACCTGAAAAAGTCACATAAGGAAGTGAGGGAAAAAAAAAAGACCCAGGAGAGTCAAGGGAAGAACTTCTAATGCTGATCATTTTGTAACAGTTGAGAAAATAATGTAGTTTGTTATTTAAACCTTTTATATAATTATTTCATTGCTATTGAAAGCTAATTAAATTGAAATCTGCTTTCCCATAGCCGAGAAAGTAAAGAAAAAGAACTGAAAGAATATTTAATACATCAAAAAGAAATATTTGAATATTTTGAGCGATCTGAAAAGGAGGCTCTATTGCTGGTTGAGGTAAAATTTAAAATAATTTATAAAATATATATATATTATGATTTTTATTGCATTTACTGTTTTATTATTATTATTATTTAATGTAAAACAGAACTAATAATTAAAGTTATTTTATTCAGATTAATCTCAATTTCTTTGACCAAACTTTAAAAAAATTTAGAGTACAATGTATGAGTTTCTTTCTTATTGTGCATCCTAATTTTTCAAAATATTAATTCTTGCTCATTTAAAAAAAGAATGAAATTTATTAATTTAAAATTATTCTATCCCCACTTCCCACTCCTTTTTAAAAAATTAAAAAAAATGTTTCTCCTTTTTTTATTTATTTATTTATTTATTTTTTTTAAATGAGGGAAATATTGCTTAGGTTTTGGTTTGTGCAGTGATGAATTCAGCAGTTTCCCCCAGAGGGTTTCAGGGGGACACTCCGCCCCTCCTGCCCTTTAGTTTAAAAAATAGCGCCCCTCTTGCCTCTCATCCAAAAACTAGCGCCCTTCTGGTCGCTCATTCTAAAAAATAGCACCCTTCTTGCCCCACATTTGAAAAAACACAGCCCTTCAGCGATGATGCGAACGCACTATAGCACGTAAATTACGCAAAAAATAGCTCTTACGCGTCTCACGGAATGCATAATTTCCTCAACAAATCGTGGAAAAACGGCAAATTTTGTTAAAAAATCACGAAATAACAACTAATTCTGGCAAGATTTGTGTAATTTCGTCACAAAATCCCGAAAAAACGGCAGATTTCCTAAAAAAAATCGTGAAAAAAACGACAAATTTCGTCGAAAAATCACGATAAACAGACATTTTTTTCAACTGATTCGCGAAAAATGGATCATTTTGCCAAAAGATCCCGAAAAACAGCAACTTTCGTTAAAATTTGTGATAAAATGACAGATTTCATCAAAAGATTTGCAAAAAACCCGGCAAATTTTGTCCAGAAATCGCAATAAAACAGAAAATTCTGTCAAAAAATTTGCAAGAAACTGCCGATTTCGTCAAAAGATCACAAAAAATGCAACTTTGTTAAAGTAGCACAAAAAAAAAAAAAAAAAAAAAAAAAAAAAAAAGTTAATGCCAGAAGTGAAATTTTCTGTTCTATAAACTATTTTTCCTGTTTCAAAATTGTGTTTTTATTGCTCCAAAAGCAAATTTTCCTGATTCACAATCATTTTCATGCAAAGAGAAAATTGTACCAGGAGCATAATTAGAATTTGATGCCACCCTCTCCCAACTTTTTCTTATGACAGCTCAAAAATTACGTTTGTAGTATAAATTTGGCACCTCCTAAATTTCCGCGCCCAGGGCGACCCCCCCCCCCCCAAATGTTCTGTTCTCAATCCGTCACAAATTTGCCGCTTTTTTTCGCGATCTTTTCACGTTTTGTCGTTTTTTTGCCTTTTCTTAGCAAAATTTGCTGTTTTTTCGTGATCTTACAACAAAACCTGCTGTTTTTTGCGATCTTTTAACAAAATCGGCTACTTTTATGCAATCTTTTAACAAAATTTACCGTTTTTTTATTTTTTGGATTTTATTCTGGATTTTTTGACGAAATTTCTGTATTTTCACAACTTTTTGAACTGCTAAATTCTAGATTCAATCCCATAAAAGTGCCCTTAAAAATCAAAAAAGTGCCCTGAAGAATATAAAAAGTGCCCTTTTCAGAACAGTAGCGCCCTGCCCCTTTTTAAATCTGGGGGAAACTCTGAATTCAGAATATAGCCTATGAGAGAGGGCACTTTTCCTCTGAAGAACTGAAATGTGTATCCTCACTTCAACCCCAACGAAAGATTTAGCAGGTTATGTTTATTAATGATCAAGACTAGACTAAAAGTTGTAATGCTCAATTCTATCCTCCCCCCTTTTCAGGAACTATAGACAATTCACCCAGAGAAAAAACTGAATTCTACACTCACAGGGCTGCCAACCTCTGCGAGTAAAAATGTGTAGTTTGAACATCGAAAATGTGTAGTTTTAAGAAATCAAGTGTAGTCAAGTTGTGTTACCACATATATATACTTCTCAAACGGATTGAACATCGAGTTTCTCCCCGCCGTGAGACACACCCACCAATCACTGAAGAATGAATGGCTGATGAGATCATTACGTCGGATCGCGTAAGCGATTACGTCATCGACTCTCATCGTTACGCCTCCACATGGCGATATGGGGAATTATGTTAAAGGCCGATGTTTACGTTTGAAAATGTGTGCAAAAAATAAGTCTGCCGGGAAATATAAATTAACATAGAACTAAAGTTTAACTATACAGTTTATGAACAACAATTAACTAAAAAATAAGACTTCTATTATAAAAGGTAAGTTTACTTTTAATTATATTGAATTGTAAATAAAGATGACTATTGGTATTTTTATGTTGTAATTTTAAGTCCTATATGAATAAAATGTGTAATGATTAGTGCCTAGATGGAATGGCCTGACACTCACACCAAAGGACATTTCTTACAGTAAATGTCAGTCAAAAGATTGTTTCACAGTGGCAAGAACATAGGGTCTATTTCCTATCAGGAGTAACTATGCCGTAGGCGTAGTAGTTGGCAGCCCTGCACTCAGTTTGAGTATCTTCGGTTGCATAGACCCCTTGAGGGTCCGCAGATCCCAGTGTTTTAAGGAGACTTATCTAATGGAGAGAAAAAAAAGGGGGAGAATCCCATGTTATCCTATGGAAAAAATTCTTATCCTTCTTGTTCATTCAAATTTGGAATTTTCAACAATATTTTTTCTTAGCACATAGAAGGGAAGGTTATTTATCCCTTTGTAAGCTTAAAATATTTTAAAGATAATTAGAGTATTTTAAAATCTGTGCTAAAATTTCAGAAATTCTGAAAAACATAAAAAATATTCTTTACAAGTTTGTAACTTAGGTCTGGAAAATGATATAAAAATTTAGAACTTACAGAGGGATAAAGTACCTTGTTATCCATGTGCTGATAAATAATATTGCTTTAATTTCCAAGAAAGATAATTAATTTTCCCATAGGTTAACATGGGATTCCACTTTTTCTATCCCATCAGATAAGTCTTCTTAAGAATCACTTTTGTTTACAATATTTTTTTAAGAAAATGTTATAAAACTTATACAAAATGAACAAATTTAAGATTTAGTTATAAATATAAATTGATTAAAGCATGATTGTCCAGAATGTCATAAATAAAAATTGATGCTAAAAAAATGTCAAATCTATGTGATGTGCATTTCAAAATGTGAAAAAGATTATGAGTTTTTTGCATAAACCATGCATGCTTATCTTCTTTTATTGAGGATTATTTAAATTTAATATTCAAAGCTCATTACAGTTAATAGTTACTTATACTGCTTGAAATTTGTATTTAAAATCCGTCAATGTTCATCAAATTTCATCAAATGTGAAGTTATTTCATTGAACTGTATTCTTTATTTGAGATTGTTTTCAACATTATTTATATAATTACTGATTTATTATTATAGTAATAAACCAGTTACTGATTGTCCTTTCTCTTGCACACCCTTACTTTTGCTGTTGTATTTTTTTCTTTATACCAATCTTCAACAGTGTTCTTCAAAAAATTGTCTTCCCTTTTTTTTTTTTGCCTTAATTTAAGATTACTTAAAAGATGATAATTAAAAAGACTAAACCTGTGATGCTACAAGCCATTATGGACAATGGTCTATAGCAGGTTTTCTTGGCATCTTTTTGATTTCCTGTTATTAGTCTTCTTTTATTTTATTTTAATAAAATTTCTTTATAAAGAATATTTTATTAAAAATCCTTGATATTGTCATGAGAAATGTTTTAAAAGTCTTTGCAAGAGTATGTCACTCATCAGCAATTCTAATTTTGCAACGTATTGAAAGAAAGGCAACAACAGCACATGATTAGTTTTTTTTTTTAAAACTAATCATTATCTGTTGCGTTTCTTCACTAATTTTCTTTACACTCACAAAAAAAAAAATAAATAAATAAATAAAAGTAGTCATTTGCAGAGTATTTGTGTCCCCCAAAAATCTGACAACATGACCTGATTACCATTATATTTTAATAATAGGTGGTATTTTATTTTCTGGCTCTTTCCTATTAAAAAATGTTTGAGATAACCCCTCGCATAAAAATATGCTATTTGAAATTTATTAAGATTTACAGTTCTTTCTTTTGCCTGAGATAGGGGCATTATGTCTCTACTGCGTTATGCATTTACATAGTTGCATTGCTACTAATGTTAAAAGATCATTTTTTGCATATTTTGAGCCATATTAATAATGACATCCTTCATTGTTTGATAAAAGCTGAGATATGCCTCTGCTTTGTAAAAGATTGGACAGGCCTGGTCTATAGTGTCAGAACTCTTTTCTTAAACATAGATCCTGAAGTACCATACAGCATATGTCCTGGCAAAGTGGTTAACCTGACATGGGACCCCCAATATTTATTTGCCAGAAAGAAGACCAGACTTGGTCTTCATCTTGACAGGATAAAAGTTTGAGTAAATCTTGCCTAGTTTGTAATCCAGAATTGAAATTTTAACCTGCAACATGGAAGCACGACACTCTAACCATTAAACTACTGGACTTCTAGCAAATATTGTCACTTCGAACTCAAAATGCTATGATTTTTTTTTAAGCACTCTCTTCATTATTTCATGGGATTTATTGTCACTGTCTTTATCTCTATGATGTTCTAAATTGGAAAATTTTAACTCTAACAGAGGTGCCAAGTTTCCATAAAAGTTATCAGTAACCAGATTTCGATGGAGGCGGGACACAAATTCCCAAAAGTTTGTTCTTTCGCTTTTCCCTCACTTTTGAGAAATTTTCGCATTTTTCGACGAAATTAGCATTTTTTCTGAGATTTTTCAGCAAGATGTGCATGTTTTTCTGCGATCTTTTGAAAAAGTGTGTGCTTTTCACAATCTTTCGACAAAATGTGCACGTTTTTCGCGATGTTTCGACAAATTTGAGCATTTTTCCGTGATCTTTTGAAAAAGTGTGTGTGCTTTTCGAAATCTTTCGACAAAAATCTATGCATTTTTGTGATATTTTGATGTAATTCTTTCTTTTACACAAACCTTTGACAAAATTTGCATTTTTTTACACAAGCCTTGGATAAAATTCGCATTTTTCTGCGATCTTTGGAAAAGTGTGTGCGCTTTTCGTTGTCTTTTGACAAAATTTGCACGTTTTCACGAACTTTTGAAAAAATATGCGTGTTTTTCATTATCTTTTGACAAAAATTATGCCGTTTTGCAATATGTTGATGTAATTCTGTTTTATTACGCAAACCTTTGACGAAATTCGCATTTTTTATTCAAGCCTTGGATGAAATTTGCGTTTTTTACGCGATCTTTTGGATTGATTTCGCGATTTTTTGACGAAATGCTCTTATTTTACACGATGTTTTGTGGGGTTTTTTTCGCAATCTTATGTCGAAATTCACATTTTTTTCAAGTGATCTTTTGACGAAATTCAGGATTTTTTAATCAGTAATTTTTATTTGATGCCCGTAACTTTTGTTGCTTATTCGTAATAATTATGGGCAAATCGTAATACTTGGCACGTCTGCTCTAACAATTCTTTATTTAGTATCTTCTCGAAAAAATGGTTAGATAAAAAATATAAAGTGAGTTATTTTAAATAAAGAATGTCTTCTTTTTTATTCAATAGATATTTTCAGTTGCTCTCTATATGATCTAATAGGTACAATTGATAAAAATTCCTTACATTAAGACAAAAATTTAAGGAGTTGTAATGTCTTGAATTTTATAAATTTGCAGTGGTTCTTCCCCAGCACTAAATACATATTTTTGCATCTTTAGCATGAGAATATACTGAAAATTCAGAATACATTAACTGTGTAATAGTTGTTCATATAACTTATAAGACCCTCGAATTAAGTAAAAATTTAAATATGATAATTTAAAATTATAATTTTGACAAGGAATAATTACTAAGGTGATAAAGAATAATATTTAAGACATGGTGGATAATTGAAAGGCAATACAAGACCGTTACTAATATTACATTTCTATATGTTAATTTATAAATGAGAATAATTAGAAGTTTTTTTTTTACTTGTTGCATACATCCATTTATGAAAAAGCATAACTGATAATAGGAAATTTATTTATAAAGACAAATTTAGAGTTTTAATTTAAATATGATGTACCTGTTTTCATACAAACTAATCCATTATACTTTTATGTTTGTGTTTTACTTGTGGTTTTACTAAAGCAAGATTATGAATTCTACATAACAAAAGAATTTGGCTTGTATGGGCTTCCTCTTGCATTTAAAGAATATGACTAACCCCTGAATAATCATTCCTAGATTTGTCACATTGACCTGCTCCAGGTTTTTCTGATTTCAAAATATTTTTAATAATTTCATTATCCATTAATTCTTCATAACAAATCACATTCTTGTCACAATTAAGCCAGTCTGTGATTTTATATGGAAAAATTCTTTCTAGCTGCTGTTTCTGATGTCAGATAAGCCTTTTACTCAAAATAATGCCATTTCACTCGGGCATTTGAATTTTTATTGTTTGCTTCTAATTTTTAAAAAAATGAGAAAAGTGACAGTACATCATTTGGCAGTTAATCTGAAGTTTACTGTATATCTCTAAAAGTCTAAGAATTAGCCATTGGACAATAAGAGAGGGGACTCTATATGTAAAAATGATAAATATCATATTTTCCTTATGGATAACAAATTTAAATGTATTTTTGTTTGTACTTTTGAGAAGAAAAGTAGAAAAAAAAATTAATTCCAATTGTATTTTTTTTGCTTTTAATTTCAGAATTGTGGAAATGAGATAGCTGATAAACTTCAAGAATTGGAAAACTTGTAAAACACTTTCACTCATTTTTATTAGTTTCACATTAATAAATGTTATTTATGTACAGCCTTTTCAACTACTACTTTGTATTTTTATATCACATATTTTATGTTTTCTATGAAGATTCTTAATTTGTAAATAAAATGTTTAAATATTTCTTTGTTTACCATAATTTACTTCATACACATATTTTAATTAAAAATAAATTTTTCTACTAGACAATTGCACTTTTAAAAATTGATGAATTTCAATTCTCACAAAGTATTAAGCAAATGTAATTTTTAAATGGACTTTTAATCTCATTATTTTGACCATCATTATCTATACTAATATAAGAAAATTATGTCTGCGTGCGATGGTTAATGAAATCTACCACACATACAAAACTGTAATTTTTCGTTAGGCTATCCCAAAGTCTCTCAATAGACCTGAGATTAAAAATTTTTAAATTAGTTTAGTTATTAATTAAAAATCTCAATTCACTCTCGTGCCTTAAAAGGGGTCAACATTTCAGTTTGCATGAGTAATTTTAGGAATTTTATCTGACCAGGGTTGCCACGCCACCTGGAGAACCGGGAAAACACAGGGAATTTTAAAATCCCCTCCCAAAACAGGGAAAATCCAGGAAATTAAAAAAAAAATCCTAAAAAAATCTGGAAAACACAGGGAATTTTTTTTGCTACTACATCCAAATAAATTCGCCCTTTCGGGTAAACTGAGTTTTAACCAACTTCTTGGTGGCGTCGCGCTTATTTTTGCACACTCAACATAGAATAAACACGTTGCAGTACAGGGAAAACACAGGGAATTTTTTTTTCAAGATTAGAGTGGCAACCCTGCTGACAAAATGAACCACATTTTAAAAATGTTCTATCATTATAAAAATAATAGTAATACAAAATAAAAAAATTTTCATCATTTGAAATTTCTCTGACTTTTAAAATCAGTATATGATTGAAATTAGAATAATTAGGACAATATTAGTTGAACATGAAACTGATTAATGTGTTTGAAAGTGTAAGTGATAGTTTTGCTTTATTGGTGTAGACAATTAACAAGAGAAACTCAACAGGATTTTATTTATTTATAAAAACTAATCATATACGGCTATGTGGTGCCACCATTTTTACACAATAATACAGTAGCAATAGCATATTGATGCAGTAAATTACGTCAGAATTAAACAGTGTGCATTTACAATCCATTGTAATTTTCATTTTATTAACGATAAAACAATTATTAAATTTTAAATAACATAACAGAATAAGCATAATATTAAAAGTATTTTGTGCATTTTTGTTAAGTATTTAAAATATTTTGTCTTACATAAAAGTCAAATCAAATTTGAGCAGAAAAGCATTTTAAACTTTTGAACAGAAATAAATAACTTTTATGTTGCATGAAAAAAATGTACACATAAAAAATATTTTTAACTTGTAATAAATTAACAAAGAAATGAGCAAGTATATACACACAGATATATATTCTAATAACAGGAGTTAAATAATTGCATTTTTATTAGTACTACATTGAAAATGTTTTTTTCTAGAAATTTCTATTTGAATTGAAAGCAATACTACCATGTAATATTAATTTATCAAGCATATTTTAGAATTCAGGCTGAAACAGTTATTACATACTTCTATCGAAAGTTGAAATTTTATACTATGTTTGGGTATAAAGACAAGATAAATTATCAAAGTACATATAAAAATAACTTTCCTTAGTACAAGTTACAGTGCAAATAAAATCCAAAAAAATATAGATGTATGTGCATTCCATTTATTATGCTGCTAAAATTTTTGTCATAAATTAATAATGTATAAATTATCAGAGTGTTTTACAAAATAAAAAACAGTAGCTAAAACATATCATAGTTGCTAATCCTAAAGCATGAAAATTCACTGTATTTATCAAAAAATGTAATAGTGTGGCATAATTTCACCATAAACAGATAAATTTAGATGGATTTCTCATTTTCTTTTACAACTATATGTACCACAAATACAACCGGAATCAATATATTATGTTAAAAAATTCTAATATTTTTTACTTTAAACATATACAAATTTATTTTTGATTGGAAAAAAAATCTTGTACATATATATATATAAAAAAAAGAAAAAAAAATCCAATAGACTTAAAAGAAAAATCAAAATATTATTTACTAAGATAAACAATTTAGTTTACAAATAAACTAAAAAGAACATTGTAGTCAATAGAAACTTTTAGACTTTAGAAGAATGTGTGAAGGGAAGAAAAATACAGTTAGTAAGTAAAAATTTGCAGCATTGTCATTGTAAAAATTTACATCATTTGGAGAAAATTTTACATTTTTTAAGAGTTTGGGAAATTAAATAAAAATTTGGAAGAATTGGCAGCTATGATATACACTTAAAGCTATACTTACATTTTATAAGGACCTTGGCATTTCCAAACAAAGAGATTGACATGGTTTGGGACATAAAAAAATTAGATTTGTTGTCAAACAACATAAAAAGCTATGGAGGAAAAAAAAAAAAAAAAAAAAATGATGAACTAGTAAGCTTGTATATGTATCTAAAAAAATGCTTTTGATTATAAATCTTATTTTAATTACTTCTCTAGATAATAGATAAATTTATAAATATTGAAAAAAAATTGCTTGGCTTACAAAATAAAGGCAAGGCATCCTTATCATAATTACTGTATATTCTGCATATGATACACTTAATACAAGAAAATTATCAAAAATATAGATGTGCAATATGCACCAGTTATAAAAATTAGACTAAAAATATAAGAGCCAAGCTTTCTAATGTAATAAACATGCTATTTATTAAAAAATCTTTTTGCCATCAGATTAGGTGAAATATAACAGTTACTATACTTATCAATAATCTTTAATTTTTGTATTTTGCTATGTATCTGATAAAAGCTTTTTTGCAAAGAATTGGGTGTATGTTATATGGCAAATATACCAGAAAAGAAGAAATTTGAAATTTTAGGCGTATGTTACACATGGAACATGTTTTATGTTGCAATATATAGTAAATGTAAGCCAGTCCAAAAACAGCAAATAGGTTAAAGGAAATATTTGAGAAAATCTCTTCTCTTGCCAAGTACATTTTCTCATTCTTGCCAAGGTCCCTCAAAAAGGAAAATACTCTTTTAAAATATAGCCCTGGGATTATAGTGAACTTGAGCAGTACATCAAGAAGCTCTTTGTTTACACTGAAAATAATACATTTCACGAAAATGAGAAACTTCAATCCACAGACAGAAAAATTATCAACAATTGACTGAATACAATCTTGGATTGCCTTGTCAACACCAAGAGAAAAAAGGTGCTTTACTTTGGAATGTTTGAGTGAAATTGTCATCTGTACCTCTAGACCGTCCTTTTCTTCCTCCTTTACTTCTCTGAATCACAACAGCTGGCATTTGAACAAGCTGGAGTGGTGATTTGGCATCCTTCAATGCCTGGGTCAAGTTTAGAATCTGACCCCTCAAAACTGACATTTGCTTTTCAAAGATATTTCGATCAAACCCTCTATCGAGTTTAAATAGTTCAAAAAGATCATCACATAATTCCTGAACAAAATTCAAATCAGACAGCTGTGGCAACACAAGATCTCTTGTTTCAGAAGAAAATGGTTGTCGAGCCATTGGAAGCCAAGCCCAATGAAAGGGGTATGCACGCCATGAATCTGGATGCTTAAAGGGAAAAGCTAAACCATTATCTATTCCAGCAATTTTAACTTCAGCCTTGGTAGGGATTGTACCATTAGCTACAGCAGGATCAGGCTTGGTATATTTTATAAGCCAATTATCATTTCCTCTATCAGTATTTCTAATAATATAATCTAATACCACAAGTCTTTCAAATTGCAAATGAAACTGTTTTTGCAAATCTTCTGGCAGAGGCTCTGAATCAAATACACGCAGCCAATAATCAGCATCTTTGTAACCCTCAACAAATAATTGGAAAGATCCTACTTTAGGAGGAAGTCCAATCCTATTAAAATGACTGCGGGTCCTTGGAAATTTTTCTATAATATTCTTTTTGGTCCTTGACTTAGCTCTATCAATAGCAGAATAATTAAATGACTCACTAACTAGTTTTACCACTTTGGTTTTGGGGACAATATTCAACTGAAGCTTCTGATCCACTAATGAAGCGCCAGCCTCAGAAAGATAACCTTGATTTGGAACAAGACAGCTACGGCCGAAACAGCAAGGACAACACACCTTGTGACACCATTTAGTCCATTTTGGATTTAATCGTCCATATGGTTCCTCATCTTTTGGTTTAAACACACCTATTTTGACATGATTGATGTTTTTGACGAAATAACTGCCACTAGATCCCTGGTATATCCTTTCTGGAATTACTCCATGGATAATTGCATGTTCAGCTTCTCTTACAACAGAAGTGAAATGAAGATCTTCAGGGAAAACATTAACACTACAGCATAATTCTGAATCCATTCTTGTCAGCAATGGAGAACCTTCATGAACACTTTCAGAGGCACTTGAAGTATTGAGGGGGCAAAGAGCTATATCAGGAAGACAGTCATTAAGTTTCCCAGAAACAGGCATATCTGAAAGATGAAAAAATATAAATTTTAGTCCATAATAAATAAATCAGAATTTACATAAAAATTTATAATAGCTTAAAATAAAATTAAAATTCATAGTTTACAATGCAATTTAAATAAAGAAGCATTTCCAACAATTCCAAAGTGATACGTTTTGTTTCAAATATACAATAAAAAAGCCTGCTAATAAATAATTACCAGATAATTGATAGTTGTTAATAAATAACCTGGTAAACTTTGCCTAAATAATAATGAATTTATTTTACTATTTTTTTAAATATTTTTTTACACCATTGACGTTAAAAAATTAGTATCAGTTGATAATATCAGAAGAAATACAGTAACCCCTTATTATATTATGCCTTGTTACATCATTCTTTTTCTCTACCTCCTAAAAAGAAAACCCTTCCTGCCTTTTTAAGAGGATTCACAAAATTGGGCTCAGTTTGAGGAAATCCAAAGGAATTATTTAGATTGGCCCCACTTGGAAAATTTATCCCTTTGTATTCATATTTAAGGAAAAAAAAGGTTGTGATTTTAAATGTATGTGCGTACAGATAAACGTAGAGTTATTCTATGGGAGGGGGGAGGGGATATGAAGACCTTTCTGCTAATAATATTACAAAGGGTAGAAGAACCTTTGTGTGGTTTTTGAAAAATGTTGAAAGAGTGAATGATTGACAAGAGAGGGTGGGATTTAGTTGCAAACATCATAGCTTT
This sequence comes from Maratus speculifer, assembly GCA_964019185.1. Classification (NCBI taxonomy): domain Eukaryota; kingdom Metazoa; phylum Arthropoda; class Arachnida; order Araneae; family Salticidae; genus Maratus; species Maratus speculifer. The sequence goes on along the minus strand of OZ025297.1, from coordinate 297,373,705 downwards.
TAGAAAACAAAGACACTGTCACTTTAGGTTAGGCTTGCAATTTCATTGCAAATTATATTCAGAAAATTATGTAATTTCCATGCAATTATAGTTAACTTTGCAGGATATATAGAACAAAGGAAAGTTTAGTATATAAAGGAACTTAGTGTAAAGTTTACGTTATGGCAATTTCAAAAATTACACAGTATAGCAATAGCTAAATAGTTAAAAGTCTGACACATTTTTTATAGAGCAATTTTTCTAAAACTGCCAAAAGTTAATTTGCTTAGAAAATCCATTTTTGAGTGGTGAGTAAAATGATACATTTCCCTAATGCTGAACTATAGTAAGTACTAGAGGTATTGTCAAAATTATTGCAGTAATCAGGAAGGGGTACATAAGGGTCAGCAATATAAGGTATAATAAATTCTACAATTCCTTCAATCAAAATGCACATTTTAAATGATGTCATTTTTATATTTTGGTGTATTTATTTATTTTTTCTTATTTTAAATTTTAATGAGAAGGCAGTTAATAAAAAACCACGTATATCAGAGAACTTTGAAATATGCTAAATAGTAGTATACGATGAACAAATTAATAATTCTTCAGTACTCTACTCTAATCAAAAGTAAAAAAAGGAAAAGAAAACATTTATAGCTCACAAAAGGTTAAAATGAAAAACTGCAGTAGGAAAATAATGATTATGAATTTATAATGATGCATCATATTAATGTGTATTTATCAATTAACATCATCTGTACTCAGGTTGACTATAAGAAATCTAGGTGTATGTTCAAACAGTGCTCAAACAAAACTGTATATAAATAAATGAAATTTGTTGAGAATAAATACATGATAACATGTAAATTAAAAAAACATTTTACAAAGCTAATTGAAGGAACTTCAGGCAGTATTAGTCAAAGTATCAGAAAAAAAAAAAAAAAAAAAAAAAAGAGTGTGTGGGGGAGGGGGGGGGGAGACTACAAAAGAATCCTGAAATATTAGTTGGCATTAAACATACAATTTAAAAATACTGACATAGTATAGCATAGCACAGAAAAACAAGAACATAGACTAGAGGTCTATTTGGATCTTGACCAGGCCAAGATGATTTTTATTATTGGATTCAGACATGGGATTACTCTTTTTCTGCAAACTTGAATGGGCCTAGACTTCATTGATCCCATAGCCATACCCAAAGCCATGTTGACCTGGTATTTTATTTTTTGTAAAAATAATAGTGATAAAATAGTATGTTAAAAAGATTTTTAATTTGGTTTGCTTAATTACTGAAATATTTTTATAAATCCACTTTCATTCTTTGTGAAGCTTTTAAATTAGGATTTTCTATCCATGTTTTTCATTAGTTCTAAGCTATATTGATTTTTTTACTGAATATTTTTTTGAATGCAATTGTATTTGCCAATTTTTTAAAGTGAGTGTATATTTGTAATTGTCTAAGTGATAATTAATATTACTGTTATTCCATGGATTGTGAACATAATTTGAACCATGGTGTACATGTATGTGTGCTTTTTTTTTTTTTTTTTTTTTTTTTTTTTTTTTTTAAAGTTTCAAGTGTCATATAATATTGCTCAAGAAATATTGACATGTTTTGAAGAAATTGAATTGGTCTGGGCTAAAATTATGACTTTCATATCAGTCAGATACATAGGAGAAGATGGGGATACATAAGCCATTTTTTGAATTTAAATTTTTTATAATTTCTTAGAACAGCGGTTCCCAAACTATGGGTCGCGGTGGGTGTTTTGGTGGGTCTCAGTTTAATCGAGGTTTGCACAAAAATATATCTTTTATTTCATCTGTTTAGAAAATATAACAGATTTAACAGCAAATAATGAATCAAGGAAGATTCTTAATTTCTTTCTGGATGAATATACAAGCAAAATATCCAGATATATCTAAATCAGTTTTGATTTTCTACATGGAGTTAAATATGATAAACTTGTAATGTGAACAAGATTTTCTACTTTTGCTGTTTTTGAAAAACAAGTACAGAGATAAACTCCATGTAGAAAGTGGCTTAATGTCAAAATTAACCCGTTTTATCCCTGATAGATGTCCTCATCAGTAAACGCCAGTGCCAGATACCTCACTGATTATAGAACTTGTTTTCCAATAATTAAACATATTTTTAATTATCTTTGTAGTTTGTATGTTGTTTTAATTATCATTCTACTTACACACATTGGGATACCAATACTTATTTTTGTTGATAATGTATCCTTTGCAAAAAATTTGCCTTTTCATTGCTTAGGGTAGCTAAAAGCTTATAGAATTGATACAATTTTCCTATTGATATACCCTTTATATTAGGTGGGTCGTGAAACTTTAATTTTACTTTAAGGTGGGTCGCGTACCAATAAAATTTGGAAACTGCTGTCTTAGAATAAAATAAAATATTGAAAATGAAAATTTGATATTTTTTCTTCAACTTAAAACCACTTTCAATTAATTTTGAACTATTTTTCTATGTCTAATAAATTTTTACTTTTTGTTTTACATCCTGGCTCAAGTATCCCCATGAGGGATTGAGCAGGGGGGGGGGGGGGTGAGCCATGGCTCAAGTATCCCCAATCTCACTGGCTCAAGTATCCCCACTACCACTATTTTTGTTTATCAGAGTTTTACTAAATAAAGCATGCAGCTATTAGAACTATTTTAGATTAAAAATACAATTGAAATTATACTTATTAAATTTATGTATATAGTTGCAACTTTAAATAAAACTTTGATTACAAAAAAATAAAAAAACCATGCACCTAATTATTTACTTCAGATAGGGAAAAAACAACTATTAATCACTATACTTTCAAAATGGTACCAAGGTGTGTGATTTCTTTTTTACATGGTCACAACTATAAATATGTTACCACATTGCCAATTTTAGAAAGAAAAATTAACCAACTGTAGAGATAATAGGGGTGGCTCAAATATCCCCACTCTCCCCTAAATTTTTTGTAGGAGACCAGCCCAGCTAATAAAGTTTTTCCTTTCGGATTAAAAAGTTTTTCCAATTCAGTTTTGTATATTTTTGGTAATTTTTTTTTTCATAGATTTTGTAGCAAGTAAATACATAATTTTAAAGGATTTTTTCCTCTGCAATAATGCATGTGATATGCTTCATAGTAAAATTTTTTGTTTGTTTTGCATAATTAAACAAAAAATCCTTAATAAATTTTTTGCCAAAATTGGAAAGATATTCAAAATATATTTTTATGATGACGAGAAAAATCAATTAAAGATTTAAAAAAAAAAATCTAATTTAGTATAGTAGACTCCCTCAAATCCGCACAGCTTGGGACCAGAGGTTGTGCAGATTTTAGAATTTTGCAGATTTCTGGTCATGGGATTGTTTACATCTTTTAAACAGTAATTTGAATGTAATTAGCAATGTGATAGAAATTATAATGAATGCTTACAATGTAGCAAAGCATTAAAATAAGTATGTAAGATAGTAAATTAAAAAAAATAAAAAATTAGATAATTTAAAATGAATAGAATGTTAAAAATAAAGGTGAAGTAAATAATAAATATTATCAAGATGAGATGCATTTTTAAGAATATTATTCAATGAAACTTGTTTCGTAAAAGTGCATGAGTAATTCACATTAAAATCATAAAAGAAGGAAGTTTTATTTTGGTTTAGTCAGACTTAATAATCAAAATAGCTTGATTAATACAGAACAGGGTTCATACTCAATTTCCAAGAAAAAATCCCCTGATGTATTTTCCGGGGTGTACAATTTTTCCATATTAACAATTAACGACATTTCGATATTACATATAATAAAGCACACAAACAGTAACAATTGCCCCCAATTTTTCCAGAATAGACTGCCATTTTGGCAGGTTTTCCCAGGTTTGAGAAGTTTTTTGTGTTATCCCCTGAGATTCTCCTGATTTTTACAACTTAAAATTCATCCCCTGATTTTCCCAGAAATCCCATATTCTCCTAATGAGTATGAACCCTGCAGAAATACATTTGACAAAAAGAAGCGATTACCAGTAATATCAGCAATATCATAAAAAATTTTTTGAGAAATAAATTTATTATTTCTTCATGACAAAACATGAAATCAGTAACAATGTAAATTACAGATTAAAATATACATAGAATTTGTATAAAAATAAAAAACATATATACAGTAAAATCCCGATAATCCGATCGGTTTTTCTCTTTTTTTTTTTTTTTTTTTTTTTTTTTCAAGTTTAGAAGCAATTGGCAAATTTCCACAACATTAACTTGTTGCATTGTTTATTCTGAATTAAAAAAAAACTTTTTCGCTAATCGCCTCTCAAACTTTAAGGAGAAAAAAAAAAAAAAAAAAAAAAACGATTTGGATTATTGGGGTTTTATTGTATTTTGTCCCTACATCTGATCTGAAAGTTTCATTGTTTACATTTGTAAATTATGTGTGGATTTTAGGGTTACAGATTTGAGGGAATCTGCTGTATAGCAAAAAGCACACACAAAAAAAAAACTAATGATAAGTAATAATTAAAATAATACACTTTGTAAAAATCACTATAAAATAAAAACAATGGAGGATCAGGGCTCGAAAAATAGCGTTCCCGGGGAACCAGGGTTTGCGAGTTTTTGGCCGAAGGTGGAAAAAACCACGGAAAAAACCTGGTAAAAACCATCCTGGCAAAAATAGGCTGTCCATTTAATTTTCTCCCCCAGAAAGAGATAAAATATTTCACGAAAGAAAAAATAAACTGCATATTTAATTAAAAAATCAATATTATTCTAAATTTATTTTAACTTTTAAGTTAAATAAGTATAATTATGCATTTTATGAAAGAATACTAATTTTTATAACAAGATTATTAATGAAAAAAAATAACAAATTTTATATAAATAAATAGAAACTTCATTTATTCATGTTTATACAATTATTAATAATTCATATAATAGAACTGTTGAGACTAAGTAAAAAGCATTTATGTTTATAGTTGCTAGAAATTCGAAGAAACAGTTATAGTGAACTAAATTTAATTTAATATAAAATTATATTTAAAGGAGAAAACTATTAAATTTCAAATATTTCAGAAATATCTTCCTCACATCGTAAATTTTGCTGCTTTAGCATGGCATAACAGTAAAGTTTTGAAAGAGTATCTGTTGATAGTTTATTTCGAATCTTAGTTTGCACAAATGAAAAACTTGAAAAAAAAAATCTTTCAATAGCAGCACTACTTGCTGGACATATTTGAGGGTGTGCTACTATGGTGTGCTTAAATGATTAAATTTGTGAAAAGTTCAATTTGAAGGTGAAATGTCTATTTGAGAGACAAATAATTTTATGAAGGGTCCTGTTTGAGATTAAAGAATTTTGTGAAGGGTCCTGTTTTAAGATAAATTATTTTATGAAGGGTCCTTTAAAGGACCTAAAATTTTCCTAAACATATCCCTGACTTAAGGTAAAATAATTAGGTATGTAATTTTTTATTTTGTTCTTAAATTCCTAAGTAAGACTAAATCCCACTTATTTTTTAAAGATTTAAAATATTTAATATTAATTAATTAGCAAATTAAATTAAAATATTAAATAGTACACTGTTAAATTTAATTGTTTATACCATTACTATCCTTATTAGCTTTGATCTTATTTGATTTTATTACACATTAAAGACAAATAGGTTTTTTCCATTTTTGCCGTTTTTTTCCATTTTTCCCCTGGTTTTTTCCAGTTTTTACCACTGTCCTGGCAAAAATACCTTTTTGACGGCAAAAATGCCAACCCTGCGGGGAACCCAGAAATCCTTTCTGGGAACGTATATTTTTTCACTCAGGTTCCCGGCCGGGAACCTAACCTTTCGCCGTGTCTGCCAGCGATGCCGCGGACGCATAAATTAAGCAAAAAATCGGTAACGGGACGTAAAAGAAAGCTTTTAATGGGGCATGGGATGCGTAATTTCGTCAAAATATAACGGGAAAAGCCTGAATTTCATCAAAGGATCGCAGGAAGAAACGCAAATTTCATTAAAAGATTGTCAAATTTTGACAAAAATGTTGAAAAATAACAAGTTTTGTTTAAACATCGCGATAAAACGACAGGTTTCGTTAAAACATCGCGATAAAACGTCAAATTTTGACAAAAAATCGCGCAAAAAAAAAAAAAAAAAAAAAAAAATGGAAATTTTCATTCAGAAATCCCGAAAAAAAAGGCAAATTTCATTAAAAAAAATCATGGAAATTAACAAATTTCGTCCAAAAATACCTAAAAGTCAGCAGATTTTGTCAAGATTGCGCGAAACAACGCGAATTTCATTAAAAAATCGCAAAAAGGAACAAATTTCGTTTTTTCCCCCTTAAACGACAGGTTTTGTTAAAACATGGTGATAAAACAGGAGATATTTCGTCAATAAATCTTTAAAAAAAAAAAAAAAAAAAAAAAAAAAAAAAAAACGGCAAATTTCGTTAAAAAAATCGCTTAAAATGACAAATTTTGTCAAGAAATCGCGAAAAAACGGCAAATTTCGTTAAGAAATCGCGAATAAGGCGGCAAATTTTGTTTAAAAAATCATGGAAAATAACAAATTTCATCAAAAAATATTTAAAAAACGGCAAATTTCGCCCCAAAATACCTAAAAGACAGCAGATTTCATCAAAAAATCGCGCAAAACAACGCAAATTTCATTAAAAAATCGCAAAAACGGCAAATTTTTTTTTTCTTTTTTTGTAAAGTGACAAGTTTTTTTTTTTAAATATTTCGATAAATTATCAGGTTTCGTTAAAACATCACGAAAAAATAGCAAATTTCGTTAAAATACTCGCACATAAATTTTTACGGGAACTTACACTTTTCAACTGGGAACCTTAAAATTTTTAGAATTTTCGAGCCCTGGAGGATGCATTTCAAGCAAAAACAATAATGGCTTGTCATCAGCTGAAGCAGACACGTGCCCGTAAGAGGACAATGTCAAAAATGAACTCAATTCATCTTGACTTTTAAATTTTTATGAAATAATAGCATTGATATTTTTCATTAATAGTTGATATTAGAATTTTAAAATGCATAGTTCTGTATATTTTATTTCGGCATATAAATATTAAACTGTAATTTTCGACAACAAATATTAAACATTAAACTAATCTACTGATATGCATAATTTGCTAATCTAATTTTTCTCTTTTTAATAGAATTATGAAATATTTCTTGTGTTTGTAAGAGGGTATCAACTATTTTAATCAGTTGATTTAAATCAGAAATTAAATCATGATTTTAAACTTTTTTTTAAATTGTTGATTAAATTTATAAATTTTCAAGATGTTTAAAATAGCATAAAAATTACTAAAATCCAAGATGAACATAATTTGGAATGTTTCTAACAGGTACTTGACTTATGAATACATACACACAAAAAGCTTTAAATAATTGTTTCTAAGTTTAATTCATGACTGTTGTAAAAAGTTTAAGTACAGCAAATTTGTAAAAAGATTAGTTTTTATCTAACATAAAATAAAAAGAATTTCTTTTATAAATGATATTTAAATCTAATATAATTTGCAATGTTATAGTTTCCTTTTAGTAATGAAATTATTCATTCTTTTATATAAAATAAGTATGGCAAGTATAATACATTTCTGCAAGTAAAAGATTAAAAAAACCAGTTTCTTATTTTCTCATTCTACTTTTGCAATAATAAATTTATAGCAAATGCTGGAGCTAAAGATGATTGAAAAAATTACATTGGCTGAATAGCTATTGTAAAATTAATGAATAATAATAAACAATTGGTATAAAATGCTAAGCACAGCAAGAACTTTTTCAGTACAGGTTGAATAAATGTTTTTTTATATTTTTAGAAAACATAGGTACACCAAATAAAAATTGCTAAGGATTAAAAAGGCAGCAAAACTTTTAAAACACTGAATGCTGAGAATCCCCACTGAATACTAATAATCCTGCTGCTTAATGTTTTCAAGATTGCAGATATAACTGGCTATTCCTGGTATTTTACTCTATATATATATATATATATATGAATGGGTTAAAACATTTAACTATTTTGAAGGGCATACATGTGTGTCAGTTTAGATTTAAGCAATTAACAGCACATATGCAAAATGAGCTGCAAACAAAATTTGTTAGCTTTGTTATTTATGCAATTAGTTAATGAAACTATTCTTTTACAGTTTTTATTAATTTTGAAATTATTTGTTGTTTCCTCTAAATATTTTTTTAACAAAACATTTGTAAAAAGTACTTCCAAATTATTATTATTATTATTATAAATTTATTAACCGTATAATAATATTGAAACATTAACATATTAATATCTAAACTTTTTTATAAATTCCAATTTTTATTTATCATACTAAGAAACTATGCACATTTTAAAATTACTTTATTAATATATTTCCTCATGAAATAGTGTCTTTTTTTTTTTTTTTTTTTTTTTTTGAGCTAAACATCCTGTTCTTTTTTCTTTCTACAATGAACATTAAATTATCAATTATAATTTTACTAATTAAAGCATAAAAATGGGTATGGGAATTTATGTTACTAATTACAGAGGTTAATTATTTAATAAACATTGGTTTTAAGTAGTGTTAAACAATTTAATATTAAATGTAATTATTAATAATGGTACAACTCTGTTATCCCGTCGACCAATTTTGCCAAATTATACAAATCGCCAAACTAATAGCCAAATTATACATATTGACATAATTTTTATTTTAAATAACGAAAAAACAAATAATTAGTAGAATATTAATAAAAATACAAATAAAAAGTCGAAATAAAAATTACTTAATGACATTTTAAACACGTGCATCGTATTTAATGTCATTGAATGTGACATTCATGATCATCTATTATTGACATTTGATTTTACAGTTTGGCGATAATTTTTTGGTCAACGGGATAACCTAGTAGTACCTTAATAATTTTAATTAATGTAAATATCAGTGGTATTTAATGTAGCTTTACACAATTATAACAAAATGCATGCTACTAACTAATGAAACTATTAATTTGCAGTTTTTATAATTTATGTAACTGCCAAATAATAATTATAAATTTATTAATTAAAGTGAAAAAACACAGATTATGTTAACAAATATATGTTTAATTATATGGAAACCTAAAACTCTTGGTAGCTATTCAGTATTTGAACGCTGGGGAAGAAATTAAAAAAAAAAAAAATCCTTTTTTTTTTTTTACACTTTAATTTGTAAAGATACTTTTGTGATTTTTTTATAGCTTGCCTGTTGAACAGCTAAAAACCTACTACTGATAAAATGTTTACAAGTTATAACAATACAAGTTATACAAGTTTGTAACAATAATTTGTGAAAATTAATAAATTATTTGAATTTTTGTTTGATATATTGATTTTTATTTGCATTTATTGTTTATAACATACAATTATTGCAATAAAGATATATAACAGTTCTAATGAGGTTTAAAAATATAAACAAAGTAATGATCTTTAAAATTTGCAAAATTTAGCAATTTGCAAAGCATTAATTAGTTCCAAGTTTTAAGCACCCAAGCTGTATAGATTTTTAAAAATTTACTACAACTAAAAATCAATTCAGACCATAAATTCTACCAAAAGAAACATCCATTGAAAGAAATATGCAAAATAAAACTAATTTCACATTTTAAAATTAGACAGGGAGAAAAACTAAACAAAGATACCCTTCTCAGGGATGAGAGATCATTAAAACATTAAAATATTTTTGTAATGCTATGAACATTACTTTAAAAAATATATCTTTTAAAATGAAGCCCAGTAGCAGAATTTATTGTACCCATCTGCAGTAAACCAAAATTTATCTGCGATCCAACAATATTGAATCAAGCAACTATCATGAATTTTTAAGGTACCTCATAAAATAGGTAAAACAAAGAAAATTAATAACAAATACAATAATTCTTTTAAAAAAGTAAATATTTAATGATTTTTTAAGCTGGTAAAATAATCTGCAACGCTGCTGCTGTGCAGCACAGTTTCTGCTATGGGAAATGAAGTAACAATCAGAAGTAGCAAATTACAAAGCAAAAGGCTAGCATGCAGCATTTCAAAATAGCATATGAATGAAAATTAATTATCAGAAAATTAACTGCTTTAAAACACTAGTTAAAAAACAAATGAAGCTGTTTTCCCATTGTAATAACAGCTAAGAAAAGCAATCAGTCATTGCATATTCTAATCCCGAATCTAAAGATGAATATATGTGATGTGGGATATATTTTATACCTATAGCTTTCCCTTGTTCTGTTCTAGCCAGAAGTTTATTACTTCAAAAAATTAGTAGTCTGTACTTAATTTGTTGGGAACTGTAAAGAGCTGCAAAACTGCAGAGTCCTTTGCATTACATTTAAGTATTTTTCTAAATTTAAAGGAAAGGAAAAGAATGAATGATTTTGAAATGGAAATAGAATAATTATGGAACACATAAATATACATAAAATGGCATAATATTTTACAAAACATCTCTAACAGATAAAGCTATAATTTCAACCAGTCAAAATTAGTTTTAACCGCTCGAAAATTGAACAAAATTGTAATAAATAACCTTAGAGTGATATAATATACTCAAACTGTATATTTCTGTGAATATTAATGTTATAATAATAAATAATAGTAACACTATATAAATTAATATTCTTCATTAAAGTGTAATGCTAAGTTATTTTGCTGACATAAGTTATTTGCTGAAATAATTTGTATGGTGGAAGTCTGTAATTTTGCGATGTCCACTAAGGTTTTTAGATATTATGTTGGTATCTATAAAAAAAAAAAAACCCTGCTTAACAACAGTGTTGAATTCAGAGAGTGGCATTCAACCCTGCAGCAATGAAATACCCCACTGCGGAAGATTTTTGATGATGTGTTTTCAGTGATCAAAATGTGAAATTTCCCCACCCCCCCAGAGCTATATAAACACTCCTCCCCGTCCCCCATACATAGACAGAAATTCCTTCTGGAGAAAAGTGACTGAAAAACACTGCAGGATAAGATATAGAGGAGAGTGGGACAATGGGACAGTAGGTTTTTCTCTTGTATCATTCTAAACATTTCATCAATCACACACAAGATGAAGCAATGGCAGTCCAACTTCAGTTGAAGAAAGAAAAAAAAATTTGATCTGTAGAACTTGCAACTGTATAAAGGAAAAGATTATTTCAAGAATCAAAAGTAAATTTGCTTCATACACTTTTGATGTTTTCTCTATATGTATATTGTTGTATATTAATGATTTGTTTATGCTTAGATGTATGGAACATTATACTGTATATTATTTATATTTTAAACTAACCATGAAATCAGAATTTTTATTTATAGAAGTTTCAGTCAAAACAATGAAGTGGGGGGAATGGAACATGTCCAATTGCTTTTATTTTATTTTATTTATTTATTTTTTTAAATAAAGTGAATGTAAATTGCAAACATTTTTAAAGGATAATATATTAATTATAACATTGGTAATACATTCATTTACTTTAAAATGTAAATAAAATGAATTGATTTTATAATATCATCTATGACTGACAATCCTGAATTTTCAATTCATTCCAGTCAAATGAAGATATTGGGATTTTATATTGTGACACACAGGGATGCAGAAAATATTTTTACTCCCAATATTTCACTCAATTCACAGGAAAATTTCCCCAAAATTTTACAATATGTTATGGGTAAATGCTGTACTACTGTAGGTATGAAAAATTAATTTTTCCAATATTTTTCAACTTATACTATGCTAGTGTATACGGCAGAGGTGATTATGAGTGAAAAAAAAATTCTAATACCCTGTTCGCACTGGGATAGTTGAGTCACTTAACTTTAAGTCCCTTAAACTTTTTGAAGCGGGATACCCGGAATCAGGCTTCACCTGCTCGCATTTACTAAACATTGTAAGTGACTTAATTTGGTCAAATTGGCATCTGAGCATGCACATAAGTTTTGAAATTTGTAACTGCAACTTTTAACTTTTTTATTTACACAGTAATTATCCTGCCCTATTTCAATTAAAAAATTAATTTCTTTTGTGGGAGGAAAGAACAGGTTCAACATTTTCCATTTTCGGCCTTTGATTACAAAAACACCCCACAAACGCACGTGTTAAGCAACTGGAGTAAACAAATAACTTGAAATAGTTTATAATTATTTGTATGACTCAAATTCATTAATTTAATAATCAGAATTAAATATTCTAATATTCAGAAATAATAATTAAATATTCAGAAGGCAAATTTCCACTCAACTCATAGTTAAGAGAGCAAGCTCACTTGAGCAAGTTTCAGAAATTTGCTTAAGTGAGAATCAGGTACAACTGCTTCAAAAAACTTCAAGTTAAGTGACTTAACTTTCTCAGTGCGAACAGGGTATAATAAGCAAATTTTCTAAAATGCTATAGTAGAGTGGAAGAAATCCAATTCTGGCACTAACTACATTTTTTTCTAGTCCCTTTGGAGAAATTCGCATCTTTTGCAGTCTTTAGACGAAATCTGCATTATTATTTTTTTTTTCCCGATCTTTTGATGAAACTTATGTTTTTTTGTGATTTTTTGTCGAAATTTGCAGTTTTTTCTTGTCTTTCCAATGAACTTTGCAATTTTAAAAAAATTCCTTAGACTAAATTTGAAGATATTTTACAATCTTGTGTTGAAATTAGTGCTTTTTTTGTAATTCTTTGACAAAATTCATGTTTTTTTGTGAACTCGATTGGCAAAATTGATTTGTTTTTGGCAATCATGTTAAAATACACATTAATTTTAAGTGCAAACTTTCAAACTGATGACTTTTTTTTTTTTCCCCCTTTTTTTTGGAACAGAATTACTGTTAACACATACAGTACATATTATTCTGAGATTGATCTTGTGAAGGTCGCCATACGGAACTTTTTATGTGTAATGAAATTTTTCTGTTAAAGGGAATTGGGCAATTCCACTGTTACATGTGTGACCTTTTTTTTTTTTTTTTAAATCAGACCAATTTGAAAGGGATGTAATTAAGATATTGTTTAACTTTTTTAAATTTTAAAAATAGTAAAGTTTTGTAATGTGTGTTAGTCTACTGAGTCACACACTTAACAAAACTTTACTAAAAAATTATTACTCTAGACCAGGCCTGTCCAACCTTTTACTGAGCAGGGGCGCATTTCCGCTTTTGACAAGCAATGAAGGGCGCCATTATTAACATGGTCAAAACAGGCGAGAAAATCATCTTTTACTATTAGAAGCAAAATATATATATATATATATATATATATATGCAAATGAGACATAATACCCCTATAGATCTAAAGCGCCATATATTTAAAAAAAATCAAAATATTAGTAAATTGTAATAAATTTCGAATAAGTTTTTCTGATAAGTTTTTCGAATAAGTTTACCTCAAACAGTTTTGAAGTGGAAGGAATCAAAAAATGAAATATCATCCATTATTAAAATAAAATAATAATAAGAAATATCGTTAGGTTTTTGTGAGACGCAAATACTCTGAAATACATACAATTTTTTTTTGGAGGTGTAAATTTGCTATCCTAAAAAGCATACAAACGAAGCCTTGGGTAATTCCACAGAGAGAGGCTGAAAGAGCTTACATTTATGGAAATCCTTTCATACAATTTTATAGATTAGGAAAAAAAAAATTACCTAAATTGTCAAAGGTCTGGGCGAGAAAAAGGCAACCTTTATCCCGTCTTATGAAACAACCTAACGGGCAGTGAAACAACGTTAATAACAATAACAAAAATTCTGAAATTTCTGCACGAAAGAGAAGAAGGATCGCTTATATTTTTCTACATTTTACTTCTTAACGTATTAAAAAACTTATTGCCTACATTCCTTAATTCCAATTGTCATAATTTCCATAAAAATATTTTAAATAACTATAAATTAGTAAAGAAATGCAACAGCGCATAATTAGTTTTTTTTTTTTTTAACTAATCATGCGTTTTGTTGTCTTTCTTTTAATGCGTAGCGTACGTTAAAATTGTTGATACGTAAAATACACTTGGAGATATTTTTAAAACATATGTCATGAAAATTTCAAGGATTTCAAATAAAGTATGCTTTACAAGGAAATTGTATTCAAGAGACTAGTAACGGGAAATTTTCAAAAGGGCGCCAAGAAAACCTGCAAAGGGCGCCATGGCGCCCGCGGGCGCCGCGTTGGACAGCCCTGCTCTAGACTATTGCAAAAAGGATTCTTTATGTGTCCTGTAGTAAAAATTAAAAAAAGAAAAGTAAAATACTTTCAAAATTACACCATTTTCAAATGTGTCTCATTTTACAAAAACACTCTAAATGTCACACACATGACAAATAACAGTGGAATCTCCCAATTATGGAATTTGTTAAAATCAAAATCAATTGTATATGTTTCTGTAAAATTTCCCCCTGATCCTAGATCGGACATATTCTGCACCCCTGGAGGCACAAACATTCTCAATCTACAATCTTTGTTTGATTGTAATTGTTTAAAGAGGATATTATCAAATTGGTCCCATTTAAATGTCATTATCTCAATGCAGTATTTTTTTTTTTTTTTTTTTTTTTTTTTTTTTTAGAAATTTAACAAAACTTTAAAAACAAACCAATAAATATCTTTAAATTATTTCATTTTAATCAAGTGACATATTTTTCTTTGTAATAGTTTATAAGTTGTTTATATTATATTAACTATTATTTACAGGTAATTAGATGATCAAAATTTAGATAACTACATTTTCTCATTAACATTATACAACTTTGTTTGCATAATCTTAGCATATATATTTATGCTGTGTGAATTTAACATAGAATGGGATTTCAAGAAGGACTTTGTTTATATATATCATGTACATAGAAAGCATTGTTTAAATTGTAATTATGCACTTTAAGAATTGGCAAACATAGGTGAATAAATATGGCTACGTACAAAAATAGAATTACAGAAAAATCTATTCTAATATTTTGTATTATGAACACAAAAAAATTCTGGCACATACCCACTTTTTCTTCCATTTTAAAGAAATAGAAAAATGCAGCACAAATTTAATCCATATTTTTTGTTCAAAATCCTTTCACAAATAACCATTATCACATGAAGAATGAGTATTCACATATGATATCAGTATAAAACCTGATAATAGATCAAAAGAGAATCACCTGCCATTAACGTTGAAGAAAGATAAAGAGATAAATATTGCAAGCGTTGAATTACAGGGAAAAAGAACATTAAAATATATAGCAAGAACAATCAAGATTTAGAATATATAAAGGTAGATGTGCCAGTAATGGATACCCTTAAGGAATTTCTTTCTACCCTTAAGGAATTTCTTTCTTTCTTTTTCATTTATTAATACTAGTTATAATTATTATATTCCAGTTTTCTCAGCATTATATTAATCTATCAACAATATTTTAATCATTCTTATAGTTTTATTTCCCAATATAAATAAAAATTTAATTTTAAATACCAGAAATATATCAAAATACCCAAAAGACAGTTATGGACATCCTTTGGCCCAGTCAATATAACTATGACTATATTTAGAACCAGAATTTATTGAAAACATACTAATGAAACAAAATACTTATTTTCAAATAAATTTAACAATTAAGATACAAGTAATTATTAATATTATAATCAATCACTGTTTGCATCAATTACTGTAGTATCAGAAGATCAATAGGGTAACATCCCCAGTAATTGGCACTTTAAGAATTTGTCTTTAAACTTGCTTCAATTTTCATTACAAAGATATAAGATATTTACTTGGAAATATTTTTAAATCAAAGAATGCATATCTGTGCATCTATTTGGCTCACTAAAAGCAAAAAAAATTTTAAAAGTATTTTTATAAAAATATATTTATAAAAAGTTGCTGAAATCACCAGTAATTGGCACCTAGAGCACCAATGAATGACACCTTGTTATCCAGTAATTGGCACATGTTTATATTAAAAAAAAACTTGACATTTTGAATTGGGTTCAATCGCTTTAAATGAATTTACTGTAGATGAAGATGCCATATTTCAGGTTTTTGAGAGCAAGAAATCAGCATATTAGTCTGAAATGTGAACATTTTAAAACAATACAACCATACTTATATTAATACCCAGTAATTGTCATGCTGTCCCCAGTAATTGTCGTATGAAGCTTTAATGGATTCCAATTATTGATAATATTTCATATTTTCAAATAAAAGCAAATGATAAACAAAATTAGTCTATAGCTTTAAAAGTACTTCCAAAATAAGTGGTTTAATCTCAAATTACTTGCGAATTTCTTGTAATTGGAATAGGTGCCAATTACTTGGAACTAGCAAATTTGAAGCACCATTAATTGGCATCTATTATTAATTCAGAAATCCAAATATTTGTGTCAAAAATACTTTTACACAATTAAAGTAACCCTTTTTAACTAAACAAAACTGTTGTCAATTAAAATTTAAAATATATTATAAATCAGATAATAATGAATTGAAAAGCATGCCTTCCTTAAGCCATTGAAAAAGCATTTGCAACAAAAATGGCTAATTTGATACAAGCCATAATTGTTTCTCTTTCCTAGGCACTATTATCATCTAGTAGCATAAATCAAAGTTATAATCTTTAACGTAAATGAGCATATAACTGGTATATGGTCTTGCATTTTTAAACGACTGGATATAAATCTTATTTTAGGACATGTTTGTAGGATGTGCCGATCACTGGTGCATGCCAATTACTGGGGATGTTACCCTACTTTAATTATTTTATATGATGCTTAAAATACTAAACATCATGCAATGATTGAGACAACAGTATTATTTCAAAGGTGATAACTAAAAAAGTTTGGAGTATTAGTGTATAGTTTTGTCTCACTATTTTTAATAATTAAACATCCAGAGACTACTTGATACAATATTTATAATAATTAAAATGACGAATTTAAAAGAAATGATATTATGAGATGGATATTTTAAATACTAAATAAAATAATTTCATAATAAAACTGTAGAACTGATTTTTCAGGCCACTGATCTGCAGATTTACTAGCTTCTTGATTATTATAACTTTCATGTTAATTATTAATATCATATTTATTTTTATTTGTTTAGTCAGAGGTGAAAAATGGAAGCATTTAAGACAGAATATAAGATTTTTATATTTTTAATAGTTTCCGTAACTTAATTGTTTATATTTAAATGGGGGCGGGGATTAAGCCCTATGAGCTCCACTTTGACTGTCTCCATAAACAATATTTTCAGCTTTCTGATTGGTTTGATTGCCAGATTATAAAATATGCAAGGCCAAGTTATATACATAAGAAAAAGAAAATATTGAAATTTTACCAACCACATGAAATAACTTATAAGTAGCTATTTATAAAAGTTTTAGTGTTATTACATTTTGATAGACGTAATTTAAAAATAAAATTTGATTATTTTAGTTTTCAGTTAGGAAAAAATATTTTATGCATTATAAACATTTACCGAAATTGCATTCTTAGCAATAAATACATGTAGACACCCTGTGTATATATTTTATTGCTAGTCAAACAAAACATTCAAATTTTGTTAGAAAATATAGATTATATAAATTTATTAAACAAAGCCGACGTTTAGCACCTTCATTAAGATTTTCACTGAAAAACAGTATAACTTTGAAACATTATTTGCTTCCTGATTGGTTTGATTAAACATCTCAACAATAACTAAGATTATAAAAAAAATGCAAGGAGGAATTATTTAAAAAAATATTATAAAACTAAATATTTATTAGTTATATTTTATGAACTGAAAACATTAAGCTACGTTTATTACTGGCACATCTATCCTGCAAACATGATGATTGCAATAATACAATCTTATTTATTTTATTTTTTTTAATGTTAGTTCAGAATATTTTGCTTTTATATAAACAAAGTATTTATATATATATGAATGTGAACAGGCACATAAAAAAAGTAACAGCAACAAAAATCTCCCACCATTTCTAAAAATATTTTTACAATAATTAGCTAGATCAATGGTTTTTAACCTATGGGTCACAACCCATTAGTGGGTTGCAGAATAACATAAGTTTATCACTAGTATAGTACGTCTTCCATCTCATCTGTTTAAAAAATATATAAACAATATCAACTGAAAATATTGTTTCAAGGGCAAATCTTTAATTTCCTTCTCAATGAATATTACTAGTAGAATACCCAGAAATATCTAAATTAGCTTTAAATTCAGAGATAGGGTTCAACATGACATACTTGAGTAACAGGGCTTGAAATTCAATTTTTCAAAGGAGGGGAATCTCCCTACCAACATTTATAAATGGAGGGGAGTTGGGCTGTTTGGGAGGGAGAAAAAATGTTTAAAACCCGCCATTATTTTATGTGCTATTTAAAGAACTACCAGAATACAGACATAAAAAAATATCACTGAAGCAATTTTTATCAACAATTCAGAATAATTATGCGAAATGCGAAAAACTTTTATATTGTCTAGTTTTTACTGGCGGTAAATTCCCTCCCGGTCCCGGTGCTATAATTACTCTTGTCATAGGTCTAATTATTGTTTTAATAATAATTAATAGAACTTCTAATTAATTTAATAAATTTATATTTATAATTATTTGTTATAACCAATTTTATTTTTCTGTATATTAAATGTGCAAGATATAAATTTAATCATAAAATAATACTTATATCACTATTGTTTGCATTCCTTTAAAAAAGGGGCAAGTCAAATTCATCGAATAAGACTTTCTTAAAAAATGAATACTTTGTTGAGTAAAGGGATACTTTTTGTTTAATGAATAGCTGCTTTCAGGAATTGCACTCACTCAGAAAGATTTGGAGCTGTCAGAAACTGATTTTAGAGCAGCAAAGAAAAAAAAAATACATTGAAGCAGGAAAATTAGTTTGTTGAACAGAAAAATGAACTCCCGTAATATTATTTTTGGGGGCAGGAGGGGAAGAGAGATTCCCTTTGACGAAAGTTGCATTTTTTCGCTATCTTTTGATGAAATCTGTCTTTTTTTACGACCTTTTCACGAAATCTGCCGTCTTTTCAGAATTTTTTGATGAAATTTACCGTTTTTTCGTAAATTTTTGAGGAAATTTGCCGTTTTTTCGCGATTTTTTGATGAAATTTGATGTTTTATTGCGATTTTTTTTACGAAAATTGCCGTTTTTCGCGATATTTTTGGGAAATTTGTCGATTATAGTGAATTTTTTGTCGAAATTTGTCATTTTTCGCGATTTTTGGACGAAATTTGACGTTTTTTCGTGAATTTTCTGAGGAAATTTGCCGTTTTTTCGCAATTTTTTTTTTAACGAAAATTGCCATTTTTCGCGATATTTTCGGGTAATTTGTAGTTTATAGTGAATTTTTTGCTGAAATTTGTCGTTTTTTGCAATTTTTGGATGAAATTTGACGTTTTTTCGTTAATTTTCTGAGGAAATTTGCCATTTTTTCGCGATCTTTTGATGAAATCTGATGTTTTATCAAAATTTTTTTTTTTACGAAAATTGCCGTTTGTCGCGATTTTTGGACGAAATTTGACGTTTTTTCGCGACCTTTTTGAAAAAAACTGCCGTTTTACAGAATTCTGTCACGAAATTAGGCATTCTTTCGAGAATCTTTTGACGAAATTTGCCGGAAATTAGTCGTCTTTTCACGATTTTTTAACAATATTTACCGTTTTTTAGCAAACTTTTACGAAATCACACGTCTTGTGAAATGTGTAACAGCTGTTTCTTTTGTGTGTCATCTCCGATCTTTTGCGTAATTTACGCGCAATAGCGCGTCCGCGGCATCACTGTTTCATAATTTTTAGAATTGAATGCGTTATTTTTTTGTGTGTGTGTGTGAGGGGGGGGGGGGAAGGAGAAATTCCGAAAAGAATCACCTCTATTTCGCCGCGGAAAATAGAACAAAACTCGTCAATCGACTACAGAAAAAAAATTGTGAAATTTGTCAATCAGTCGCGGAAAAAATCGTGATTTTCAATGATTTTTCGCTGTAAAAAAACTCGCAAAATGTGTCGATTACTCACACGAAAATATCATAAAATTTGCAAAACGGCTGTGGGAGTTGATCATAGTTTCAAAATGCAAAATTTTTTCGGCGGGAGCCTCCCGTCCACGTTATTCTTGTTAGCCACATCCCATATTTCTTATCATCTGTAATGTTTAATCTATTCATTTAAAGACCCATGGTTACTTACTTTTCCTTTTCCAATTTGCCTTATTTTAGTTCTTTAATTAAGCTTAATTATTGCTTTATCAGACATCGCTACCGTAGACATGTTTAAGATTTATTTTCTTCACGGCATATTTCGTTATATGAGCAACCTCATATAACACCTTTAGAGGTTATGGGCATCTAGACCCATGCAGATGGATCGTTTTTTTGACCTTAATAGGTTTTGATAAAGTGCAGTAAAGTGTTAAAAATACGGCCCTTAGGAGTTATGGTGAAAATTTTATTAGGGGGGGCCGATTTTTCGTTTTAAAATGATGACACTTCAATAAGATTTAATTAATTAGAATCTGTTTAATGAGAATGAGTAGAATTTGATAATAAAATAATTTTAGGAAAAAAAAAAATTTTTGAAATTTTTGAAGAAAAAAAATTTTTGGGGCATATGAAAATTTTTGTGACTAGTTTAAAGTTTTGTGAACTTTGCTAGAATTTAGGAAAAAAAAAAAGGAAAAAGCTTCCAAATTTTTTTTTAAATTTTCTTGAATTGGCTGAATTTTTTTTGAGATCCTTGCCATGGCACTGATACAATCTCAAATTCAGAAATTAAATGCTTCAAATTATGCCAATTGGCAATGTGATATTAAATATCTCCTCATGGAGAAAAATGTCTATGATATTGTCATTGAAGCTGAGAAGTGTCCTACAGGCTCAGCAGTTACTGAAAAGGATATCAAGGACTTTAAAATCCGCTCTAAACTGGCATTGTCTTTAATTTACCTGAATATTGAGCCTGATTATAGAAAAATAATTGAGAATTGCGATTGTCCTGTTCAGGCATGGAAGAGGTTAAGAATACATTTTTACCCTGATACACGAAGTAGACACATGAGAATTTTTACGGAACTGTGCGAGTGTAAGATTGGTGAATCCGAAAACATAGATTTATACGCTGCGAGATTACTTCGCATTGCAAATCAGCTCAAAAGTGTAAATAAAAAGTTTGATGACATTTATGTCACTTTTCAACTATTACGATTTTTGCCGCCTAAATTTGACAGCATGGTCCAGACGATACTTCGGTGGTCTGATTCTGATTTCAAGTTTGATGATGTGGTGACTGCTTTGGTGGCAGAGGAGACAAGGCTTGACTTGCGTGACCGAGATCAACATAAGGTGTATGCTGAAGCCCAGTCCATTCAACATCAAAAGAATAGAAAGAAATATGCTTGCTTTTATTGTGGCCGACCTGGTCATTTCAAGAATAAATGTAGAGACTACATTAAAAGTCTTGCTCGTCGAGATTCACCAGCATCAGCTAACTTGACGTCTCGTGATCCATCCCCAGTCAGGAGGAGTATAAGTCCTGTGGTATGCCAGAAGTCCAAGTATAGACATCGACACAGTGCCCGGAAATCTGAAGGAGCCAGACAAGGCCGTTCCAGAGACACTAGGAATAGAAGTCCTGAATGTAAGTCCTGTTCCTCTTTCTTTATTTCGCAGGCAAATTTAATTGATGGTGTGGCAGACTGGGTCTTTGACACAGCTGCCTCCCATCATTTTTGTAAAGATAAGTCCTTGTTCATTGACTTTACTCCACTTAATGATGAAAATATGGCCGTTGCAGTAGAAGGAATAACTTTTCCAATCGAAGGTCGAGGGACAATTAAATTAAAGTTTGGTCAAAGAACTCTAACGTTCAAAGATGTCATGTATTCGCCTAAACTGAGGCGCAATTTAATTTCTGGGGCAAGAATTGATAAAAATGGGGCACATTTTAATGGTGGTGGAGGTGAAGTAAAGATATCCTGCAATGGTCAATTTCTTTTTAAGGCAATTCTTAAGAATGGTATATATTACATTTATCCTAAAGTTCCTAGTTCTAATAATAAAAAGGTAAGATTTGAAACATCTGCAGTTAATAGGCAGAATGATATGATGAGATGGCATCGGCGGTTAGCCCATGTAAGTCCATACTTAATTGAACACACATGTAGGAATGTTGGTGCTAGGGGCTTGCCATTTTTAAGAGGGGAAAATTTTAATTGTGAAATGTGTAAATTAAATAAGTATAGAAGAACTTCTTTTAAAGCTGTAAATTTTATTAGGTCAAAATCACCGTTAGAACTTTTATACACCGATCTTTGGGGGCCATCTCCTGTAAAAGGTAGAAAGGGGGAACGTTATTTTATCTCTATCATTGATGACTATTCGAGAAAAGCATCCCTGTATCCCATAAAAGAAAAATCAGAGGCATTTGAAGTATTAAAACAACACATTAATCGTGTTGAAAGATTTTTGGGGAGAAAAGTCAAAGCCATCAGATCGGATAATGGCGGGGAGTTTGCAAATGAAAAATTTGAGAAATACTGCACAGAAAGGGGGATCAATCATGAATATACAAACACGTTTTCTCCCGAACAAAATGGGACAATTGAGAGGTATAATCAGACTGTAGCTGATGGGGCGAGAACAATGTTAAAAGATAGTGGGTTACATTCTAGTTTTTGGCCTGAAGCCATGCTTCACTTTACTTATACATGGAATCGGCTGTGCCATAAAAATCAATCCAAAACTCCCTATGAGCTTTTTGGTGGTTTTAAGCCCTCAGTTAGGCACCTTCGACCCTTTGGTTGTGTAGCCTACGTGGGTGTCCCTCGCCAGAGACGAACTAAGTTTGACTCCAAAGCTAGAAGAGGATACCTTGTAGGATACGCGTTCAGGACAAAGGGGTTCCGTATCTGGTTGCCTGAGGAAGATAAGATAATTGAGACTATAAATGTTTCTTTTGACGAGTCCACTATGTTTAAGTAGCACAGTGAGGAAGCTGTGATGGGCACCATTCAGGACGAGTTTCAGTGGGTACCAACTACTTCCAGTGATTCTGAAGATGAGGACGCTGTTGAGGAGAGCGGCATTGTTCCCGACATCTCCAGCGACCCCCTTGAATCATCTGCTGATAGTGAGGGTATAGATCAGGATTCTTTAAAAGAACCTACTATTAAGCAACCTGTTTTAAGAGAAACTCGCTGGATAAGAAAAGTTGTGCCCAGAACAATCGGTGATACACGAGATATTTATTATTTTGATATTGAAAACCAATCTCATCGTTTAAGATCTCCGAGAGAGGTAATCGAATATTGTAGGAAAAATAATCTTGTTTTTAAACCGGATTTGTTTAATTTTAAGAAAAGAGACTCGTATGAAGGCATAGTATCTAGTCCCAGTAGTAGTCCTAACCCCAGTGCAGACATTTGTCAGTCGCAGGCATGACTATATGACCTGCAAGTACCCCGAACCTATAAACAGGCAGTAAAATCAGATCAGTGTAAAGAGTGGCAAAGGGCAATGCAGGAGGAGATAAACATGATGCATGATAGAGGTGTTTGGCATTTAATGGAACTACCTAAAGATGCAAATCCTGTAGGTTGCAGATGGGTTTTTACCGTAAAGAAAGATGAGACAGGTAAAATAGCTAGATTTAAGGCGCGTTTAGTAGCGCAGGGTTTCAAACAAATCCAGGGTGAAAGCTATGATGACACATTTTCTCCTGTTGTAAATTTTTCCGTTATAAGATTTTTCTTCTCCTTGCTTGTTTCCTTACATCGGTGGCTACATATACAATGTGACATTAAGTGTGCTTATCTTTATGCACCCCTAAATGAAAAGGTTTTTATGTCTCAGCCGCCAGGTTTTGTCGAGCCAGGGAAGGAAAACTTATTTTGTAAATTGAATAAAGCAATCTATGGATTACATCAATCAGGTCGTATGTGGTTTTATGAAATTAATCGTGTTCTTCTTGAAATTGGGTTTGTTAAAATCGAATGGTGTAATTGTGCGTATGTTTTTGGTTCCGAGTTGGTTTTGTTGCTTTATGTGGATGACATAGTGGTTTTTGGAAAATGTAAAAAGGTAATAGATAAAGCTTTGGATCTTTTAAGTAAACATTTTGACCTGAAAGTACTGGGAAAAACCAGGAAGTTACTTGGGGTAGAATTTGAGGAAGATGGAGAAGGTTTAAGAATTCACCAGCAGCCCTACATTGAGGAAGTGTGCAATAGGTTTGAGTCTTTTAAATTCCCAATTTCCTCACTACCAATTAGTAAAGGGTCCATTTATTCTAAGTCAGATTGTCCCAAAACCAATGAGGAACGAAATGAAATGTCACGTTTACCATATCGAAGTGTACTAGGTTGTCTTTCTTTTATATCAAACAGAACACGACCAGATATCAGTTACGCCATTAATATATTTAGCCAGTTTCAATCGGATCCTGGCATGTCTCATTGGCATGGTTTGCTTCGGTTATTGGGTTATGTCAAACACACTAAAAATTTAACTCTTAAACTTTCTTGTGACAAAAACCAGCTAATTACTTTTTCTGATGCTGATTTTGCATCTAACAGAGATGATAGGACTTCGTTAGGCGGTCAGGTTGTTTTTCTGGGGAACTCTCCCATTTCTTGGAGAACCTTCAAAGAACGAAGTGTTAGTCTGTCCACTATGGAGGCAGAGTTCATAGCCATGACTGAAGCCACGAAAGAACTTATCTGGTTTGATAGAATATTTGATGAGTGTTTTGAAAAGGGTGTTGTCATAGGAAAGAAAGTAAAATCAGTTTTATATGTTGATAACCGAGCAACCATAGATTTTGTTAGATCCCCAATAGAGAACCATAGAAGCCGTCACATTGATGTCAAATTATTTTTTGTGAGAGATCTGGTGAATAAAAATATTTTTGACCTATGCTTTATACGTAGTAAAGAAAATGTAGCAGATATCTTTACAAAGCCCGCCACCAAATTTGAATTGACAAAATTTATTCAAAGTATTTTTAAGTGTTAATGTTTCTATGCTTGTGAATGTTGAGAATTTAGTGTTTTTGCATGATATTATATTTAAATTTTTGTATTAGAATTATATGTTAAAAGTTGGCATTTAGAATCTGTTTTTCATATGTATTTAGAAACTTGTATGTTTGGGGAGAGAAATTTTGAATTGCTAGCAATGTTCTTAAAATGTGATATAGTCATGACTTTTTAATCCCAGGTGAAAAGTTTTGGTTGTAGCTTAAAGTAAAATTTTTTTTGGAATTACTTATGTGAAGTTTAATAGATATTTCTAGAGTTAAATTTAATGAAACTTTTATATAGCCTAATTGAATTGAGATAGTGATAAATGGTTCTTGATATATTGTTACATGTATCTTTATTGAGAGAATGTATTTTGAAAATCGTGGCGCCACGTAAGGATGTATGAATGTGAGAATGTTAGGAAGTAAAAGTGTATTTTTTATATTATGTTGTTTTTGAAGTTTTTGTTTTATAGGTATTATGTGACTCTGTATCAATTGCTGT
The DNA here is from genome assembly GCA_964019185.1 of Maratus speculifer. Lineage (NCBI taxonomy): Eukaryota > Metazoa > Arthropoda > Arachnida > Araneae > Salticidae > Maratus > Maratus speculifer. The sequence goes on along the minus strand of OZ025297.1, from coordinate 297,348,204 downwards.
TAATCACAAAATGTCCTATGGGCATGTGGAAGATTTTTGTACCTCACGAAATGTCCTATGGACATGTGGAAGATTTTTGTACCTCACAGAATGTCTTACGGACATGTGGAAGAACTAATGTAATGATTGAAATAATTGTATATGAATTGTTAAATTGATTTAACTTTGAAGTTTTTTTAATGTGAAATTTGAATATTGATCAATGGACTAGAAGGAATTTTTATGTGTCACAAATATTCTTTTTGCATATGTAAAATTAAGTACTTACTACTAGTATGTGTTATCGTTGTTTTTGAAGTAACATGTTGTTGAGTTATACAAATTGTTAAAATTTAATGTTATTGAATTGTTGGAAGGTTTAATATTGTTGCAACTAACTGGGTTAATTGTTGAATTGTTAAGTAATTGAAAATAATCCTAACATGTATGTTTGATCCTTTGATCATGTTTGTTTCAAAATGTGTGTCTAATGTTTTGCTGGCTTCACGAAACAGTTTTATAGTCAATGAAGTTTGTGAATCACTCTGGAGCTAATCTTCAATTTATCTTGGTAATTTTTTTTTGTTGTTCTGGTAAGAGTTTTATAAGCTTTAGTATAGTTTTTGGGGCAACTTTTACCTATTGGTAGCCAGTTAGATGATAAGAGGGGGGGCAAAGTGTTAGCCACATCCCATATTTCTTATCTGTAATGTTTAATCTATTCATTTAAAGACCCATGGTTATTTACTTTTCCTTTTCCAATTTGCCTTATTTTAGTTCTTTAATTAAGCTTAATTATTGCTTTATCAGACATCGCTACCGTAGACATGTTTAAGATTTATTTTCTTCACGGCATATTTCGTTATATGAGCAACCTCATATAACAATTCTTTTGGGCGGGATTTCAAAATTTTGGGCGCGAATCCCGCCCTGAAATTCAAGCCCTGAGTAAACATGCTTTTTCTATTTTGCCTTTTTTGAAATACAAGTATAGAAACAAATTGTGTGTAAAGAAGGACTTAAGGTAAAAATTAATCAGTTTTAACTCTTAATTTTTTTTAAACTAAAGGTGGGTAGCATACCAATGAAGACTGAGCTAGCTTATAATACAAGCAGGGCTCGAAAAATAGCATTCTGAGAAAAATCAGAAATCCTTTCTGGGAACATTTATTTTTCACTTAGGTTCCCGGCTGGGAACCTAACAAATCGTGGTGACCACCAGCGATGGCACGGAAGCGTTATAACACGCAAATTATGCAAAAAAAAAAAAAAAAAAAACAGAGACTGTGCGCAAAAAAAAATAGCTCTTACAGCGTAGGATGTGTAATTTTGTAAAAAAATATGGCAAATTTTGTTAAAAAATCATGAAAAAATGACTTATTTCGTCAAAAGATTTGAAAAAAATGTCCAAATTTCGTCAAAAAATATCGAAAAGTAACAGATTTCGTCAAAAAATTGCAGGAACAACACAAATTTCATTAAAAAATTGCAAAAAAAGAGCAGCAAATTTTGTCAAAAAATAATGAAAAAAGGGCAAATGTCGTTAAAACTACATTGAAAAATGACATTTTATTAAAACATCATGCTAAATCGACAGGTTTCATTAAAACATCATGATAAAACAACAGATTTTGTCAAAAAATCACAAAAAAGGGCAAATTTTGTCAAAAAATTGAAAAAAAAAAAAAAGGCAGATTTTGTCAAAAAAAAAAAAAAAAAAAAAAAAAAAAAAAAAAACAGATTTTGTCAAAAAAAGGCAAATTTCATCAAAATACTCACACATAAATTTTTCTGGGAGCCTACACTTTTCATCTGGGAACTTATACTTTTCATGTAGGTTCCCAGCTGGGAACATTAAAATTTTTTGAATTTTTGAGCCCTGCAAAGTCAATTCGAGGGAGAAAAGTAAAGAAAAATTGATATGCATAAAAAATTTATTTAATTTTAATTCATATATTTTTCAAATATTAATTTAGTAAGTCAAAAAACGAAATTTAAAGACATTTATTTTTGGGTTTCAAAATATAGTATATTCGTACAAAAAAAAAAAAAAAAAAAAACTGATGTGATTTTTATTTTGGAACAGGGAAATATAAATAAAATAATGTAAAAATAATTCTACATTATAAAGTAGAAAATCTAAATAATTGTAATTGAAGTTCAAAAGTTTAAATTTATGATGTTAAAGACAAACAGGATTTATAATGTCACTCTTTTTCCTTAACAATAATAACAAGTTGGAAATTGCACATGAAGCGTAGCAAATGAGGTGCGTTCGTACGATAACGAAGTTTTAAAAATATTCAGATTTGCTGTTATAGTAGACATTACTTTGGATACAATATAGTGTCTGATATATTTTTTGTGTTCCTGTAAATATACAGGAAATAACTTTTATCACACCTTAGCAATGAAATAGTTTAGTACAATTAAAACATGCCCCAAACAATGTTTCCCCGTATAACATTACGTAGTGGAATACTTTTGTGTGGCCCTATAACTTAATAATAAATGCTCTTTGCATCACAGACTGCACAGAATATACATTTTAATATGTATATATATACTTCATAGGTTCATGTCAATTCTATTACATTCGAAAAAGTTTAACATCATTAAAATGTACTCGAAACTATTTTTTCCAATTGACTGTAATGTAACGGAATACTTTTGATTGTCCCTGTAATTGATCTATGCATCCAATTATCATAATATTTGAAATGACTTGACAAAATTATGTAATAATTGTATATTTTAAATTGCAAACGATTGAAATGCATTTAATGCTTTTTTCTTTTTTCTCCATTGATCGTAGTGTAATGGAATACTTTTGATTGTCCCTGTAATTGATCTATGCATCCGATCTTTATAATATTTGAAATGACTCAACAAAATTATGTAATAATTATATATTTTAAATTGCAAACAATTGAAATGCATTTAATGCTTTTTTTCCCCATTGGTCGTAGTGTAACGGAATACTTTTGATTGTTCCTGTAATTGATCTATGCATCCAATTTTCATAAAATTTGAAATGATTTGATCAAATTATCTAATAATTATATATTTTAAATTTCAAACGATTAAAATGTATTTGAAGCTTTTTTCCCCATTGACCGTAATGTAACGGAATACTTTTGATTGTCCCTGTAATTGATCTATGCATCCGATTTTCATAATATTTGAAATGACTCGACAAAATTATGTAATAAATATATATTTTAAATTTCAAATGATTCGGTTGGGTAGTTTTTGCGTTGTTATATGTGGACAGACAGACGGATGGACTGAACAATAACTATAGTTGCTACGTATTTACATAATTACGAACGCACCTAATAAATAAGGACTAACTAAGCACTCTTTTGAAAGGAAAAAGTTTTTTTTTTTTTTTTCCAAATCTTATTTGCAATGTTTTGTGCATTGAAAAGTGCACATAAGAGTTAAACCAGAAAATTTCATTAGTGGCCGATGGCCAGTAATAACTGTTTTATAAGTGAAGACTCTTTTACTTAACAGTATTAAACAAATGTTTGTTAAAATTTCGATTAGTATAAAATTAAATAGCCAAATAAATATGTTAAAATATTAATATATTCCAACTAGCAAAGGTACAATCATTGATTGAATGCAAGATCAGTTATTCTTGATTTACAAAAAGGAAGGTGGAATTCAATTTTTCTAATAGCCACTTTTTTCCCATTTAAAGCCCGTAAGGCCTGCATTAATTTTGCTTAAATTCTAGTGACAGAAAGTGTGGCATTACAGACTATCAAGAAATTCATATCAGATATTGTATCAGGTGCTAGCAACAGGTAAAATATCACAAAAGAAAAATTATCTCACTTAAAACCTGCATTCTGTCTGGAATGAAAAATAATTTTTTTAAGGAGTATTGATAAAAAATTAAATTTTATACTTGTAAGAGTTCTAAAGAAATGAAAAGAAAAAAACCACAGGATTTTTTATGTACTTTATAAAGAGAGTAAGAAACTTGTTAAAAATGGAAATCAGATAGAGGGCTTAAATTAAAAATATTTTGTTATCAAAATCTATCCAAGATGTTTAACATGTAAAACATAAAATCATAAGATTTTTATGGTAGCCAGACACAAGTCAATTGTTAAATATTTTCCTATTGGCATCATTTGTATTGTATTCATTTCAAATACAAACCTTTCTCATTTTCATTTAATTTAAAATGTACATTAAATGCATTCAAAATAATACCATAAATCAAAATTTTTTATTTCAACATCAAAGTGTTGTTTCTAATTCATTGACATGATAAATAAAAGGCTGTTACCAACGAAAAGAGAAAGCAATGCTATTGGCGAGATCTACAATGGCTAACATAAAAATAGCAAATTATCAAGTAGTTTATTTTATTAATATTTATTTTTGATTTTAACATTTGAAATTAACCTTTTATTTATTTATACAGGAGAATAGGACATATCTGATCATGGAGTACCTTTGCTCAATCTAAATTATGAAAACTGCTATAATTCTAGTGTGGTAACATCTTTTACTCACCATTTACTAACTGTGAATCACATCTGTGTTTGTGGTCTGCAGCAAGATTTTTTTGCTCATACATATTTTGCAGACCGCAGCAGCATCTATACCCAAGATAATTCTAATTAATTTAATATACTATATATTTAAAAAAGCTTATAACCCCTAATCTAATTTTATCATATAGGGTAGATGTGCCAGTAATGAGCACCCTTAAAGAATTTCCAAAAAAATTATTTTTTAATTAATAGATTATATTATTTTTCTGTTTTCTTAATATTAAGGATTAATCAATCTAACAACAATATTTAACTTCCCATAATCATATTTCTTAAATCTGAATCAATATTTAATTGTAAAAAAAAAAAAAAAAAAAAAAAAGAAACTAAAATTAATCAAAACACCCCAAATACCACTAATGGACAACTTACAAAAAGTAACAGATATAACTGTTTTTGTGATTGTATATTTAGAACCAGAATGCAATAGAAGCTTTGTTAATTTTGGATAATTTTTTTCAGAAAATAATAATCAAACATTTAAAGCAAAATATATTTTTAACAACTTGTGTTAACTTTAAAAAAATTGTATTTATAAAAATGGGACTATCTTACCCCCCCCCCCCTCTTTCTGCATGTCCTTAAACAATATTCTGTTTCCTGATTGGTTTGAATGCCAGATTATAAAATATGCAAAGCGAAGTTACAAAAATAAATAATAATAATAAAAGAAAAATTAATAAAAAAAAAGAAAAGAAAATACATTTACAAAAATTTTATTGATCACATGAAATTAATTAAAAGCATCTATTTATAAAAATTTCATCCTTATTACATTCTGCTAAGTTCAATTTAAATAAATTCAATCTCCCATGTTTTCAGTCAGAAGATTTTATTTACTATGAAACATTACTGAAATTGCACTTTTAGTAATATCCACATGAATTGTCCATTATTGGAAATTGACTTATTAAGCATTACACTAATGGATACTACTGGTCTTTAAAAGTCTTAAAAATAAATTAAATTTTATAAATGGCCATCAGTATATAAAATTCAAAGTTTTACTACCAAAACAAAAACATTCAAATTTTGTAAAAAAAAATTATCATAATAATAAAAATAATTAAATATTTTCAAGGAAAAGACAGTGCAACTTTAAATCATCATTTTCTACTTCCTGATTGGCTTGATTAGTCATCAATAACCCAGATTATAAAACATGCAAGTGAGAGTTATGAAAAAAATAATAAAGGCTAAATTTTAATTAGTTAATTTTTAATAAACCAAAAACTGTGAAGGGTGTCTGCTAGGCGCCAAGCGAGAAAACACACTTTTATTTTATCGTTCTAAAAGTTTAATATTTTATATTTCAATAACAGAATTATCAAAAAGTGGTTTTTAAGCACTCCTAAATCTCTGATGATTTCGTTTCTCAACGACTCTACTTAAAAAATGTTAAACAATAAGACAGCTGATAAAAACCTATCTATGTAATGATAACATTCAATAAAATTATCCATAAGCTAATAGATAAAATGAATCAAGCAGAAGTAACATAGGTTTTATTTCATTCATGACATAATTAACCTATTATTAGCTCAAGATTACTTAATTGAAACTGAAGATTTCCCCTAATACAGTAAATCATTACACTCATCAAAACATACCTTGCGATTTCGAAAAAAAAAGTCGTTTTTTCTAATATTAATATAAAAAAGAAAGATTAACTATTTGCCTAAAATAAAAAAGAAGAAAATTAAATGTTCTATTTACCATTGAAAGATGTAAAAAACACAATTCATCTTGAAAACATATGACAAGATTTACATAGGCCGTGTTCAAAAGCGGCTTTTTTTGTGCGCGCGCGCTCAGAAGATTCTGCTTGGAGTAGGTGCTATCGAAGAAGAGAATTTTAAACTTATTCAATTATTGTATCATTTTTATGGCTCAGAATTGGTAAATACAAATACCATATCTCTTTATCCTTTCAAAATATGATTTTCGTAACAGAAATACATACCTGTGACCACTCAAATAAAATTAAAAGTATTCCGGAAAAGTATCACGTGACCTATTTCATATAATTAAGCCCGATTAGCATTTAAAAAATGACAATCAACCCTGCTCAAACCTTGACGCGCGCGACGCAAAAAAAATGATGGGCGATTTGATCACGTGATTGTGCGTTTTGTGCTTATCTGTTATTGGTTGCACGTTGTTTGTTGTCAAAGTTGGTAGGTTGACTGATACAATTTAACAATTGGTGATTTAATTTTTTTAATAATTTTATTTTTATTTATTTAAAAATCATTTATCAGTTGCTTTATACTTTTCGTATTAAATAATAGAATACTGTTGATTCTATTGTTGTAATTAATAGAATGCTATTGATAAACCAAGGTTGAGATATCCACATGGGGGACTAGCTAAGGGGGGGGGGGGGGCTACCCTCCCAAAACATTGACAAATGTTGTTACACTTTGAGAATTTAAAACTTTTATGTCAAATTTAATTAAAATTTTAATAAAAACTGCAATACATTTTCTATTCTTGATAGAATTTGCAAAAGTTACAACTCTAATTGGGAATATTATTAATTTTTTTTATAAATAAGAATTGTATTACATTTTCAAAGTGCGTTAACTTGGCAAAATTATAAAACGAGTTGGCGAATATAAAAATTTGACTTGACAATATTAAGGTTTTCTCCCCCACCAATAAAAAGTCTTAGCGATGGCCCTGTATCCACATATTACAAGATTGATTTGTAATCTACAATACTGGATTGATTTCAATGGAATTTGCATTGTTAGTTAGATAATTTTTCAGAAGAAGTTTTAGTATGTATATATTTCTTATTTAATGATTGTATATTTTAATACCGTGTGGATAACAGGCCAAAATATGTCATAAAATATGAAAAACAAACGACATCCGAAATTATGTTAGTATAAGCAAAACACTTATTTATACTTTTAATAGAAAAATTATAAACATTCTAATCATACTTTATTCATTATAAAACTAGAAGGCAAACTCCAAATATTTCACTTCTTTAAAATATATGTATGCAGATATTCTTAATTTAAAAAAAATGTATATCTTTTACATTTTGCTTTTATAATATTTTCCATTTTGATTTTAGCACCGTAAAATATCCACGCATGCATTATATTTGCATCCTAATCTCAATAAAAAATTACTTCTAAAATTTTCAAAAAAAAAAAAAAAAAAAAAAAAAAAAAAAAAAAAAGTAGAAGAACATTAATAATTATTTTATGCGTATACGGATATTTTCGCAGAAAACTTTTTTTTTCATTTTCTTAATATATATATAAATCACTTTGGAACGATATTAATATCGTTCTAATTATCCTTTTAATATTCTAAATTTGGAATATTAATACTTTCTCCGCAAAAATCTCATTTTCTCATATTTAAATAAGTATTTTATTATTATAATAGAAATACATGTGCTTCTGTATTATTAATATAAAATTTACCTTTAATAAAAATGTCTTATTTATTAATAAAAAGCAACCAAAAAAAAAAAAAAAAACACAAACCAACTTTTGGCCCGCGCAGGTTTCGAACCCGTATCGTCTGGGTTCAAGCTTCAAGCTCAGCACTCTGACCATTCTGCCAGCCAGCTCACTTTCATTTGTAACAGATTATCTTTATAATTGGCACTACAAGTAATTACATCCTTGATCTGTTCTCCATCTGTTACTGAGCGAACAGTTACAGTAACTGGTGGCACAGTAGCGAGGACTGAACGCACATCCCACGAAGTATAAGTATCCACTCCATGTCCGTGGCTCCTAGCGTGCGCGTGCAGCGCGCGTAACAGCTGAACACGGCCATACTTCAAAACAGTGGTTGAAGTAAAAGTTTTAGTTATTGTTTAACATCACGGGTTTACAAAAAAAAAGAAAGTGAATGACTCATTCACGGAGTAAGACACAGGAGGGGAAACTTAATGCGCATGACTCTTCGAAAATTTCGGTAAATAATGAGGGGGCTGTGATAGGTAGTAGGCTGGTTTTTTAGCTACTGCAATGCTCAATGGAAAAAATGGTCATTTTTAATTTTTTTTTTTAACGAAAAATCTGAATTTTTAGAAGGTTGTAAAAATGAAAATCTGGTTAATTGTAGTTTTCTTCACAACATACATATTTTTTTTATAGGTATTTGGCGCTTCATTTTCGTTTTTAAGCCCTTTAAAATACGAGAACATTCTGACAAAAATCAAAGGGCAGGCCATTTAAAAACATTGAATATCGCAGATTAAAATGACTGTTGGAAGTTAGTTGAATATCGCAAAGAAACAGACTTATGATTTTTAGAAATTAAGTATTAATCAAATATTTTGGAGTAAATTTTAATTTCGCGTATAGTTTTTATAACCTTAGACCATTTTAATAATCCATAACTTTGGATATTTATGCAATTAATGCATGTAGAATTAAAGCTAATTTTTATTTTAATTATTTGGAGCAACTGCTTATTCATATTATGGATGTCTTGTGTGTCCCCCCCCACTCTGCCCCCCAGGGGGGGCACATTTTTAATTTCTTTACAACACCAGTCGTGTGACACATCATTTGAAAGGCCTGCAACTGTTTATTCATATTATGCATGTCTTGTGTTACATCCCCCCAAAGGGGACACATTTAAGCTGTTGCATAGTTTTTATCGCGGGCTTTGAGCGCGGCGACCGAATCTAGAAATTCCGTAATGAGAAAAAAAAACCTAACACTCCGGCTAACTTCATTTCATTTCGGCAAATTTCGGCACTTCGGTAGACTTCTCATTTATTCATTAATAGAAAAAAAATTGTTTTCTTATCGGTCATCACGCTCAAAAAGTGTAATATTAAATAAGGATAACAATAGTAAAATAAATATTATAAAGTATAAATAATAGTAAATTAATATAAAAAAAAGAAAAAAACTTGAATTAATATAAAAAAAACTGCATAAATAAAAAGTAAATAAATAATTATAATTGCATAAGTTGATAAAAAATGCTATGCAATAGCTTTACCGCGGCAGTTCCCGGAGGCATATTTCAGATGTGTATATTGCTGGGACGATTACTGTTTCTAAACCAATAGGAGACCGTCATTATCACGGTCAAGTACACGCCCACACAGTTTGATTGACAGGAACTCGTGGACAATTGATCGTGTGTGTTTATTATTTATTTGTACTCGGATTGTTTGAATTTGTACTCGGTAATTAAAAATTAAAGGTACGAAAGAATTTTTTTTTTTTTTTTTTTTTTCAAAATGACTGAATTTTATTTACTTCAATTAGAAATTATACTTCCTCTGATCCTGAAATAAATAAATAAATAAATAAATAAAAATTAAAGTAAGAATTTTGCTTATACGGATATTTTCGCAGAATACTTTTTTCCCCATTTGTTTAATATATATATAAATCATTTTGGAACGATATTTAGAATATTAAAAGGGTTTGAAATATTTTTTTTTTAAATGTCTTATTTATTAATAAAAGACAGCCTCCAATAATTAAAAAAAAAAAAAAATCACCAACGGACTCTCGGCCCGCGATGGACTTGAACCCATATCCTCCGGTTTCAAGCTCGACGCTCTAACCATTCAGCCAGTCAGCTCACTTTCATCCGCAACATATTATCGTTATAATTAGCACCGTCAATTGTCCACGAGTTCCTGTCAATCAAACTGTGTGGGCGTGTACTTGACCGTGATAATGACGCTCTCCTATTGGTTTAGAAACAGTAATCGTCCCAGCAATATACACATCTGAAATATGCTTCCCGGAGTGCCACATGTATTTATATTTTTTTTAACTTTGATTCTATCTTTTATTTGTGACTGTGCAGTAAAAATAAATCTATTAATCAAAATTGTTCTTAGCTCATTCAGGAATTTTTGCTTTTAAATCCCCATCTTTTCCATCCGGACATTCAGGCCCATGTGAAAGGCAAGGGGGGGGGGATCACCCCGTCCGAGGAGATTGAGGGAGCAGCATCAAATTTTTTCTACCAGCACCAATTTTTTTCCTTCGATCTCTACAAGAAGAAAGTATTGGATTCGTATAAATTTTCGAATTCTGGTTTTTGACGGATTGTACACGTTTTAGGGATCAGAGATTCCACAAAACATGCTTTTATAAAATATCTGTCTGTGACAGACATTTTGTGGGTTCCCTATCTCAAGAAAAAATTCACGGAATTTAATAAAAATTGATATTTAGTTAAGACCCTGATATAAATTATTGCTGATTAGTTTTTGGCGTAAATCGCTCAACAGGTGTCACTGTTATGCTTCATTTTTTATGATTTACGCAACAGCTGAATCCCAAGAACTAGCGCGCGGATTCCAATAAAAATTTAGTTTTAGGTAGTCCCTGATATAAATTGATGCTGATCAGTTTTTGGTGTAAATCACTCAACAGGTGGCGCTGTTATGCTGCATTTTTTACGGTTTACGCAACAGCTGTATCTCAAGAACTACGCACGGATTTTAATGAAAATTTATATTTAGGTAGTCCCTGATATAAATTGATGATTAGTTTTTGGTGTAAATTGCTTAATATGTGTCGCTGCTATATTGCATTTTTTAAGATTTATGCAACAGCTGTATCCCAAGAACTAATGCACAGATTTTAATTAAAAAAAATACGTGTGGCACTCGGGGACTGCCGCAGTAAAGCTATTGCATAGCATTTTTATCAACTTATGCAATTATAATTATATATTTATTTTTTATTTATGCATTTTGTTTTTGGTCTTTGATATTAATTCAAGTTTTTACTTTTTCTTTGATATTAATTCAAGTTACACATTTTGAGCGTGATGACCGATAAGAAAACAATTTTTTTCTTTTATTGAATAAATGAGAAGTCTGCCGAAATGAAACGACGTTAGTCGGAGTGTTAGGGTTTTTTTCTTTATTATTGAATTTCTAGATACGGTCGCCGCTCTCAAAGCCCGCGATAAAAGCTATATAATAGCTTAAATATGTCCCCCTGGGGGTTGACACACAAGACATGCATAATATGAATAAGCAGTTGCAGACCTTTGAAATGATGTGTCACACGACTGGTGTTGTAAAGAAATTAAAAATGTGCCCCCCACTGGGGGGCAGAGTGGGGGGTGACACACAAGACATCCATAATATGAATAAGCAGTTGCAGACCTGTGAAATGATGTGTCACACGACTGGTGTTGTAAAGAAATTAAAAATGTGCCCCCCCTGGGGGGCAGAGTGGAGGGTGACACACAAGACATCCATAATATGAATAAGCAGTTGCTCCAAATAATTAAAATAAAAATTAGCTTTAATTCTACATGCATTAATTGCATAAATATCCAAAGTTATGGATTATTAAAATGGTCTAAGGTTATAAATACTATACGCGAAATTAAAATTTACTCCAAAATATTTGATTAATACTTAATTTCTAAAAATCATAAGTCTGTTTCTTTGCGATATTCAACTAACTTCCAACAGTCATTTTAATCTGCGATATTCAATGTTTTTAAATGGCCTGCCCTTTGATTTTTGTCAGAATGTTCTCGTATTTTAAATGGCTTAAAAACGAAAATGAAGCGCCAAATACCTATAAAAAAATATGTATGCTGTGAAGAAAACTTCAATTAACCAGATTTTGATTTCTACAACTTTCTAAAAATTCAGATTTTTCGTAATTTTTTTTTTTTTTAATTGACCATTTTTCCCATTGAAAAGCATTGCAGAAGCATTGATCGACAGCCTGCTAGCAGGGGTTTCGTCGTCTATCGTCTAAAAATCCGCATGGCAAAATTTTAACACTACTTTCCCCTCCTGCTTTTTACTCCGTGGACTCATTCATAACTGAGATATTTAAAAAAATAACAAATTCTGAATGAAATGACAGCTTGTATTTTTGAGAAAATTTCGCAGTTATACGGAATATAAAATAAATTTTGTAACGTAAAAGGTTTGCCTTCTCGCGGATAAAGTGTAAATTAAAGATAGAACGGATAAGGTTGTCTTTTCCGATATGTAAAAATTTAAAATGTTTAGAAATTTAAAAGAAAAAAAAATGCTTTATAGATTATTAGTATTTAACCATACAATGATACATCTGCTTTGCTTTACAGCTGGATTGTGTAACACCAGTGTTGAATTCAGACGCTTATTCCCGGGAGGGACTTTTGAGGCTCCGGGAGGGACATTATAGAGTTCCGGGGTGGAAATTGCATTTTTTAACCATTGAAAGTACAAAATCCCAAATTTTTTGGGGGAGGGCCAGCTGATTGCTCCGGGGTGGGGGAGGATGTCTCCCCCGCCCCCCCCCCTTCTGAATTCAATACTAAACTGAACTTTTTTATTGGGAGGGGGGAGGGGAAGGATGACATATCGGGGGACGAATAAAGGTAGAAGAGGCTGAAAATATTCTTAATATTACTTTAGTGATATGGAGAACAAAAACAAAACTACTGATGTCGGAACAATAAAGTTACAATCAATTTAAATAATTACACTGATACACGTGATTGATCCATGGATGAAACAAAACAATAAAAAAAAACAGTCGTTTCTTCATATTCTCGCACCTTGAGGTGGCTTAATTCGTCTATGTATGGTTTTATGAATTTCTTTCAGGGTTTCAGCAACGATTGTCTCGCGTAGTTGAGATACTTTTGTGCTTGCTGGATTTAATATTTGTCATTTCAGCCGCTGTGTGCTCTATGAGACGCTGTATGCTCTAATCAATTTTCCACGAGCTGTTCGAAGTTTCACCATCATAGTTATTCGATTATGCGGTTTCAACCCAAGGGCGGATCTGATTTGGTAAGTCCTCAAAGGGAGGGGGAGGTTTTTTTTTTTTTTTTTTTTTTTTTAAATGGAGGTTTTATGGTGATAGCTATGGTTACCACCGGAAGGTTGGAAATATTTCTTGGTTCAGAATAGTAGTGCCTTGAGCGGTTACCATAGCGATCACTGACGGTAAATTGTTTTCGTTTTTTAATTAGCTTGAATAATGATAAATTCTATGCTCTATGATAAATGGAGTCAGAATTTGCATTCATAGTTCTATGAAATAAAATAGAATTAAGTTAAAACATTTGAGTGTCATTTTAAGACAATTAATGGGACATTGGTAACTTTGGACAACACAAAAATACCATCAGCAATAAAAAAATGAGATGTTCGCAGATTTTTAAAGAAACTTTGTTCCATGATGATGGATATGCTAGCTAGAAAACAGATAAGTGCTTCTGAATCATTTTTCTGATATTTCTTCTATTATTTTACAGTAAAATTCTAACTCGCGAATTTATTTTGATTTAACTGTGCTTTTTCTATATTAATAATTATAAATCATGTCTAATGTTGATGCTATTCTAATTCCCATATATAATAAATCAGATCCTGCGCTTTGGTTTGTAATGTGCGAAAGTACATTTGCTTTAGCTACCCCCAAAGCAATAACAGAATCTGTTACAAAATATAACTATATTGTGTCGCATCTTCCATCCGATATTGCATCAATTATTCGTGACATATCAATGAAACCGGATTCTACCGATTCGTATGGTATCTTAAAAAAGGAATTAATTGCGCGTTCAGGAGAGTCATCCCAGCAAGAGATACGGCAGCTAGCGCCTGGGGAAGAACTAGGGAATCGAAAACCTTCAGATTTATGACGTAGCATGAAACGTCGCGCGGAATCCCTAAATGTTCCTGACAATTTAATGTTAGAGTTATTTTTGACGCGTTTACCAAATTCTGTTCAAACAATTTTAGCGGCTGTTTCTGATTTAACCCTTTAAAAGGCTGCGGAAACTTCGGATCGTATTTTGGAGGTTACTCCGTCCGCATTTACCGTGTCCAGTGCGAACGAACAGTCAGTAGAATATAAATTTATGAGAGAAATTAAAAAACTGAATAAGCGCATCGATCATATTGCATTTTCACGTGGGCGATCACCATACCGTAGAAATGCGAATAAACCTCGCGAGCGAAATAACAGTGCTAAGCGCGATTCGTCTATTTGTTGGTACCATCGACGATTTGAAACAAAATGTAGAGAAGAAAAATGCATAAAACCATGTTCTTGGTCGGGAAACAAAACAAGCAAAGAGTAGAGGCGACTTATTCTTTGCTTCAGAAGTCACGTCACCTGTTCATTAAAGACCGGACAACAAATGTTTCCTTTCTGGTCTACACAGGGTCGGATGTGTCAATCTTTCCTGCCAATAATTTACAAAAACGAAATCCACCCGTACAAACACTTTTGGCTGCTAATTCTCCAACTATAAATGTTTATGGTCAACAAACCCTTTCTTTAGACTTTAGTCAAGGCGCAAACTTAATTGGACTTTTCTAGTGGCAAATGTTAGTACACCAATATTGGGAGCAGATTTTCTCCATAATTTCAAATTGGTCCCAGATCTCCGTCACAAATGTCTAAGGCACTTAAAAACAAAATTTGAAACAACAGGCCGCATGAAATGTGCATCCATTCATTCAGTAAAAACAATCAATATTGATAACATATATAATGAACTTCTTAAAAAAATTTCATCTATAACAAAATTACCAGATCCTAATCAGCCCGTTAAACACAACACAATGCATTTTATTACAACAAAAGGACCTCCAGTTGTGGCAAAACCTCGAAGGTTAGCTCCGGATCGTCTGAAAATCGCTAAAACGGAATTTCAAAATATGATAAAACTCGGACATTTAAGACCTTCACGTAGCAATTATGCATCACCTTTGCACATGGTTCCAAAAAAAGGAACTTTGGAGTGGAGACCTGTAGGTGATTATCGTGCCTTGAATGCGTAAACTGTAAAAGACAGATATCCGATTCCATGTATAGTTGATTTTACTGCTAATTTACGCAACACTAAAATTTTTCGTCACATTGACCTAATCAAAGCGTATCATCAAATACCAATCAATCCTCATGATATTCCTCTAACAGCAATATGTACACCTTTCGGATTATTCGAAAGCACACGTATGCAATTTGGCTTATGCAATGCATCTGCCACATTTCAGAGATTTATCGACGAAGTAATACGTGATTTACTTGGCGTTTATGCTTTTGTTGGTGATATACTCATTGCCTCTAAAAATGAAGAGGAGCATTATCATCATTTAAAAGCCTTATTTTCCAAATTAGAAGAATATGGTTTGTGCATAAATGTTTCTAAGTGCACATTTGGTAAACCTACCATCGATTTCTTAGGATTTCGAATATCTTAACATGGTATTCAGCCACTTCCTGATAAAGTTAAATGTATAATTGATTTTCCACAGCCTACAACTTTATCTCAACTTCGACGATTTTGGGGAATGTTTAATTTTTATAGATCTTTTATATATAAAGCTGCACACATACTTGCGTCTTTAGTGCAATTATTAGAAGGCCATCCAAACAAAAGGAAATCTCGTTCCCGTGTTCCTAAAACTTTCGAACCGATTAAATGGAACGAAGATGCTGAAAAGGCTTTCACAGATGCCAAAAATGCCATAGCTCAAGCAGCTCTTTTACGGCATCCCATTCCAGGGGCTGAGCTAAGTATATGAGTTGACGCCTCAGATGTCGCGATCGGCGGCACTCTTATGCAGTTTTTTCAGGAACATTATAAACCTTTAGCATTTTTTTCCATGAAATTAAACAAGAGTCAGTGGAATTGGTCAACTTATGACCGGGAATTATTTTCTATTTATTCAGCAATAAAGAAATTTTGGCACATGTTAGAGGGGAGAAATTTGAAAATTTATACTGATCAGAAACCGCTAATTCATGCATTTAAGCAAAATCCTCATAAATGTTCGCCTCGGCAATTACGCCATTTAGATTTTATTTCCCAATATTCCACTGACATTAAACATGTACCTGGTTCCAAAAACACTGTAGCAGATTGTCTCTTAAGAATTGAAATTGATTCTATTTCAAAATCTCCAATCTTAAATTTTGATGATTTTGCAGAAGCTCAGAAAAATGATTCAGAGCTACAAAACCTGCTGCATAGTGCATCGCTAAAATTGGAACTGAAACCTTGCCTTATTTCTGATCGTAACCTGCTATGTGATATTTCCACAGGTACGCCTCGACCCTTAGTTCCTAGCTCCTTTCGTCGACTGATATATGAACATTTGCACAACCTATCTCATACTGGCATAGCAGCCACCACAAAGTTAATTTGTTCCAGATACGTATGGCCAAGTATGAAACGAGACACCAAAAACTGGATTCGTTGCTGTGAGTCGTGTCAAAGATAAAAAATACAAAGGCACACCAAGGCACCCAAAGGCGTAGCTACAGATATTTTTTTTTTTTTTTTTTTTTTTGGGGGGGGGGAGAATTAAAAAATTTCCCAACTTGAAAAATATTGTTCTAATTTCCAATTAAAATTATACAATGCAATGTGCTTATAATGATAACAATACTTATGCATTAAAAATAATTTCTTTTCCAAAAAAAAAAAAAAAACTAGATTTATTGCTATTTTTTCAGCATGAAAATAAAGATCAGAAGAAAAAGAGATAAAGATTATACTTTTACCACAAAGGTTAAAGAAACAATTTCAAATAATGCAATAAATGTAAGATTCAAAGTTAGAGACATTGCATACATTCAAAAAAAAAATTATATAAATATATGAAATATGAAACCAAAAATGTTACATAAAGAAAAATTGTAACGATTGCTAATGAACACTTACATTGTAATTTTTTTCATTTAACACTGATCCTTCTGTTCTTCAAAGAAGCCCACCTAATGATCACATCGTCCAGTTTAAGTAAGTCCGCTATTTTATTTTCACATTTCAAAAGCATTAAGCTATCCAGTCTGTCATCGCTCATGGTAGTTCGTAATTCATTTTTTATAATTTTTAGCTGACTAAATGTCCTTTCATTTGACGCAACACCATAAGCTGCTGTGAATGTTAAAATGCACAGTTTGAAGGCTTGACCTAAATAATTTTTGAATTTTTTGGCATGAACGAAAAGTCCGTTAAGAGAGTCAACATTATTGTTTGAACACAAGTCAAAAAGTATTTCCATTTGACTCTGCAAGTCGTGTATGTCAGGTTTATCAGATCCAGGAGGAAACATGTTAATAACTTTTTCTAGATTACTTATGCTGAAATTTGCTTTGGTGAATGGTAGCTTAAAAATCGAATGTATCGGTTCAATAGTATCTTTGATATATAAAACATTGTCATTGAAACCCATTATTAATGTGTCCAAAACTTCTTTGAATTCTTTCCTGTAAAAAGTATTTAAATCTATGTCCATTGCTGTTCTATTGTTTTCATCAATTTTTTTAGGTGGAACCCTTTTTCTATGGTGTTTTCGGAAGTCTGATTCAACATCTATCCCCATTTTTTCAGCGAATACAATTGAACTTTTTATAAGATTATTCATTCCAGTGGAATCATCACTAATTGCTTGTAAGCTTTGGACAGTACTTTTTATTATCGCAATGCAGTCAATGACGTTAAAATCAGGTGTCTCCAGAATTTCAGTTAAAATTTTTATTTTGCTTAAGATGTTTTTCATGAAAAAAAATGATACAATAAAATCAAAAGTTTTCATTTTTTTTATAAATTCCAAATGCTTTTGTTCTAGTAGAGGAATCAAAAGTCTTTTCATTGAAAATATTTTCTAATAGTTCTATTACCATTTCAAACGATTGAGTTAAGGCTTTGACCGATTCAGCTCTTGCGGTCCATCTGGTTTTTGATAGATTTTTAAGTTGAATTACTTTATCAATGTTCTCTACACTTGACTGATAATGCTTAAATCTTTTTGTACTTGATGTGAAAAAGACATAGAGCTCTTCAAGGATGTTAAACAAATCTTGAATTAATATGCTAACGTTGCAAGCATGTTCTAGAGCAGTATTAGTGCGGTGATCTTGACAAGGTATGTAAGGAACACTGTGACCGACAATCTCAGATATATGTTTTTGTACACCATTGAACCTCCCGGACATATTTTGAGCAAAATCATAAGACTGGAATGCAAGCTTCGAATAATCAATTTCTATTTCATTTAAGCACTGTAAAATTAAATCTGCCATTCCCTTTCCAGTTTTGTCATTACATTCAATTGTTTTGACCAATCTTTCCCTAATTTCACCTTCATTACTTACACTTCGGATAACAATAGACATTATATCTTTGTGTGACAGATCTGGAGTTGTGTCGGCCAAAACTGCAAAACATAAACTATTTTTTATTTCAGAAGTGATTACCTGACGAATTTCAGATGCTATTAAATTTACCATTTCATTTTGAGATTCTGGACTCATATATGTAACATGATATGGTCTCAATTTTTTATCTTCAAACCAACATTTCATTGTAGTATTGTGCCTTGAGATAAGCTGTATCACTTCGCAAAAATTTCCTTTATTAATATCATCGGTGTTTGACTCTCGAAATGCTAATCCTTGCTTTCCGAATGTTTTACAAGTATCCATTAAAATTTTGATAACTTCTCTGTTGTGCATTCGAACTTTTTCTTCCTGAATTAAAACTTGTCTTTTTGATTTGTCAATTAAGACATCAATATGTTTTTTCTTTACAAGAAAATTACAAAAATCATATAGAGCAGACTTATGAGTTTGAGATGAGAAATGTTGTTGGAGCTTCCCTAATTTATCTTTTTCGCAACTTTTCATTTTACCCCATACTTTTACTCCGGTTGAAGTCCAAGCATCTTCTCTTTTTTCACGACCTATACCAACAGGAAAAAGACAACATACAAAGCAAAAAGCAGCATGCTTTGCTGTACTGTACTCTAAATATTCAAATTCTGTATACCAGTGGGGATTAAACCGGTTTTTTCCATCAGAAGGAAAACATGCTAATTTAGGTTGATGTGGACCTAACTGAATTAAATAATTTTTTCTGATTTTCATTTAAAGTATCTGGACGTAGACCAGGATCATGATTTACTATTTCAGAGGCACTTCCACTGTCTTCAATTGAAAATTCTAACTCATTATTCAGTTTATTCAATACTCTGCACCCCTCTTCAAGAACTATATCACAGGTTTCTTTAATTGAAGAGATAAAGTTAACAATCTCAGTTATTGCCAATTTCTCGTTAACTATGTCAGATTCATTATATTGAGAAAAAAATAGTTTTGCTCTCAGTTAATTTTTCGAGAATAAAAGAAAATTTTCCCATAAAAGACACCCAGTCCGACTTATTTTCACTTTCTTCTTTAGTTTGGTTTTCATTTGTGAAGCTTGCAGTCTCGTTTTGAAATTCATTATCCATTTCAGATTGGTTTTGAGTTTTGGAATTCGTAGCCTCATGTAGAAATTCACTTTCTTTTGAAAAATCCAAATTACACTGTTGAAGAAGTTGATATTCGCTCTCGGTGTTGTTTATAGGAAAAGAAAAATCTTTTATTTCTTCAGACTTTTTATTTAAGTTCAACACATCAGTATTACAACTTATGCTGATTATTTCTTCATTTGACTACTGCTGTCATATCCATATATTTGTTCCGATTTCACATCGTCCACTTTTTTCCTTTTACGTACTGAAGCATCGAATGGATTTTTAGGGGCTCCTATTTCCTGCACAGAAACTCTATTCCCATTATGATTGTTTTTTTCATGCTGAGATTTATAGTCATTATTAAATACTGCTTTACAATTACAACATTGAACTTTATATCGCTTTGGTTTCATATTTTATAAACCGGTAAAAATATAACAGTTTTTTTATCCGCACACAAACAAAGTAAAAAGGAACACATTTATCAGAATCAATAATTTTTTGAAATCACATTTGCTTTTATGATTATTTTTTCTTGACGACAAAGGGTTACCAGTATTTTTTCTGGTGAAAACTCATTGGATATTGTTGCCCAGTTACGTAATATAGCAGGTGTAGCTACTATTATAGAAATTAGGACTCCAGCTTTTCTTTTTTTTTTTTTTCTTTTGGCGCCTGAATAAATATTTTTAATTTTTTTTTTTTTTTTCAAAGTTACTTATTCCAAGTTCTTTTAATACTATTTGAGATTAGCATAAAACGGAAATACAAATTGCATTTTTGTTTTACAATATTAGAATAGATTGCTATTTTGAAATAAAATTTACAGATTTTTAAGCTTAGATTGACTCGACGACTAAAGCCGTTGTATAAATTCTCCGGCGACGCGACGACGACGGGTTAAATATGAAAAGATGTGAATATTTTCTTGTTTTATTTTCATTTTGACAGTAGAATATGTTATAATTGGAATTATTAATTTTATTTTTAAAGATCTATTGCGATTTCTTTTCTTTCGTCAACCATCATTAGTTTTAAAATTCCCTTTTTTGTTTACTGTCTTTGCTATACATGTCTTTTCCGGCTGGAATTTCCAGATCAGAGCACGGTCCCGACTACATATAAGCTATTTTGGCCCAGCACGGCCCGATTTGAAAATTAAAACTTTGGCTCGAGCCGGATCTATATTTTCACAGTTCAGGGGCCGGCCTGAACAAAAATCTTTGAAAACAGGAACAGCTTGCGTAAAAAACAATTAAACCAGGCCCGATCCGGCCCAATTTGATAGCTACAAAAAATTCGGATTTTTCTTAACGTACAATTAAGATTCTTCTAAAGAATGCTGATAAAAAGAATCTAAAATAATTATTTTCTTGCGCATTTCTCAATTCACTTTTGTTCGGAAACGCATAAAATTGGCAGATGTTCTTATTTAGAAAAAATGTTATCGAATGGCGCTTTCTTTTTTCTTGGAATGAAAGCAACATATATTTCAGAAAAGGCTGTCAAATATTAGTTTCTGATTCGATTTTCAAAACGTCATAGCAAGTAAAGAAGAGAAAACTGTCGTTGTGTGACAATAATCGCCTGTAATTGGATAAGTAATTTATTTATCGAAAAATGGAAAACGCTATTCAATTCGAAATCGTTTCAATCCAATCACTTCAGGCCTGTCAATGTTATGCATTTTCTTTTAAAAATGAGTCAGAAAATGTTTCAGAAAGTTTTGTGTTATTCAACAGGGAATTTGAGAACCACCTCAAGATACATTTCCGATGATTCCCCTTACCAAAAGTTCGTTATCATTATTACTTATTTTGCAAAGCAAAACTGTCCGCCCGACACATGCCAAGAGCAACCAAGTCCAGTTCCGTCCCGACTCAACTATGCAGAAAAAAATAATCCTTACCTCGGCCTAACCCGAGTCCAGGAGAGCCATTTGGGGAGGGCAGGGGAGACATCCCCCCCCCCACAAGAAAACAGACATTTTTGATCGCAGCCTCTATTACAAAAAAAAAAAAACTTCCGGAAGAAAATGTGAGAGATTAATGAAGATGTTTGTTATTATATGACTATGAACAAGGTAATAAACAATCTGGAAAGCCATTTTGGGGGACCTGGCGATGTGAGGGGAATCCCCCGCCAACTGTAGGGTGTTTGATGTTGCACAGTGTCCTCCTTTCATACTCCTGACGTAAAAATTGCTTGAAAATTTCCCGCCAAAGATAAAAATCTGTCTAAAGTGAAAGTTTTCATCAGTCCTTTGCGACTTCATATTCGACATTTTTACTTTTTTTGCATCTATGATTTGATAATTTTTCTGGTTTGAGGATTAAAAAGGGGGAGGGGTAATAAACTGACGGTGCTCCTGCCCGAGTCTGCAATAAAAGCTAAGCTCAGGCTCAAACATGATTAACTATCCGATGAGGTTCTCTACATTTTGGACAAAATATATTTTTGCATTAGTGTTGTTAAAATAAAATCGGCTCATGCAGCACATTTATACGCATTCTTGTGAAACTCATATTTATTGAAAATAATTCAAATTTTATGAGCTTCTTTTAAATTTTTATATCAGAATGGTGGAAGCACTCTGTTTGAAAGTTTGCCTGCTCGGTCCACGGGCCATGCCAGTACCTTGGACCAAGCCCAGGCCCGGACAGACTTCTAGTATATGAGCCATTATGGATTTTCATACGAAAGTAACATAAAAGTCACGGACTATAATTTGAAATTTTTCAGAAATGAAAGTTTTGGAGGAAACAAAGGAGTGGAGAAAGCTGTTTAGAGTCAGATATTGATACACAGGAGCAGAGACATTTAGGTCTAATAAGTGTATGATGTTTTCATAGAACAGAGAAATACAATGACAAATTGAGTCTGGTTGATTTCTTTTGATAATTTAACTTGTTTGCTAAACCATTGTCACCGAAAGAATAAAAAGTTCATATATTTCTTGTAATTATTAAAAAAAAAGAAAGTCTTTCAAAAATCTAAATTTTCCCAACTCTAAGCTCAAATTTCCCAACTTCACATATATTGGGGGGGGAGGTTCCCCCCCCCCATGGCGACGCCCCTGAAGGCACCTCTTGGCACGTTCTCTCTTCCTGATGCACGTTTTTCCCAGATTCACATAGATATTGTGGGTCCCTTGCCTCCATCTGACGGCTTTAGCTATCTTTTAACGATCATCGACCGATTTACCAGATGGCCAGAAGCTATACCCATATCTGATACACTAGCCAAAACAGTTTGCAATGCCATATTCAAGCATTGGATTTCAAGATTTGGTTGTCCTTCACTCATAACCACGGATCAAGGCCCCCAAATGCGATCAGCGATTTTTGATGAATTTACGAAAATGTTGGGAACAAAGAAGATCCGAACCACAGCTTATCATCCTATATCCAATGACATTATCGAAAGATTTCATCGACATTTAAAGTCATCCATCAAAGCTCACGAAACCAATACATGGACGATTGCCGATAGTTTTACTAGGCATTCGTATAGCAGTGAAGGAAGATATACAAGCTTCTTGCGCTGAACTTGTTTTCGGCACTACGTTGAGATTGCCATGTGACATGCTGGATGAATCCATAATCCAACCATGCAACGAAAACTTCGTCACTCAACTAAGAAACACCATGCGGCAGTTAAATCCAGTTGCTACATCAGCTCACTGCCACGAGAAGTTCTATATACACCCTTCTTTGGCATCTTGTTTACACATCTTTCTAAGAGTGGATCATGTACAACCTCCACTGTGTCAACCATATACTGTCCTTACAAAGTTCTAAGTAGAACTGGAAAAACCATAACAATCGAATTTAATGGTCGTAAGTCCACGGTATCAATAGATCGTGTGAAGCCAGCTCATTTGATTCCTCAATCAGACTTATCCACGAAAGCTGTTCCAGAGAACTCTAATTTAAAACTCACTGTTAAATCGGACAGTAATCCTGATCAAACAAAAACTGTCACACGTTCTGGCAGACATGTCCATTTTCCTAAAAAAACTGGCATCTTATTGGCTTCCTGAAATTATTATTAAAACTGTTCATTTTGCATATCTATATATTATTTCTATATTTTATTATATTTCTTATTTTTGTTCTATTTCAAATTTATTTCTATGTATATATCTCTTTGTATTTTTTCCCAGCTAGCGTGAATTCTGACCTAAAAAAAAGGTTAAAAATAGTTATAAATTATATCGTTTCTTCGGGACCCTTCGTCACTGGGGGATATTCTATGGTGATTGCTATGGTTACCACCGAAAGGTTGGAAATATTTCGTGGTTCAGAATGGCAGGGCCTTGAGCGGTTACCATAGCGATCACTGACGGTAAATTGTTTTCGTTTTTTAATTAGCTTGAAGTTCTATGCTAAATGGAGTCAGAATTCGCACTCATAATTCTGTGAAATAAAATAGAATTAAGGCCTCTGTCCCTGAAAAGTGAAACTCCAAATTCAGACTAATGGATATTAGTTCACGTTATCTCCGCAAGGTTGGGCGTGATATTTTGCATCCAATCAGAGTGAAAAAAAAATTTCTTCTGTCAATTCACAGTGATTTATTACGACGGAGGCGTGCTTTTTTTTCAACACCTATAGTATCATTAGTTTATCACCTTTCTTTCACTGTGTCTACACAAGAGTAATTAGTAACTTCAATAGAAACAGCTGCTTGCTGACCACCGAGCTCGACATATAACAAGAGATCTGTCTTCCGTCCCACGGAAGAATACAGTGACAAGATTCAGCTTGGCTTGCTTGCATACTAGGCAGAAAACGCTATTTCTCTCAGTAAATGATTTTTTTTTTTAAATTTCTTTTAAATTTATGGATATGTTAATTAATAATATAACATGCTGAGCAGTTCTTCTGCATATGGTTGTAAAAATTGTTGGAATAAACGGGGAAATATACAACTTAATAGATAAAATGATTTTTTTTCCCTCTATACACACATTTAACAAACACAAGTGTATAATATTGTTTTGTGAATGATAATTTTTTCGTATTAATTTATTTCAATTTTAAATATCATTTTTCATCTGGTATATAATACAAAATTTCTTATGTATACTTAATGGAAAGTACTTTGAGATTAATGCGTTAATATATATATATGTATTGGATAATTATTTTGCTTTGGATATTTTATCTAAAAAATCTTCCATCTATTTTTTAAAATGCATGATCGTGATTCTGTAAAGACATTTATAATAACTGTTGTTGTTATAATTTTGTAAGTGAATTTTAAAAACATTTGTGACAAGTGGTATTTAATTCTTTTGCAGAATTTTTTTTTTTAAATTAACATTTTCACATTTATATTTTTTAAATTAACATTTTCATATTCATAAACTTATCTTTTATTCATGAAAAATAATATAATATTTATTTATTTGCTTCAAATGGGAAATATGAACATAAAAATATATATGTAAATACAAAAGAATTTTAGTTAGTTGTATTTAAGGCGGCCAATTACAAAGACGAAGGATAAAGGCCCTAAGAGGGGAGTGGTCCTCCGTGGTGGTCTTTCTAAGGGATCCTGAGCCGCATTTACGCAAAGAAATCCAAGGTTTGAAATAAATCACGGAAAACTCCGAACGATTAGGCCGACGGGCGCGATTGGGATCGAACCCAGCACCTCCCGTCTACCAGCTTCGACAGCAGAACGTCTCGGACACTGGTAAGCAGTATGTTAAAAAAAAAAAAAAAAAAAAAAAAAAAAAAAAAAAAAAAAAAAAAAAAAAACTTTAAAATAATACTGTACGGAAATTCCTAATACCTTATTTCATAAATAAAGGGGCTAGATTAATACTTTCAAGAAGTTACAAGGTTTTTTTTTCACAATATTTCCAGTTTTTTTTGCTAACTATTCTCATTTTTGTACTAGAATTGCTAACAGTACCATTTATTGTCAGATTAAGAAGTACAAGAAAACAGTAAACGGATAAGGATAGGATAAATATTGAACTTGTCTATAAATAAATTCTAAAAATTAAAATGGTAGTAAAAAGTGCATTTTTTATGTTCTGATTAGTGGCATTAGGTATTTTCAGATATTAATAGAATAAATAATAGGAATGTCAAAAACCAAAATGTTATTACTGCATTAAAATGTATATTTCATTTTATTCAATTGTTAAACTATAACACTTAGGTGATATTAAATGTTAAACTTAGGTTCGTTAAGAAGAATTGATTAAAAAATGAAAATATTGCTAACTAATAATAAATTAATAAAAATAATTGTAAAAGTAAATAAATTAAATAAATAATAAAAATACTAATAGTAACATATAATAATTATGTACTATAATTTATATATTATATTAATATGTTATTTACATAATATGTTAAATATTATTATATTAATCTATTTTATATTAAATTAAATATTAATTATACGTGAAATCATAATTACAATCATTAAAACCAACGTTTTAACACACAATATTTAAAATCACAAAATCATACGTATACGTTTCGCGAGTAACTGGGGCTCGCTTCCTCAGTGATAAAATATTTATTTAAATTTAAATATTTATTTATTTAAATATTTTATCACTGAGGAAGCGAGCCCCAGTTACTCGCGAAACGTATACGTATGATTTTGTGATTTTAAATATTGTGTGTTAAAACGTTGGTTTTAATGATCGTAGTTGTTCACACAACCTTTTTTATTGAAATCATCATTATTATTAATAAATATTTATTTACTAGCTGATCCGCCCGGCGTTGCTCGGGTCCGTATTAACAATATTAAACGAACTTGAAATTTGTATGATTTTATCATTAACTCGTTACATGCAGAAATGCATTGTCTGAAATACGTAGCCACTGACTGTGTGAAAAATCGGTTTTAAAAACAACTAATATTAAGCTCTAAAAATACTCAAAATGAGCAATGAAAAACGCGGGGGGGAATATGTATCCAACGATTGCATTATTTTCGTGTAAAAAAGTTGATATTTACCCGTAAAAATCACTGTTAAGTCACGTAACTAATTATTATTTTCACATACAAATCCCAAGTGAAATATTTTGAATTTCAAACTAATTATATCACTCTTAAATCCGACTATACCATGAATGAAATCGATACACGATGGTAGCTAAAAGGTTGGTATATAGTACTATAATTTCAGAGCTATTTAACAAAAGTAAGTGTTATTTTTAATCAAATCTTGCGTATAGGTTCACTCTGTGTATAAATTCCTAACCTTAAACTTTTATACCGTAACCAAAACCTGTCTATAACCTAACAGCGACTTAACAGTACCCTACCGTAAATTAAATATAACAGAAATGTAACCTAGCCTAAATGTATTCACTTTATTGTAACATATCCTTATTCTAACCATAACATAAATGCAATTTAACTTTAACCTAACTTTAACCTAAATAATATAATAGAAAAAAACCATTTTAAAAAATTACTATTTCTTCGTAAAACATGCTTCAGCTGTAATTCGTTTCTTTCAATTTGTTTTATTAATACAAAATTCCTTCCTCGTGTTTTTGTTTGAGATATTAAAATTTCAGCGATAAATGGTTTAATATTGCAAACCACGGAGTAAAACACTTCTTACTCCGTGTTGCAAACCTTTTTCGCTTTACTTCGCCTCCACCTATCTTTTTCTCCATGGTGTACAGCAGCTGTGATTAAAAAAAAATCCTCATTTAAACTGACAGTTTGCCAGTCTATGAATTTTAAAGGTCTGTCCCAGCTTTTTTAATTATTTCTGCGAAAATTTTATGCAACCAATCAACCATAAGAAAATGAAATGGAAAAAAAGCGAAAAAAGGCGATTTTTTATGAGAGTGAGCTTTGGAATTTAATTAATTACTCAGTTAATAAATAGAATTTTGAAATTCTGAGCTTCAGGTGCATCAGGAAAGACATTGGGCTACTCTCAAAAAAATTTTGAGCTTCGTACGTGCTGTAGATTTTGCTAGCCATCGCAGACACACAGACACACACACAGACAGACAGAGCGTTTTGTTCTTTTATTAGTATAAGATATTATATATAGTGTGTAATGTACAATATACATAAAAAAAATAGCATTATATTATTATTATTATTATATTAATACTGTAATATTAATATATTATTAACCCTTTGTTGCATACTGTCCACTACAGTGGACAAAAATTCATTCCCAAATGCTAATGAATTTAATTCCCAAATGCCACATTGCCACCGGAATTTTGGTTAAAAAAAATTCGGTTTATTAAATTCCTGCAAAATAACTTTTTCTTGTTTACAAATAAAGTTGTTTTCAAATTCCGGTGTCAGTCATCAATTTCAACACTTAAGCAATGAATTTTCTCTGCGTCGCAAAGTGTTAATCCTATGCAACAAAGGGTTAATATATATATATATATATATATATATTATGTTACTAATTTGCAAATTCTTCTTTAAAACTATAGACATATTAATAAAACTAATTAAATTATTTGTCTTTTATTCAGACAGGAGAGAAAGACATATTCTTAGTGCTGTAATTGGGAAATGCTGTAATGAGAAACATTTGGTTTGTCACAGAAAAAAAGAAAAAGAAAAATATATATATATATCGCAGAATATAATAAAAAATATATATATGTAATAAAATAAAAAAAAATTTGCGTCATTTTGTTCTCTCTGAGTTTTTAATTCTAAAATTCTGGAACATATTTTTAATCTTAGTTCCGTAATGTATTAATATTTTAACAGCTAAAGCCCTTTTTCTTTTTTTATTTAACTTATTAATAATCTGTTGCTTGTTTCTCAAGAAGTGCGGAAAACGATTTCGTAATGTTTTTCCTTTTTAGAATATTATCGAGATTTTTAATTTTATTTTTTATTAATCACCTGATCTGTGTTAATGCGCGGAGATGTTAACAGGTTAGTCTATTTGCGAGATATGATATAGTTCCTACGGGAATGCCCCGCCTCGTTTACCAATCAGAGGTGATGATCTATGACGTGTCGCCTCGAAGTTAATCCCAATTGGATTTTTAAAATGATTGATGCGGAGTGAGGAGGGGCTAGTTTTTCGTGCAGACGTTGGACTTTCATTCTGGGTTTTTCGGAGCTCAGAATGCGACTGAGTTTTCAAATATTAAGACGTTTGCTTTATTTCCCCGATAAATTCGAATATCTTATGATGCAGATTAGATAACGAAATTTGTAGTGCTCAATGTATGTAAAGGTGGCTACGGGGAAGACTTCAACTTATTTTAAGACTTCTAATAAAAATTAATTTAAAGACTATTTGATTTAACTTTCTTATCGGCAAATACCCCAACCTTTCCATCCCCTGCTTGTGAAACTGCCGGAGCGACTGCTCAGCTCGTCCCACTGTCGATTCTTAGTAGTAGTAGAATGTTCTGCATCATACATGGTGTGCCACTGGAGCTTGTACTTGTTATGGAACATCGCCGTCGTCGTATCGACATTTGAAAGCCAGCAGGATGAAAAATGAACCGGCGTACGACTTTTGAGAAAAGGAAATTATCGTGGCTCAACAACTACAAACTGACCCTTTGTCTGAGAATTGCTTCACAGAGATGATTGTGCATGCGCCGTATCGCCTAGCTTGAAACTAATTGCTGGAACTTCTGCCTTTGTTTATTCTCACCTTTAACAAATATGAGTCATAAAAGTTATGCCACTGGTGTTGAAAGAAATCCAGAAAGAATTTTTTTCTCAAAAAGGTAATCTGAGAACAACATCTTCCTGTGGATAAATTAGAAAGCTTTCAGCTGTGAAAAGGATCGTCTTATGAAGTTTTGTTTGTGAATATGTTTGGCATCTACATCTACAATCCCTAGTTTGTGAAATATGCCTCCAGTATTTTTTTATATACTTAACATCTTAAGAATGTCTGCTGATTATGTAAGCTAAAGAACATCTGTAAAGGCCGCGAATAATAAATGAACACCTGCAGTATGATTGCGAAACTACTGTAGATTCCATCGGTAGCACAAGATAATTGAAATTTACATCTGTTGAGTCGCATCTACGAAGTGCTTTATTTTTGTTTTATTTAAATAAAATCTAGGTACTTGAACAAGTTCTATATCGAGGTGATTGTAAGTTATTTGTTTTTATTTTATTTTGTTATTGTTTATAAATTCTAATACGATTTCTTTATTTAAAGTGTTTATTTTATCATGATTTTACAGATATCAAAAATATAATGTTTGTTCTTAATTTATTAATTAAAATTTTCTGCTCATAGAATTTTTACTTAAGTTTAAAAAATGTTCCTAGTACTAAAAGAGGAAATTATTTGTGTTCTTAAAAATATATTTGTTGTGTATTTCCTGTGTATTGAAACTGTGATATTTATTTATTACTTACTTATTTATTATTTATTTTTATTGTTATTTATCGCAATTGAAGTGTAGCATTTAAATATTTTCCGTATGAATTATCCCTCTTTTATGTTACTAAGATCAGGATTAGTAAAGGAAGAAATAATGACAGAATATAAACTTGATATTGTATCTTTTGACTTTGAGTCGGGTGTGAATATTTTTAAATGGTTTAAGCATTTTGATAGAGAATGTTCTGGAGAAAAAAAAGATAATGATTGGAAAAAACTTAACCTCTCGAAATACTTAAGAGGGGAAGCTCTAAATGACTGTTTGGATTGTGTTACTTATAATGAAATTGTTGAGATTTTAACAGAAAAATTTATCCAGGTTAGAGTCCCAAACTTTTCTGATTTTACCTCTTTAAAGTTAAATAATCTAAGCGATTTAGATTCTTATTTTAGAAAGAAAGTTGAGATTGGAAGACAACTTCAGCTTGGGGAAAAATTAATTATCCAGGGATTAACTGATGGACTTAAGCCTGAGTATCAAAATTGTTTAATTGTAAACCCTCCTTCTAATACTCGTGAATGGTTTTGCATTTCTAAACAATTAGCAGCGATTCCAACTCATACCCTTAATTACAACAATAGAAATTTTCAACAAACTAGACCTATGCACAATCCCAATCCTCATTCTAGACATTGGACTCGACTCACTCCAAACAACCCAATCCAAAATTTTAATCCTAGACTATTCACTCCTAGAATGCCTACGACGCATTATCAAAATAATTATCCAAGTCGTCCCTGTAGAATATGTTTAAACAGAGGTATACAAAATGCTTATCATTGGGAGAGGAGTTGTATATTTAACACAAATTCATTACAAACTCAAATTCCTTCTCCTATACAACCGCCCCCTACTAACAATGCCTGACAATTACTTATTCCTGGATATGTGGACAATAAAAAAGTGTGTTGTGTGGTAGACAGTGGTTCAACTGTCTCAATATTACCTCTCAAATTTGTTCGATATTTAAATGCTAGTTTACATAATGTTTCCCCTATTACTATTAGACAGGCACAAGGAACTCTTAAAATTAATAAATCTTGTTGATTATGTATTAAATTTGGTGATATAAAGAGGTATGTTAATTTTTTAGTAAGTAAGATAGATTTGGACTATGCTATTTTAGGTTTACCTGATTGTGCCAAATTTGAATTGAAAATTGATTGTGCAAAAAGTCAAGTGCTACAAGACAATATTACGTTAAACCAACCTGTCAGCATATCCAGTGATAAATTAGAATTACTTCATTTTGATATTATAAAAAATGATACCACTGTGCAACCCGATTATGGAAATACCATAACTCCTCAATCCTTGCCGCGAACTAATAATGATGATTATAATCTATTGGGGGATTTAAATACTATTCAAAATAAAAATGTAAGGGAACTTTTAAGGGATTATTTAGATATTTTTGCCAAAAATAAATATGATGTAGGGCGAATTAATAGTGAACCTCAGCGTATTTTTCTTAAATCTGACCTACCAATATCTTTGAGGCCTTATCGTACATCCACTGCTGATTAAAAGGAAATCTATCAGCAAATTCAATCTTTATTAGCTGCTGGATTAATTAAAGAAAGTTATAGCCCATATTCTTCCCCAGTTACGTTAGTAAATAAACGAGATGAAGGCAAAAAAAAAAAAAAAAAAAAACCGAATGTGTGTTGATTACAGAAAATTAAATTCTATTATGAAAAATGACGCTGAACCTTTGCTCCGAATTGATGAAATTTTAGACAAATTAAGTGGTGCCCAATATTTCTATACACTGGATTTAGCCTCAGGCTATTGGCACATATCCATTCACCCAACAGATTCCGAAAAGTTAGGCTTTACTACCAATTGTGGGCTCTGGGAATAATATGTTCTCCCCTTTGGTGTAAAGGTATGCCCCCCAATTTTCAATAGGACAATTAGAAGAATCCTTACAAAATATAAAATAGACTTTGCTTGTTATTATTTTGATGATATAATTATTTTTTCTAAATCAATAGATGAACATATGCAGCATCTCATCCAAATTTTTGATTTATGCCGAATAGAAAATATTAAATTAAAATTATCTAAATATACTTTTGCTCAAAAACAAATCAATTTTTTAGGGTATGAAATCCAAAATGGAACTTTAACTCCAGCTAATAGCACTAATATAGAAACTATTAAAAAATTACCCCCCCCCTACTAATACTAAAGAATTACAAAGATTTCTTGGTTCTATAAATGTGTATCATAAATTTATTGACAAATATGCTGAAATTAGACACCCCCTAAATAAATTATTTAAGAAAGATACTATTTGGGAATGGAATTCTGAATGTCAAAACTCTTTTCAAAAATTAAAAGATGCCCTCATTGCTAAACCAATTTTAAAGATTTATGACCCAAAATTACCCCTACACATGTTTGTTGACGCTTCTCAGGTGGCGGTAGGTGCAGTTCTTAAACAACCCGACCATAATAACTTTTTACATCCAATTGCTTATTTTTCTAGAGGGTTGAGAAGTTATGAGAAAAATTACTTCATTACCGAGTTAGAGTGTCTTGCCATCATTGATACTTTAGATAAATTTTATCATTATTTTCATGGTGTACAATTTACCATCCATACTGATCATGCATCTCTTGTTTTGTTAAAAAATGTCAAACATTTAAGAGGTCGATTATTTAGATGGTCATTGAAGTTAAGTATGTTCGATTACAAAATTGAATACTTAAAGGGATCTACAAATGTCGAAGCCGACATGCTGCCCAGAAACCCCATTTCTCATTTTTGTAGACCCCTTACTTTTCTTCTTGACGTTAAAGAGATTATTGAGATACAAGAAAGAGAAAATGTGTGTGGTTCAAATTATATTAATGACAATGGACTGATTATAGTTAAAAAGAAGGGATTTCGTAAAGTGGCAGTGCCCATGTCCTTAAAAAAAAATTACTTAATGTTGCTCATGAACAGTTTGGTCACCCTGGTGTCCAAAGCAAAATTTAATTTCTCCTAATTATTATTGGCCAGATATGACGCAAGACATTATCAATTTTGTTAAATATTGTGATATTTGCCAGAAAAATAAAAAACCTAGACAGGAAAAATTTGGTATTACAAGCTATGCCCACTACAGATCAACCTTTTGACTGTCTGTCTGTTGATACTGTAGGAGGGTTCAATTATTATACTTATACAAAAAATATCTCCATATTATAATAGACCATGCAACAAGATATGTTTGGGCATTGCCTTCCAAAAGTGTCACTACAGAAACTTATACAAATTGTCTGAAACAAATCTTCAATATCAAAATCCCTCAACAATTATTCTGTTTTAATAAAATTTCAAGTGTACAGTCCCCTCAAAAAATACTAAGTGACAGGAATGCTGCTTTTACTTCTTCAAGATTAAAAAAATTCCTGCGAAATCATAATATTAAGCAACGTTTGACCACTGCCCATCATCCACAAACGAATGTGAAATGTGAAAGAGTAAATCAGACAATAGTAACTAGATTAAAATGTAAAGTAAACTCTACTACCTCCAAAATTTCCTGGACTAAGCTTTTAACTGAAGTAATTAATGAATATAATAATACACCACATTCTATTACTAAATTTCCACCTGCTTATTTACTTTTTGGCCAATTACCCTATGACTCCCCCTTACAACAAAATTATTATCCCCCTGTTCATGAAGCCCTTAAGATTGCTAAAGCAAGAACTGATGAATTTCATTTAAAAAATAAAAAAATATTATGATAAAGATTATATCGAACCAAAATTTAAAATTGGAGATCTAGTTATCTATGAAGAATTTCAGTACCCTAATACTAGAAAGTTATTACAAGTATTTAGTGGCCCTTATAAAATTCTTAACAAATTATCCGAAGTAAATTTTGAAATTGATAGGCAAAACCAGTTCAAAAGTCCAGAAATAGTACATGTATCTAAATTAAGGCCTTATTATTCCCCTGATAAATTTAAATTAAGTCATGAGCAACAACCCCCTAATCAACAACAAAAAACTCAAGTAAAAACTGTAGCTTAGACTTAATCTCTAGTTTATTATCATTTTATAAATTTTCTTTTTCTCTTAAACAGTAAATTTCTTTTCATATTTTAATTCAGATAATATCCTGTAATTCTTACAAGAATGGCAATGATATCTCTTGACTGCAGCGAGAGTATCACTTGTCTGGAAATTTTTATATTTGTTTGTTTATGCCGGCGTAGACGGACAAAGTGAAGATTTCTTATTCTGTATTGAATTACTCTAGTTATAACTTAGAATGATATAATAACAACTAAATTTTAGGTCATTTTTTTTTTAATTTTCGACTGAACCTATTTGTAATATTAAAATTAATCTATCAATCTTTAAATTAATTATTTGCCAAGTAACCAAATTTTTATCACTTTATTTTAATTTTTTCTTCTCTCTCTTTGCTTCTGCATTCCAGTCCAAGTACATGTCAATTAGAATTTAATTTTGTTTCTTTTTCTCTTTCCTTCTTGCATCTTGCAATGTTTTATCACACCAAGAAAATATTTACTGCTTAATTATTTGACATGAATAAATCTTGTCTTTAATTTTTATTATTTATTAATATTTATTTTTAAGAATCTTAGTAGTTGGAAAGTTACGTGCATTCTCAAACATGAACAACATTTTATTTATTTTTATTTTATTTTATTTTATCATACTATATTTTAATTTTTTTGTACATATTCCTACTTAATCCTGTACTCGAATTACAAGATTAAGTAAATGATTACATAATTGATTATATTCTTTATTCTATTCTACTTCTCTCTATATTTCATCCCAAATACCTGAGATGAGATAAACGAGATTAAGTATACCAATTAGAATTTAAAGAATGTCTTTTGTGATATTTGTTATTACTTATTAAGAGATTTAATTATACCCATTATGAGATTTACTTATACTTATTATGATATTTATTATTATTGATATTTTTCCTTATTATGTTTCTTACTTATATTGTTTATTATTTACATTGTTAAAATTTATTATTACTATATTACTATATTATAAAATGTGTTATTATATTGAATTTATATAATTAATAACAATATAATTAGACCTCCTTGAAAAGAGGTAATGGACTATACCACTCCAAATATGACTCTTGGACAATTAATAAGATATAATTAGACTTCCGTGAAAAGAGATCATGAACATTCCAAATATGACTCTTAAATGGATTTTTGAAACAAACTTTCAACATTGATTTCAAGAAAGTTCTATTAAATACCTTCATTTCTAGGTTTGACATTGTTAAAAAGGAATTCAACGTTATTTTTTTTCATGTTAATATATTATGATTAATTGCTTATATTTTCAAGTTATTTTCTGATGTGTACTTTAAACAAGATCATATCTTGTATTTTTTATTGATGCCTATTTTAATGTATGTAAACTTAAAGTTATTCCACGCATCACCTTAGTGTCTTAAATTTGAATTCCATATTTATAAAAAATTTTAATTTAATTTTTCTTTTATTTAGTATCTAATTATTATTATCTATATCAACAACTTCGTGATCTAAGTCTGCATCATCTCCCTTTCAGTGAACTTGCAGGTCTCAGACTTGCATTTTCACCCGTCTTTTTTGGGAGGGGGATTTGTAATAATAATAAAAAAAAAAAAAAAAAAAAAAAAAAAAATTGCGCCATTTTGTTCTCTCTGAGCTTTTAATTCTAAAATTCTGGAACATATTTTTAATCTTAGTTCCGTAATGTATTAAAATTTTAACAGCTAAAGTCCTTTTTCTTTTTTTTATTTAACTTATTAATAATCTATTGCTTGTTTCTCAAAAAGTGCGGGAAACGATCTCGTAATGTTTTTCCTTTTTAGAATATTATCGAGATTTTTAATTTTATTTTTTATTGATCACCTGATCTGTGTTAATGCGCGGAGATGTTAACAGGTTAGTCTATTTGCGAGATATGATGTAGTTCCTACGGGAATGCCCCGCCTCGTTTACCAATCAGAGGTGATGATCTATGACGTGTCGCCTCGAAGTTAATCCTAATAACTCAAAAACAACCTAACCGAATCGTTTGAAATTTGAAGTATATAATTGTTGCATAATTTAGCCGATTCATTTCAAATTTTCTGAAAATCGGATGTATAGTTTAATTATAGGGTTTACTTTATTACTTTAATATTGTATACTTTAATATATAATATTAAAGTATTCGTTTACATTACGGCCAATGGGAAAAAGTAGTTTCAACTGCATTTTAATGATGTTACACTTTTCTGAGGATAATAAAATGGATATGCATCTATGGTGTATATTCTAAAATGTACATTCTGTACAATCTGTGGTGCCAAGATAATTTGTTATTAATTTACAGGGCCACACAAAAGTATTCCATTACATAATAGTATAGAGAAAAACATTGTTTGGGGCACGTTTTAATTTTATTAAACTATTTCATATTTTATGAAATTGATATACGTTGCTGAGGTTTACTACAAGTTACATCCTGTATAATAGAAAGCAGATAGTATTTACAGGGACACACAAAAGTTTTCGTTTACTTGTACTGTATATTGCTACACCAAGATGTGAATGTTTTAAAAACTTCCTTATAGTACGAACGCACGTTATTTGCTATGTTTGACGTGCAATATCTGACTTTTTATTAAGATGTACTACATCTATACATGAGGGCTAAAGTGAACTACTTACTATTCTAAATAACTTGGTATTACCGAATAGAAATCTTTTTTTGCGCTTCTGTTACAGAATATGCCGAACATCTTTTTTGAAAATTTAAAAATTTTCGACTCAATAACAGTAAATCTTTTGCCAACAATTTTCAAAATTTTCGCTGTTTAATTCCCAATGTATCTATGTCCGTCCGTGTGTTCGCATATAACAGTGAAAAAACTATCCAACAAAAAAGCTTGAAATTTAATATCCCTTAACAAAAAATATCAGAGAATTACCATTAAAAAACAAACAAACAAACAAACAAAAAACGTAAGAGAAATTATACGATTTTTTGCCTATGATAAAAAATATACTATGGAAAACTATATAAATATTAAATGTATGGTAATATTTATGGTACTGTACGGTTAAAAAAAAATTATTAATTTGGTGGCGCCATTTACGAGGAATATGGGTAGTATGCTGTATGCTTACTAATTAGGGATGGGCATTATTTATCGTATTAGGATAAATAACAGTGTTACTACGCTAGAACCTAATATTGCATTAATATGTTACTGAAAAGTCCCTGTTAAATAAATAACACATGGTTCTTAATGACAGCATCTTCCTTCACTTGTTTTAATCAAGATTTCATTTTTTGTACCTCTAAAATAATAATAATATTCATTAAAAACGTCCTTAATCGTTTCTTTTGAGACGTTTACCGAACAATGTTGAAAGTCCGAGCTGGGTGCCGGGATAGCGTCCCCCCCCCCCTTCCTGCTTGCGCAGACCCATTCACAATTATTTAAAAAATTTGCGTCCCCCCCCCCCTTATTAAAACATCCTTAAAAACCCTTATTAAAAAAATCTCACAATTATACACTCTAAAATTTAAAAAAACTGCCTAAAACGGAATTTAAAACTGTTTTATAGGCTTCCGTTTTAGAAGGTTTTACCATATAAAATAAGATATTGTTTGTATTCAGCAAGTACAGCCCGGACAGCCCCCCCTACCTGCTTGCGCAGACCCATTCACAATTATTTATAAAATTTGCGTCCCCACCCACTTATTAAAGCACCCTTAAAAACCCTTATTAAAAAAAAATCTCACAATTATACACTCTAAGATAAAAATCTGTCTAAAACGGAATTTAAAACTGTTTTATAGGCTTCCGTTTTAGAAGGTTTTACTATATAAAATAAGATATTGTTTGTATCCAGCAAGTACAGCCCGGACAGCCCCCCCCCCCCCTGCTTGCGCAGACCCATTCACAATTATTTATAAAATTTGCGTCCCCACCCCCTTATTAAAGCACCCTTAAAAACCCTTATTAAAAAAAAATCTCACAATTATACACTCTAAGATAAAAATCTGTCTAAAACGGAATTTAAAACTGTATTATAGGCTTCCGTTTTAGAAGGTTTTACTATATAAAATAAGATATTGTTTGTATCCAGCAAGTTCAGGTTAAAAATTCTGGGCACCCACCCGTTCAAAAAGCTGGTTACGCCTATGCAACCACAAAAGAAGTAACTCCTTAATAGAGGTGGGCATTATTTAACATAACAGTTAAAAAAACATTGTTATTACTGTGAAGTTTGTTTTTTAATAACAGAATATTAAAAACTCTCTATTAAATTTATAACAATATCTTGAGTTTACATTTACCTTGAAAATAAATCTTAAAATAAAACAAAAAAAAAAAAAGTTTTATTTTAACTTTTTACTGTAATGAAAATAAAGTTACAAAATCTTTTTTCAAACTTTTAATTATCTTCTAAGAGAAAACGAAAAAAAAATATCCTTTATTAAAAACGAGTCAAGTAAATCTAGATTTGCACGCCAATCAAATAAACCCACATTTCAGCAGAAAAAAACAAAACCCCTAAAAGAATAAACCATCCTATCAATAAAAAAGAGAATCCTACACTCAAAATCACTTTTGTTTCATTCATTAGTCGCCCCTCCCACTAACAATAATAGACGCGTCCTAGCAAAACTCAACTGCCTCGTCTGTATGTCTGGGAAACTTACGGCAAACTTTCTCATTCTTCTGTTGTTGGGAATAAAATTTATCTATAGTTTTTATTATCTGTCTGAATAAAATATTCTATACCAACTGTTAAATGTTCAAATGTTATGTTCCCTTTCAACATGAGATCGTATTTGTTTCAATTCCAGTGTGTAAAAAAAATTAATCATTCCTCTAAGAGATTAAAGATACTTGCAATATATAACTACGAAGCAATTATATTATTCCAAAAATATATTGTTGCTTTGAATACGAATCTGTTTATCTAGACTGGTAGTATTAGAATCTGAGAATTATCGAGAGGGGAAAAAAGGTTTTTCTAAATTTGCAAGTTTGAATCGGGCATCGTTTGGTGACGGATAATATTTTGATGGGGTTAGTTTCGCTTTTGATTTCGTGGTTGAGGACGTTTTAATGTTAGGTATAGTATGTTTTCGATGGCGTGTTGAAGGATATGTCTGTGAGTTGACATTACGTATGCGTGCGGTAAAGCTGTTTATTTATTTATTGTACATTTTGTCATAACTATGATTGCTAGAAAACTTTTTTCTTGGAATTAATTTTACTAAAGCAGTGAGATTTCCAGTGCGATTTGTTAAAATTTAAAAAATACTTTAATCAATTTGGGAAAAAAATATGACTGTTGTCAATATGAAAGCGAAGACCGACGTTTTAAAAACTACTTGTTCATATAATTTTCATGATAAAATATTTTAATTAAAAAATTTTGCCTTAAACCTAATTGGGTTTTAAAGATTTTATTAAATTATTTTAAATAATGTAATTTATATTCCACAATGTTATTGGACGCTGTAAATGGATAAGTTAAAATACACAGTTGATCGTATCACCATTATTCGATAAATGGCATAAATGAAAAAGTGAAGT
This sequence comes from Maratus speculifer, assembly GCA_964019185.1. Classification (NCBI taxonomy): domain Eukaryota; kingdom Metazoa; phylum Arthropoda; class Arachnida; order Araneae; family Salticidae; genus Maratus; species Maratus speculifer. The sequence goes on along the minus strand of OZ025297.1, from coordinate 297,308,399 downwards.
GTTTTAGAAAAAACGTAAAGCACTTTTAAATGAAAAAAAAAAAAAAAGGAACACACAGAGTAAACCATTTATTTTAGTATGATCAGTCTTATTTATTGAATATAAGTAAACAGTGGGACTATAATATGTAATTACTCTATTTTGGTCTTTTTTTTTTTTATAGATATTGAAATATCTTCTTTTAATGTCAAATGGGGATATGTTTGTAACCGATGAATCATGTTGAAAATAGACGCTAATGTTAAAAAATGTACTATACAAGGGGGTCTGATCATACTTTTTTTTACAAGATCCTGTTTCTGTGAAATTTTGGAAAAAAAATTATATATTATTTTATATAAATTTCAATCATAATTTTGGGGATTTTAAATGATCTTTATATTTGGGGTTTTGTTAGACGATCTATGCATTAAAAAAAAATATATATATATATTCATTGTATATGTAAAAGTGACACGTCAGATTTTACTTTTAAATGTTTAAATTTATGAAAAGTTCAATTTGGAGATGGAAAAGATTCGTGTAAGGTCAATTTTTTATACAAAGAATTTTGAGAAGGGTCCTATTTGAAGGGTGAAATTTTTGTGAAAGATCCTGCTTGAAGATGAAAGATTTTGTGAAAGGTCCTTTGAAGGAAAAAAAAAATGAGGGATCTTGTTTTGCGATGCAAAATTTCTAGTAGGGTCCTTTGAAGGGCCCAATTTCTTTCTAATTAGATCCTTGAATACTGTTTTCCGCAAATACTGATCCGGGAATACTGTGTTTTCTCATCTCCACTGCTGAAGTACGAAAACTTACTTTGAATTTATGTAAAGTTTAACTCTACATCTTAAATGTGAGCTTGACCCTTTTTCAGACATTAACATCTTAAAGAAAAAAAATGCAAAATATTACTCAAAAAGGAGAAAAATGTTCTTTACCTGTAAATATTTATCCAAAATCTATAAAAATGACCTAAATTTAAAAAAGGTCTCCTAAAAGTGCGAATTTAAACAAATTTTTAGCCTTTGGTAAAACGTTAAAAATTTATTAGGTTACTGTAACATGTTACCAAGCTAATGGTGTAATGATGGAACCTGTTAACAAAAAATAACTGTTTTTCCCATCTCTATTACTAATGCATTTCGACCTTGATAATGGCGGGGTTCAATCTAAGGACCCCAGGTTTGGAGAACAGTGTCTTAACCAATCGGCCATAGGGAAATGTTGAGTGGAGCTTATAAGAAATCATATTGAAAAAGCATTTCGGTAAGAAATCATTATTTATCGTTCTATGTAAATTGATGATGAAACATGAAAAAATAGGAATTTTGAAGCCGACCCAGTGGCGTGGTTGGTAGCGGCTGCTGCTCCCACACCGCTGGTTCCCAGTTCGAGTCCGGCTAGCGGCATGGGTGTCTGTGTTGTCCCTTTGATGTGTAATAAATGTATGTAATGTATTCTCTGTAATAATAAAGTGTTCTGTATTTATTTCTGTGTATTCTGGATCAATAGAGGCGACAGCCGTTGTAGCTATAGGCCTCAAAGGACTGTCCATTCAAACCAGGAATTTTAAAGTGGTTTTTTTTTTAAATTGTGCTAATGACGTATATTTATAAGTTAATTTATTATTTTAATGAATGGAATAAATATCTTAGCGAATACTATTTAGTTTTAAAAGTCAATTAATTAAAGGAAAAACTAATTTTTATTTATTAAAACTAGGGGGCCCCGCCCCCCTGCTCGCTATGCTCGCCAACCCCCCGCGTAATCGCTTCGCGATTCCAAATTATTGGCTACCCCTGCTTGCTGCGCTCGCCAATACCCCATGGTATGAATAAGCAGTTGCAGACCTTTCAAATGATGTGTCACACGACTAGTGTTGTAAAGAAATTAAAAATGTGCCCCCCTGGGGGGCAAAGTGGGGGTGACACACAAGACATCCATAAAATGAATAAACAGTTGCAGACCTTTCAAATGATGTGTCACACAATTGGTGTTGTAAAGAAATTACAAAATGCGCCCCCTCTGAGGGCAGAGGGGGGGGGGGGGGTTACACACAAGATATCCATAATATGAATAAGCAGTTGCAGACCTCTCAAATGATGTGTCACACAATTGGTGTTGTAAAGAAATTAAAAATGTGACCCCCTCCTGGGGAGAGCAGAGTGTGGGGGTGACACACAAGACATCCATAATATGAATAAGCAGTTGCAGACCTTTCAAATCTTGTGTAACACGACTGGTGTTGTAAAGAAATTAAAAATGTGTCCCCCCTGGGGAGCAGAATGGGGGATAACACACAAGACATCCATTATATGAATCAGCAGTTGCAAACCTCTCAAATGATGTATCAAACGACTAGTGTTGTAAAGAAATTAAAAATTTGGCGAAATATTACAGTTATCGCCAAGTTGGCGTCACTTTTGACAACTAATTTTGGTCGTCAAATTTGGCGATATATCGCCAAGTTGGTGACAAACTTGGCGATTGTTGGCGATGGTAACCTTTCCTCTCTTTATGGTAACCCATATGGCGATGCATAGACAGAGCCCTTTCCTGATTGTTCGATACGACTCATGGAAGGAGTGGACAACCCGAATTCGTTAGTTCCGGAAATCTTCCACATCAGCATCATTCCAGGAGTCATTCCTTTTAAGGCTAGTTTTTTTTACTATAGAAGGATTAATTTTTATAAATAGAAAGTCGCAAATAAATAACACTTAATTAGAATAAGACATCATTTGATAATTTAATGTACAATATATTTTTAATGATTACATTAATATAGCATATTAATTTATTGTATAACCGTTGCGAAATTTTGTCGAGTCATTTCAAAATTTCAATGATATCCAATGATGAGTTGTTGAGTTGAGTTCAAGGTTGCAATGTTGAGTGTCAAGGTTCAATGTCGAGTTCAAGGTTGCAATGTTGAGTGTTAAGGTTCAATGTTGAGTTCAAGGTTGCAATGGTGATTACGTCCTATTTAAAATGGAGTCATATTAGATATTGTAATATATATAAAATCCAATTAAATTTCGTATTAATGCATTTTTGCATAAGGTGCAACATCTATTGCACCAGTATCTGAATATTTATGAAACTGGTTATAGTACGAATTACATATGCCACATCTGATGTATAGTTTCCGACTTTTTTAAAATTGTAATTTCTTTGCAATTTATTTAAAAATTTTAAGCTCAAGTAAATGTATTAATCTGAAACTGATTTAGGAATGATTATATTTAACTAGTCAGATGTGGTAATCCAAAAATCTTTCGTTTATCTTATGCGTGTTAATACTTCCAGAGAAATGCAGCATTGCAGCGCCACTGGTTAAGAATAATGCACCATGGCAGCGCCACCTGATGAGTGATTTACACCAAAACGTAATTAGTTTCATGCTATATCAAGTACTAACAAAATATAAAGCCTATGCACTAGTTCTTGAGATATGGCTATTGTGGAAATTGTAAATAATGCAGCATAGCACGCACCTGTTGAGCGGTATACATAAAAAACTAATCAGATCTAGTTTATATAAAGATATCACAGAATTTAAAGTTTTGTGAAATTCTGTGCATTAGTTCTTGAGATAGAGCTATTGCGATAATTACGAATAATGCACCATGGCAGCGCTACCTGTAGAGCAATTTGCAACAAAACATAATCAGCACCATATTATATCAAGTATTAACTAAATCTAAAGTTTTATGAAAATCTACGCAATAGTTCTTGAGATATGGCTATTGTAGAAATTGTTAATAATGCAGCATAGCAGTGCCACCTGTTGAGCGATATACACTAAAAACTAATCAGATCTAGTTTATATCCAGTTCTAACATAATTTAAAGTTTTGTGAAACTCCGTGCATTAGTTGAGCTGAGATTAAGCGCCCACAAAATTTTTGTCATATACAGACAGACATTTTGTAAAAACATGTTTTTCCGTTTCTCTAACCCCTAAAACGTGTAAATCCGTTAAAAACCGGATTTCGAAAATTTTCACGAATCCAATGCTATCTTCTTGTAAAGATAAGAAGAAAGTAAAGTAGTTGGATGTGCCAATCCCAAAACTTTCTTCTATCTCATACATACATTTTAATATTAAAAAAAATAGTTACTCATTTTAATGCTTTAATAATTTTAATTCAATACCTTACCAACTTTGATTTTCATCTTAAATTTTTGCTTCAATCAATTAATCAGAGTAAAAACGAATTTCCGTCTCTGCACGAGCCGATGGACAATAGAATGATAAGCAGATTTTTTTTCAAATTCAGGGAGGACCTACTTGCGTTACCAAAAAACAATCATACATAAAATGTTTAGTTCAATTCTAGAACTAACTTCATACACTTTTATGTGGTGCAATATTGAAAATGGCATAAAATTCGGTATTGCAGCACCCCCTTCCGGCGGATTTTTTTCAGATTCAGGGCGATCCAACTAGCCATAGCCCCACACTTACACAAAATATTTCGTTCAATTCGATGCATAACTTCATGTACTTTTGGTCGGTACAATATTGAAAATGGCACAAAAATGACGATTGCAGCGCCCCCTTCCGGCGGATTTTTTTCAAATTCAGGGAGGACCAACTAGCCATAGTCATACACATACACAAAAAATTTGGTTCAATTCGATGCATAACTTCATATACTTTTGGTCGGTACAATATTGAAAATGACACGAAAATCGCGATTGCAACGCCCCCTTCCGGCGGATTTTTTTCAAATTCAGGGAGGACCAACTAGCCATAGTCATACACATACACAAAAAATTTGGTTCAATTCGATGCATAACTTCATATACTTTTGGTCGGTACAATATTGAAAATGGCACAAAAATCGCGATTGCAGCGCCCCCTTCCGGCGGATTTTTTTAAAATTCAGGGAGGACCAACTAGCCATAGTCATACACATACACAAAAAATTTGGTTCAATTCGATGCATAACTTCATATACTTTTGGTCGGTACAATATTGAAAATGACACAAAAATCGCGATTGCAACGCCCCCTTCCGGCGGAATATGTCAAAACTGCTTGCCACAGCCAAAAACATTCACAAAAAATTTGGTTCAATTCTATGCATAACTTCATACACTTTTTGATGGTAGAATGGCGACATACTGACACGCAGACACACAGACACACGGACACACGGACAGACAGACATTTTGTAAAAACATGTTTTTTGGAATCTCTGACCCCTAAAACATGTAAATCCGACGAAAACCGGAAGTCGAAAAAAATTTCGATTACAATACTTTCTTCTATTGAAGATAGAAGGAAGTAAAAATCGAGTTTCAATGCAATTTCCATCATAAATATTCACTCGAGATGTAATAATTACATTTTATATCAAGAAAATATAGTATGAATATTGACTAATAAGAACTCTAAGGTTGTGTATTAGCAAATAATGTGACTAGAGCCATAAATTATTTTGCTGGGCTTTCTTTGTCTGAATTCTCTGTGGTCAGTGTCACTTTTTTTAGGGTTTCGTTCATCTGTCGAAACTTTATTTGTCTCTGTCCTCTGTCTGTCTGTCTGTCCAGAGTCCGTGCATAAAAACTGTATAAATCAGAGAGTTCAAATTTTATGTACTTGCAGTTGAATATCTCTTGTCACCCAACAAATCATAAAATTTTGAAAAGGACCATTATTTTAATTAAAATATTTTTTTTTTTTAATATCATCAGTTCATTTTTTTCCTTCTAATTGTTGCATACAAGTTTAAACAGATATAGAAATTATTATACATGCAACATAAATTAATGGATTAAATAAATCACTTGTAAAACGCGTTTATTTGTTTTTATTTCATCATATTGCATTATATTTATCAACTATTTTGACACGCAAAGTGAAATATTTTTAAAAACCTGCAGCGGTTTTATCGTTTTAAATGTTTTTAACGAAGTCCCGCTATAAATATTATTAGTAGTTAAATATAAAAATTTTAAATTGGATAGTAGATAATTTCCAGAAGGCGCATAATTAAATATAATGATGCTGCCGTTTATGCAAGGAATGATTGATTTTTTATTGACATTTTTCCTTTGTTAATTTAATGATAAAGTTTTTTGAAGAATATATTAAACGAAACACTCTGTGCGATCTGCGATCACGTTTACCCATTTGTATTACTTTCTTCTATCTTCTTGTATCGGATTAGTGAAAAATTCGACTTCGGTTTTCAATGGATTTATGCATTTTAGAAGGCCCCGAACACGATTCGATCGTTGTTAGAAAAGGTCTGTCTGTGAATAAATCTGCCAATCTGTGAGTTTGTTTGTGACAAAAATTTTGTGGGCGCTCTATCTCAAAATCTAATGCATGGAATTTCATAAAATTTTATATTCAGTTAGAACTTGATATAAATCAGAGCTGGTTAGTTTTTGGTGTATATCGTATATCACAGAATGGTGGCGTTGCTATGCTGCCTTATTCACAATTTCCACAATATCTCCATCTCAAAAATTAATGCTCAGAATTTCATAAACTTTCGATTCAGTTAGTATTTCATCTGATTTCGGTTTGGTGCAAATCGCTTAACAGGTAGCACAGCTATGTTGCATTATTCAGGATTATTGCAGTTGTATTTCAAGAACTAATGCATGAAATTTTCTAAAATTTCAGATTTAGTTAATCTGTCAAATGTCTGTCTGTGAGTTGGTCTGTCACTCTGTGACAAAAATTTTGTGAGCGCTCTATCCCAAGAAATAATGCACAAAATTGCACAAAACTTTAGATTCAGTTAGACCTTGATATAAACTGGAGTTGATTAGTTTTTGATGCATATCGCTCAAGAAGTGGCGCTGCTATGCTGCATTATTTACAATTTTTACAATAGCCCAATCTCAAGAACCAATAAACGGATTTTCATAAAACTTTAGATTCAGTTAGTACTTGATCCGATTACGTTTTGGGGCAAATCGCCTAACATGTGGCACTTCTAATATTGCATTATTCATAATTATTGCACTTGTATCTCAAGAACTAAAGCATGAATTTTCAGAACAGATTGATTTAACCTCTGATATAGATTAGCATGCCTAGTTTTAGGTGTAAATCACTTTACAGGTGGAGCTGCTAGACTATATTTTTCATAATTTCGCAATAGCTGTATCTCAAGAACTGATGTATGGATTTTCATCAAACTTCAGATTCTGTTAATACTTGATAAAAATTGATCCTGATTATTTTTTTGATGCACATTAACTAACAAACGTTCTGATATGCAAATTTTTTTAATATTTTCACAATAGTTCTATCTCAGAAATTGTTGCATAGATTTTCATCAAACTTCAGATTCAGTTAGAAGTTGATATAAGTTGTTACTGACTAGATTTTGGTGTAAATTATCTAACCAGTGGCGCTGCTATGCTGCATTTTTGAGGAAATATTGATATTTATGAGGTAGAAAAAGTTTTGAGATTGCCACATCTGACTAGTTTGTTTTCGAAATTTTCGAATCAAAGCGCACGAAATCAACAAAAGATATCCTTCCCAAAGGAATTGATAAACGTACCCGACCTTAACGTAGCATTCTCTTGCGATACAATAAAATAATAACCACTCAAACAAGCAAAAAAATTGTTCGTGTTGGCATATTTCAACCTTAAGTGATCACCATAGAGATTTGCATGGGCGGGCTCGAGGCCTGAAACCCAAGCCTGGCCCACGGGTCAGGCTCCGGCCAATTTTCGTTCAAGGCTCTCGGGCCGGGCCAAACTTTTTTCTAAAGGCTCAGGCCGGGTCTGCTCCTTTTTTTTTTTTTTTTTTTTTTTTCCGTACAGAGCTGGGACTTGTTTCATTCGTAGTATTCACGGTCCAAAATTTTCATTTTTACCTTCTTCTATCTTCAATAGAAGAAAATATTGTAATCGAAATATTTTTCGACTCCCGGTTTTCGACGGATTTACACGTTTTAGGGGTCAGAGATTTCAAAAAACATGTTTTTACAACATGTCTGTCTGTCCGTGAGTGTGTGTGTCTCTATGTCTGTGTGTATGCCCGTATGTCTGTGTGTATGTCCGTATGTCGCCATTCTACCATCAAAAAGTGTATGAAGATATTCATAGAATTGAACCAAATGTTTTGTGAACGTTTTTGGCTGTGGCAGGCAGGTCCTCCTTCAACTTTTAAATGTTCCGCCGGAAGGGGACGCTGTAATCGTAATTTTTGTGCCATTTTCAATATTGTACCGACCAAAAGTGTATGAAGTTATTAACCGAATTGAACCAAATTTTTTGTGTAAATGTTTGGCTATTGTTAGTTGGTCCTTCTGAATTTGAAAAAAAATCCGCCGTAAGGGGCGCTGCAATAGCGATTTTTGTGCCATTTTCAATATTGTACCACCTAAAAGTGTATGAAATCATGCCTAAAACTGAACTAAAATTTTTATGTATGATTTTTTTTTGGTATGGCAAGTAGGTCCTCCCTGAATTTGAAAAAATATCTGCCTATCATTCTATTGTCTATCGGCTCGAGCAGAGACGGAAACTCGATTTTACTCCGATTAATTGACTGAAGCAGAAATTTAAGATGAAAATAAAAGTTGGTATAGTATTGAATTAAAATTATTAAAGAATTAACATTGGTAACTATTTTTTTAAATATTAAAATGTACGTATGAGATAGAAGAAAGTTTTGGGATTGACACATCCAACTAGTTATTTTTGACACAGCCCTTATAAAAATCATTCTCTCCGCGTGGGCTGGTCCATTTAAAGGTCAGTAAAATAAGGCCTGGTCCAAAAATTTTTTGTAAAATATGCATGCAATTTTAAATCGCCATTATTTTACAATTAAAAATTATATTTTTTTCTTTTTTGTACCGTCGCCAAACAGCATTCGCCATTTTTTGCACGATTTGGGCAGGAGTATCATTTCGAGATTTTTTAAAGCTCTGATAAAGTTTCTGATATAATAAGGATTTGTCAATATTAGTTCCATAATTAAATCCGATTAAATTCACTATGCAACTAAAAGCAATACTCTTTGACTAAAAATTCACTATGTAAATTCACTATGCAACTGAACTAAAACAATAAATATCTGTGCTGTGTATCTGAGACAAGAAAAACCCCAAGTAGGTTTTTTGCTTTCTAAAGTTCCAAAACCTGTAGAGAAGGAAGTTCGACAATAGGAGCGGCAAGACAAAAATTTCCAGAAATTCTGCAAAAATTCCCGGAATTCCATGACCAATTGAACGGGAGAAAAGAAAATACCGGACTTACCTAAAATAAAGTCAACTGACCAGTTACCCTGACAACAGAACCCAGCAACACCGGTTCCTGTGTTTTTCTATGTCTTGCAATGTACTTGACTTAACACACAACTTAACAGATAAAAATGAAGACAAAAGACGAATGGGTGATGCGGGTCACGCGACTGCCTATGGATAAGAAAAGGATAAAATAAAAAATAAACGGCGAATTTCGAACGGATTGTAGAACGCTCTTTCCCCATCATACTTTGTTTGCTTGTTGCATTTGAACTGCAGTTGCTTCGTTGTTTAATGCTTACGTAAGAAATGTCGTGACCCCCCCTCCCCCTTGTCAGAAAAAATAAGCAGACTCTGGACCCCCCCCCCCCTCCGCCTTTAGTGCTTACGTAATACTTGAACGGTCCCATAACACTTTTTCCTAGATTCAGGCAAGTAGATATCATGATTAAAAAGCTATGTAACTGAGAAATGTTCTTCATTCTTTGATAAGATCTTTCAGAAGACGATTCTCACAGTGGATGATTTGAAACGAATTTACAACGTAGTAGCAACAAAAAGGAGAAAAAATGTTTGCAATGCGATCAAAATCGTTTATAACTCGTTAACTAATTTATTTATAAAAAAAAAGAAAAAAAAAGATGGCGATTTTGTTTATCTATAAGCAACTCAGGGGTGATTCTCGTCCGAAAATTTAAGGCAATCTCTTCCGAAAATTTGAAATTGGGTTATCAGTTCCGCATAGTTGCCAACTGGTACGGTTTTGAGCGCGGATAAAACAATCGCGGAGAAATGAAAATTTCGTGAAAGGATCGCCGAAAAAGCACACATTTCGTCAATGTTTCGTGAAAAAAAAACAATTTCTTCAATGTTTTTGTCAACGAACTTTGTCAAAAGATCGCCGAAAAACGCGAATTTCCTGTGCTGATCGCGGAGAAAACGGCAATTTCACCAAATATCGCAGATAAAACGCTGATTTCGTCTGAAGACCGCGGGGAAACGTCGATTTCGTCTAAAGATTTCTGATATAATGCCGATTTCGTTAAAAAATCGGGAAAAAACGCCGTTTTCGATAAAAGATTAATTAAAAATATTTTGTCAAAAGATCATTGAAAGAAAAGGCCGCTTTCATCAAAAGATCACAAAAAAACGCCGATTTCGTCGAAAAACTGCGAGTATAAAGCGCCGTTTTCAAGAAAAGATCGCGTAAAATTTCAAAATTTGTCTAAAGATCGTCGAAAAAAGCCGATTTCATAAAAAAAACACTGATTTCGTCAAAAGATAGCGGAAAAACCGCCGATTTCGACAAAAGATCGCAATAAATCACCGATTTTGCTAAAATATCGCAGATAAATTCCTGATTTCGTTTAGAGATCGCGGAAAAATGCCGATTTCGTCAAAAGATCGCAGAAGAACGCCGATTTCGTGAAAAGATCGCGGAAAAACTGCCGATTTTGCTAACATATCGCAAATAAATTGCTGATTTCGTCTGAAGGTCGCAGGAAAACGCCTATTTCGTCTGAAGACCGCGGATAAACCCCCCTCGCGGGGGGGGGTAACTCGCGGAACGCCCCCCCCCGATTTCCGAAAAGAAAATTTCAACCAGAATCACCCCTGAAGCAACTCTATCCCCCCCAGAGCCGATTTCTGGCTGCGCCACTGAATTCCTCAAGCTTTGAAAGATTCCTGGAATCTTTGATAGATATCCGGAAGCTACAGAAATACGAACTGCTAAGTCTTTAATTGATGGTACGGGATCCTCATACACCCAACTTTTAATGTGACCCCAGCAGAAGAAGCTCATACTTGATTGGTCCGGTGATCTGGCAGGCCAATACACCGAGACACCACGACCTATCAACCGCTGTCCATATGTTACGTTGAGGTATCGGTCAACATCATTGGTAAAATGTGGAAGAGCCCGATCGTGCAGGAACCACATAGAGCTGCGCAACGAGAGAGAAACTTTCAAGCGCATTAAGGTTCAGCGCCATCTACCGCAAGAAAATCGCACCGCCATCTACTATCGCTGTCAAGTAGTTTGCCGAACATTTTCTGGTCGTAATTTCGAACACTTTTTGCAGTAAAACCTTTAAATAAACTTTGTTCTGTCACTTTAACATGTTGCTGTCTCTCTGCTTGTTTCTGTTGTTTTTTCTCTGCTTTCTTTTAAACGTAACATGCAAAAAACAATTTTCAACGTTACATTCCTGTGTGATTCCGAGTCGTCTTTGCATCCCTTACACTTCCTGGAAGTGTGCTGGTCTGGTAATAAAACACCCAGGAGTAATACCATTGAAATGTCGGACATATGTCGGAAGCGCCTTCTATCAAAAAATGAGGACATGAAAGCTGTACATCATTTTAAATAAAATAATTACCAAGGGAATGATCTACACGCAAACCGCAACAAAATCGATTAGTTTGTCCAATGTTTATGAGCGTTTAAAATCTCTCCCTCGGTTCACAGGTAAATTTTCGCTAGTTAACCGATCCCCATGTTTCCGATTTTGGGCTTAAAATTTAAGTTAAAGTCTAAACTTTAGAATAATTTCAACCCCATGCACAAAAGAACGACAAAAAGTATTTGTTCGTTACTCTAAAGTCTAAAGCGCCCTCTATCGACAATTTTTGAACTTAGCCTTTAAAATTAAAAAAATTAAAAATCGTGATATAAAGAATGATTTTAGAGAAAACCGCAAACAAATCAACCCTTTTTTCTAATTTTTATCAGCGTTGGAATTTTTGGACCTTAAACTTTAATGGCCCCTAGCTCCTACAGAAGACGTTTGCGCCCCATGGTTTCCTATTTAATAATGTTTGTCTTTATGTCTACTATCACCCCTCAAAGTTTATCGGTCTGGTAGCGAAACACCCTGTATATATATACATACAAATTTCGGGATGATCTTGGCGAGATCGAAACTTTAATTTTTTCGTAATCAAATTTATAGAGACTGTTATAACAAAAAAGTACCATATTGTCTGTGTCCCAAGTTGTCTGAATGAACGTGCGTTTATTGTATTACAAAGAAATTTATATACATATTTTATAGTAAACTTTATCGTGCTATTAAAGCACATAAAATATAATTAGTTAATATCGATTTCTCTATTTATCTATCACTCTTTTTCTAGTTGTTGTGTAGCTGAAAGAATCACCAGTGACAGAACTCGTAATACGTATATTAAATGAGATAAAAATTAATTTCATTCAATCTCTCTATAGTTTAAAGAATACAAAAAATATTGTATAGAACAGGATATTATTTTTATATAAATTTATTTCGATAATGCTTCAAGAATTAAACAGAAATGTATCTTTAGTAACAATAACTTTTAAAATATGCGATTATTTAAAGGCAATAAATAACAAATAGATAATTTAAAAAAAATTGTGTCAAATCGAATTTTTAACAGTTTTAATTTTTAACATTTCTAGTTATGACCATGCTTTCTGCTTCAGGATATTATATTTTGTAGTTAATGTGTCTTTAAATTCTAGTTCTAATACCTATCTTAGAAAGCCAGAGAACTAGAAATTCTGATTTATGAAACCAGAAGTTATTGTTGCCATTTTGAAAATCTAGCTCGAAGCTCGTTTTTTGCTAGTTCTAGGAACAAGAAAATTCTGGTCTACTGAATCAGAATATTAACTAGAACACGCTGGCAAAGGGAACTAGAATTTATAAGGATGGCATGGAACTATTCTTTCTAGAGACACAATTTATTTTCTAGATCCCAGAGGCAGATTTTTTTTTCAGTGTAAGTACACAAAATTTGAAGTCTCTGACTCAAACAGTTTTTGTGTGCGGACTCTGAGACGGACGGACAGATAGAGGACAGAGACGAATATGGTTTCGTCAAATGAACAAAGCCAAAAAAAATATATAAATAAATGAATAAATAAATAAAATAGAATAAAATAAAGTAAATAAAAATAAAGATGTGCTTCAGGAGTCAATACAACGTTTGAAGATTTTTAATGGTAAAATTTTTCCGCATATAATGCTCACATAATACTTTAATTTTTTCAAAGTTTTTTTTTTTTTTGTTTTGTTTTTTTAATATTTGCATATAACATATTTGTTTATTGAAAGGAAATTAGTGCATTTTTAAAAATATACAATATTTGATGACTAAATTGCTTTTTCGACGTATGAAGTAAATATGAATTGAGATAGTAGCACAATTTTGAAAATTAAATTGAAAATATAAACATAAAAACTCGAAAAAAAAATGTACTTGAAAATGTACTTGAGAATGTATTTTACCTGCTTCGACATTAAAGATCATTTCTTCGATTTAAAATTTGCTTGCTTCAGCTTCACTATAAATATTCCAGTTTTCATATTTTTATATGCAATATTTTTATTTTCTTCTATTTTTACAAAAAGAAAATATTGGTTTCGTGAAAATTTCCAACTTATTTCGGTTTTTGATGGATTTGTATGTTTTAGAAGGTCCTGAACGCGATTTGATAGTTTTTAGAAAATGCCAGTCTGTGAATAATTCTGTCAATCTGTTAATTTGTATGCGACAAAAATTTGGTGGGCGCTATATCTCAAAAATTAATGTATGGAATTTCAAAAAAATTTAGATTCAGTTATACTTTGATATAAACTGGAGCTGGTTAGTTTTTGGTGTATATTACTGAACAGGTGGCGCCGCTATGCTACCTTATTCACAATTTCTACAATATCTCAATCTCAAAAACTTATGCATGGAATTTTATAAAATTTTAGATTCAGTTCTTGATATAATTTAGTGCTGATTACCTTTTAGTGCAAATCACTCAACCAGGCCCGGACTGACCAGGTCGGCTGGTCGGCGATCGCCGAGGGCCCCTGGCCCAAAGGGGCCCCGGAAGTACAACTCAAAAATGGAATATACGATTTTATAATTACTACTTACATAGGAAAAAAGTTGTGTACTTTCCAATAATATGCATTTACAATAAATTTTAAAGAATTGATAGTTTTTTCATGGTAGCTTATATAGTTTCGTCGTGTCATGTCGTTGGACAGACGGAATAGGGCTTCTGACCTATACATCGCAATTTTAAGAACCTTGCGTAAATACGGGTTAGGTTCTTTTAGAAAGACCCCCACGGAGGGCACCCCTCCCTAAGGTCCTGTATCCCACTTGTAGATAATTGGACAGCATAAAATGCAAACAAAGCGTCAGCTATGTCCTTCAAGGAAAGGTATGTGAAAGATTTTTAGGAAAACAGACTCGCTAGTAAGCAGAAGATTCACAGTTCGAACCGTGATGCTGGAATTTGAAGTTTTCATACTAAATAGGGAACTACAAGAAGTGTAAGTCACTGATTTTAACGAAAGTGGTATCGTTGGAAAGATCTCATTATGAGGAGTAAAAAACTCAATGGAACTACCCGTCGGAAACGAGTCGTTTTCGAGATATCTGACAATTTATGTAACGTAGCTAGCGCATACTTACTGGGGAATCGCAAAAAAATTAGTTTTGATTTTGACGAAAGTGGTATTGTTGGAAAAATCTTATCGTGAACAGTAAAAAATTCAAAAGAACTACCCATCGGAAATGAGTCGTTTTCGAGATATCCGATAATTTAAGCCACGTAGCTAGTACATATTGGTCTAGTGCACACATAACAGAGGACCGCAAAAAATTGTCTCGATTTTGACGAAAATGATGTCGTTGGAAAGATATATCATTTTGAAGAGTAAAAAACTCAATAGAGCTACCCTTCGGAAGTGAATCGTTTTCGAGATATCCGACAATTTATGTAACTTAATGCAGTTTCCCAGTAAGTGTGCATTAGCTACGGATACAAATTGTCGGATATCTTAAAAACGTTTCATTTCCGACGGGTGATTCCATTGAGTTTTTTAATCCTTCCGATAGTATCTTTTCAGCGATACCACTTTCGTTAAAATCGAGACCAAAATTTTTTGCGGTTTCCCAGTAAGTGTTCACTAGTTACGTGACATAAATTGTCGGATATCTCAAAAACGGCTCATTTCCGACGGGTAGTTCTATTGAGTTTTTCCTCCTCAAAAAGAGATCTTTCCAACGGTACCACTTTCGTCAAAATCGGTGACTTACACTTCTTGCAATTCTCTAGTAAGATAGAAATTTTTTTTAAAAATCGTACTTTTGTCGATTTAAGGGTTTATATATTTTTTTTATCACTAATATTCATTTCATATATAAATTTTTTTTTAATTACAGTTTTCTTTTTATTTTAAAAACGATTGGTTTATTAAAGATTCAGCATTTTAAATTTCGTTTAAACATTTTTTTTCGTTTTTAAAATTTTTAAATTTTATTTATATGTTCGCTATTTTTTTTCGCGTTTTTAAACAATTTTGAATTTTATTTAAATAATTTAATTTGAACATTTTTAATTTAATTAAAATGAATAACTTTACGAATTCCATGCCAGCTGAAACCAGTAGTGAATTTTTCAACTTCATGTTATCTTCAGGTACGGTGTCATTTTAAAGGCAATTTATTGCAGTTAATGGATTTAATATTTATTTTTGAAAATTATGTATGTTTTATTTAAATTTTATGATTAATAATGGGTATTTAATAATTTTGAATTATAATATTAAAAATGTGACATTTTAAAAGATCAATTATTTATTAAAAATATGATGATTTTATATATTTTTTCATTTATATACTAAGTTAAATGGTTCCTAATCATAATTTTACAGTAATAATCTTCATATACAACTTTCTTATTTCTTTAAAATAAAGTTATTTACAATTTTTATTTGTCCCCTCTGTTACAATTTTTTTAAAGTTTATTTTATTCAACATATAAAAAAGATTTAAATTTAATAAAAAGTGTTTACAATAAATACAATTTATGTAATCATATTATGTAATAATTTTGAAAATATATTCACGTGGTTGAGAACGAATCTAATTATTTTAACACAATCTAATTTTCAATACAATCTAATTATTTTAAGCATCTTAGATAAAATCCAACCAAGTGTGTGTTACAAGTAAGCGAAAACTTTACTTTTGTTACACAAAATGAGATACAATCAGCACATCGGATTCACAAGTAGTGTTCTTTGTTTTACTCCTGTTGTTTGGCTCCCAAAAGATGATCTCTTGGAAGAAAAAGAAATTAGGAGTTATGTCATAGCCAGTGACTATATGCAGCATGACAAATATGCAATCCACACTTTCAATGAAATCCTATTTGATAAATTATAAAAAGAACTCCCTGTGTTAAAAGAAATTGACACTTTTAGTGATGGGCCATGATCCCAATTCAAACAGAAATACACACTTTGCAAAGTTACTTTCTCACCCTTTAAAGTCAATTGGCATTATTTTGCTACTAGTCATGTAAAGAGTGCAGTTGATGGAGTGGGATGTGCTGTAAAGAGGACTGTGTACTGCGGAAATATGTCTGGGAAAATGGGCTCCTCCACCATCTGATGCTAAATTATTTGCTGATACTATTTGCTATGGAGTAGAAATTATTTATTGTGCAAAAGAGGATGTAGAAAGGGACATTGCTGCATTTAATAAAAGTGTTTTAAATATAAAAGCTATATCAAATTTTATTAAAATTCATTGTGTTAGAGTGCTACAAAAATATTGTATTTCTTATTCATCTGTGCCTGTTGAAGAAGATGTAAAGTTTTGCTTTAAAGATGGTATGGATAAATCTGTAGATTCTGAGACTTCTGATGTTAATGTTGGCAATTTTGCAATTGTTAGATTTAAAAAAAAAAAAAAAAAAAAAAAAAAAAAAATAGGATGGTGTAATTTGTTGCCCAAATAACTGAAATTGACAAGGAAACTGACAATGTTCATGTTGTATTTTTAAATCGGTATAGTGCTCTGAAAACATTTAAATATAATCATAAAGATATAGCATGGGTTCATATGTTTGAAATAAAACAAGTACTACCAACTCCAACATTAAATAATCAAAACGTCACCTTTGGTAATGATATTGCACTGGAAATATGATCACTGAATTTGTAAGATGTCCCCTCTGTTACATTCCATGTCCTTTCTGTTACGTTCGATTAATTTCATTTAAATAAAATGTGTTTTCAATTTACACAATCTGATACGTAATTATTTTACCTTGATATGTCTTCACTTAAAAAATACACTTAATTTCTTTTTTGTAATTTCCAAATCAGAGTTTTATATAAATTGTAGTGCATGTCAAAAAATGTGGGATTTTTAAGCTATTGCATAGCTTTTATCACGGGCTTTGAGCGCGGCGACCGAATCCAAAAATTCCGTAACGCGAAAAATCCTAACACATCGGTAACGAAAAAACCTAACACTCGGCTAACGTCGTTTCAGCTCGGCAGACTTCGGCATGGTATCCTTCGGTAGACTTCGGTAGACATTGACGCGGTATTTTTCAGATATTTAGAGGATATCAAATCTCAAACTTATGTTTCTTATTTCAGTTACCATAAATCTATAGTTTCAATGATAAAAATTCCTGATAGAATATGTATAGAAAAAAATCGTCATAAGATAAAATAAGGTAGGATAATGTAGCTTTTGGTGATTGGAGACCCGCCCAACGGTGAGGATCGAAAAATTTAAAATGCTTATAACTCGCGATCTAATTTTCGTAGCGCGACCAAATTTTGTTTGGTAATTTATTATGAGACAGTGTTAATTTTTGGTGACAAGACACCCCCCACGGTGAGGGTCGAAAAAATTAAACGCTTAAAACTTGCGATCTAATTTTCGTAGCGCGGCCATATTTTGTTTGGTAATTTATTATGAGACAGTTTTAATTTTTGGTGACAGGAGACCCCCCCCCCCCCGGTGAGGGTCGAAAAATTTTAAATGCTTATACCTCGCAATCTAATTTTCGTATCGCGGCCAAATTTTGTTTGGTAATTTATTATAAGAGAGTGTTAATTTTTGATGACAGGAGACCTCCCACGGTGAGGGTTGAAAAATTTAAAATGCTTATAACTCGCGATCAATCTTCGTAGCGCGGCCAAATTTTGTTTGGTAATTTATTAAGAGACACTGTTACTTTTGGTGACAGGTGACCTCCCACCTTGGGGATCGAAATATTTAAAATGCTTATAACTCGCAATCTAATTTTCGTATCGCGGCCAAATTTTGTTCGGTAATTTATTATGAGAGGTTGTTAATTTTTGGTGACAGGAGACCCCCCACGGTGAGGGTCGAAAAATTTAAAATGCTTATAACTCGCGATCAATTTTCGTAGAACGGCAAAATTTTGTTTGGTAATTTATTGTGAGACAGTGTTACTGTTGGTGACAGGACACCCACCACGGTGAGGGTCGAAAAATTTAAAATGCTTATAACTCGCGATCTAATTTTCGTATCGCGGCCAAATTTTGTTTGGTAATTTATTACATGAGAGTGTTAATTTTTCATGACAGGAGACCCCCCATGGTGAGGATAGAAAAATTTAAAATACTTATAACTCGCGATCAATTTTCGTAGCGCGGCGAAATTTTGTTTAATGACTTTTTATGAAACAGTGTTAAATTTTTGTGACAGGAGACCCCCCCCCCCCCACGGTGAGGGTCGAAAAAGATAAAATGCTTATAACTCGCGATCTAATTTTCGTATCGCGGCCAAATTTTGTTTGATAATTTTTTATGCGAGAGTGTTAATTTTTGGTGACAGGAGACCCCCCACGGTGAGGGTCGGAAAATTTAAAATGCTTATAACTCGCGATCAATTTTCGTAGCGCGGCCAAATTTTGTACAATGATTTATTATGAAACAGTGTTAAATTTTGGTAACAGGAGAACCCCCACGGTGAGGGTCGAAAAAGTTAAAATGCTTATAACTCGTGATCTAACTTTCGTAGCGCGGCCATATTTTGTTAGGTAGTTTATTATGAGAGAGTGTTAATTTTTGGTGACAGGAGACCCCCCCATGGAGAGGGTTGAAATTTTTAAAATGTTTATAACTCGCGGTCTAATTTTCGTAGTGCGGCCAAAGTTTGTTTGGTAATTTATTATGAGAGAGTGTTAATTTTTGGTGACAGGAGACCCCCCACGGTTAGGGTCGAAAAATTTAAAATGCTTATAACTCACGATCAATTTTCGCAGCGCGGCCACATTTTGTTTAATGATTTATTATGAAACAGTGTTAAATTTTGGTGACAGGAGACCCTCCACGCTGAGGGTCGAAAAAGATAAAATGCTTATAACTTGTGATCTAATTTTCGTAGCACGGCCAAATTTTGTTTGGTAATTTATTATGAGACAGTGTTACTTTTAGTTACAGGAGACCCCCCACGGTGAGGGTCGAAAAATTTAAAATGCTTATAACTCGCGATCTAATTTTCGTATCGCGGCCAAATTTTGTTTGATAATTTTTTATGCGAGAGTGTTAATTTTTGGTGACAGGAGACCCCCCCACGGTGAGGGTCGAAAAAGATAAAATGCTTATAACTTGTGATCTAATTTTCGTAGCACGGCCAAATTTTGTTTGGTAATTTAGTATGAGACTGTGTTTCTTTTAGTTACAGGAGAAACCCCACGGTGAGGGTCGGAAAATTTAAAATGCTTATAACTCGCGATCTATTTTTCGTATCGCGGCCAAATTTTGTTTGATAATTTTTTATGCGAGAGTGTTAATTTTTGGTGACAGGAGACCCCCCACGGTGAGGGTCGGAAAATTTAAAATGCTTATAACTCGCGATCAATTTTCGTAGCGCGGCCAAATTTTGTTCAATGATTTATTATGAAACAGTGTTAAATTTTGGTAACAGGAGAACCCCCACGGTGAGGGTCGAAAAAGTTAAAATGCTTATAACTCGTGATCTAACTTTCGTAGCGCGGCCATATTTTGTTAGGTAGCTTATTATGAGAGAGTGTTAATTTTTGGTGACAGGAGACCCCCCATGGAGAGGGTTGAAAATTTTAAAATGTTTATAACTCGCGGTCTAATTTTCGTAGTGCGGCCAAAACTTGTTTGGTAATTTATTATGAGACTGTGCTACTTTTGGGGACAGGAGACCCCCCCCCCACGGTGAGGGTCGAAAATTTAAAATGCTTATAACACGCGATCTAATTTTCGTAGAGCGACCAAATTTTTTTTGGTAATTTATTATGAGACGGTGTTACTTTTGGTGACAGGAGAACCCCCCCCCCCCCCCACGGTGAGGGTCTAAAAATTTAAAATGCTTATAACTCGCGATCTTATTTTCGTATCGCGGCCAAATTTTGTTTGGTAATTTATAATGAGACAATGTTAATTTTAGTGACAGGAGATCCCCCATGGTGAGGGTCGAAAAATTTAAAATGCTTATAACTCGCGATCTAATTTTCGGAGCGCGGCCAAATTTTGTTTGATAATTTATTATGAGACAGTGTTACTTTTGGTGACAGGAGACCCCCCCCCCCCACGGTGAAGGTCCAAAATTTAAAATGCTTATAACTCGCGATCTAATTTTCGTAGTGCGGCCAAATTTCGTTTGGTAATTTTTAATGAGACAATGTTAATTTTTGGTGACAGGAGACCCCTACGGCGAGGATCGGAAAATTTATAATGCTTATAACTCGCGATCTAATTTTCGTAGTGAGGCCAAATTTTGTTTGGTAATTTATTAAGGTATTGCATATCTTTTATCGCGGACTTTGAGCGCGGCGAAAGAATCTAGAAATTCCTTAACGAGAAAAAAACCTAACACTCCGGCTATCGTCGCTTGAGTTTGGCAGACTTCGGCACGGTATCCTTCGGTAGACTTCAACAGACATTAAAGCGGTATATTTCAGATATTTTGAGAATATCAAGTCTCAAACTTATGTTTTTTATTTTATCTACCATAAACGTATAGTTTCAATGATAAAAATTCCTGATTAACCTACATGTATTGTAAGATAATTAAAACATTTTAAACGATATTAATTTCTCATTTATTCAATAAAACAAAAAAAAAATTTTTGTTATCGGTCATCACGCTCAAAAAGTATAACTTGAATTAATATCAAAGACAAAAAAAAAAAAAACTGCATAAATAAAAAGTAAATAAATAATTATGATTGCATAAGTTGATAAAAAATGCTATGCAATAGCTTTACCGCGGCAGTCCCCGAGTGCCACACGTCTTTTTTTTTTTGTCCGCTCTGTTACATACCATTTTAATTAATTTATAATTAAATAATTACGCTTTTTCATCGTTTCTAATTAATTAATTAAGCACTGTTCCATAAATTAACATAGTCTTGTAAATTTTTTGTCTTTGGAAAATTTAGTAAGTATTTAAATGGTAAAATTCTTGTGTAATTTCCCCTCTGTTACGCTTGGAATTCATCATATATATGGTGAAAGTAAGTTAACAACATTACAAAAAAGCTTACATTTTACTCAACTATTTTCCAAAGTGACAAAATAGCCTAAATGTGGTTTTTTGCCATCCAAGCCTAAATTAAAAAATAAAATATAATATTCTGTTTTCGCTAAGTTTCCCGTAAGGGGCCCCTTTTCAGTCTCTAGCCGAGGGCCCCCAAAGGAGCCAGTCCGGGCCTGCACTCAACAGGTGGCTCTGGTATGGGGCATTTTTCATGATTATCGCAATAGCTCTAACTCGAGAACTAGTATTCGAATTTTCACCAAACTTTCAGATCCAATTAGTCGGTGATATAGATTAGTATTGTTTAGCTTTTGATGTAAATTACGTTGTAGGTGGAGTTGCTGTGCTGAATTTTTCACGGTTTTGAGATAGTTATAGCTC
This sequence comes from Maratus speculifer, assembly GCA_964019185.1. Lineage (NCBI taxonomy): Eukaryota > Metazoa > Arthropoda > Arachnida > Araneae > Salticidae > Maratus > Maratus speculifer. The sequence continues at coordinate 297,286,466 of OZ025297.1, read as the reverse complement.
AAGATAGCTGGATTTTCATAAAATTTCAGATACAGTTAGTACCTGATAAAAATTGGCTCTGATTAGTTTTTGATGTACATCAATCAATAGGTGGCGCTGTTATGCAGATTTTTTTTAAGATTTTGCCATAGCTCTATTTCAGAAATTAAAACACGGATTTTTAATCAAATTTCAAATGCAATTAGAAGTTGACATAAGTTGTTGCTGACTAGATTTTGGTGTACACCACCTAGCCGGTGGCGCTGCTATGCTGCATTTTTCACGAAGTATTAACAAGTATGAAATAGAAGAAAGTTTTAGCATTGCCAAATCTGACTAATTCTTAATGTAAGCCTATTAAGAACGCCAGTCAAAATAAATTTAATTACTAAAACGATAATGTTAATAGCTTCGAAAAGATAGTTTTTTAAAATAATGCACCGTAAGAAACCCATTTCATTTCCTGAAACATGTTCTAAATGATTTAATTATATCTTTGACATTTTCAGAATTTTAAATTCGCCATCAGATCACCTTTTCCGCTTTGAGGTATAAATAGAATAAACTTATTATTTTTATCATATAGCATATCGGCATCTTTTTTTTTTGTGGTCACGCTGTTTTTTATCTTTAATGTTTCTGAAAGGAAACTGATGGACATCCTGCAATAGAAAAAATCTTTTCTTCAAGTCCAGCTATAATTAATCGTCTTAACTCCTGACACATTGTTGAATGTACCCATCCTTTTGTAAATAAACCACTGAAGGGTGGAAAAGCACGCTTTTCCTGGAAAAGGGTTGAATGAAGGCAAAAGAAGCGTTTGCACGTAGCAGCGCAATCCCGAGGAATTTTGATATAGAAATAGAACATTATATTATAGGTTCTTTGTTTGAAGGTTTTAGAGACAAATTTCAATTTATTAATTTTAATTTTAAAGACAAATTTGTTGTTTTTGCATTTGAGTTTTCAAACTATTCGGAGTCTATGGACTTGAATGGAGAAAAAGTGTGTTATCGGGCATAAACCACCAAGGATTAGTGTTGTTGAGGCGATATCGTAATAGGGTTTTACTCAAAGTTTTCAGGAACTATACAGTTGCTACTGCACAGTACTGCTGGCCAAAAATACATTGCAAACGAGAGGCATTATTTCAAAGATATGTAAAACATTTTTCTTGGTTTATGAACGAACACATTCACCGAACTTTATTGTCATACCTTATACTTTTTGTTTAAAGGTCAAAAACTAAAATTAATTTCTTCATATGATTTTTTTTCTTTTTAAAATTTTGTAATCAGAATTAAAAAAAAAAAAAAAAATCCAGACGATAAAAATTTGCTTCGTCTTTCAGATTATTTTTCTGTTTCTTTTAATTTATATCAATTAAACATGTATAGATTAAATTGAAGTTCACATCATCATGATCATAGGCATCATCATCGATATAGAAATTACACGCACAATTACCCGAACACAACCCCGCCCTTGATCTACCAACCGTGTTACTTAATGGCTTATCTAAACATAGTTCTTTTATTCATTTAGAAAGAACATGGTTGTTCTTCCTGAAGGTTGGCTTTTCCGTGACTTAAAGCTTTCATATCTAGAATGGCAACACCACTGACCAGCTTTTCTAATCAAATAAAGAAATGTCTCATAATAATAATTTTTTTATTAGTCAGGCTAGAGATCACCATAGCAACATATTGCAACTTTTCTTCTAAGGAGGGAAAGATGTTTGAAAATAAGGTCATTTATGCTTCAATGGCGAATATATTTTTCAAAGATGATCTAAAGACGTTCTTTCAGTCAGACGATATCAGTCAAAAAAATTTCATCCGTGACGGCTGAATGGATAAAGAAGATATTCGGATTCCGAAATATGTCGTGAAAGTTTTAGCTGAGAAACTGTAAGTAAGGTTCTTTCTACACTGTTTTTTTATCTGCTATAATATTAAAACAAGTCGGAAATTGCAAGTCAAACATATCAAATGAGGTGATTTCACACTATAATGAAGTTTAAAAAATATTCAGATCTTGTTGCAATAGTATACAGTACTTCGAATACAGTATTGTATCCGAAATCTTTTGTGTGTCCCTGTAAATACTATCTGCTTTCTATTATACAAGAAGTAAATTGTAGTAAACTTTAGCAACGTATATCAATTTCATAAACAGTTTAACATAATTAAAATGCGCCCCAAACAATGTTTCCCCCTATGTACCATTATGTAATGGAATACTTTTGTGTGGCCTTGTAAATTAATGACAAATATTCTTTGTACCACAGATTGTACAGAATGTATATTTTAGTATATAATTGATAGATGCATATCAATTTTATTATGTTCGAAAGAGTCTAACATCGTTAAAAAGCACTTGAAACTATTTTTTCCTATTGGCTGTAATGCAACGGAAAACTTTTGATTCTCCCTATAATTAAACTATATATCCGATTTTCATTTAATTTGAAATGACTTGACAAAATTATGCTGCAATTATACAGTGTCTCACTTAAGTGATGGGACACTTGTGCTTTACTTGTGCTTTATTATACTAAATTCGAAAATTAGTTATTAATTTGCCTATTGAACATGGAAAATCTATTAGAAAAACTGCTGAAACAGTTAACTTGAGTCGTTCAAGAGTTTTCAATATCATTAAACGATATAAAAAGAATCATATGATTCAGGATAAAAGAAGACCTGGCCGACCATCAAAGCTATCCAATGGAATAAAGCGAATTATCGTTCGAAATATTAAAAAAAATCCAAGAAATAGTGCTTCAAAAGTTGCTGCTGATTTACAAGCATTATATGGAATAATTGTTAATCCTGGGACTATTAGAAGGGTAATTCGATCTGCTGGATATCACGGTAGAGTAGCCAGGAAAAAATTCTTCGTAAGTGAAAAGAATAGGAAACTCAGACTAGCTTTCGCAAAATCCAACATAAATAAGAATTCTGATTACTGGAATAAAGTTATATTTGCTGATGAGAGTAAATTTAATATATTTGGTTCTGACGGTAGAATCTTGGTGTGGAGAAAACCCAGGGAAGGATTTCGCAAACAGAACTTGGTACCAACAGTAAAACATGGTGGAGGAGGAGTTATGGTATGGGGATGTATGTCGTCCGCTGGAGTTGGTAATCTTGTTTTTATTGTCAGTATAATGGATCAGTACAAGTATATTGATATTTTAAAGCAAAATTTGAAATCTTCAGCACGAAAATTGAACCTTCATAACGATTTTAAATTCTACCAGGACAATGACCCCAAGCACACTGCTCTGAACGTTAGACTCTGGCTGCTATATAACTGTCCTGAAATAATAAAAACACCACCACAATCTCCAGACTTAAATCCCATAGAGAATATTTGGCAAGAATTGGAATCAAGAATTCGCAAACACACCATTTCTTCAAAACAACAACTAAAATCGGTGCTTCAAGAAGAATGGGGTAAAATCACTCCAAAAATCACAAAAAAATTAGTCGAATCCATCCCAGAAAGATTAAATCATGTTTTAAAAGTAAAAGGAAATCCAACAAAATATTAAAACCTTTTAAAAAGTAAAATTTTTGGATAAATATTTAATGGAAAAGTAAGTGTCCCATCACTTATGTGAGCCATTTTTTGCTCCGTTCTGAACAATTGTATTTTTACTAAATTAATATTTTAATATTTTGACAAAATATATGTTATGTAATAATTGTTACTAACTTTAAATATGAAACACACCCAAAAAACTTTTGTACATGTTTGTTTATTTATTTTATTGCAGTTTCTTTTTATAAAGCACAAGTGTCCCATCACTTTTGTGAGACACTGTATATTTTAAATTTCAAATAATTCGGTTGGGTGATTTTTGCATTGTTATATGCGGACAAACGGATGGACGGACGGACGAACTGAACGACGAATTAAGATGCTGTACGTACTTATATAATTACGAACGCACCTAATGAATTTTATTTTCCTTAAAAAAAAAAAAAAAAAAAAAAAAAAAACATTGAAATGAAGAGTTTATTCCGTTTAAGATCTTGATTTATATACTGGGTGATACAAAACAGATTATAAGACCGATTTTCTGTATATTATAAAGGACAAACGAAATCGTGAGTAACGCTGACGTCATTTTGACGGTGGCAACATCACACGATTAAGTTTAACTTTTACTGTAATTTTTAGGTGCGTTCGTAATTATATAAATGCGTAGCATCTATAGTCGATGTCTTGTCCGTCCTTCTGTCCATATATAACAGCCTAAAAACTATCCGACCGAATGGTTTGAAAGTTAATTATATAACCGTTGCAGAGTCTTTTAAAATTTTATACAAATGGAATCGAAATTTATAAAGACATTATTAAGTGTTTTCTCCATTCTATTAAATCCTACCATACGTTATTAATTCAATAATATCCCATAAAAGATAATGATTCTAGGTTGCTATGGTGATGGCATCCTATTTAAGATGGAGTCGTACTATTTCCGTATTACTAAATTTGAAATATATAATCGTAATAAATTTCGTAATCCTGCATTTTTGCTTAAGAGTGTCACAACTATTGCACCAAGATCTGAATATTTATGAAATTAATTATGGTATTAACGCACCTCATTTGCTATGTTTGATGTACAATTTCTGACTAGTTTAAAACTTTAAAACTTCGCAAATTAAAAAATTTTAAACCGTTGAATAAGAAAAAATATATTTTCAAGCTAAGTTTGTTTGAATATTGAATCGCAGTTTGAAAAATGCATCGTTGTTTACTGAATTTTTATTTATTTTTAAATAATTTACAAGCTTTTTTTTTTCTTTTTTCTATAAACCCGTTGGGGATGAGCAACACGCATGCGTGTCACAAAAAGGCTTAAGAATCCATGTCTACCTCCACCAGTAAAATTTTACTGCAAAATCTGCCTTATTTAATCGGAACAGATTGTGTACAGATTTTTTGCGTTTCATGGGATGCCTAGTTGCAATCAACTTTACTCTCGGAATAAACTGTGAAAAGTCTTGCAACAAGTGGAACCATAGCTAGAGAAAAGTTAAACTGTATAAAAACTACTTAAATTAAAAAATATAAATAAAAGAGATTAAATTTAAAAAAGGAAAAAGAAAAGAAAAAGTAAGATTTAAAATTTAATGAAAAAAAAATTAAGATAAAGTCATAACTGTAGTTCAGGAACTACTACAGGGAAGAGAAAAATTAGTAAAATTCGCAAAAAGTTCAAAACAAAATGTCGAGACAGGGCAAGGCTGTAATCTACACAAAGTAGGAGGCAAAAGCCACAGAAAAACAAAAAAGGCACTTTTCAGGACAGTTTTTTTTAAAATTATTTATTTTATGAAAAAAGAAAAAAAGTAAAAAAAAAAAAAAAAAGAAAGAGGAAGTGAACACAATTTTAATCCTGGTCCATAATCAGGGAATATTTAGGGCGTTTTCGGTTCTGGGAATCATTTTCCCGATTTAATAAGTCACAAATTTTTGTCTTTAAAAACCGGTGACAAAACATTAAAAATTTCGTAAAAGGCGGGGTTAAATCATTACCTATCGCGTGCAGACGATTATGTAATAATGTAAATCCATTTGTTCTTAAATTAATATAAATAGCTCAACATTTGTCTTCGGCTTATATGCCATAACGAAATTAAAACACCCAGCAATGAATAAATAAAACAACAAAATATGAATAAAGCACAAATTTAAGCCATTAAATCAAATTATGCATTTGAACCACTAAAACAATCATAAGAAGAAAAGGCTGCTTAATTAGTGATGTTTAGCTATATTTTCTGCTGTTTACCTTGGTTCAGGATCAACACAAAACATTCGCTTTTATAAATTTCAAAACTTAATTTAAACTAATTACGATATTTCATATAAATACAATTTTTGGTATTGTTAGTGCGTATTCTAAAAATATATTAAATGTAAAAAAATATAATTATCGATTAAATAAAATGGTCTTCATCTATGTTCTATAGCTCGAGGAGCCCGGATGTATTCCCTTGTCTTTATTCAAATGAAAGAAAAACATGCTTGCAATAGCAGAAATATATACAATTTAAATATAGCTTTTAAATGTGGTATTTGTTTTGAAAATGCAGTTATAAACATATTCAAAAAAGGAATTTAATTTTTTATACGCTGTACCCCCCCCCCCCCCCCTCCTTATCATTTTTCCTAAATATTAAATAAAAAAAATTCTAAGAAAAGGCAAACATGATTTAAAATACCTATTCGGTATATGTAAATTGTTTTTCAACGTATATAGTAAGCATAATTTAATTAATATTAAACTGTTGAAGTATCTGCCTACGATCGGCAAGCTTTTCTTTGGGGAAAAAACCCTCCGTGTTACATAAATACATATATATTTAGTTCAGTTGTAATACAGAGTTATAAAAAAATATTAATAAATCTAAGCAATATCTTCATAACATAAAAAAAGGTTATTACTTTGCCCCCCTTTTTAGCAAAACTTCATGCTTACGCCAGACAAGCGTACATTCAATTCAATTGTATTTCAATTTCCTTTGTAACTACAATTACACCTGTGCACTGAACTAGGAATTTTACAATATTTTAAAAGTTGACTGAAATATTTCAAAATATGTTTAAAAAATATATAGTATTTTTAATTAAAAAATATAATTTTTTATGTTCAAGTACCTATAAAGTAACTATATTATTGCAAAAAGCTTAATTTCTAGTTCAGAACATAGTGAGTAATGTGGAAAGCATTCTGACAAATGTTCACTGAAATATGTTTAAAAATTTTTATGTAATGGAATTTATAGTACATGAAAATAACGGAATAGGGGCTGTGCATATATAACATTAACATTTTAAGGGAAGGGGGGTATGGCACATTCTATCTAAAGATATCGCTAAGGGGAGAGGGTATTTGTTTTTTGGTATCGATATAATTTTTGATCCTATCAAAAATTCTCTTTTTATTTATAAGGTGGTCTTTGGTTCAAAATAGAGTATTTTCTTTTTTTTTTATTAATCGATTATCTCGTTTTATGAAAATACAAAGTTATTATTAAAATCACTAAATTATAAAATTATTTAATTCTAAAATGTAGAATACCCAATGTTTGACCTTCTTATTCTTCTTCATATGTGTATGCGCATATTATCACAAATCGAAAAACTGTATGTAAAGTATCACTCCTCCCCCGTTAGGGACAAGTGCAACAAAACTTTATTACTGTTCAATGCATTATATAACAAAAAGCTGTTCTAAAATACTTTTAAATAGTATCTATATCTTTTACGTGTTATTTGATATAAAGCAATACTTGACTGACTTCTCTACATTTGAATTAATAAATGATGCAAAAGTTAATGTAACCAATTTTGTATATCACTCCAACCAAAATAACTTTAAAAAATTACACTTTGATAACGATATCATTACCGAGGGAAGGGGGGGGGGGGTTGAAGGATGATAACGTATGATATCGTAAGTGGGGGAGGGGGTCCAAAATTACCAAAAACGTTGATAACATTATATTTGCACAGCCCCATAAATTAATTTTCCTGTAAATAGCATTTTAATTCTTCCTATATCTACATTATTCCTCATCTATAAAATCGATTGAGAAGTGGCGATTATGTTTATTAGTATTTTTATGTAAAACAGTAAGAAAACATACATTTTAACATTGTTTATATTTCTCCTGTGGTCTTTTTGCTCATTTCCGGTATTTGACTCATAATTCCCGTTTATGGAATTGGTCATAACTCCTCTTCTAGTAATCGTAGAAATAAAATTCAAACAGATTTAGAATCATAAAAGATTGCTCCTTAAAATGAAACTACAAAAAATGGCTCGAAAATCTTCAGCAAAATGGCCATTTGAAAGTAGTCAGATATCTTAATAAAAGCGTTTCTTTTCTTTTTTTTTTATTTTATACTTTTCAGAATTTGAAATATTGCACTATTGCAGTTTACAATCAGTTAACTTTTTTTCGGCGCATAATTAAATACTTTGCTATTGCTGTGCATATGGGGCCGTCTACAAATGTTGTCATGCTTGGAGGGGGGGGGGGGGAGGGTGTCATGAAATTGTGATATGGGAGTTGGAGGTGGAAAAGAGAAATGATACATCACACATTTTGATTAAAATAAAAGCATTAAAAATCAGCAGATTAAATTTTGAAGTTAAAGTATTTTGTTTTGCTTAGGTATAAAGATACCATTTAAAGCCAAATATGTTAGATTCCACTTAAAATTCCAAAATACTGCTGTTTTCGATTGCTCTTTCTTATTAATATTTTATCAGTATTGTATATTAAGTATATTTTTTATTGTAAACCTTAATCTTATTTCATACAAAATAAGTACAGGAATAATTTTTATTGTTATGTTCACAAATTTCATTAAAATAAATAGTTAAAGTTTAAGAATAAAATTTGAAATATGATCTATAACGTGGTGCTTTGTTTCTGAGGTACAAGTAAATATGTTTTAATAATATAGCATAACATGTGATAGTCGGGGGGGGGGGGAGGAGGGATATGGTGAAATATGACACTTGGTGACAAAACAGTGGGGGGAGGTCAAATATGAAAAAGATAAAAGCTGTAAATAAAGGAACTTACGTCATATCTAAAATTGAGAAATAGTGTACATTTAAAAAAGGTATTTAAACGAGACATATATTTCATATTTCTAGGTGATTTTTTAAAAACTTTTGCTGTCTCAATTCTAAAACAGCGAAAATAATATTTCCTTGTCATGTTCACTTACAAGACAAAAATATTTACTGAATTCAATTATTAATTTTGCTGCTTTTATTCCTATGAAAGTTTGAATTTCATTGCTTACAAATATGAATATTAACTATACATGAGTGTTACATTCTTTTCTCTTAGGAGAGCGTTCGTCGAAGATAACGAAAAATCTTTTAAATTTCATCCATGGCAAGTCACTTCAACCTTGAATAAAATAAAGAAGGTGCGTTTGATTAATTTTTATATTTTTGATGTAATTAAAAAATAGATTTCAAGATTATTAACTCTATAAAATTGTATAGATGTCTTGCTAAATATTTTAGTGCAACTTTTCATTTTCCGAACTCATTAGTATAAAGAAAGTATTATAATCATGATTTGTGCGTGTGCGCTTTACTTTTTTTAGTTTTGTTTTACGTTTAAAATTTTACCGTATGATGATTTATTTTCCTTTTCTTAGTACCCTACTTTAAACAGGGTGTCTATTAGAGTGGAGTGAAAATGACGAAAAAAAATTTTTTTCGGAATTTTTTCTTTGGATAGGTCTAAAAAGTTTCCTTTTGGCACACCGAATATAAGGTTAAAGTTTCATTTCATTTGGAATTCATCTTTAGTTCCCTACCAGCTCTTAAAGATTATGCCCTTTATATTTGAAAACTAAAATTTCACTACGTAGTGTAAATTATTAAACTTTTTTCTTTTAAACTAAATTTCTGATTTTAGTAAAGCAAACCGCAAAAAATGACTTCTTAAAGTATTACTTGTGAACGATCTAAGTATTTTTAACTTTTTAAATCGTGAACGTAACCATAAAATGTGGATCGTATTGTCACAAAGAAGATAAAGCGCAATAATTAAACATGCAGTTCACTTTCATTTTTCGATTGCAAATGAAAGATATTTCTTTAAACATAAAGGAAATGCAGTTTTCTGAATATATAGTAATGTAATAAAAAGAATATATACGATGTATTGTAAAACGATCTTTCATTTCACTCTAATTTATATTAGTCTTTGTTATCAAAATTAGGTATTACCTTTCGTGATTTGATTTTTGCTCATGTATATCCGTTCCTTGCTTCTACTACTGCAGCCGCAAATGGCGCTTCAGTAACTAAGTTTACACATCTTTCGAATGCTTGAATATAACAGGGAAATTTTTCAATTGAAAAGATGGGACTTCCGTTCTTTTTCTGAGAATTTCCAGCTCCTCTCTTGGTACTCTTTTAAGAATGTGAGGTGATTTCACTTTCTTACTACTCAATGTTTATATAGTCTGTAACACTGAATTTACACATTGGAATATAAAACTATCTTATTGTTAAACATGCAACCTTTATTTTGAATATTCTTTAGAATCCAAATTCTCAATCATGTTTTTTTTAAATCAGTTATTGTTTTTGTAAATTTTTATCTCAACTGACAGAAGTATACGTTTTGTAAAATAACGAGACTGACAATTTTTTTAAAATCTCCTCTCAAATTTTGGGACAACTTAATTGCTTAAAAAACATTTTGAGCTCCATTTTTGCAAGAAGAATCTTTCTCGAAGTGAAACAACATAGGGTAATATCCCCAGTAATTGGCATGCACCAGTGATTGGCACATCCTACAAACATGTCCTAAAATAAGATTTATATCCAGTCTTTTAAATATGCAAGACCATATACCAGTTATATGCTCATTTACGTTAAAGATTATAACTTTGATTTATGCTACTAGATGACAATAATGCATAGGAAAGAGAAACAATTATGCCTTGTATGAAATTAGCCATTTTTGTTGCAAATGCTTCTTCTTTGTCTTAAGGAAGGCATGCTTTTCAATTCATTATTATCCGATTTATAATATATTTTAAATTTTAATTGACAACAGTTTTGTTTACCTAAAAAAGGTTACTTTAATTGTGTAAAAGTATTTTCGACACAAATATCTGGATTTCTGAATTAATGATAGATGCCAATTAATGGTGCTTCAATTTTGCTAGTTCCAAGTAATTGGCACCTATTCCAATTACAAGGAATTCGCAGGGAATTTGAGATTAAAACACTTATTTTGGAAGCACTTTTAAAGTTATAGACTAATTTTGTTTATCATTTGTTTTTATTTGAAAATATGAAATATTATCAGTGACTGGAATCCATTAAAGTTTCATATGACAATTACTGGGGACAGCATGACAATTACTGGGTATTAATACAAGTATATTGTATTGTTTTAAAGTGTTCACATTTCAGACTAATATGCTGATTTCTTGCTCTCAAAAACTTAAAATATGGCATTTTCATCTACAGTAAATTCATTTAAAGCGATTAAACTCAATGCAAATTGTAAAGTTTTTTTTAAATATAAACTTGTGCCAATTACTGGATCACAAGGTGTTATACATTGGTGCTCTAGGTGCCAATTACTGGGGATTTCAGCAAGTTTTTTAAAATATATTTTTATAAAAATACTTTTTCAATTTTTTTTTTGCTTTTAGTGGGCAAAATAGATGCACAGATATGCACAGTGTTCTCGCTGTCGCTCGCCATTGCGCCAAATTGCGACTAAATTCTTCATTAAATAAACAAGCGATTAAATTCGCCAAATTGCTAGTGCTCAATTTTTGCTTTTTTATTAGCCTTCGATGCTATTTCTTTCAGACAAGCTAAAAATGTCGTGTCATCAGCCCTGAATTTAACTTTTTATAAATATATTTTTATAAAAATACTTTTTAAAATTTTTTTGCTTTTAGTAGGCAAAATAGATGCACAGATATGCATTCTTTGGTTTAAAAATATTTCCAAGTAAAAATCTTATTTCTTTGTAATGAAAGTTGAAGTAAGTTTAAAGACAAATTCTTAAAGTGCCAATTACTGGGGATGTTACCCTAGACTAATGCAATTTCACTACAAAGTCAGCCATAATCTTTAGATTTTGGGATGAATTCTGACTTCCAATCTGCAAACCAAGTAGTCAATTGGCAGTTGTCAATCATTTAGAGTGAAACATTCTTACTGGATTACTATTTACCATATTTGAAGAGCATTAACCAGATGCAATTGTTTGACACATGTCATAGAAATAATTTTGGTCTGTACTTAACTCTTTAGAGTTCATTTCTCGGTGATACGAGTAGATATTTTTTGATTTCCATAACTGTCTAATTGTTCACATTGATCCAACGACTTTCCAATTTGAGCAGGAAAATTTCGCGAGCCTTTATTTTGTCTATCAAGTTCAATGACTATGTGGCAATTCGTTTGCAGAAAGCTGGCATATTAACCATTACAACGGACGACTAAAATTTAGTTTAAAAAATCTATGAGCATGATTTTTTATCTTAATGTTTACAGTTGTTCCGTCACAACCTATTGCTATAAATTTATCAAGGTTTCATTTTTTTTCAGTGCATATTTTAATACTCCCTGCAATGATCTTTCCCGGTTCAGAGGATGGTGTAATGTGTCCCAAATACAATTAATTTGAATCTCTTCAATCAGAGATATGTGCTTTTCACTTATAGTTCTTTCATATAATCTTTCTTCAATCTTCCATAATGTCTTTTGGTTTTGGGAAATCAAATAAGCTTCTGATATTTAGAAAAAATTTCGTTTATCATTTGATCAATACGTCTTTGGGAAACTACAATAATTGATAACTTCGGTGTCTTCTCTTAGGATTTTTTTTTTACCTCTGATTTTGGCGGATCTTTACAATCACTGCTGTGTTTTATTTATTGTCTTGTATAATAATAATAATATTTTATAGCAATCTGCTGTTGTTGACAAAACGGTTTAATTTAGTTTTGAAGAATCACCAAATATAGGATATTCCATTTCATTTCTAGTAATGGTAAACCGATGTACTCACACACGCACTCATTTTAACTGAAAAAAATGGCAACATACAATTTTTAAAACTCAATAAACCGTTTCAAACATTTATAAATAAAAACCTAAAAGTTTGAAAATGATGAAAGGAATCACACTAAACATTTTAAATATTAAAATGACAAACGAGATTACCAAAAAATCCTGTTAATGTACAATTTATGTTAAGAATCTATCGTGCGAATCAATGAAAATATAAATGTCCTGATACGGTCCTGAAGGAGTTTTTCAAAAATCATGAAATTTTGCAAGTGTATTAGAGGTAGTAAAATGCAACTTTTGGCTGTTATCCAAAATCAAAATTCCAACTTTCGATTTTTCACTCCATCCTAATGTCCATTCAACGGTGGCCAATGACTATTTTCTAAACCGCTAGTCATAGACATATAGTTCCAATTGCAAAAATGCTTTAAAAAAGAAAAAGAAGTGCTTTTTAAAATTATTTAGGTAAAAAAAAATTATCAAAAAATTACGAAAATTAAATTTTTATACGGTCCCCCGGTCCTATAAGTGATATTTAGTAAATTTCTACCACTACCCTAATAAGTAAGACAAAAAAAAGTTCCATTCCTCTGTGATTAAAACTGACCGAGTAAAAGCTGTTTAAAGTCGAAGCATCTTTTTTTGCTGCAAAATAGAACACAGTCACAAATTTACTGGAAATAAAAATAAACTAAATAATATAAAATTTAACATTAAACATTGAGTGTAAAATAATTTTTACAATATTATTTTTAAATTTAAGTTGATGTTTATAAATTAATGCAAAATATATAACTTGTATTAAAAATATAAGTAAAAAAAAATAACAGAAATTTTGTTTAATTAAATTATGAAAAGCAACAGTCATAACTCGTTACAAAATAATACACATTTAAAATTCTATTAGATTATTTAAACTAATAGAATTTGGTGAAGTCCTATAAAATAAATAAATAGTGGTACGCACCTAAAATCGTATTAATATTACACTGTCATTGGATGTAAATAAGCCTGCTAATTGAACCTCGATCAGATATTTGGAAGTGAGTTAAAATTTTAATACAAATTTTGAATTAGGAAAACATACTTATAAAAGTTATGTAAAAAAGCTTATTAAAATAACACACCCTTTTAAAATAAAATCATGAAAAGAAACTGCTTCATTTCTTTACAAAGTAAAACGTATGTAAAATACATACAATGCATGATATAAATTTCAAAACTCGCCTTATGGCTTTTGCTTTCTCTATCAGTCTATACCAATCTGCACTAATGTAACACTACAATCTCTAAAATTTATAATGAAAACCAATGGACCCATTTGAAGGTTTTTCGCGATTTCCCAAAATTTGATTTTCTTGATAAAGAGAATTATCAAGTCTTCCATTATTTTAATTAATCTAGAAGTTAATTAATTAAAATTAACACAACCATAAAACTTATACGGTGGCAGCACCTTCAGTTAAATCGCTTTAAAAATATTTCTTTACCTCATTTTAAACATTTTTGTAACTGGAACAACACGTCTGTGACAAATGGTTTAAGAATTAGCCGTTGGGCAACGTTGGAAATGAAGCTCTTTATAATATTTTAAGCACTTTAGTGTACGTTTCCTTAAAACTTAGTCCAACTCATCTGTTTTCAGTAACAGAAAAGTGGTTTAAGTCATGAAATTTAAAGTTTCATAACTCTGTGAATTTTAATGTTAGATGAATGGAACCTTTTTCCTTTTGCTTGTCAGAGTGATGGAAAATTTTTACTAAATATCACTTATACTACCGGGGGACCGTATAAAAATTTAATTTTCGTAATTTTTTACTGATTTTTTTTTAAACCTAAATCACTTAAAAATCAATTCTTTACTGTTTTTAAAGCATTTTTGCAATTGAAACTATATGTATATAACTAAAAATTTAAAAATTAGCCATTGGCCACCTTTGAGAGTGGACACACTGTATACTCATCTTAAAGGTACACTTTGAAGAAATTTGAAGATTTTTCTTTGTTGATATACATTTACTTATTTTATTATATGTAGCACTTAAATAAAAGGATTTTAACAAGAAAGCAAATAATTTTGTGTGTAAAAATTGAGAATTATAATTACTTTTTTTAATTTAAAGTTTTTGCTGTTCTTATTTTTTTATACATTACTGTGTTTAAAACTTCTATTAAAAAAAAGGTCAAACAACTCTATTCTTTTTTTATATCTTCAATATCGTGTACTTAATAAATTTAGGGTTGGATTTTGTATTATAATGAAAAGAAGAAACAAATAATATAAAAATTGAAATGTTTAAGAAATCATATTTTTTGCTGCGCTTTTGCCTATGTTTGTACATTTTATTTTTTTTTCTCAAAAATTAATTCACAATTCATAAATTTTTTTCTACGGGGTGGAAACACCTAAAATTTCGGGCACCTGACAACACTAATCAAGGCGTACATAATTTGTCACATATTTTGTTATTTAAGAAGCATATTTTTCTGATTTTTTTTTTTTTTTTTAATGCTACATAAAAAGTTGATAAAAAAGTGAATAAAATCGTTAACATCCGATTCGTTGTTTGCTTTTAATAACATATTATGGAATCATTTGAAATTAAATACAATTTTGTATAGTAGGGTATAGATGTACCCTACTTATTTTAAACATTCCACTCAAACTTTATCTCTTCAATTAAATATTGTAATATTTGTTAAAAATGAAAAGCAATCCCATAATAACTAAACCTACTCCTGCTCACAAATCACTTACGAAATTAAATAATATTACATAAGAAAATCATTTATTATCATTAAGCTATTTAGCTTAATGATAATAAATGATAGCATGATAGAAGTGAAAAAAGGAAATGCATTTTTTAAAGACATTATAAATACCTTTTGTTCTGATCTACATATGTCATCATACAAACGGCGACTTTATCAATATCTATATCGATAAATTACAAAAACGTTTCCAATTTCATTAAAAAAAATTGTGGAAGTAATTTTTATCAATAGGAATCTTGATAAAGTCGCCCGCGTTTGTGTGATAAAATATATGTAGATCAGAATAAAATATATTTATATGCTTTTAAATGTTTTTTTAAAATTTTTTTAATCTTTAGCATGTTTTAGCTTTAGTTTACAAAAAAATTTAAGCATTTTTAAGTTAAAATTTCTTTTTCTTTTTTCTTTTTTTTCCTAATAATATCAATTTCTTTGAATTTAATATCTGACAACAAAAAATAATAAAATAGCACGAATTTATTACAGTCGAAGATGGTCACAATTAATAAGCGATCCCGATTAATAGGCAGATTTTTACCGATCCCTATAATATCACCCATAAAACTAATGCACAATCGCGTTTAATGTGTAAACAGTTGTTACGCGACAATTTATTATTATTATTTATTATTTATTATTATTATTATTATTATTGCTATTATTATTATTTTAGGTAAAAAATCCCGATTGAAAAGCGAATTCATTGACAAGATGAAAATTCCTTCCCTATTCTTGAGTGTTGCCAATTTAAGGGTCATTCTCAGATAAAGGGAAATTTTATGTCCTTGACTGAAAAAAGGAAATTTAATGAGTCTAACATGAATGCTTTAATTTAATTTTTTAAAATAGATAAAGAGCTACATTGTGCAATAGTTTAAACATGGGAAAAATAATAATTTAAATATTAAAAAAATAAATAAAAAAGTTACAAATGTCATTGCCATGGCATGTCCCTAACTTCAAATTTAATAATTCAAAATTGCACTTTGAAGTGTTGGAAAGCCTTTGAGCAAAAACAACAACAGTTATAATAAATTTTTATCGCTCTACATATAATATAATCGATATTTTAGCTTCAAATCATTTTTTTTCTTAATTTTAATTAATTAAACTTTGTCCCTGGAGTTAATGGTCATTACCATGACGCAAAATGCTTTCGTTCATAGCTCATCACTAGACGGCGTTAGAATATTCTTTTAGGCACTTAGTGTAAGGTAGCTCATGTTCTTACAAGCAGTGGCGTCTAACTTTTTTTGAAATATATACTGTTTCATTTTGATACTTTTATTCAAAAACTGAGAGTATGTTTTTTATGTGCCATTACCATGTTTCATTTTACTAAAATATAATAATACAAATTATTAACTATATTAATTGAATTATATAGATCTCTAGGACTATTTTGAAAGTAAATGTACTGTAAGCCTTTAATTGCTATAATTTAGCCTAAAATGAGATTAAACATTAAAAATGTCATTACCATGTCTTTTTGCAAATATGGTAATGGTCAACAGGCCGTGGAAAACGAGAAATTTCAAGACTTTTTGTATTTTCTATTATTTCACAAAAATTATCATCAATAACATAAATTTGAATTACTATAAAGATTTAAACTTACTGACTTATCGTTTAAAAAATAATTAAATCCTATTTTACAAAACAATCATTCTCATTTACATTTGTGAACAAAAATGATTTTTCTTTTACATTATTAATGTTTATATTTATTTCATGAATGATAATAAGAAGTGGGTCAATGATTAAATATAAATTTCTTATTTTTTAATGTACTTATACTTTATGAAATTGAATTATAAAGTAATTAGTTTGATTTTCCAATTATTAATTTGGGTTTCTATAAATTAAGGTCATAAATAAGGCTAACGATTTCTGCTGATATTTTTTTTTCATAATGTCAGACCATGCAAACATTCCGTTATTACAAAAAAAAAAAAAAAAAAAAAAAAAAAAAAAATAGAAAAATGAAAACAAATGTTTTTTTTTTTTTTTCAAAGGCAAAATTTTCTTTTATTTGAGAGTGACCCTTAAGAATTTTTAGGTTAAAATTTCTTCTTAACAGAAAATAAAATAATAATAATAATAATTTATTACATTCAACCCTGGTTAAGGGGGCTGGTCACTCAGCTTCGGATTTCTTCTCCGTAATGTTAAATCTATGGATCTTTAATGCATTCGTATACTTAAAATATTTCTTAAGAAAATTAAAATTTTTAGCTTTTTTTTCTTTTTTTTTCTGCGCATTTTTCTGAAAGGATGTTTCTTTTTTCCTTAGTGTTTAAAATATTTCTAAAATCTATGCTTAATTGAATATTTTATGTGTTAAAAGCTTACGAACTGTGAGTAAAATTTTAACATTTCATATAAAATTATTCTGAAAAATAAGAAAAAAAAAAAAAAACAAAGAAATCTTTTAAGAAGGGTATACAAAAAATGAAAGTTAAAAAAATTAATTTCCCGAGAAGATATTTTAAATGTACGAATGCATCAAACGTCCGTAGATTTTACATTAGTGAGGGAAATTCCGAAGTTGAGTGACCAGCCCCCGATTAACCCATTAACAGCCAAAACTATAAAGACGAAATTTTCAACTTTCCAGCTGAACGTTGTAAATCACCACAAACTCTATTTGATAATTTTCACTTAATAAGATCTTCACTTAATATATTATGTCTTCAAGTAAAGGCAACTTTGTCGATGGAAAATAGTGGTGGTACGTAAATGAATTATGTGCAGTTATTTTAACCGTTGCGTGAGCACAACACCAGCGGATTGTGGATTAATACGTAGATAATGCACGATCCTGTTTGATACCCGGATTTTTACCTATCCGACAATGAGCATCGCTCATATAACTAATGTACGAAAATCACGTTTAATGTGCAAACGGTTATTAAATGATATACTTTTGGTTCTTTGAGGGGGAAAAAAATTCACACTTAAAAAGTGAATTCATTAAAAAGGGGATGTCTATAAATGATGTCACACGTTTTTTCAATATTTTTGACCCCCTAGCCCCCTTTGTAACAAAGTGTCACACTTCACCATATCCTCCTCCCCCCCCCCCCCCCTTGTCACATGTCACGCTATATTGCATATATTTATACTTGCAATTCAGAAACAAAGCACTATGTTGTAGATCATATTTCATATTTTATTTTTAAACTTTAACTGTGTGTTTTATTGATGTTTTAATTGAGAGAATAACAATAAAAATGATTTGTGTACTTATTTTGTATGAAAAAAGATTAAAGCTTACAACAAAAATTATAATTAATATACAATTGTAATATCAAAGAGCAATTGAAAACAATAGTATTTTGAAATTCGGAACGGAATTTAATCGTATATTTGATCTTAAATTTTGTCTTTACTTTATGAATAACACAAAATGCTTTAATTTCAGAATGACTTCAAAATCTAATTTGTTGATTTTTAAAAATTTTTTAATCGAAATGTGTGATGTCACATTTCATAATCCCCTCCCACCCCCAGAACACAAACTATCACAATTTCACGAACCCCCTCCCCCCTCCAAATATGACATCATTTATAGACTGTCCCTAATAAAGATGGGAATGCCTTCTCTATTCTCGAGTATTGCCAACTTAGCGAATTTTTTTATTCAGATAAAAAATACTGCTTCGGAATAGTATTACTTACTGTATTTTATAATAGATTAATTAGTGAGAAAATTACTAATTGGAAATAGTGATATATTCCAGGGCTCGAAATATACTGGAGCGAACCAGAGCGATGTTCCTGTTCGTGAAATTATGACCGATATTGTTCCGATTCGTAAAATTATTCTAAATATCGTTGCGGTTCGTGAAACTTTTAAAAGATATTACTACATTTTTATGTGTGTTATTTCTATTGATGTACAATGGAATAATGAAAAATTATTGACTTTAATAAATATTATGATCAAAATTAGCCTTTTTTTATTCCGATTAATTGACTGAAGCAGAAATTTTAAGATGAAAATTAAAGTTGGTATAATATTGAACTGACTATATTGAACTATTTATTTTTGTTGCTTATTTTCGGTTGCAATGCATTAATCAATGACAAAACCATGTTGAAATATTCACTATTAAATTGTAAATACATAACAAATTAACACCTTGTAGTAACAAGGTGTTCTAATTGTTAAAAAGGTATTTTTAGTGTTAAAGGTGCACCTTATATGTGTGTGTGGCACTATGTTTTGATACCACTTTTGCTATAGAAATTATTAAAGGAAATATTTTCTGTATTTACCATATCGCCACCATAATTTAGAAATTATCCTAAAAAATGTTTTTGATTGTAAACTGCGCACAACCACTATCCCTCAGCCAAATATTTAAAAAAAAAAAAAAAAAAAAAAAAAAAAAAAAAAAAAAAAAAAAATAGATTCGGTTGTCTAAGCTGTCCAGCTTAGACACTAAGTATAAAAGTGCTATTGTAGATTAAATAATAGATATAAAATATTTAAGTCAGAGGAAATAACAAGTTTTTTCACAGAATATTAAAAAAATGAACAGCCAAGTGGGGATTATAAATAATTTATCCAACTTTGTATGATTTTCATAAGACGTCTTCCTTCAAAAGATATTTTTTAAGAGCCCTTGGTGCTATTCATCATAATAGATGAATGATACAGACCATTTATTCTCTCAAAATATATCTTTTCAGGAATCAGATCTAATTAAAAAAACAAAAAATTAGAAAAAAAAATAGAAAAAAGTTTTAGTCAGAAACACAACTTAAAGGGGAATAAAATTAATTCAAAATTTCAGTTCCTGTTCTTAAAAACCCTTTTATAGAAGGCATTACCATCTTACTGTGACAATTGTAAGAGATATTATTTTCCTTCTAATGCTCTCTTTCTTGTATGTCAACTTTAAATATTAAATACATTTGAACACTATTTATTTTAATTTTTATATTTTTTTCTTTTAAATTTTTTCAGTTTAAATATCATTTTTTTTCATTTACTCAGAGCTTATTTTTAAATAAATCTTTTATTATGTGCAAAATGAAAGCAAAAAGATGAAAAGGCTGTGAAGTGAATTGTTATATATATATATATATATATATATATATATATATATATATATTTTCAGGATTCACACCGAGTCTGGTTCCAAGTAATGCGCATATGCTTAAATCTATAATTTTTTTTACAAAAAATAAAAATACTGTCTGGTTTTTTAAAGGAAAAAAATCTTTTATGAAATGAGACCAGCATTATGTTTATAGCTTCAGCTATATTCACTTTATGAAGGAAAAACAGCATTTTTTTACGAAAAATCATGTTTTTTTATTTATTTATTTTTATTTTTTTTTTAATTTTTTTTACCTCGATGAGGCACGGGTTAATATTAGCTAAATAAGGTGAAACTCTGCCAATCTCATTTTCTAGCCAATTAGCAACTTTTTGGGAGGTCCCCCATAAAAAATTCCAAAATTGATTTCTTGTGACCATCCTAATATACATACAGAACCTGCGGGCACATTATCTGTCAGGCTTTGATAATTTGTGAGATAAAAAAAATGTTCCTTTGGACTGATATTTATTTTTATATCATTAAGTATGTGCTTTTTTTTTTTTTTTTTTTTTTTTTTGCAATTTGAAAGACTATAATGCTAGTTTTCCATTGTGCATGTAACTGTGACCATAAATTAAGATTACTATAATTTTGATATTGTGTTTATATTTTCAGAGCATACATTCAGACCTTCCTGAAAGAGCCATTCATCATTTACATGACACAGGGACAGCTGGAGAAATCATGAAATTTTCAAAGGAAGTAAGTGGCTAATCAATATAGATATAGACCAGTGGAGATACGCGCAAGCTAACGTTAAACTAGTGATCGCACTCTTTTCAAATTCTTCGTTTGCATTTCAATGCTTTTCAAACGATTGTTTTTTCACAGGTTATCCGAGATCAATGTTAAATAAGCATTTTTTTCTCTGTGAAGATATTTTAATTACGAAACTGTCCCCAAAACTGTAGGAGGGAAAAAAATCTTCATCATAAAAAAATTATTACCAAAATCGAGAAAGTATAAAAATATCCCGCTAGACATTAATTTCAGATATACCACATAAAAATAAATAAATAAATAAATGAAATGCAAACGAGAAATTTGGAAATAACACCATTACATTTTTAATATTCGCTTATAAGTGTCCTCTTGACTACAAGCGTAGAATTTTATATCATTTTTTGATAACCAATTTTATAACTTTGCCATCCTATGAAATTTGTGAGGTAAGTATATGCTAAATATGAGATTTGTTTCTAAGGAAGTTTCATGCTATTGCAGAAAGTAATAATTTTATGGAAATATGGCAAAAACTGGCTATTGTTTAGTAAAATTTCTAAACCATTGTTCTTTACTTCGCAAGATTCTAGAGATATACACAAACACGTGAGATACAATTTAATTTCCTCTTTCAGCCATGTTTTAAGCAGTAGCTTATAAACATGTTCCTCCGACATTAAGAAATTTTTTTTTTTCGCATTTTGTGATATTTTGTTTTTTTGCAATATATTCACAAATAACTTTGAAAGAAATGCAAAAGTTTTCTTTCTTTCTTTCTAGCTATTTGGAAAAATAGTTGTTATCCTCGGTAGAGAATTGGGAAATCTGAAGTATATCTGAATATTTTTATTGGTTGAATTCCGCAACTTATTTTATTTTATTCCTTTTTTTAATTGGTCCATGTTTAATGTTCAAAAATGAAATACTTCTGTTTTTTATTTTATCCGTTTTCTTTGCTCCATGTTTAATTTCCAAAAATGAAAAACTTCTGTTGCCACGATGACAAAAAAAGTATTAAAAAAACTACAAAAAAATTAACGTAAAAACAAATTGAGATACAGCTTTCAAACAAATTGCATTTAAAAGTACATTTTTTTTTTCTCCATATGACGGTGTAAAAAGGGAAAATGTGTGATGTTTAGAAGTTTAAAAATTTGTAGTACCGAAAATTGGAAAACTAAAATTTCATTTAAAATTTGCATATGATTGGTACAGGAATATTAATTTTTATTCCATGGCGTACGTAATATAGGACTCTGTTGTTATGTAAACCACATTTTGATCATCATAAAAATAATGATTTTTATTGTTATTTTAAATGTAGAATTTATTTATAAGTCTAAAATTTTAGTCTTAGAAAATATAATTTTCCAAATAGTCGTTGTAATTTGTTAAATTATAAGTGTTTTTCTGTCTTTTTTTTCCTTAAAAATGGTTGTTGTGATAATAATCCAAAAATGATGTGTTTGTTTATCTGCCTGTAATGTAAAAATTCGACATGCTACATGGAATTTGAATATGTTTGCGGATATTTACAGAAAACTACTTCACATACTAAAAATAATATTCGTTTCTTTTGTAGATTTTCTACAGAGATATACAACATTTGTTATATATTATCGTCTTCTGTCTCACCAATATCTTTCAAAAGACTTGTAAATATTTTCGTACAGGGACACAAAAAATTCAAATATATTACCATTTTTGGTGACGCTTGTTTAAAATTTTGTATTTTACATTGTAGTACAGAATGTTTGTAATGGTTTACCACAGGGAATATATATTCCAAGAGCCAACAACACAAAACCCTATGTTATCGAACACAAAAAAAAAAAAAAAAAAAAAAAAAAAAAAAAAAACACCTTTATTTTATGGGAGAGTAGTAATAGGGAAACCTAATGATTCATGTCTGCGGGAAGCGAAGTAGTGCATAAGCCAATAATGAATACCATTAGTGGTTGATTCGTAAGTTTAGTATTATGTTTTCCTGCATTTAATTTTCCATGTTTTTATACTTTTAATTGCCGGACAAACACAATGCTACGAGTCAACCTACGAGTCAACCACTAGCGGTATTTATTTTTGGCTTATGCATCACTTCGCTTCCGTCAGACATCATGGACCATTAGATTCCCCTATTACTACTCTTGAATAAAATAAAGGATTTTTTCTTGTGTTCGATAACATGGGGTTTTGTGTTGTCGGCACTTGGACTAATAGCACTGCTTTACATAAAATAAAGTAAGAGGTGAAAGTAGGTTCCATATATTTAAAAAATACTTGTGTTCTTGTGTAAACAATTTCTTTTTAGTGATAGAATATTGTTTTGTAAATATTTATGCAGAAAATTTCAATTTAATGTAAAGAAAAAAAAAAGGAACATGGAACTTGGTATTATGCACAGCTCTTTTATGCTAAAAATGTTCGAAAATTCATCTTTGCAGTGGCGAGCAATATTATAAAAAACACATTTAGAAAATTTAAATTTTGTTCCGAATTTTTTCTTTTTCAGAAAATAATTTAGTTTGGATATAAGGAGAAATGTTTCTAACAGAATTATCCATTATGAAATATATTTAAGATGGAGAGATACCAAAGATTTGAGTATCATAGCAAACGCGGTAGCGTTTGGTATAATATGTTTAAGAAATAGAAAATGCGAACGTCTTTTCGAAATTTCTAGCGAACCAGTTGACGTACGACAGTGATTTTAGTTTCAAAAGATAGAACTCGACGAGACGAATAAAATGATAGCATTCAAAAAATTATCGCAGTTTACTGTAGTTTTTTATTTAACTTTTAACGAGAAAATAAAGACGAAAAGTTCAACAAGCGATAGCTAGCAATCTTATGGATGGATTAACTTCGTTTTTGGCTTATTTTTATCGTCTTGATAAAACTTAGAACAGTTTTTTTTTTCATCTTTGTATGTTTGACGGTTTCTGAGAAAATCGAATTTATGTCTTAAAGCTCCAGTTGAATATTATCTTTTGCTGTTGCGATTGTAGTTTTTTTTATTCATTGCCACCAAGTTTAATATAAAAATTGTCATGTATGTATCATAATTCATTCAAATTAAACAAATCACGTGAAAAACATAGTTATTTGTTTTTATTGCGAAGCTTTTAGTTTCAGTTCTTTAAATAATAAAATTGTGAACGCAATGTTATTATTTTTTTGGCCGAATCCATAATTATATTTTCAAATAACATGCATTTATATGACCATGGGATGATTTTCTCGAGTGTCCTAACATTTTGAATTTTAGGGTACTTCTAGGTTATCCCGTCGACGAAAAAATTATCGCCAAATTTTAAGATTAAATGCCAATAATGGATGATCGTGAATGTCACATTCAATGACATTAAATACGATTCACGTGTTTAGAATGTCATTAAGCGATTTTTATTTCGGCTTTTTGTCTGATTTTTATTAATATTTTACTAATTATTTCTTTTTTCGTTATTTAAAATAAAAAATTATGTCAATGTGTATAATTTGGCTATTAGTTTGGCGATTTGCATAATTTGGCGAAATTGGTCGACGGGATAACAGAGAAGTACATATTTTAGTAGTAGAAAAAATGGGGAAAAAACAACTACATCGGAAAAAAGTATCTGGGAAAACCAAAATTTCTCTTCAGGAACTAAATGTAAGATTTTTTAATTATGATCATATAACGTCCTAATTTACACAAGGAAAAGATATAGAGTAAAACAAAAACTTCACATTCTGTCCATATCTTAAATAGCATTCAATTGATTTTTAATAGGGATGTAATGTCAAATATGCATTAGGGTACTTAGTTGGCACGAAAATTTTGTTATTTTGTCTGATAAGATAACCGGGCTAATGTTTATTAAAAAAATATATATATTTACCTTTATTTAATTTTGTTAAATTTTATAAATCGTTTCATTCTGTAGTTATTAATTAAACTTTTCAATACTACTTGATTATCCCGTCGACCAATTTCGCCAAATTTTACAAATCATCAATTTATTCACCATGTAATTCATATTAACATAATTTTTATTTTAAATAACGAAAGAAGAAATAAATTAGTAAAATATCAATAAAAGTACAAATAAAAAGTTGAATTCAAAATCATATTATGGCATAACAAACATGGGTAACCTATTTAATGTAAACTGAATGTAACCTTTATGATAATCCGTTATTGGCATTTAATTTTATAATTTGGCGATAATTTTTTGGTCGAAGGGACAATCAATTATCACGGTTTTTATTCATTATTATTTTCTTTTGAAAATAATAGAAAATAGTTAATAGAAGTACTACTTGGTTATCCCGTCGACCAAAAAACCATCGCCAAACTATAATATTATATGCCAATAATGGATGATCGTGAATGTCGAATCCAATGACATTAAATAGGATGCACGTGTTTAAAACGCCATTAAGGGATTTTTATTTAGACTTTTTATTTGTATTTTTTATTAAGATTCTACAACTTATTTTTTTGTGTTATTTAAAATGAAAATTATGTCTATATGTATAATTTCGCTATGAGTTTGGCAATTTGTATAGTTTGGCGAAATTGATCGACGGGATAACTAAGTAGTACTTTAATATATATGTATGTAATTGAAGTTTGAAAACTAAGCTTTTGCGAAATTGGCGTCAGAAGAATATCGCACAATGTCGTGCATATATGGCATCTGTGCCAGGAAAGCATCAAATGAAAAAAACACATGGTGATGTAAAAAACTTTTGTGATGGTGTGAAGTGAATGTAACATTTACGATCAGCAATTATTGGCATTTAAAAGTATTTTTGTCTGAGATATTCTCGAAAAAGCATTGCAAAGATGTACTTTACCTCTCCCTTCCATTTCCAAATGTACTAAATTTCAAATTATGAAAAAAAAATCAGAGTTTACTTAAAACCGTGCATAAAAATTATAGTAATTATCCTAATTTTTGTAATAGAAATTCTCAATTTTCCGTTATTAACAAACGCTACTTTAAAATCGCAAATTTAATCGGCTAAATCGCCAAGTTGCATAATGATCATCGCCACTGAATATATAAATAATGCCATATTTGCAAACTTATCGGTCAAAAAACAGTGGAACCTTGGTTTACGGCCCCCTCTGTTTTTGACAAGTTCGGTTTATGACTAACTTCAATGATCAAAATTTTACTCTTTCGGCGTAGGATAACTCGATTCGCGACCAAAGCTGTTGAATAGTTCAGTTGGCAACCCTCACATAACTCTTGTTATAGGTCAAGTTTGGAGTAAAGTGCGCGTATCAGAGTGCTTTGTGACCTTCAGTACAGTAAAAAATTTAACTTATTGTTTTAATTTTAATCAGTTTCGCGAAAATTTTAGCTTTTATTATGACTTCTAAGAATGAAAAAGCGTTTAGTGATAGCAGTAGTAAGAAGCTTAATCGAATTACTGATCAATTATGAAAATAAGTAGTGACAAAACTTAAGAACGATGGTAGTGTTATCAAAATAGCTAAACAATACGGTGTAGATGAACCGTCGATTACTCTGATGATAAAGAACTAGTCGGATATGGTAACCCCAAAATTATTTTCTATCTCATGCATTTAATGCGTCAAAATTCATTATTACAGTGCCAAAATCAAATGACAGTCATATGCTCACCGTGAGGATTCTAAAGACATGAAATTCCGAACATTAGTTTTTGAAATAGGACTGTTGCGGATATCGGGAAAAATACAGCCTATATGCGACACTTGTTGGGAGATTTACCCAAAACACGTAATGAGCAATAATATAAATTAAAGTGTGCCTAAATCTCAAGTTTGATGAAAATTTGTGTATTAATTCCTGCGATAGAGATATTGTGGTAATCGGAACAATTCAGCACAGCAGTGCCATGTGTTTGGTTATTGAAACCAAAACGTAAACAAAGCCAATTCATATAAAGATTAACTGAATTTGATGTTTGATGAAAATCCATGCGTTAATTCTCGAGATAGAACTACTGCGAAAATAATGAAAAATGCAACACGATTAAGCCATCTATTGAACGATTTAAATCAAAATGTAAACAGCATCAATTTATATCGGGGATAACCTGAATCATGGCCCACTAGAACTAAAGGCCTGTCTATTTGAGATTAATGTAGGAAGTCTTCCGCCAGAGGACGCTGATACTTTGCCTAAGTTATTCAGACCAATCATGTAAACCCTGAACCAAAACAATGACACGTGTGCAAACATGTGCACAGAACAGAAAGCAGCTTATTCAATGCTAATTTGGGCAGGGTTTGCGTCACGTGAACTTACACGTGGTTCAATGAAATGGTTCAAGGTTTGAAGCTGAATCCAGCTTCACTTTTTCGGCGATTTTTCGCGAAATGGCTTGGCCGGTACTATATAATCGGCGTTGCCTGAATATAATTTTTTTTAATCCCATGCATTAGTTCTTGAGAGAGAGCGCCCAAAAAATTTATATCACATACAGAAATTCAGATACAAGAATGGATCGTGAACTGAGGTTCCACTGTATATTATATAAAAATTTAATTACAGCTGGTGATTTCAATGTCAATTTTACAAATAATACTAGAAATGAATTTTCAGTATATTTTCATCCTTGGTTTGACATAAATCTATTAAGGCTGTATTTCGAGCGACTTTCTCCAAAGAAGATAACTTAACCTATAACTTCCCTGAAAATGTCCTAGAATATTATTCAATAATTGGAATAAGCTGTTCCAATAGATATCAGGAAGGAGAAATAAAAATATTTTACTTATTTTTTTTAAAATTTAAATGTGAAAACTCGTTTTTATGTGCTTTGACTATAAAGTTATGTTTAGCGACCTTTGGGTGCCATGATCACAAAAATCGCGCTAATGGCGGAAATATTTCATATTTATAACATCTGATTTTAAAACAAGTAAATAAGAATGCCACTAATCCTATGCGAAAAGAATAAAAATTTCTATTCGCATTATTTTTCTATAAAATATGTATTATCTAAAATTAATTGAATCTGTCAATTTCTGTACGAATAAATTAAAATTAATTTCGTTTTTCCACGTTTTTTGTCCATTGATTAAATAGTTCAATATTGAGCGAAATAAGAAAAAGTACTGGGAATATTTAAAAGCAACTGAGGTTTTTTTTATATTCAATATATAATTATCAAAAAATTTAAATGACTAGTATTAAAAAATGCTCTGACGAGCACCAAAAAAGGTTAATATGTTTTTAAAGTATGAAAAAGTGTTTGACAAGAGCTTCTAATTGAAAAAGAGAAAGGACAAGGGGTCCCTTCTTGGCTGCAATTCACTGTCAATGCCAAATTTGAAAAAATCATATTTGCGCTTTTTCCATATAGAAGAAATCTGCGTAAAACTTTCAGTCGTGCTTTACATGTTAACTGCATTGTTGACGCTGCATCAACTGCACTACAAATCAGTTTTCTGTGCTGTTTTACACTGCGACAGTTTATGGTGGGACTACGTGAATGTGATAAGCTGCAGGCAGTGTTGAATGCAGGAGGTGGGCCGGGGGGACATTCCCTACCGAAGGTATCAAATGCCCCCCCCTCCCAATAAAATTTGAGATTTTGTGTTTTTAATGGTAAAAAAGTATGATCCCCTTAGAACTCTATTCTATTAAAGCCACAGAAGACCCTCCCGGAGAAAAGTGTCTGAATTCAGCACTGGCTGTGGGAAGTATGGTTTTTGGTCCTATTTTGCTTTACATTCATGTTTAATCACCCTTCGTCTTTTCTAATTATGCCTTTACACAATACAATTTTATCGTAACAGTGACTGATTTCTTTTGTATGGAAAAAGCGCAAATATGATTTTTTCAAATTTGGCATTGACAGTGAATTGCAGCCAAGAAGGGACCCCTTGTCCTTTCTCTTTTTCAATTAGAAGCTCTTGTCAAACACTTTTTCATACTTTAAAAACATATTAACCTTTTTTGGTGCTCGTCAGAGCATTTTTTAATACTAGTCTAAATCTGATTGAATAAAGAGAGCAAATTTAATTGATCTTGGGTTTCGTAAACATTTTTATGAAAATGAAAGAAATCTTTCAAACTTTGAAAGAGTTTTAGAGCTTGTATAAGTAACGTATATTCCAATATACAGTGCTCAGCAAAAGTTTAGACGCTGGTGTTTTTTAACCTTTAAATAAAAAATACGAACACGTGAGTTTTACAAATGGCTATACTTATTTTCAAATATATTTTATACAATGTAGAAGAAAAATAATGGTTATAATATAAGATAATATTTAATTTAACTGAAAAAAGTAAAATTTGCATAATGCAAAAGTTTAGACACTTTTTGATTTTTAGCCAACTGTTCATGGAAAAATGCAAATTTCCAAGTTATGATGTCACATGTCTGAAGTATTTAATTATACCTCGATATGGCATCAGTTAGTGAAGATGCCGCGAGCTAAACCTGAAATGGAAAGGGAAGACTGTTGCAGAAATTTCAGCAGCATTGAATAGTCCGAAGTGGTCTGTCTATGAAGTATAGTCTAAGGACGACTCCTTCAAAACAAAACACAATCTGGAAGATCTTGTGTGACGAGAAAATGAGATGACAAAAGGATCCAGAAACTGACATTTACACAAGTAATGATTGCTAATCACATTAAAAGTAAGTCAGAACTTTCTGTGTCGACGGAAATGATTCGTAGATGAGGTTATGAGAAATGGGGGTGCTTCGAAATTAAACGTCCAAGTCTAAGGATGGAGTACTTAAAAGAAAAAGGTTGGGAAGCGCTGATCTGACGGATTTCACCATATTTGTTACCTAACAATGAATTCACTTCCCTACACTCACTTTTTACATCATTATTGTGGAATTGCGTCAGATTCTGTACCACATTTTTTTTTAATCAATACTTTTTGAGATCAAACAACTGCACACTGGAATTTCTGTAATCAAAAAATCGATTTTATGAAAGGTACATCATCACTTACCATGTATCCCTGCTCATAATGCGCGCCTAAACTTTCAGATTTTTTTTTTTCAGGTATGATTGAAGCAGTATAATGCGCACCTCCCCCTCCTCTCAAAAAAAAAAAAAAAAAACCTTAAATAATTAAAACAACGATTCGGAATATAAATTCTAATCATTTTGACATGTTAGGCCCGGGTTCAGACGATGAACGTTTATCGTATTCAGATTCGAGTTTATCCAATGCAAATGGTCAGCTAATGGTTTAACAATACTAAGCTCGTTCGATTCCTAAACTAACAAAACTATAAAAATTGGTAATGTTATAGAGAAATGCTTGATAAACATGCTGATCCAGAGCGTTTTAAATCGAATTACTTTAAGAGCTTTTTAATGTCGAAATTGGCCAACATTGTTCCATTAAAAAGATTTTATATGAGCAAAATTTATACATAAGAATTTAAATAATTTAGAAATTGCAATAATCACGAATAAGGCACCATGGCAGCGCAACCTGTTGTGCGATTTGCACCAACACATGAACTAGTTCTTGCTATATGGCTTTTGTGGAAATTGCAAATAGTGCAGCATAGCAATGCCACCTGTTTAGCGATATAAACCATATATTGATGGACAAATAAGCCAAATAAATGGGGATGATATAAAATAAGAGTATCTGAAAAAAAATTAAGAACATGTGTATATTTGGCTCAGTCAGTCAGATGTATTCATACTTTGACAAGGATATAATATTCAACGATGAATGTGCAGTTGGAGATTTTGTAGAAGTTGTTTTATTCTCGACATTAAAAAAAGTGAAAACTTTGACGGACAAATAAGACAAATGGATTTTGACGATATATAGTTAGAATGTTTGAAAAAAAAATAAGAAAACGTGTATATTTGGCCCAGTCAGTCAGATGTATCCTAGGGAAAAAAGAGCATTTTTGTAAAAAAAAAAAAAGCTACCACCACCAGAAATTATAAATTCAAGATTGGAAATGAAATTTGTTTGATATTTTCCTCTCTGATATTATAATTGTAATATTGATTAATTCTTTAATTAAAAAAATCTGCCTTGAATATATTTGTGTATGTCATTATTTTATTGGCCATACAAGTCACACCCGCAACGAAAATTTTGAATATTTTCTACAAAAGCAAGAATTGAGTAAGCAATTTAATTTTTTCATAGAATAATTATTTAAGTATTACTGTTTAATATTTAAAAAAATCAATTCACTCAGTTGTCATAATTCACAGAGTTTTGCATTTTTGCACTGAAAGATGAAAATGCATGTCCATTTTATGTCACGCCCGCAACAGGTGGAAATATATATATATATATATATATATATATTTTTTTTTTTTTTAAATAAATAAATGATACATCAGACAATTTTCAGATTTGGATAAATGTATGTGTAAGTGGTCTACATTGAAATTCATACAAATTGAAACCAATGCTCAAAAATATTTTTGCTGGTGACTAATTTAAGTTGCGTAAATGTCACACCCGCAACTTTGGATTGGGCGCTATATATGTGACAAAAATTTTGTGGGCGCTCTATCTCAATGACTAATGCACGGAATTTCACAAAACTTTAGATTTTGTTAGATTTGATATAAACTGAAACTGATTAATTTTGGTGCATATCGCTCAATAGGTTGCACTCCTATGCTGCATTATTCGCAATTTCTAGAATAGCCCTATTTCAAGAACTAATGCACGGATTTTACTCAAACTTCAGATTCAATTTGTGCTTGATATAGATTATTGTGTTTAATTTTTGATCTAAATCGCTATACAGTTGACGCTGTTATATTGCATTTTCACAATTTTGCAATAGCTGTATCTCAATAATTAAATATGAATTTTCATCAAACTTCAGATTCAGTTAGTATCTGATAAAAATTTATCATAATTAGTTTTCGGCGTACACCACCCAACTGGTGGTCCTGTTATGCAGAATTTTTATTTTTTAATTTCCACAATAGCTCTATCTCAGAAACTAATGCACGAATTTTCATCAAACTTCAGATTCAGTTAGAAGTTGATATAAGTTGTTGCTGAGAAGATTTTGGAGTAAACCAGCTAACAGGTGGCGCTTTTATGCTGCATTTTTCAGGAAATATTAATACATATCAGATAGAAGAAAGTTTTGCGATTGCCACATCTGAGAGGTTTTTTCTTTCTAAGGATATACATTACAAGCTCGAGGTGTGTAGACTACATTTACTTTTTTAGTTTTTTGAAAGGTTTTCATTTTTTTTTTTTTTTTAAGCTATTGCATAGCTTTTATCACGGGCTTTGAGCGCCGCGACCGAATCCAAAAATTCCGTAACGCGAAAAATCCTAACACATCGGT
Organism: Maratus speculifer; assembly: GCA_964019185.1. Taxonomy (NCBI): domain Eukaryota; kingdom Metazoa; phylum Arthropoda; class Arachnida; order Araneae; family Salticidae; genus Maratus; species Maratus speculifer. The sequence continues at coordinate 297,253,961 of OZ025297.1, read as the reverse complement.
AACGAAAAAACCTAACACTCGGCTAATGTCGTTTCAGCTCGGCAGAGTTCGGCATGGTATCATTCGGTAGACTTCGGTAGACATTGACGCGGTATTTTTCAGATATTTACAGGATATTAAATCTCAAACTTATGTTTCTTATTTCAGTTACCATAAATCTGTAGTTTCAATGATAAAAATTCCTGATAGAATGTGTATAGAAAAAAATCGTCTTAAGATAAAACAAGGTAGGATAATGTAGCTTTTGGGGATTGGAGACCCGCCCAACGGTGAGGATCGAAAAATTTTAAATGCTTATAACTCGCGATCTAATTTTCGTAGCGCGGCCAAATTTTGTTTGGTAATTTATTATGAGACAGTGTTAATTTTTGCTGACAAGAGACCCCCCACGGTGAGGGTCGAAAAATTTAAAATGCTTAAAACTCGCAATTTAATTTTCGTAGCTCGGCCATATTTTGTTTGGTAATTTATTATGAGACAGTTTTAATTTTTGGTGACAGGAGAACCTCCCCCCGTGAGGGTCGAAAAATTTTAAATGCTTAAATGCTTTATTATGGACCTCTGCGAGTGTGGGGCCATAGGGTCTCCAGACCACTACTATTTCTTCTGCACACTCACAGAGGCCTGGCACCTTAAGAACCCTTATTCCCGCCCAGATACCTGGCTCACAAATATCTTAACCCGCCCAAAACTACTCCGTCAATTGGCACAAATTTATCACTTCCTTATGGACCTGGCCAATCTTACCACTTAACCGTTCTCTCCTAAGACTGCCCGCTGTCGCGTTAGAGCCTTTGTTGAGCTTTTGGCAGTCGTAGCGCCACTTGTCGCGATGCAGCAGGTCTCCGGCGCGTATACCACTGTGTTGATGTTGTATACAGCCTGAATGATATGTATTTTATGTTTTTTTTTTTTTTTTTTTTTTTTTTTTGTTGAAGTTATTGTAATGAATCCCCACATGCCGGGGAACATTCCGGGTGGGACAAATAGGGTCTACACCGGATCCTAGCGATCTGGTGATCTTGTCCCACTTAGGCATAAATAAATAAATAAATGCTTAAAACTCGCGATCTAATTTTCGTAGCTCGGCCATATTTTGTTTGATAATTTATTATGAGACAGTTTTAATTTTTGGTGACAGGAACCCCCCCCCCCCACACACACACACGGTGAGGGTCGAAAAATTTAAAATGCTTATAGCTCGCGATCAATTTTCGTAGCGCAGCCAAATTTTGTTTGGTAATTTATTATGAGACAGTGTTACTTTTGGTGACAGGAGACCCCCCACCGTGAGGGTCGAAAAATTTAAAATGCTTATAACTCGCGATCTAATTTTCGTATCGCGGCCAAATTTTGTTTGGTAATTTATTATTATGAGAGTGCTAATTTTTGGTGACAGGAACCCCCCCCCCCACGGTGAGGGTCGAAATATTTAAAATGCTTATAACTCGCAATCTAATTTTCGTATCGCGGCCAAACTTTGTTCGGTAATTTATTATGAGAGATTGTTAATTTTTGGTGACAGGAGACCCCCCACGGTGAGGGTCGAAAAATTTAAAATGCTTATAACTCGCGATCACTTTTCGTAGCGCAGCCAAATTTTGTTTGGTAATTTATTATGAGACAGTATTATTGTTTGTGACAGGACAACCCCCACGGTGAGGGTCGAAAAATTTAAAATGCTTATAACTCGCGATCTAATTTTCGTATCGCGGCCAAATTTTGTTTGGTAATTTATTATGAGAGAGTGTTAATTTTTCGTGACAGGAGACCCCCCCCCCCACGGTGAGGGTCGAAAAATTTAAAATGCTTATAACTCGCGATCAATTTTCGTAGCGCGGCCAAATTTTGTTTAATGATTTTTTATGAAACAGTGTTAAATTTTGGTGACAGGAGACCCCCCCACGGTGAGGGTCGAAAATGTTAAAATGCTTATAACTCGTGATCTAATTTTCGTATCGCGGCCAAATTTTGTTTGGTAATTTATTATTATGAGAGTGTTAATTTTTGGTGACAGGACCCCCCCCCCCCCCCACGGTGAGGGTCGAAATATTTCAAATGCTTATAACTCGCAATCTAATTTTCGTATCGCGGCTAAATTTTGTTCGGTAATTTATTATGAGAGATTGTTAATTTTTGGTGACAGGAGACCCCCCACGGTGAGGGTCGAAAAATTTAAAATGCTTATAACTCGCGATCAATTTTCGTAGCGCGGCCAAATTTTGTTTAATGATTTTTTATGAAACAGTGTTAAATTTTGCTGACAGGAGACCCCCCCCCCCCACGGTGAGGGTCGAAAAAGTTAAAATGCTTATAACTCGTGATATAATTTTCGTAGCGCGACCAAATTTTGTTTGGTAATTTATTATGAGAGAATGTCAATTTTTGGTGACAGGAGACCCCACAGTGAGGGTCAAAAAATTTAAAATGCTTATAACTCGCAATCAATTTTCGTAGCGCGGCCAAATTTTGTTTAATGATTTTTTATGAAACAATGTTAAATTTTGGTGACAGGAGACCCCCCCCCCCCCCCACGGTGAGGGTCGAAAAATTTAAAATTCTTATAATTCGCGATCTAATTTTCGTATCGTGGCCAAATTTTGTTTGGTAATTTATTATGAGAGAGTGTTAATTTTTCGTGACAGGAGACGGTGAGGGTCGAAAAATTTAAAATGCTAATAACTCGCGATCAATTTTCGTAGCGCGGCCAAATTTTGTTTAATGATTTTTTATGAAATAGTGTTAAATTTTGGTGACAGGAGACCCCCCCCCCCACGGTGAGGGTCGAAAAAGTTAAAATGCTTATAACTCGTGATCTAATTTTCGTAGCGCGGCCAAATTTTGTTTGGTAATTTATTATGAGAGAATGTTAATTTTTGGTGACAGGAGACCCCCACAGTGAGGGTCGAAAAATTTAAAATGCTAATAACTCGCGATCAATTTTCGTAGCGCGGCCAAATTTTGTTTAATGATTTTTTATGAAACAGTGTTAAATTTTGGTGACAGGAGACCCCCCCCCCCCACGGTGAGGGTCGAAAAAGTTAAAATGCTTATAACTCGTGATCTAATTTTCGTAGCGCGGCCAAATTTTGTTTGTAATTTATTATGAGACAGTGTTACTTTTGGTGACAGGAGACCCCCCACAGTGAGGGTCGAAAAATTTAAAATTCTTATAACTCGCGATCTAATTTTCGTATCGCGGCCAAATTTTGTTTGGTAATTTATTATGAAAGAGTGTTAATTTTTGGTGACAGGAGACCCCCACAGTGAGGGTCGAAAAATTTAAAATGCCTATAACTCGCGATCAATTTTCGTAGTGCGGCCAAATTTTGTGTAATGATTTATTATGAAACAGTGTTAAATTTTGGTGACAGGAGACCCCCTCCCCACGGTGAGGGTCAAAAAGTTAAAAAGCATATAACTCGTGATCTAACTTTCGTAGCGCGGCCATATTTTATTCGGTAATTTATTATGAGAAAGTGTTAATTTTTGGTGACAGGAGACAACCCACGGTGAGGATCGAAAAATTTAAAATGTTTATAACTCGCGATCTAATTTTCGTAGCGCGGTTAAATTTTGTTTCGTAATTTATTATGAGAGTGTTACTTTTGGTGACAGGAGACCCCCCATGGTGAGGGTCGAAAAATTTAAAATGCTTATAACTCGCGATCAATTTTCGTAGCGCGGCCAAATTTTGTTTGGTAATTTATTATGAGACAGTGTTACTTTTGGTGACAGGAAACCCCCCCCCCCCCCCCACGGTGAGGGTCGAAAAAGTTAAAATGCTTATAACTCGTGATCTAATTTTCGTAGCGCGGCCAAATTTTGTTTGGTAATTTATTATGAGAGAATGTTAATTTTTGGTGACAGGAGACCCCCACAGTGAGGGTCGAAAAATTTAAAATGCTAATAACTCGCGATCAATTTTCGTAGCGCGGCCAAATTTTGTTTAATGATTTTTTATGAAACAGTGTTAAATTTTGGTGACAGGAGACCCCCCCCCCCCACGGTGAGGGTCGAAAAAGTTAAAATGCTTATAACTCATGATCTAATTTTCGTATCGCGGCCAAATTTTGTTTGGTAATTTATTATGAAAGAGTGTTAATTTTTGGTGACAGGAGACCCCCACAGTGAGGGTCGAAAAATTTAAAATGCCTATAACTCGCGATCAATTTTCGTAGTGCGGCCAAATTTTGTTTAATGATTTATTATGAAACAGTGTTAAATTTTGGTGACAGGTGAACCCCCCCCCCCCCCACGGTGAGGGTCGAAAAAGATAAAATGCTTATAACTCGCGATCTAATTTTCGTAGCGCGGCCAAATTTTGTTTGGTAATTTATTATGAGACAGTGTTACTTTTGGTGACAGGAAACCCCCCCCCCCCCACGGTGTTGGTCGCAAAATTTAAAATGCTTATAACTCGCGATCTAATTTTCGTAGCGCGGCCAAGTTTCGTTTGGTAATTTTTAATGAGACAATGTTAATTTTTGGTGACAGGAGACCCCCACGGTGAGGATAGGAAAATTTATAATGCTTATAACTCGAGATCTAATTTTCGTAGTGCGGCCAAATTTTGTTTGGTAATTTATTAAGTTATTGCATATCTTTTATCGCGGGCTTTGAGCGCGGCGAAAGAACCTAGAAATTCCGTAACGAGAAAAATCCTAACATCCCGGCTATCGTAGCTTGAGTTTGGCAGACTTCGGCACGGTATCCTTCGGTAGACTTCGGCAGACATTAGAGCGGTATTTTTCAGATATTTTGAGAATATCAAATCTCAAACTTATGTTTTTTATTTCAGCTACCATAAACGTATAGTTTCAATGATAAAAATTCCTGATTAACCTACATGTATTGTAAGATAATAAAAATATTTTAAACGATATTAATTTCTCATTTATTCAATAAAAGAAAAAAAATGTTTTGTTATCGGTCATCACGCTTAAAAAGTATAACTTAAATTAATATCAAAGACGACAAAAAAAAAAAAAAAAAAAAAAAAAAAAAAAAAAAAAAACTGCAAAAATAAAAAGTAAATAAATAATTATGATTGTATAAGTTGATAAAAAATGCTATGCAATAGCTTTACCGCGGCAGTCCCCGAGTGCCATACGTCTTTTTTTTTTTTTTTTTTTAAGAGATTTTTATTTTACATTTTAGAAAAGGTTATTATTTAAACTGTTACCAATTCTAAAAATAGAGCAAATCGCAAAGAATAATATTACCTTTAAATTAAAAATTTATTTACAGTTGAATATTTTAAACAGAAAAAAAAATATTCTAACTAAATGATTATTTATTAAAATTAGCAAAATATTGAAAATTAAATCATAAAAATTGTATTTACTCTTGAATAATATAAAAGAAAGAAAACTTTAAAATAATGAATTTATTAATATGTGTTAAAAACAGTACATGGAGAAATTTTCGTTCCGTTTTAGATGGCCAAATAATTTCGAAACAGTTTAAATTAAAAAATATATTTACACTTGGACTTTTATTTCCTATTTCGAGATGCTTTTCTTTAAACTATTGTTGCCGATTCTATGACAGCGCAAATAATATTTCATTTCTAAGTATGAAATATTTTTTCGTGACTATTAAGAGGAAGAAAACTTTGATAAAAATTACGTCAGGTTCAAAACCACATTTAAAATGTCTTACTTAAAATAATTTTCTTATAACGTTGTTGAAAAATACCGGGAGGCAAAGACTCTGATAACTTAGTTTTTTTTATATTAGTTTTTTTTCCCCATGTTTAACTGATCTTATTTAATCAAGCACGAAAACTGCCGTCAGATATCTGAATAGCTGCTAGTTCGGCCTTAAAATCTTCCCAATCAAAGGGAAATGAATAGAAACCAGTTTACAGAGAGATCGCCAAGCCAATCAAATTAGCATGCTTTTAGAGTCTGCGCGGTGTCCGAACGACGAGCGTAGCTCGATTAGGCTCCCTGATCCATTAAATTGAATTTCTTTGTTCTTATGATCATTTCTTCTTTTCTTTAGTTTTGATTTTTGATTTTTCATAAAGGACGTATAACCCGTACCTGTAAATTTCGATCAGTACATTGTTCCGCTTATATAAAAAGTACACGTTATACAGTGCTCAGCAAAAGTTTAGCCAATGATCGATTACGCTTCTATTTTCAGAAGTATATACCGAATGTTTGTAATTCCTCTGTCATATATTACTTGTGACTTATCCTTTATTCATACACAATAAATTTTGAATTTTACCTTTTACATAAAATATAATGACAAAAAAAAAAAAAAAAAAAAAAAAAATAACATTGTGGCAAAAGTATAGACAATTTGTGTATTTACAGAAAAATAACTACAAATTAAAATCGAGTTGGACCCGCATTGTTTGCAGATAGTGCAAGAATGTGACTTTTCATCGAAAAAAACTAAATGCTGCGTCACTTGAGGGTCTATTTCGTACCAAATATATTCAACAGCAGCTCGAACCTCATTAAAAGAAAATTATAGCAAAAATTTGCTTAAACATTACGACATATGATGTTACAAAAGTTTTCGATTGAGTCCGGATCAGAACTGCACGCCGGCCAGTTGAGATCAATAGTATTTTCAGAGTTAAACGAAGTTCTTCTTTTGTGTGCAACATGAAAGATGTTAAAATCCATACTTTAGATCAGCAAAAGTTCCCCAAATGACTAAAAATTAATCTCCAACGTATGTAAAATGTCTTGTGTTGCTTGGCAACCAATGAATAACTCCACAGATACACGAGCATTAAAGCTAAGTGAGGACCAAATTATTTAAAAGTCATCTTCTTTTTGCCGACTTAATAAAGTCCCTGGATCTTTACCTTAAGTCATTCCAATAGTATGCCCACTTGTTTGGGCCGTTCAAATTCCATAGCGTACCATTTGGCTCCATATGACGTATGTTTGCAAGTTAATTGAATTCTCCACAATTTATAGCGATATTTTAAAGCTGGTTGTTTTATCATTTTCATGTAAATTGATTTACCTGTTTCTTTAATTCATCTACGTACCTCCCTCCTCCTTTCTCTTTGTTCAACTTAAACAACGCGAACATGTTTATTTATTTATTTTTTTCATTAATAATTTTTTTATTACAACCGTATCATAAATCCATACAAATTATATTGACATTTCTAATAATTTTGTGACTTTTTTAATCCTTTTTTGATTTTTGACATCACCGTTATTATTTTCATGTACCCACAGATGACCCGCCACGTACCCCCAGGGGTACGCATACCCCAAGTTGGTACCGCTTAGCTGGATTATAGAGAATAAGGCAAAATGTAAAGAAAAAAAAGCTTTAATTTCATACAAAAAAAATTAAGAAAAGGATAAATTAAAATGTAAAAAATTTAATAGCTGCTCCATTCCATGTAAATGTAATGTATCCCTATTACTTTCCTAACGAGGTTGATTTCAAAATCATGCTGGTAGCGGCAGCATTAGAAGGTTAGGTCAGAATCTGTGCTGGCAGCATTAAGACACTAACACCTTGGCACCACTACATTAACAAATGAGAAATAGTGGGTCAAAGGTAGCAAATGGGGTCTTTTCGTACTATCACTAGTTTTTATAAATGTTCTAATTTGGTGAAAGCTATTGCAAATTATGCAAAAATTCATAAATATGAAATTGATTAAGATTATATATATAAAATTCAGTAATAAGGAAATAATACGATTCCATCATAATGGCAATCCAGAATCATTACCTATTATGGGAAATCTTTGAATTAATTAAGTATGATAGGATTTAATAGAATGAAATTTTTTTTTATTAATATCTTTTTAAACTTTGATTACATTTTCATAAAATTTGAAATGACTCGACAAAATCCTGTGATGATTGTATAAATTAAATTTCAAATCAGTCCGTTGGGTAGTTTTTGCGCTGTTATATAGGGACAGGCGAGCAGACAAGATAGAAGAACCAGACGAAGATTACAGGAGCTACGTATTTTTATAATTACGAA